>CM076583.1:13556857-14156857 GCA_034641835.2 Pinus albicaulis
TCACTTATGATCTCATCAACGCTGCCTCTCAAGGGACTAATTGGGTTGCATATGCAGTTACCTTCATTCAAGGGTGCTTTGCAAAGCACTTCCTGAAATTCAAGAGTGTGTTGGTCAAATGGGAGCGAAATTCTCATTTTTCCAAAATCTCCACATGGCCAGTGCCTTTCAGAAGAGTCCATATGTGTCAAACTTCAAATCCATGTGTCCATCTAACACCTCTGAGCTTGGGAACATGTCTTTCCTATTATTAAAATGTCATTGATTGATAAATTGAGCACAGATCCTCAAATGGTGTTGGATTCTCAATTGAGAGAGTGATAGAAGTGATATGTTGCTGGTGAGATGTTGATTGTGATGAGGCTGGGATGATGTTGGAGTTGGTGACATCAAATAAATCATTGGTTGAGCCTCAGGGAAAATTTTAAGAACCCCCCTAAATTTATATATATATAAAATAGGTGAATCCCCATGATACATAGGAAAAATGGAAGGCAATTTTATTAATAATATAATATGTATATATAATTTTTTGGCGAATATCTCACGAGATTATATTATCCTGTAAAATCATGGCGAATCACCAGTACAAATGGTGAATCACTACTAAAAAATGGTGAATCGTTGTCTAGTGGAGTTCGGAGTGTTGGTTCCAATGAAGATATGGTAATTGAACTAGGAGTAGAAGGAAGAGAACCACCGAGACCAAGCATGGCACATGGTGACTCGTGAGGGAAGTAGTTCTCGTGTAGTTTGGAAAACACGTTCTTCTAGTTCTGCTAAGCGTAGTGTTGTTTGTCATGCTACTACTAGCACTAATATTGAGGTTGGAAAGGAGTTTGAGGAAAGGTAGCAGTGGTGGAGAATTACAAAGAGTACCCCATGATGGGCTCCATTTTTCCCTTTGGTATTTGTGCCTGCAAGACCTTCTGTCCATTGAACCAACAATTAGCCATTCAACCAACAATCAACTTGACTAAGTTGATTAGGTACGAGTCAACTTAGACTAATCTTCAAAACTATGCTTTGCACTATCCCATATTTATCACACTAATGCTACACAACATTGTGCATTTGCACCTAACTCTCAATAATTCTTTTCCAAGAAAAATCTATAATAAGAAAAATATTTTACTATATTCTAAAAGGTGAAGAAGTCGAAATCATGCCACAAAGTGAAAGGAAATAAAATATCTTTCCTCAAACCACCAAATATATAAAGAAAACAATAATGATTATAATAATAGAACTGGATCTATCGATCTATCGATCTATCGATATATGCATGATATGAGAACCATAAGCATTCAAGAGACTAATTTCAAACTCAACAAAATCCTCTAAACAAGCAACAAACAAAACACTAAAATTTTCAAAGATATCAAGGCTAGACATTAACACAATTTCATGTACTTGAAACAGCCCATTGTTGCTTAGCGTTAGACTTCTTAAATTAGTTCTTTATCATTTAATACTATGACACTATCTATGTGAAAAGAAATAGGTCCCAACTTCATCAAATCTGATTTCATTTCCAATCAAAGATCAAAACTAGCTTCATTTCCAATACCAATATAAAATCACACATTTTCCAAATATCAATAATTATTTTCCAAGAAAATATAAAACTCGAAACTCAACAAAATTCCCCAAACACAAGCAACATATATACCATTAAAATTTTCTAAGATGTCAAAGCTAGACATCAAGGTAGTTTCATGTACTTGAATGAGCCCATTGATGCTTTGCATTAGTCTTGTTAAATTAGTTATTTATCATTTAATACTAGTCAAACGCTATCTATGTGAAAATAGGTCCCAAAATCATCAAATCCAGCTTACTGCTTCATTTCCTGTCACAAATAAGAAGCAAACAATGTAAGGATTAAATATGAAACATCAATCTTAAAATAACACACATGAAAGAAATGTAGCTGCAATGTTACAATGAAAAATACAAAATATAGAACCCATTTTTACCTGAATTTGACATGTAGTAATCTTGCATGATCAACGGAACATGTATACCAAAATAAGAGTCCTAGGGTATTTCAATTTCCCAATTCTCATCTTGGTCATCATTTTCTACATTGTGAACATGATCTTCTCCAGATGTACTGTCATTATGAGTCTCCAAAACATTATGTTCTGTATCAAGTTCATTAGATAAATTTGTTATATTGTTTTCTCCCCTTCTATCACAATCTGATCGCCAAAGCGCTAGTGCTCTTTCATATGGAAAATTGTCAACGTCATACTTTGTTACATATAATCTTAAACATGTATCCACATGTTTATCAAGCTTGTTCCTCAACTTTGACTTCAAAAATGATAGTGCACTAAACATTCTCTCATCCTCCACTGATCCCAAAATCATAGTTTGACACAAATCTGCTAATTTAAAATATTCTGATATGTTTTCTTGCAGGTATTGGCTAGCACTTAAAGTATTCCATAATCTTGTTATAGCACTGTTTTCATTAGGATTCTCCAAAAAAGGATATTGCTTCCACATTTTTTCAGCAAAGCGTCCACCTTGTTGATACAATTTTGATGAATCTAAAATACCTTCAATCTGTTCTCCATGTATCGAGACTTTCTTGCAAAAGTGGTCTACTAAACATTTTAATCTCTTTTGAAAATCGGATTTTAAATTTCTTGGACATTGACAATTGTTCCAATATTGAGGGTATACCACACACATGGCCTCCAACAATTCATCTCGAGGAAATCGTTCTCTTATCTCCGATGATAGTGATCTTGCAATTTCTATCAAATTTTGTCTCACTGAGATCACAATATTATCAAATTGGTCTCTTGACACGGGGCAATCTTTGGTGATTCGTCACGTCTTACTAATATAATGAAAGGGGACCATATACCCACGCACTGTGATACATAGTATCCCTTTTTCATCAAACGTCAAATTTTTTTCAGTATTTTCTATATTGATGATCTTAGTCCAACTTGTAAACTCTGGACCAGTAAAAGAGTCTGGCATCATATACAAATTATCCAATGGAAGGCATGCTGACTTTCTCGCATTTGTGTATTCGGAAATATACATTGTGCGATTCTGAGACATTTTCACGAGGACATTCATTTCATGTAGCATAGGAAGAATTCCAGCCAATGTCAATAATGTTTCTATATCAGTTAGTCGAAAAAGAAGATCTTGAGCTTTGTCTACATTGTAGCGATTTTCACACATCAACCCTACCAAAGATTTGAACTCACTAAATAGTCTTTGAGCTGGTCCATTTAATGAGATCCATCTTGTATCAACATCTTTCAGTAGTTTTTTTCCATCCGTAACACCATCTGCAAATTGTTGAAACTATAAATATCGTTTGGGACTACGAGAAAAGTATGCATGAGTCTTGTTAGGTCTCTGAATAAGCAAGCAAGATTGCAAAGTCCGATCTCACAGTTAACATCATTTCAACCAACTTTGGGATTCTAGGATCTAGCCCTCCTGAATCCGGAGAGGGATCTCTCCAATATGTACAAAGATGGATATTTTCTTTGAAGTTTAGGGTGATGATATTAGGCTAGTTATGAAGGCCAAGGGTTTTGTTTGGTTTTCTCGGATGGTTGAACATAATTACTGTCTGAGGCAGAAAGATCTATATGCAAATAGTTTCAAAGGTGAGAAGTTGCAAGAAAAAGAGTAAGCTTTGATCATGAAGAAAGATGATGGCAAGTTTTCAGTCCATTGGGCTATGGAGTCATAAGAGGATTTAATTGAAACATTCAGGTTCAAGAGTGATCTATGGGGCAAGTCATCTGTGCCTAAGGATCTCTTTTAAAGTTTGATTTATGGAATGGAGTGATACAATAAGAAAGGGAAATGACAAATGCAGAACAAAGAGCAGCCCAGGATCTGGTAAGTACTTTGAAACTAGCCAGCCTTTGACCAGGCACTTAAGAGAAACATAGAAGCAAACTAGGATCTATAAGTACCTCAAACTCATTCACTTTCTTTGATACACTGGAATAGAACATATTAAAAATAGAGGTAAATTGGACAAGCAACCTTGGAGCAAGTAAAACTAGTGGGTCGACCTACCCATCCTTTCCAAATTTTTCTTTACTTAGTTACTTCCAAGACAAACACACAGATAACACATAATGGCCTAAGATCTGATAAGTGCTTTGAAACTAGTCAGCTTTTGACACATCCTAAGGGAAACAATCAAATAGCTGAGCAAACAAGAAAGGGACTCAGGGCTAACCTTTGATTTCCTCGATTCATTCTTTACACAACATACATGAAAGTAACATTTAAAAATAACATTCAGCAGTGAAAAAAGGATGAGGGAACGCCAGCATCCATGTACTTAGTCTGAATTAAATCATTCTCAAATAACACAGCAGAAAGAAAACATTTAAATAAAGATTTCTCAGCCAGAGAAGGTTACTGATATACAGCAGTCCCTAACACTGTTTAAACTATTCTTTACAGTAGAAAATGAAACAAATTGAAAACAGAAACAAAATACAAGTTACAGTGAGAATAACATCACCATCAGCATAGACCAGGATCCCATAAACTCTACCTTGTATTGATTGCTTCAAACCGCTTTTAATCTTCGCATTCCAATGTTTTAATCCATCTCTCTTCGACAACCCAACTCATCTGTTACAAGCAGAGCTCCAAGAGCCCATGAAACCACTATTTACAGTCAAGAGTTTTCCACTCAGAAATAGCTACAGCGCTTCATCAATTACATTGACAACCAACTAATCCAACCCCTCACTCATCTTCTATTGAGGTATTTATAGAAGGATGAGGAAGTGAGATCTAATAAAAAGATCTCAAACACAATTAGCGCAAGAATTAATGTCTTCCGGCTCCGGGAGGCTCGATGAAGAGAATACACAGGTGTTCCATCGCATTAATGTGTTTATATATTTTTAAGAAGTAAGCTCGTATGAGCCAGTGACCTTGGAGGCTCCGTGTACCGTTAGGGCGGGCTCTGTGAACATCTTCCGTCATTAAATCAAAAGTAACAACTTTGGTTGTTCCGAGGCATAATATCTGATCTTGTTCAATAAATTCATCCTCTGATTGAGCATTCTGAGGAAATAGGTGGCACTGCGGTGGTTGAGGAATCAATTTGCCTCAAAGTATGGCAGTGGAGGCAACACCTGATGAACACTTTTAGGTTTTTCTTTAATCTGTGTTCTGAGTTGGGGATTAGGCTTTTGATAACCGTCTTAGCCGTAATCCCGGCCAGTCCATCCATAAAACTGCTGCTCTAGTTCACTCTGTCTTCAAAATCTGACACTCTTCTCTGCGTTGATGTTGACGGCATTCTTCAGGCTTTACAGGGATGCGTAGCAACCAAGGCTCATGAAACCTTGTTGATATCATTATTCTTCACCCTGCGGTCGATTCTTTGGATTAATCAGAAGGACAGGAGTCGTCACCCCCATTCTTCAGATTTTCATTTAAAACACGACGAAAGAACCTTAAAACCTGCAAAATACAATAAAATTAGAAAATCCTGCGTTATATGGACAATCTGCATCGGAGGGCGTGCAGAAAATGGAGCAATCGGAGTCGTTGATCGTACTGCGATCAACGGTTGGGGGCGCTTTGAAAAGTCAGTGGAGAAAAAGAGATTTTGTACAGTGGAATCGGGAGGACGAATGAGAACTGTCGATCCACGGAGATCGACGATGGAGATCGACTTTTGGACGCGCCGGGGGAAAATTCAACAGGCGGGGAAATCCGTTAAAAGCCGAGCAGAAAAGGCGATTAGCAACCGTCGGATGGGAAGGCCTAGATCCGACGACAGAGATGAATCCCGCTGCGGGGTGATGGGACGACAGATAACGTACGGGCAAAGTGGAAGGATGGCGGTTTTGGGAATGAGGTGGAGGACACGCGCCGGCCAGCGTGTGGAATCGCTGGCCGACGGAATAAAACCGCCATTTGACGAAAGGTGGTGCGGGATATATACCATGGTTTTTGGAAATGAGTGCGGGGGAAGGGGGTCCACCAGGTGTGAGGTACTCCGCTCCGTCGGATCTGGGGAGCAGATCGACGGCTAAGAAGGCTCGGGGCAATAAAACACGTGGTTTCATATTTCACACCCAAACCTTATAAAAGATGGGTTCTTTGAAGGTTTCAAAGGAAAAGGGCGGAGTGGGGACCACGCTTCGGTTTAGCGCCTTTGGACTTGAGCGGCTGGTCGCGGCGCCCGGGCATGTGGAGGGAGAGACGGCAAGGGGCTTAGTCTGAGGGGCTGAAAACCAGCGCATAAAAAATAGGCGTATTTTACATGATTTTCAATGGTTTTTGAAAAAGGAAAAAGGTTCCGATAGGCTAAAAAGTGGGTTTTTAACCTTGGAAAATGAGATTAATGAGGGGATAAGAAATAACATAGGGTTTAATGGGGCTTTTATAGATGAAAGGAAACTGAAGAAATGAAGGTAAGATGGAGGCAGGGGAGGGAAAAAGGAGGAGGATGCAGCAATATTTGATTTGGATTTTCATGGAATATCAGAGGCTGAAAGAAGGAAAAGTATGAAGAACCAACCAGCAGTTTATGATCTTACCAACAGACTTCAAGTACCAAAAATTTTAGGCCTGAATTTGTTTCTTGAAGGCTGCAAAGAATATTTAGCCACCAGCTGATATAATTGAAAAATATAGGTGGCTAACAGTGGCTCCACTTGGGGATGGTGCCTTCTTGAAGGCATCAAGAATTCAGACTTGACTTCTCTGGGATGCTGACTGGTGGTTGACCTATTGCTTGCTCTTGCTTTTCCTTTGACAAAATAATATCAGTTTATGAAAGAAAGATGGATTTCATCAATACAACTTCTACCTACCCCAATCCTACTGATCTAACATTTTTTCTTCATCAGAGTGCACTTGGATTGGCAAACTCTATTCTCAACATTTTATTCTTTTGAAAGCAGGAAATCTAATCTATTTCTACTCCTTATTTCTCCCTGAACTCAGATTAAACAGTTGAGCTCAGATATTTCTCTACCTAGTCTACTGTCTGTTGGGATTAAACAGTCCAACAAACTTTCATTCTCTAAATTCTACAACATAAATTTAAAAATAGTCAAGTCAAGATTGAGCTGTTTGACTTGCTATGATCTATGGCATAAGAACAAGCTGCACATAGATTATTATTTGCAGAAATTGAACATCAAAAATTGAAGGCTTAAGATCTGAAAGCTTCTTATTATGGCCTTCTCTCTTCTTTTCATGGCTCTGATTTTTCTTTTTTCTGTGAGCTATCTCTTCCTTGATATCTGATTCAGGTTTTGAGCGGATTAGAACCAGATTTTTACATCTTCCTGACTCAGAAAATAAAACAAGTGTGAGTCATTTCTCTTTGGGAAACTCAGGTTCAGATTTTGAGTTTGTTTGAACCTTCAATTTCTATCCTAATCTATCTACTGATAAGCCAAGATTGAACAATTTGGCAAATCGAATTCACTATCCTGTCAACAGAAAAATTTAAAAGCTAATTAGTCAAGATTAGGTTGTTTGACTAACTAGAAGTGTGTTTTGCAGGAGTGGCATTTAAGCTTGCACACTTTCAGATTTGTTTCTCTTTTTGGTATGGGGCTATACCTTTATTGTTTTGTCAATTTGCCCTCTTTTCATTCTTTCTTTGTTTTTGTATTTTTGAATTCTTGATTTTTCTCCAAAGCAGAAAACAACAACTAACTACATGCTCGGAACTGAGCTTTATTGACATTCCTATCTAACCTATTCTAAACATGGAGTATTTACATATTCATATGATACAAAAGTGCCAATGCAGCCAACTGAGTAATGTCAAGAAGAAGTAGTAACTCTGGCTGCCTGTCAGAGGTATCCATAGAACATATTGAAGGTTAACCTTCAATGTCAAGGCTATCATAGAAGGTGACAAATTTTCATGTCTCTGGCTCTTGCAAAGGGTCAATGCTTGATAATTTGAGCCAGTCGGGATTTCCACATACTCTTCCATAGGATCAACAAAGAAAAGATGAAGATTCTCTTCCTTTTGATTCTCCACAATTGGTAGATCATCTACTTCTAAGACATCAGCTTTGACGACTATCTCTTCAGTATGTAGCTTGGAAGTATCATCATTCTTAACCTGCAAAATAGCAAATAGTGAAATATCTTCTTTCTTTGAATCTATGCTTGCTTCTGATATAAATTCAGGCTCTTTAAATGACAGACTAATATCAGAGAAGGGAGAAGTTTCTTCTTGAGAAGATGATATATCCACAGCAGGATAGTCTTCTATTTGTTTTTCTCCTTCATCTTCATCATCCTCTGAACTGGAGGACTCATCATATTTAACAGTGTTGTCTTCTGGTAACCCTGGTATGCTTGTATTCAGTGGATTAATTTGTATGAAGAGGTTATTATATTCTTGAGCAAGAGAGTATTTAAAGGTTTCCTCTTTTTCAAGAGAAAGCTCCTTTTGCTCAAAAATTTCTTTATTGCTCTTCTCTTCACCTTCTGAGTTGAAAGGCTGCTGATTTCCAATTATGTGAAAGCCATTAGTGATGGATTGAAATGGATGTTTTTGGCTTTCAAGCTGGTGATGGTGAAAATGATAACACCAATCAAACGCTGGTTGCCCTGCATGATTAGTTTTTTCTTGGAACTCATCATCATCATCATCAGACTGATCGAAATTCGGAAAATCATCTGAATAAAAAATTTTGTCAGTCGAACATATTGGGTCATTAGTTTGCTTTTCTTCTAACTGATCTACAAGATAACTTTCTAAATCTATACAACAAAGTTCTTTATGTGAATGGGTAAGAGTGTTTTTTTCTCAAAAAATTTCAGAGACTGATTGTTTATAAATAGTCTGATCTATCTCTTTTTCTGTCAAAGGGAAGGATGTTTCTATGTTCCTTTGAACAGGAGTACAACAGTTCTCTGTCTCTTGTGAAGACTAATTTTGAGGCTGGATGTCTTCTTGAGCCTCGGCTATAAGGGATGATGAATCAATATTTGAGTTTTCAGGGATATCTTGAGGAATGTTTTTTACTGCTTGGATCATCTTTTCCTCAACTGATTCATCTATTTTTTTAAAATTTTTCAATAGGATATTAAACTCATGAATGGCTGTTAAAAGATCTTTAGGATGCATCTCTTCCAAAGCTTCCTCATTATCTATAATGTGTTGGGTGATGTTTTTTGATGGATCATAATATATTGCACCCCATGATAATGACGTAGCGTTTTCTTCATAGTTCTCATAGAACACATATTCAAGGTCTCTTAAAGAAAACAAACTACTAGATCTTAAGCATTCATACCAATCCCTAGCTTTTCCTTCTAATGTTAACATGAAAATTTTAATTAGGCAGTCTTCATGCCATTCAACTTTCAACCTCCATACATGTATATGAAATCTGATGAGATGTAATAGAGGGTCATCAAACTTTTCACCTTGGAAAACAGGCAGGTTGTCATCCCAATTCACTCGGGGCATCTTATGTGGAAACCCAGGGATATGATCTCTACTCATTGGGGCATATCTTCGTTGTATTCTCGGAATCATGTTTGTAAATCAAAAAAGAGGTCACTGTGTCCGGTCAATCAGTTCAGGGTCTTCTACCAGTGGAGTCATTTGGTCTTCTGGGAGTTTCAGAGTGTGGAGTCGCCAGGTGGAAAATTTTTCGCTCCTTTCAGAGGTAAAAGGTCTTATGGTCCACCACCATGTTTATTTAATTCCAATCTGAAATATTTTTAGGTTTTTCTAAGTCATTTTTCAGTTTTGTGGTTGTAGAAGAATGTCCTAACTTTGCCTCAAAACTTAGCTACGGTTATGAAACAAAGACAGTCTATCCTTATGGCTAAGCTAGCTGATTTTCCAAGGTTAGATAAAAACTTAAAAGGATCCTAGGATTGACCTAGTTTGTCACTGATTCAATTGATCTTCATCTTAATTACCATTTTCTTATCCTAATTCTACAGCAGCCCAGACTTCTATTCCTAGGGACATTATGTATGTCTTCATTCTGATTTTCCAGAAAGCATAATTTTCACCAGTGAAGAAAGGGGCTTTATTGGTTGAGCATCCTTCTTTACTAGCCATCTTGGGAACCTAGGATCTCCTTTCAGTTGTTAGACTTGTGTTAGGTCTCTGTAACAAGCAAGATTGGCAAAGTCCGATCACAGAGTTAACATCATTTCAACCAACTTTGGGATTCTAGGATCTAGCCCTCCTGAATCCGGAGAGGGATCTCTCCAATATGCACAAAGATGGATATTGTCTTTGAAGTTTGGGGTGATGATATTAGGCTAGTTATGAAGGCCAAGGGTTTTGTTTGGTTTTCTCGGATGGTTGAACATAGTTGTTGTCTGAGGCGGAAAGATCTATATGCAAATAGGTTCAAAGGTGAGAAGTTGCAAGCAAACAAAGTAAGCTTTGATTATAAAGAAAGATGATGGAAAGTTTTCAATCCATTGGGCTATGGAGTCATAAGAGAATTTAATTGAAACATTCAGGTTCAAGAGTAATCTATGGGGCAAGTCATCTATGCCTAAGGATCTCTTTAAAGTTTGATTTATGGAATGAGGTGATACAATAAGAAAGGGAAATAACAGATGCAGAACAAAGAGCAGCCCAGGATCTGGTAAGTACTTTGAAACTATCCAGCCTTTGACCAGGCACTTAAGGAAAACATAGAAGCAAACTAGGATCTGGTAAGTACTTTGAAACTATCCAGCCTTTGATACACTTCTAATTGAACACAGATTAAAAACAAAGGGAAACTTGAAGGCAACCTTTGGAGCAGAAACTAGTGGGCTGGGACTCACCCTGATCCTCTCCTAATTCTTCTTTACTTAGTTACTTCCAAGACAATCACAAATATAACACAGAATGGCCTAAGATCTGATAAGTACTTTGAAACTAGTCAGCTTTTGACACATCCTAAGGGAAACAGTCAAATAGTTGAGCAAATAAGAAAGGGACTCAGGGCTAACCTTTGATTTCCTCAATTCATTCTTTACACAACATATATGAAAGTAACATTTAAAAATAACATTCAGCAGTGACGAAAAGATGAGGGAACGCCAGCATCTCTGTACTTAGACTGAATTAAATCATTCTCAAATAACACAGCAGAAAGAAAACATTTAAATAAATATTTCTCAGCCAGGGAAGGTTACTGATATACAGCAGGCCCTAACACTGTTTAAACTATTCTTTACAGTGGAAAATGAAACAAATTGAAAACAGAAACAAAACACAAGTTACAGTGAGAATAACATCACCATCAGCATAGACCAGGATCCCATAAATCAGCTTGTATTGATTGCTTCAAACCGGTTACAATCTTCAAATCCAATGTTTTAATCCATCTCTTTTCACAACCTAACCTATCCGTTACAAGCAGAGCTCCAAGAGCCTATGAAACCACTATTTACAGTCAAGATTTTTCCACTCAGAAACAGCTACAACACTTCAGCAATTACATTGACAACCAACTAATCCAACCCCTCACTCATCTTCTTCTGGAGTATTTATAGAAGGATGAGGAGGTGAGATCTAACAAAAAGATCTCAAATACAATTAATGCAGAATTAATGTCTTCCTGGCCTGAGAGGCTCGATGAAGAATTTATACAGGTGTTCCACTGCATTAATGCGCTTATACTTATGAAGTAAGCTCGGAAGGAGCTTTTGTTGACATTTGAGGCTCTGCGTACTATTAGGGTTACTATGCAAACATTCTGTCATTAAATCTGGTACAGAAATAACTTCTTTGGTTGTTCCGAGGCATAATATCTGATCTTGTTCAATAAATCCGGCCTCTGACTGAGCATTTTGAGGCAATAGGTGGCACTGTGGTGGTTGAGGAATCAATTCGCCTCAAAGTTTGGCGGTGGAGGCAATACGTCTGATGAACACTTTTAGGTTTTGCTTTAATCTGTGTTCTGAGCCGGGGATTAGGCTTTTGATAACCGTCTTAGCCGTAATCCCCGCCGATCTATCCATAAAACTGCTGCTCTGGTTCACTCTGACTTCAAAATCCGATACTCTTCTCTGCGTTGATGTTGACGGCATTCTTCAGGCTTTACAGGGACACGTAGCAACCAAGGCTCATGAAACCTTGTTGATATCATTATTCTTCATCCTGCGGTCGATTCTCTGGATTAATCAGAAGGACGGGAGTCGTCACCCTCATTCTTCAGATTTTCATTAAAACACGACGAAAGAACCTTAAAACCTGCAAAATACAATAAAAATGAGAAAATCCTGCGTTATATGGACAATCTGCATCGGAGGACATGCGGAAAAATGGAGCAATCGGAGCCGTTGATCGTACTGCGATCAACGGTCGGGGGCACTTTGAAAAGTCAGCGGAGAAAAAGGGATTTTGTACAGTGGAATCGGGAGGACGAATGAGAACCGTCGATCCGCGGAGATCGACTTTTGGACGCGCCGGGGGAAAATTCAACAAGCGGGGAAATCCGTTAAAAGCCAAGCAGAAAAGGCGATTAGCAACCATCGGATGGGAAGGCCCAGATCCAACGACAGAGATGAATCCCGCTGCGGGGTGATGGGATGATAGATAACGCGCGGGCGAAGTGGAAGGATGGCGGTTTTGGGAATGAGGTGAAGGACACGCGTCGGCCAGCGTGTGGAATCGCTGGTCGAAGGGATAAAACTGCCATTCGACGAAAGGTGGTGCGGGATATATACCATGGTTTTTGGAAAGGAGCGCGGGGGAAGGGGGTCCACCAGGTGTGAGGTACTCCGCTCCGTCGGATCTGGGGAGCAGATCGACGGCTAGGAAGGCTCGGGGCAATAAAATACGCGGCTTCATATTTCACACCCAAACCTTATAAAAGATGGATTTAATGAAGGTTTCAAAGGAAAAGGGCGGAGTGGGGACCACGCTTCGGTTTAGCGCCTCCGGACTTGAGCATTCGGTCGTGGCGCTCAGGCATGTGGAGGTAGACAAGGCAGGGGCTTAGCCCCAGGGGTTGAAAACCAGCACACAAAAAATAAGCGTATTTTACATGATTTTCAATGATTTTTGAAAAAAGGCAAAAGGTTCCGATAGGCTAAAAAGTGGGTTTTTAACCTCGGAAAATGAGATTAATGAGGGGATAAGGAATAACATAGGGTTTAGTGGGGTTTTTATGGATGAAAAGAAACTGAAGAAATGAAGGTGAGATGGAAGCAGGGGAGGGAAAAAAGGGAGGAGGATGCAGAAATATTTGATTTGGATTTTCATGGAATATCAGAGGCCGAGAGAAGGAAAAGTATGAAGAACCAACCAGCAGTTCATGATCTTACCAACAGACTTTAAGCACCAACAACTTCAGGACTGAATTTGTTTCTTGAAGGCTGCAAATAATATTTAGCCACCAGCTGATATAATTGCAAAATGTAGGTGGCTAACAACTTGTACAAAGGAACCGGCTCTGATACCAATTGTTGAATCTCTAATTAAACTGAGAGGGGGGGGGTGAATCAGTTTAATACATTCCTGATCTTTTAAACTTTTCAATAAACTTATTTACACCTTCATTCCAAACTCTATTTGATGTGAGAGTAATCTTAGAATGTAATCTGAAAGTATTAGTTTAATAGAGCAGTAGACTTAATTTGAGAGCAGCAGGTATTAAGCAAATGATACATATCAGATCAATACATAAATATCATGCACAGAGACACCAGATATAAGTGGAAACCCATAAAGGGAGAGAACCACATCTTATTATTGTTGTGATGCAAAGGCAAGCTCCAACTCCCTCTCACCACTGTTTTTCTGCAGGCACCAACCTACAGGAGGCTCCTACCTCAATTCTACAAGCTACAACTTGCAAGGAAGCACCAACTCCCTTCAGTTTTCTGCAGGCACCAACCTATAGGAGGCTACAACTGACGACTATCAAGCTGCAACTTGATAGGGAAGCTCCAACTTCCTCAATTTATCAAACTGAAAGTTTGCTGATTTACCTCAGATATCAGCCCTGTTCTGTAGCTTCTCCTTCTATTCTGCTTTTTTTAATCTTCTCTGTCTTACTCTTCTATATTCTGCCTTCTCTCGATTTACTCTCTCCCTTTTTTTTTTTATTGAATATCAAGATGATATTATTTATAGATTTTCTCACATGACTGTTTGTATTCTGCTTGGAATTCGAAATGGAAGGTCATGTCTCTTTGCCTTCTGCCTTCTTACTCCTTTTATCAGCTTACTCAGAAATTATAACTGTAGGTGTCAATTTTAACATTACAGTGGGAGTTTGTTTTCTCTTGGAGACTTGCCAATGCATCACAAACAATAAAAACAATTAAAACATTTACATTCGAATTACAATGTGAATTCCAGCTCACTTATTTTGTCTCTTGGTTTGCTATGCATTTGTCTTTTCTGTGACTGTGTTTTGACTCTTTTCTGCTCTGTATGCTTTTCTGTCCTCTGCTGTAGTGTATTTTCTGTATACGTGTAACAGTGCTTTTATATCAGTGCCTCTTAGAAAAAATACGTGACTGCTGACTTGCAGCAAGTGTCTTGTTGATGTGGAACATTCCGCAAGCGGAACGGACATATATCACAGTCATTGTATATTTATAATCGCCCTCCCGTTAAGCTGAGGCCCGTGGGTCTACAGACCACATGGCTTATTGCAACAACGTTATATATATATATAACAGCGCCTTTTCATATATATATAAGTAATTTCAACACTAATCATACATACAAACTTCCTTTTAAAAAGACTTAAATCAATTCTCGGCATTATATAATAAAAAATCTTTAAACAAATAAGAACTCCTTTCGGGCTCACTTGCCAATATTTTCCGATGCGATGTATCACTCCTTAGCCTCTTCCGATTGCGATTATTCACTGTTATGGCGAAACTTCCAACATATATCAGTCTTGGCTTATAAACCCATCGGGTCCGGCCTTTCAATCGCAATCGCAAATCTTTGTTAACATGTTCCGGAACTCAAACCTATCAAGTCACAATTTATCAGTCCATCGGGTCTGATTCTCAATCGCAATCGCAACTTTCTGTTGTGATGTTCCGATGCTCCACTTTACCTCCGATGCGATTGACCATGGAACTGAAACATTTGTTAGTTATAATTTATAAGCCCATTAGGTCCGGGCTTTAATCGCAATCGGAAGTCTTTAACATATGTTCCGATTGACCAGTGCCGATGCGATTTGACCGTAACTCAAATATGTATTAACCACCATTTATACACCCATCGAGTCCGGAACTTCAAACAAATGCAATCAGGGCGCATAATAGAAAAGTTTCGATTTGCGATCAGAACACGGATGCGATTTGCATCTATTAACTCCTGCTTATAACAGGATTGGGTCCGCCATTTCAATCGCAGCGTTTTACAAAAGACATGCGATTGGGAACTCGGATGCGATTAGCATCTATTAACTCCTGCTTATAACAGGATCGGGTCCGTCATTTCAATCGGCAGTCCGTTTTACAAAAGACATGCGATTGGGAACTTTGACAAGTATTAGCATCTATTAACTCCCCGTTTATAACAGATCGGGTCCGCCATTTCAATCGCGTCATGCCAAAAGACATGCGATTGGGAACTCGGATGCGATTAGCAATTAACTCGTGGTATATAGCTCAATCGGGTCTGGCCTTTAATCGGAGCACATAACAAAACTCCGCCGATTGAACCTTTTCTCCGATTGCGATTGGGGAGGGGTCCCACCCTATAAGCCATTTCATTTTGATAGAACCTTTGGTTAAAGTGCTCCGCTTGTATATAACTGATATATATGCTTATATATATTTTTGACGCTGGAGTGAAGCGATTCCCGGAATAAGTTTGTATTTGTTATATGTGCTCCGCCGGTTGGAGAGTGTGATTCCCGGAATATGGTTCTGTATTATATGTGTAACGCCCGGCTGGAGTCTGCGATTCCCGGAATAAGATTCGTGTTGTATAATGCCGGTTGGAGTGTGCGATTCCCGGAATATGGTTCTGTATTATATGCCGCTGGAGTGAAGCGATTCTCGGAATTTTGTAACTGCTCTTTGCCTCTGTCTTTGCCTCTGCTCCGCCGGCTGGAGAGTGCGATTCCTGGAATTTTGTAACTGCTCTCTGCCTCTGTCTCTGCTTCTGTCATTCTGCCTCTGTCTCTATCTTCCGATAACGGTTCTTCACTGTGCTTCTATGACTGTTACATTTTGACTTTCTTCTTGCTGCCTCTATTGCTTTCGCTGTGCCTCTTTTGCCTTCCTTTGCTACAGCGCTGCCTCTTTTGCCTGAGTGTTGCCGCCTTTGCCTGAGTGCTGCCTCCTTTGCCATCAATGAAAATATTTCCAACAATTAAGGTATCTTGATGGAGTGGTCTAAATTGCTAGGGTTTCATAAAAGAGCATGGCAACGTGAATTATTTTTAATTAGAAGAAGATGAAACAAATTTGTAACTATTCCTCCAAAATAGAGCATAAGCTAATGAATTGTGTCTTTCTCACTTAGGAATCAATTAAATTCAGAGATGGCATGAATATGAATATCACAATACATTCTAACATTTGCAAACATAAGAACAAACAATGTCAAATCACATCACCACATGAATCCCTTCAAAATAGCTACAAGTCAGTCTGTTATTTCTTGCCAAAAGTCTAATTACAATAGTGTTCAATGATCAAATTATACAGCATCTAACCCTTGCAATGAGAAAAGAAATTAAATATATAGACCAAAACTACTTCTCCCACTCTTTGGGGTCAAATACCTGACTTGTGGAGCTGATCCCCAAAGTGCTCAACTGGAATCCTAGTGATTAGGGAGGTTATCCAACTCATCCTTATCATTCATGAAACTAATTCACTTTGACCAAAATTACATAATTACATGATGTATCTACCCCTAGTAACTATTCATGACATAATTACATTAAATTTCATCATTACATCAGTAATTTTCCTTGAAATCCATCAGTCAACTGAGAAAACTTGAAACTTCTAGAGAAAAGAGAAAACTACAAAAAGCGCAGCGTGCTTGGAAAAAGCGCAGTGTGCCTGGGAAAAAGCGCAGTGTGGGCCTCAAAACTGATTTTTGATTGCCTTCCTAAAGTCCAAATTGGACCCAAGATGGCTCATTAGAAACATCTTTTATTATAGTTGTCAAAAATGTGCTCCAGCTCTAAAAATGGTCGAGTGAAGCTCCTCAAAAATTTAATCTCCCAAGACTACTCAAAAAGCGCAGTGAAAGGCTGAAAAAGGAGGCAGAAAGGTGGTTTTTGAGTGGTTTTTTTCCATTTCCACCTGTCAAACGCTTTTTTTATTGAGTGCCAATAGTCAAAACTTGATGTAGACATCACTCTGAATCCAAATATGCAAACCATTTCTCATTTGGTGGCATCCACAAAAAGCGCAGCGTGGCCCACACTGCACTTTTTGCAGGCTAACTGTGCAAAAAGTTTGTCAAAATTTGCAGAAATGCCCAAAAAATTAAAAACTTTCCCAAAATTCTTCAAAATTGCTATATTAAGTATTGATAAGGTGTCTCAAGCAATCAAGGAGGCATCAACAAGAATCTCAAGTTTTTCCTTCTCCTATGCTTGATTATGGTTTACTTGAGTGTCTCCTTCAACGGTTTGATCCTTATGTTGCAAATCTTGTTTCTAGTCGTGCATATGTTTTCCATGTGTCTGAGCATCTCATTTTCCTTTTTGGCCTTATGGAGGAGCTTCTCAAGGTGGATTTTAACTCTATCAAGCCACACTTCCCTATCATCATTGATTTCCTTTGCTATTCTTTCCTCAAAACTCAGTTGCTCTGCCTCATGTTTCTCCTGCTCTAAATCTCTCTTAAGATCTCTTGTTTTTGGTCTTGTATTAGTGGTTTTAGTCTCACCATGGTCAGACTCATCAGCTCCTATCATTGCTTTACCTTTGGTGTCTTGCCTCTTTACCTTTAGCAGCTCTAACTCCATGAGTACTTGTTTGTCTTTCAGCTGCTTGTTTTCTTGTTCAAGGAAGGAGATAACAAATTGTTCTATGGCCATGTTGTCCTGCAGCTCTTTGATTGTGGCATATTTTTCTTTGATGATCAGGTTTAAAGCCTCATGATCATCTTGGACATCCAATTCCACTAATTCAAACTCTCTTTCTTCCTCGTGAATGTCTTCCTCCTCTTGAACAACTGCCTCTTTCTGCTTTTGATTTCCCTGCTTTGTTGATGAAGAAGGCAAGGCCCCTTCCACAATTTGTGGAGAAAACACTTTCCTAGTTCCCCTCTTGTATGTTTTTACCTCTTTGACCCTTTTGACCTCTTTGGCCCCTTTGGTTTCTTTCACTATGGCCTTGCTAGATAGACTAATCTTCTTGTGAGGAACTGATGATGTTGGTGGAATAGGTCTAACAGGTTGACTTGGTCCTGCAGTGAAAACATCTTCCTCCATGAAAGTATCCCATGTTATGTTCAACAGATTGAGGTGGTGAAGGACAATGATTTTAATCAAAGAGTGATGGAAGACATTGTTCATATAAAGCTCATAATCTCTGTTTTGCACTATGTAGGCCATTTTATCAATGCTTCTGTACAAGTAGTAGGGGAGGTTGAGAAATTTTACCCTAGTCAAATGCATGAGCAACATACTGTGATAGATGTATAATCTGGAGAATATGCCCTCATAAGTGAAGCATTTCATGATGATTTTCATCATGAGGTCAAATCTGTTCAACAAATGACCAAAAGGAAAGACTTTTTTGATGTTATCTTTGTAAGGTGCCTTGAGGTAAGGCTCATACATTGGGCATCCAAATCCTTAGTTTTAAACCATTTTTCACCCACATTGGGTATCCCTGTTGTTGTTGCAATGATGTCAATGGAAATAGTGAAAGTCACCCCTGCTATAGTCACTTGGTTGTTTTGGAGGTTGCTGATGAAAACCCTGGTCAAAGTAGGATGACTTTGGACTCTTTGTACCATCTCACAAAATTCAAAGCAACCTACATACTGGAAACATCTTACAGCTAAGGGTGATGCCATTAGTTCCCTAGTGTATGTTGGCTCTAATCTCATAATCCTCCCTCCTTTGTTATATGTTTTCTTGTCTTCTTCTATGGCATTTCTTTCCTCCTCCATTATGTTTCTTTCTTCCTCCATTATTCTCAGTTTGTCTTTGAAAACCCTAGGGAAGAAGGGGAAGGGAAAGGGAATAGGATTGTGGGGCTAGGGGATTGTGATGGGTGAGGGAAAATTTGGGGGAATGTATAAAGGGATTGGGGAGCTTAGGGAAGTGATGGGAGGGTGAAATATTTAGGGAAATAGGGTAGGAAATTTCTATTACAGGGAGGTATCTAGTTGCCTAGGAAAACACAACTAGGGTGGTAGGGTTTAGTTAATAGAGATTGGGAATGGGAAATTAGTGAATGTACTGGTAGTGGGGAGTGGGTTAGGGTATAGGGAAGGTTACTTGGTCCTGGGGAGAGTAATTAATTTTGTAAATTATGAACTAGGGTTTCAATTGCTCAAAACATGACATAAAACCTAAGGGAGGGTTTGCACCATGAAACTAACACCACAAGCTGAAAGGAGGGGCTAGGGAGGTGCCACTTACTTGAAAATAGTTGTAGAAAAACTGAACTGAAGTTGAGAACCTGTGCAATGAAGATTAGGGACCGTGGCTCCGTTCTGCAAAATGTGTTGCATATAGAGAAAAAGCACAACGAGAAAATGTGAAAAGCGTAGCGCCTTCGGAAAAAGAACAGCGTGGTCTCCTACAAAAGTGCAACGCCTGTGGAAAAAGCGCAACGAATGACCCAGAATTCGATTTTTTGAAGGAAAACTCAATTTTTTGCTTGGGAGGCTGAGAGCTCAATGCTTTGAAGATACGGATGAATGACTTCTTGGTCTTTGGGAGCCTTTACACTTGGAGAAATGTCATTAAACAAACTAGGGAAAGACCTATAATGTTATCAAATTTTCCTATGATTCCATTGTAGGATAAGATGAATAAGTTGAATACCATATAAATACCATTTCCATCCCTAATATAAACAATGATTGTGTTGTTACCACTAGACAAGGCAATGTAACCCTCCAGGGGGCATCATCCTTTACCTCTTGACCATATGTCGAGTATAGACTATTAGATCACCTAAAGAAGACACTTACACAAATATCCATCTGAGAACGTCTTTGTATATCTCCAAAACACAAGGAAATTTTGGATCAAGCTTTACAAACATCTTTGGTATCCATAGATCTAGAGATTGATACATTCCGAGCTATGGTAGGACGTCTTTCTTCACCCCACACTCTGTGCTTTACTTAAAATACCTTCCACCCATAATAAAAAATAACCACTCACTACACATAGAAGTATATATCCATAAACACAAGGTCAAATGAGTCTTGGTAGATGGTGTAGCAACTCTAAATATATATTCTTTAAGTCTAGATAAATAGTCAAGATACCATACATTCCCCATAAAATTTTGTCGTGCATATGCTTTAAGACCTTCCCAAAAAAAAAATATTGATCCTATGGTATGTCTTCAAGAACCCTGAATGTCTTACTAGAAGAGAGGTGTGTAATTACAAAAGGAAATTTTGTCTTAGTTGAGGATACTTACATAAGTATAAGCGATCTTGAAACCAAAACAAATCATTTTTCCATGTAATTTTTTCTACTTCACCAAGTTCCTCCTATAGCCATTGAATGATCTTGCATATATTCTCATTTGGATGCCATTACATCACTGCCTATTCCACCCAATCACATTGTGGAATGGAAAAAGCACATAGTAAACCATTTGCATCTTCCTCTTTCCTTGAGAGTGCATTTTCCGCATTCTTTTATTTTCCCTTTTTGTATATAATTTCAAAGTCATAACCCAACATATTTGTGAACCATTTTTATTGCTCGTCTGAAGATATTCTTTACTCCAATAATTACTTCATACTATCATGACCTATTTTTACTTTCAAGTGTATTCCTATTATGTATGGATGTCATTTCTTAACTACATTTAGTATGGAAAAAATTTTATTTTTATAAATGGGTCTAGGAAAATTTTAGGGGCTAATATTCGCACGTGGGCTAATTTTCCATGCTTTTTCCAAAAAAATGATTCGCCAATTTCCATTCTTTTGAAAAATGATTTGCCCAAATTTTATAGTAGAAAATTATTTTTACCCTAAAATTCGCCAAAATTTTATATATACTAATATAAAATAATTAGAAACATAAATATTTTTACAAAACTATCATCAAAAGTTTTACAATTTACATATTGGGGACTAGTAATATTCGCCAAGGTTTCTAAACTTTAATATAAACTTCAATTCTTAAAATTTTCCCTGTCGCAGTTTGAGTAAGTTATTTTCTATTATGGTTTTAAACTCCTGTGGTGATCATTTTTTAAGAAGCTTTCCGGATTATCCACAGTATTGAGGAACATGTGTCGACGTTTCAAATCCCAAATGGGATCCATCATCAGGACTTTTAGAATGAAGAATTTTAGAGAAGGGTTTCAGACTTCTAATAGAGATCAATTTCTTGAAAAGAGCCGACCAGGTTTTGTATTTCTGAATTTCTTTTTATTTTTATTAATTATAATAATTACATTTCTAATTTAATAAATTTTATTATTATTAATTTTATTTTATTTTACTAATAGTTGGTTTTAATTTTTGAGTTTATTATATTATAAAGTAACTAAATTGGTTAATTTAGTTTTTGAATAATTTTTTTTTGGGTACGTTTTAAAATATAATATATAAATTAATTATTTAGTTTTTTATTTTATGAATATTATTAATTATTAATATTTATAATAATTAAATATAAATATAATTAATTAATTAATACCTAATTATATAATAATTAATTAATTGTTTTAATTAATTATATTAATGATTTAATAAATATTATTTATATAATTAATATTTTTTTATAGGAATAAAGTAGAAATTACTAATAATTGTTGTTTAATTAATTAATTTTTATTTTAACCAAAATAAAAATCAATTAATAGGAATAATTATTAGAATTTTCATCTTTTATACCAAATTAGAATTCAAAAGAGGGGGAACATACCTGAGATTCTTAATCCTGAAAAACTATGTCTCGGCGGATGGTGTTTTGGAGGAGCATATTTGTCGAAGAAGAGGTCTCAAAGTGTCACTGATTTCAATTCCCCCATCCCTATTAAGATTATCTGGATGCTTTATAATCTCAAGGGCCTCTCCTATATTTCTTCTTTGATAGTGTTATTCTCTCGCAATGATCTTTGCATCCCCAAGACGTACTTGATTTTTGGTTTTTGAGGAGAGTTCTGCAAGGTCTGAGGTGCGTGATCATTCATACCTGATATCAGCTCCATGCTCTTTAAGTCTTTTCTGAAGTGAACGCCCAGTCTCCCCAATATAACTTTTCCCGCATGAACAGTCAATCTTGTACACTGTGAGTTATTCAAGGCTTATGCCATCCTTAACAAGTCGCATTCTTTGCCTAATATTCCCTGATGCTGAATGTGCGAAAATATCATTCTTTCTCAAAACCTTGGCGATTTTATCAGTAACACCCTTAATGTATGGTAGAAAAATCCTTCCCCTATTTTCTTGTGGTTCGTGGCGATTCCGAGATAGGATTGAACCCTCAGCCATTTTCAAGGTTTTTTTGATATCTCTTTCTTTATAACCTAAATCCCTAAATACCGATTACAAGTGACTAATTTCTTCGTTCAGGTGTTCAGCATCAGAAATTCTCATGGCTCTGACGGCAAGGCTATTAAGGACACCAAACTTTTGAGTTGGATGATGGTAGGACTCAGCATGGAGATAGCTATCAATATGGGTTTTCTTTCTAAACACTTGGTGCCCAAGATTTCCATCCTCATTCCTAGTGACAAGAACGTCTAAAAAATAAATGCTCCTATTTTCTTCAACCTCCATCGTGAACTTGATCTCAGTGGAAATGGAGTTGAGGTGATTAAAAAATCCTTCAAGACTCTCTTTACCATGGGTCCACTTTATGTTGGTGTCATCTACAAATATTTTCCACCAATCAGGTTTTAAGGGATAAGATGCAAGGGCCTTCTTCTCAAAGTGTTCCATGTATAAGTTGGCGAGAATAGGGGATAGCGGAGATCCCATTGTGACACCTGATACTTGCTCATAGAATTCCCCTTGAAAGCTAAAGAAAGTGGAGCGTAGGAAAATCTCCGCAAGCTTGGTTGTTCCAGGATCAGTGACATATTTAATGACTTGGAATCTTTGTGAATAGTGATACTTCAACAAAACTAACCAAGATGTCGCTTTCCTCAACCTTCTGATCCTTAATGAGCTTGATAAAATCGCTAGAGTCCTTAATGAAAGAGTCAGTATTCCCAACAAGAGGTTTCAGTATCTTGGCAACATATTTCGCCAGCTCATAGGTGGGGGACCCTATGGTATTAACAATCGGTCTACTGGGGACTCCTTCTTTATGAATTTTGGGCAATCCATAAATTCTTGGCATGACCGCACAAGACGGGGTTAACCTCTTTTTTAACTTGTCATCCAACCCTGAATTCTTGATTGCTTTCTTGACTTCTCTTAATACCTTAGGCAAGGGGTTGGAGTTAAGTTTCTTGTAGCTGCCACAATCTAGATGTTCATTCATTTTCCTAATATAATCAACTTTATCTAGAATGACAGCAGCACCTCCCTTGTCGGCTTTCAGCACCACAATGTTGTCATTATTGCGAAGAGCTTTGAGAGCAAAAAATTCTTCCTTACTTAGGTTGCTTTTGGGAATTCTGGCTTTTTTCAAAATAAAGGAGCATTCTTGTCTTAGTGCTTCTTTATCATCAAGAGTTAAACCTCTAATCCCTTCCTCGATGCTGCACAAAATGATTTCATTTGGGATGCTTTTGGGAGAAACTGCAAATCCTAAACCCTTACTAAGAATCTTGATAGAATCATGACCTAACTCTAGAGAGGATAAATTAACAAATTTTTTATTTTTATTTTTGTTATTATTTATGGTAGGCAGGAACTGTTCAAGTTTCTTAATGGTTAAGTTATTGTTGGAATTGGTATCTACAAAAACCCTAGGATCCTCCCTCATATTATCTATCTTATTGTGAACCATGTTAGTTGAAACATAGTTTTTGGGGCATGGGTTGTTATTACTATTATAATTACCAAGTGAGTCATTGTGATTAATGTCACTTTTATAACCCATATTTAGATGTGAGGATTGCTGCCCATTATCAATCCAGAGCCGACCTTGATATGTATTGCTGCCATCGTATTCTCTGACCGGAATATCACCAAATATTTCATCGGTGCTGCTAATAGGAAATGAAGTCTCGGCATTGTTCTTAAGAAATTAATCTTGATTGATTCAATCCTTAGCATCGTTCTTAAGGAACGGATTCTGAATTGAGACCTTGTCATGATAATTACAAGGTGTGCCATTGTGTTCAATCCTGAGCCGACTTCCGCATGAAATGGTGTCAATGTGGTCAACTTTGAGCCGTTCTCCGCAAGTGTTGGTGTTATCACACTCTGAGGCAGATGTCCTGTTTTCCTGTGCAGGGTTGACTGCTGAAACAGCAGCACCTACCTCACCCTCACTGCTCCACGACGGATCAGTAAACTCGGCAATTCTTTTAGTCTCTGGTTCTAAGGATGACTCTGCAGTTTCATTTCCGCTGACTGATACAGAGTAGCCGGAATTAACCACTCGAAGAGTTGCTGGAGACAGCATCTTGGGAGAGGATGCGTAATTTCTGAGAGAGAGTAGATCCATGTTTTTTTATTGAACTTGCTTCTTCGGAGTAACAGTTGTGACGTGCATGCTGAAATCTGTCAAGTCGATTTTCCTTGAACAGTTTTTGATAATAGAACCAACCTCATCAACGGTGTCATTGCAGAATTATTCTTCGTAATCTTGTTGGGAACAGTTGGTATCAACGTTATAATACCTACTGCCTGCAACACTCGATTTGCAATCTAGGTTTATACCGAAGCTTACAACCTTTCTTCTGCAAGTTCTGGAGCAATCCAGAATGCTCATGAATGAAATTTCATTGGTACTATTCGGATCAACAACATTCTCCCTCCTAGTTTCAGCAAATCTCATTTCTGACAGTACCCGCCCATCTGCAACTGAATCGAACTGAAATAAACCAGCTTCAGAAACATTGATGTTATTACAAGCCAATCCCTTGATCTTATCTAACTTTCTAGCATGTCTGTCTCTTGTCAAATGACCTTCTCTCTCAGCCTTAATAGCAGTTAGGGCATCAATTGTTTCCCATAATTCCAACCTCACTAAATTAGCTAATTTTAAATGCAGAGAGAGGGCGGAGTGACCAAGTTTATCTAACACAGCTCTGATCCTCCTAATCTCTCCGCGAATCAGATTAAAGCTTAATTTAAAAAAATATTTGTTATATCTTCGAAGGTGCGAAATAGGTTTAATCTGAGCGAAAGGTGGAATAATATTATTGTCACGGCATTCTTTAAGAAATTTCAAGTTTGCTGCCCTTCTTTCAATTTGTATTCTAGTTTTCTCGAGATTACAAATCTCATCCCAAGAATCCCCTCCGTGCAGGGACAAAATTATGGTTTTTAAACTCCTGTGGTGATCATATTTTAAGAAGCTTTCCGGATTATCCACAGTATTGAGGAACATGTGTCGACGTTTCGAATCCCAACTGGGATCCATCATCAGGACTTTTAGAATGAAGAATTTTAGAGAAGGGTTTCAAACTTTTAATAGAGATCAATTTCTTGAAAAGAGCCGACCAGGTTTTGTATTTCTGAATTTCTTATTATTTTTATTAATTATAATAATTACATTTCTAATTTAATAAATTTTATTATTATTAATTTTATCTATTTTATTTTATTTTACTAATATTCTTTTACTTCACTACTTTCACAGTGAAGGGGACTTCCTTATTGCAACAAAACTACACCAATGCCATGGCTTGAGGCATCACACTCTATAATGAATATTTGTGTGAAGTCAGGTGTCGCCAAGATGGGTGTTGTACACATAGCCTATTTAATTTATTCAAAAGATTTGGTTGCTTATTTAGTCCAATAAAATACTTCCTTCTTTAATAATGTTGTTAGAGATGTTGTTATTTGATCATAATTATTGATAAACTTGCGGTAATATCCTCTCAATATTAAGAATACTCTAAGTTTCTTCAAGGTAATAGGGATTGGCCATTCCCTTGTAGATTTTATTTTGTTAGGATCCACCTTGACACCATCATGTGATATAGTATGACCCAAATATTCCACTTCTTGAACCCAAAGGTGCACTTGGAAGGATTTGCATATATTTTTTTCTCTTCCAATACTGTCAAGACCCTATTGATGTGATGTACATGCTATTCCCAAGCTTTGTTGTAGATTAGTATGTCATCAAAAAGTAATAGCACAAATGTTTCTAAGGAAGGGTTTGAAAATAGAATTCATCAAGTTTGAAATGTTGAATGTGCATTTGTAAGTCCAAATGCCATAACCAAAAACTAGTAGTGGCCTTCATGTGCTATAAAGATTATTTTGGGAATGTCTTCTTGCCTCATTCTAGTTTGATAATATTCACAATGAAAATCCAAATTATTAAAGAAAATTGCTCCATGAAATTCATCTACTAATTCATTAATAATAGAAATAGGAAACTTGTCTTTGATTTTCATTTTGTTGAGCTATCTGTAATCTGGAAATATACACCATGAACCATCCTTTTTTATGACCATCACCACTAGTGAAGAGAAATCACTTTAGCTAGGTTGAATGGTGTCTGCCTCAAAAATTTATTGAAAAATATGCCTAATGTTAGGTGGTACACTTCCAAGTTGCAAATGAATAGTCATGATCTTAGACACATGGAAGACCCTTAGGAATTTCTCCAAATACTTTAGCATGATTGTTGATAATGTTTTGGAGATCCACTGGAGCAAAGGATATAGATGTTTGAACATTTAATGAACACAATTGTTCAACTACACCTTGGTGTCCCTTTTTTAGGATTTTTTTCATGTTATTAGAGCTTATCCCTTTATTGGGTTTCCCTTAGATACCTCTAAGCTCACTTTCCTTTCCTTCTGAGAAAAATCTAATGAAAATATCTTGAAAGTTAAGGGTATTGTTTCGAATGATTCTAACCATTATACCTATTGTAACATATTTTGACTCCATGTAAGTTACAAAACTATTAAAAAAAATTGTCATATACCTACAATTTTATCCTTACCTTGATAAATTCCTTCCTTTAAATATCAATTCATCTAACTGTTTCCATTGTTAAAACATAAAGTAATGAATATTTTCTAAATGTCTCCAAGTTTTTTTTTATAACTTTTTATTTTAAATTAAATTAAATTTTATAATCCCCGATCGGGGTGTGAAGAGGTGGATCAGCCCTCCCATCAGCAATTGTGTTAGTGGCATGGGAATTCAAGACCACCACCCTTCACATGAGTGGCAATGGTGACAGGTTGTCCTTGTGCATGCACCGTGAGGAGAGGTGGCGAGACGGAGGCCCTCGCACTCTAATAAAATTCAGGTTGAGGAAGGTGTGGGGGTTTTGTTACGAAGGCGAATGCTGGTGCAGGTGTAGTAGCAGAAAGGCCAAACCCCCTCGACTTTCAAACACGGTGAATTTAGGGTATTTTATTGGTTTCCCTTCGCCTCGCATACCATTTTTCTATTATGCTAGTTGGTAGGGTCTCCTTGAGATCATAGGGGTGTGAAGTCAATCCTGAATTGGTTGTTGTTGGGCAGTAGGGAGCCGAACTGCTTCAACTTTTGTTGGGGATGGTTGGGTTGTTTCTAGGTATTTGTCTTTGTGACAGAATGAGGAATGGAATATGCATGTGCCTGAACGATGGTCATTTTGGAAAGGGGTATCGGTCTGATGGGTTGGAGTCGGGCTAGAAAATTCCTCCTTGGTCTAGGGTTAGGCTGGGGGCTCGGGTCCCGTACGATTTGGATGCACTGCATGGTAACACCACCATGCACCACTAGGGCTCTGCACGAGCAGGGGCCGACCGGTGGAACTTGACCCAGGACGGGACTGTGGATATTCAAGCCATTTCTGCAATATGGGATGGTGGGTGGCACGTCGAGTGGGATGGCACCAGGTGTGGGGTTGGGTTGATGTCGAAAGGCTGTGTGTTTGAAGGCGATGGGAAGGTTAGTATGGGTGCTCGCACTCAGCTGGGTCAAGGGGTTGAAGAGGTTAAGTATGGAACTGGGATTACCCATATAAGAAAAATGGCGAGGTTGCATGGCCTTCAGGGTGTCAGGGAAGGGCGAATGTTCCAGCTGCATGCCCCAGGGCACAATTTTCATGAGAATTATGCTGCATGGAATGAAATGAGTTTGCATTTCCCGGAATTACATTGCTTTTTTCTTCCTTGGAACGGTAATCTCCTTGGAACTCGACACTGTTAGAAGTCTCTAGCCGTTACTCCAAATCAGATTGTGAATAGCTATTAGGTCGGGGACATTACAATGATGGCCCACGCAAAGAGTATATCCACACGAGGCCGCAACCGGAAATATAAGGAAAAAGAGATTGGAGCCCAACCCAGCTCACCCCCGAGCAAGCCAAAGGGCAGGATGCTAGCTATGGAAATAATCTAGGAGGCAGCGAGGGTGTACCATGAAAACATAGTGGAGGAAATCCAGAAACTCATTGAAAAAAGGGAAGTTGACATAAACAGACAGGCAGGAAAAAAAATGGATACTGAAGAATGGAATGGCCTCGTCCCTGATCTGGAGCAAACGCAGGGTAGATTGACACAGATCAAGAAAACTTGGTTTCTCTACTGGTCCATGAAGGGAATCCTTGGAAAATACTTGGAGCATATTTCTATGAGTTTAGTTACCATAGCCCGAGACTTCCTAGATTATGGGAGTGAGTTTGACAAACTCAAATTCCAGCTACAAAGCAGGATGGGCACATTAAGCACCACATCCCATTAACTATTAAACCACCCTAATCTTTCATGCATCGAGATATGTGCAAAATACCCTCCCCCCCAGCCTCCCTCTTAAATCCATTAATTGTATTGATTTGAATTTTAAAAAAGGTGGCAGAAAGGAATTTTCATATGTTTTTGAAATAAAGGGTGAGTAAATTGTGACTAAGGTGAAAAGAGATTTTTACAGGTCATGCATTTAAGTAAATGGATTTGTAGGTGAAAGTTACAGGTGATATATTTATGAAAGGAGTTCACGGATGGGAGGAAAAGTAAAAATGAGACTAATGTAAAAATGAGACTTACAGGTGTGAAATGAGGTTACAGGTAAAAGTAAAAGGAGGCTAGTGAAATGAGGTTACAGGTAAAAGTAAAAGGAGGCTAAGTAAAAATGTACGGGGACATAAATTTGGATAAATACTTATCCAAATATATTACACGAGTAAAAATGGAAAGTGAAAATACTTTACCAACGATGACAAACAAGACATGGTTTTTAAAATCCATGAGAAGGAAAACAAGACATCGTTTCTAAATTCTGTGGGAAGGCAAACAAGACATGTTTTTTAAAAATCCATGGGAAGGAAAACAAGATATGCTTTTTAAATCATTCAAAGAAATATTCTGAAATTTTATTTTATGGAATTCATTTACAAAATATTTGAAAAAACATTTATCAAAATATTTTACGACAAATGGTGAAGCAATTTAAAAGTGACATAAAATCATTATTCAATTCAAGCATTGGAGATTCAAAGCACACCTAGAAAAAAAAAAAATAGTAATTCCTATTCAGATTTATAGGCAGAGATATAAGCATTCATAGGACACTTAGCAGCAGAAGATCAACAAATAGAAATCAAAGTAGAGTTGTCCAGCAGACAGTTTGAGCAGCTCAAAATTTCAAGGTAGAAGACTTGCAAACAATTCAAAGTTTCCATCATGTTATCATCCATAACCTTTCAGTTTGTTAAACACATCAAGTTTGTAATTAGATTGGTTAGGGGTCAAATAAAAATTAAATGAAAATTTTTATGATATGGTGTGAGTTTTTAGGTTACCTTAAATTATTAGGGGGTGGATTTAAGTCATGTCAATGGGAAAACTTTGAGTTTGATACTCAAATCAATCAAACTTGTCAAATCTGGCCACCTGTTGGATTTTTCCTGAGTTTGTAGTGCATTTAGTGCAAATTTAACATATTTTACTACCAAACCACCTAAACTTTTCGTAGCAAATCTGCCAAATTATAACTGAAACTGCTACGAAAACGTGTTTTTCTGTAACGGTCTCTGTAAATCAATGAGTTGTCAAATTATGAGTGATTGGAGGTTATGCTGGTCAGGTTAGGGTCATCATTAAAATATTTGAGCACATTTTTTTCATTAATTTCTGTCCTTTCATGAATTTCATCTCGTTTTCTTTCTTTATTTAGCCTTCATTCTCCACGCTTTATTCTTCCATCCTTGTAATATGTTATTCAAATCTGTTGGTTTCAAGAGAAATTTGCACGTAACTGAAGATGAGTTTCAAAAATATGAATGAGGTTTTTTCTAAGAGCAGAACAAGGAACAATAACCTCTTTCACTTTGTTAGTGTCAGTATTGGTATACTTCCACCAAGGATCAAAACACATTTGCATGTGCATCTTAGGTGTCCCATACTGAATAAATTTTTCATCATTCTGTTAGGTCATGACATAAATTTGCTTTTCTGGTGGTTGTCCTTGTCAAATAAACTTTTACTCCCTCCAAGATTCATATTGTTGACTTATTCCCATGTCCCTTTGAGCATAAGAACACATATGAAAATTCTCTATTTTCACTTGAAATTTTTTAAGTCAAAACCTCATTCAAAATTAGTACAAAAAAGCATTTTCATTAGGTCATTAAGGTTTTGAATTTTTCAAGATAATTCATTCATTCCAATGAGGTTAGCGCATATATATGAGAGGGATTGAATACTATCATTACAATGGTTTCATTATACTTCAAAGATTGTATTTTTAGTTTCGGGACTTTTTATCAAAATTTCATTTTGATAAAAATTCACTTATGTAATTTATATTAATTTTATTTTTTCAAGTGTAATTTTATGCTACTATATGTAATAATTTTATCCCAAGCTGTCAAAGCCATTTATGTCAAGCCTCAATGAGCAAAAACAAATCCAATTCAATGACTTCAACAATTTGCAATGCAAAAAGTGTCAAAGAGCATCAGTGACAAAGGAAAAAGACTTCAAAGCATTAGAAAAGTGGGTATTTCAAAATTAAATCAAATTCCTCTTGACTGTAAAGCCCATTTAACATTTCAAAAGGGTCATTGTTGCCTTTCAAAGTCTAAGAAGCATTCAACGAAGAAGAAATTTGTGAATTTTTTAGTAAAATTGTGCTAAGTTTCTCGGCGTTGCGTATTTCCACCAGCGTTGCGTGCATGTACCTTGGCGCTGCGCCCTTGCCCGAAGTTTTCAACGTGTTTTGTGAAGGCGCTGCGCGCCTGTAGACTGGTGTTGCATGTTTGTAAAAGCGCTACGCGCTTAGCCAGGGAAGTTTTTTAAGTAATCTAGCAACCCAAATGTTAGAAAATTAAATATTACAGAGCAATGAAACACATAAAATATACGGAAAACACAAGCACACAAAACACATAAAACCAGAAAGACACAGATATACATGGCTCATCCAGTTTGGGCTACATCCACCCCAAACAGCCAGTCCTTCCTTTCTATTATCCAGCAAAATGAAGAGACACAACCTACAGCAAATCTGTTGTAATATCCTTTGTTCTCTCTCACAATCTCCCTATCTGTTTCTCGCTCTGAGAATACACATACAATACACAACCGCAATAAAATGCCCTCATACAAGCGAGGGGTTTCCTTCTAGGGAAAAAAACCCTAAACAAAACATAACTTCTACCGTTAGATCATCCGCCTAATGAACGGCCCAGATTGACTAGAAATTACTATACTTTTACAAGGCAATTTTACATCTATTTTTAGCTTCGGAGGCGCTGCCCCGAAAACCCCCCGCCGGGGGGGGGGGGGGGCTCCATAAAGTTGTATCCACCCCCCCTGGACCCCCCAGGCAACGTTTAATTTCGGGCGGCGTTACCGCCCCATTAAGGTACAAGGGTCCAACGTTGTGATACAAAATAAACAATATAATCAGGCTCCACACCCAACACCAAATCACTTCAAAACTTCTCCAAAATTTTCCAAAGTCCTCCAAAAAGCCCTCAAAGCAGTAAGTACATATTTTAACCTTTATTTTAAGATATTTGGTCATTCTTAAATGAAATTGAAGTGGATCCCTAGTAAAACCCTAATTACAATTTTGTGATCACTTGTTTTATCCTCTTAAAATAATATCAGTCATAAATAGAGTAATTTCATTGATTTAGGGTTTTTATTGATTGATTTTTTCCCTTCACTCATTCCCTACACCCATTCCCGTTCACTCATTCCCTACACCCATTCCCGTTCACTCATTTCCTACACTCATTCCCTTCACCTTTCAAGCTAGTCATCTCATCCCCTTCCCCTCATCTCATTTCACTTGCACCACAGGGTTTCACAAATCTGAATTTGAAAATGTCTGAAGAAGAGGATAGTGGCATTGTTGGTGAGGCACAAATGCCTAGGAGAAATGACCATAAGGGAGGGAAAATAAACAGGTTTTAACCCATCACCACAAGAGAACTTACGTCCTCTCCTCTCATTGTTTCTTGCTTTAAACATGTGGGTTGCTTTGAGTTCTGTGAGAGAGTGCAGCAAGTCCAAAATCACCCGGAGTTAACAAGATTGTTCATCATCAATCTACATGACAAGCAGGTCAATCTTGTTGGGGTTACTTTTTAGATTTCCACCAATGCCATTGCAGCTGCTACAGGGATACCTAGTGTGGGAGAGAGATGGTTTAAACAAGAAAACATGGACATGAGTTATTTTGAGCCATACCTCAAACATAGGTATAAAGATCACAAGTCCATTTTCCCTTTTTCTCATCTTCTTGACCGGTATGTTCCCATGATGAGGATAATAATGAAATACTTCACTTGTGAGGGAAGGTTTTCCCGCCTCTACTCATACCATATCTGTCTCCTCATGCATTTCACTAGAGTTAGAATGTTGCATTTGCCTTATTATCTTTTCTGTAGCATTGACAAGATGGCTTACATTGTGCAATAGAGGGATTACAATCAGCAAATGCATAGCTTATTTCATCATTCACTCATCAAAATGGTGTTCATGCATCAGCTTCAGCAGAAAAACATTTCATGGGATGCATTCATTGCAAATGAGGTTTTCACTACCCCACATTTTCATCATGAGCAGGATATTCCTTCATCATCTCATCCTCCCGAATCCACTCCTCCATCACATCCCGCTGCTCATACCTCACCATCCACTCACATCCATTCACCTCATGTTGATCCTACCTCATCACCTTTCTACAACCCTTCATCATCACATCATGATATAAGAGCATTAAGCAGTGAAAGGGACGTTGAGGCAGCTGGCACTAAAATGATTGATATTGAGCCATTTTCCTTCACATATCAGACAACCCACAGGCATGTGTTTGCTTCACATGGTGTGAAAGGGGCCATGCCTTCCTCATCAGCAAAACAGGTAGACAAAGGAAAATAAAAGGCTACAGAGCGTATTATCGTTGAGGAGGAGAACAAACATGAAATTGAGCAGGATTTTCAGTTGATTGACCTTGATGATGAGGATGAGGTCAGAATCACCAATGTATTGATCAAATACAAGGATCCCAAGATTAGTGAGCTTCAAACTAATCTTGGTAGAGCAAGGAATTTGATTGACTTTCTTGAGTTAGAGAATCAACAGCTGAAGACAAAGCAGATCATCAGTGAGGTTAGGGAAATCAGAGCTCAAAGAGAGGCCGGAAAGGCCAAGGATTTGATGGATAAGACCTTGGGTAGTTTTTATGATAGTGATGATGAGGAAGATCATCTTCCTAGACAAAGACCGAGGACCATTGGACTGAAGAGGGCTTTAGCCCGGGAAAGGCAAAAAGAGGCAGAATTGGCAGAGCAGCTTACTCCAAGTGAGTTGCTTGCCATAGAGATTGACAGAGATAGAGAATATTTGATTGAGAGAGCCAATTTGAATCTAGAGGGCCTGATAGAAAAGGCAAATAAAGACACTGATATTCATAGGAAGATGGCAAAACACTATGCCATGAGAAACAGGATTGCAAGGGCCAAGCTTAAATGTGCCCATGAAAATATTCGGGCTTTGACCGAGTCAAAGGAGAAGGATAAGTTGAATATTATTGCTGAGGTGTCTCACCATGCCTCTAACCTCTAAATCAGCAAGCAAATTCACAATTTTCGCACATGTGGCACTTTTGTGCAAATTTTGATTTTTTGTGACAGTTTAGCATGCAGAAAACTTGCTAAATGGTTTTGGGCCATCCAATTGGAAAATGGTCAGCATACTCATGTTTATAATGATGATTAAATCAACCTCAGAAAGTTTCAGGATATTTTGAGCAGAACTGGTCCTCCAAAAAGGCAAAAAACCATCAAAAAATCATGTTTCTGCCCTCTTTTTCACCTTCGCTTTTCTCGTTTACCAATATTGGTAGAATAGGTATTTGATAGGGTATATGTACACCATTTTGGAAAGTGAAAGCATATCTAGAAACTAGACTTAGAGACCTTTCCAATGAGCTATCATGGAGTTAATTTGGACAAGGGGAAGGCCTCCAAAAGTGGCTTACAAAACTGGTCCAATTTTTTGTCATGGCGCTGCGCATTTACTAGGAAGTTTACAGTTTTACCAATTTAATCAAATTTTAAAGTTTCACCTTTGTTTTACTTTTAACTTGGGTAAATGAGAAATTTACCATTGTAAATATCATATTTTACTCTTACCTAAGGTAGATACACTAGGTAAATCATTAGTTGAAGTCAAATGTATCTGTTCTAAAAGATAGGAATGAGTCACTTTCCTCATCCTAGACTCTAGCATTCAGTTCAGTTTTTGGTGTAGCAACCCCCTCACCTCATGGATTCGACCCCTAAGAATGAGAGCAAGTGGCTTTGAAGTCTATAAGGTGTATTTTTTTAGTCATTGTAAGGGTTGGCATCAGTTGAAGAGTTGGTATTGATCAAGTATCATTCTGGCTTTGGACATCAATGGAAAATTGCAGCTAGCCTAAAATATTTTTTATCCAGCCCTCTTGGCTGTGATTCTATCGAGAGATCCCTCTCTGACTTGGTAGGGCTAGATACCAAGTCCAAAGTTTGGTTTGAGGTTACCTCAAGATTTCCTTTTTCAGCTTAAGGATCAATCCAAGTGATAACACACTTTTCTCCCAGGTGCTACCAATTTCGAGATTTGAAGATGTCTTTGAGACCTATATTCAGAATTCAAAATTTTCCTGTTTTATACATGTTTTGCTAATGCAGATTATGGATAGCTGGAGACGGTTTTCAAAAAAACAAGAGAGGTTTTTCTTCATAAAATTCTTATTTAAAAAAACCTCCTCCCAGTTTTCAACAGCTATCAAGGATATGGAGATAGGATCTCATCTATGAACCGTATTTTTTTATAAAAACAGAGTCATTTTTATTGGTAAATGAACTTGCTAAAGGTGAAAATGATGCTTTTTGAGAAGGGTAAGAGGCATTTTGAACCAAGTTTGCCTTATCATCCTTCATAATATCAATTTGTATACCTATAAGCAAAATGTTGAAGAAAAAGGGAGAATTTTGAATTTTCTACACTTTAGGTGTTTTCATAGCGCTTGCCAGGCTTGAAGCCAAAAAAGCGCTACGAAATTTCTGAAGATGACTTTTTGATAAAAAGGATGGTTAGACTTGAAATTAAAGTTTGGGAAAATTTTGTATTAGCTCTTTTAACCTATCAAATAGATCCATGACAGTAGAGAGAGCTAATAGGTGGTAGAAGTTGGTGAATTAAATTTGCTACCAAAATTTGCTACGAAATTGCCTTGTTTTCCCCTGTTTTGGCAGCAAGTGAAATTTTGAAATAATTTTGGTTTGAAATGATGCATTAAAGGTCAGATGGTCACATGTAGAGGTCAAATATTGTCAGGAGGATATTTTCATAAGGGTTTGGTCCACGAAGATGTCTAGCTCATCTTCAGATTATCAATTCATCATGGAGATGTCTTATCATGTGTGATGATAGCAGCTCCTTAAAAGTAGGAAGATCTGTTTCATGAAGATGGTGAGGAAATTTATGTTTTGGTTATGGTTAATGTTATTAATGCACATGATCCCTTTAGATGTAATTAGGTTGTCTTTCAAATAAAAATGTAATAAATAGGTAGTTGAGTTATGTTAGGACTCTAACTCCTAAAGTTAGTAGGTGTCAATTTTTAATTCCAAATGTCTAGCTTATGGTTAGACTAGGTGGAAGAAAAAGGACTTAATGATCTAGCCTTGTTGGCAGATTCGATGTAAAGGTCTGATACCTATTAATAGGTAGTATTTCAATGAATGAAGTGTTGGGAGATGATTTCTTGATACTACCACTGTTGTAATATTTTGATATCAGTAATATATAGTTACAGCAACCTATTTTAGGCCTGAGATTATTCTTTGTATTCTTATGTATGTATGTTCTATCAGTATTTTACTTTGTCTCCAGTATTATAGTTGTATAATCACTTGGAATTCATGATTACATGCTCCAACTTCCTGTATACTCCTAGTCTGTTGTAAATGTTAAGATTTATTGGTTTGCTTATGTATAATCACTTGGAATTCATGGTGACATGCTCCAACTTCCTGTATGAATACACCTTATTGTTTTGTCCTTCATGTGTGGTTTAATAAGAATACAATTTCCTCAGCTTCCATGAGATAAGTTGACTTGTGACTTAGTTTTCATATCGACTCCATAAGCCCAACGATAGTTATTTGTTTACATATTTCACCTATACAAAAACACATTCAATCCAATTCGGAGTCAGTCATTTGCTTTCAATTTATTCATTGAATGTCCTTTATCCTTTTGAGAGAGCCCTCTCAGGCTGGGAAGGCTAATTTCTAGTTGCAAGTGGTTTAAAATAGTTACTGCAATTTGACCATTGAAGCAGCACATCAGGACCCAATTTGGTGATAACACATCAGATAAATTAGAGATATTATTTTATTTTTAGTTTATTGTTTAGGATTTTGTTTCGGAAATATTGTAACAGTTAGGAGATATTTATTCTATATATATTTGATCATTTGTAATAAACAAGGGTTGGATTTTGATGCCAAAACCCTGTCAGGTTTGTAAGAACTTTGATTACAGAAATTCTGTTTGAAGTATTCTAGCCCCAGCTTTTGAGAAAAATTGTGTTTCCTGTTATTTTTCCAGTACTTTCATACTCTATTTCTGCACATGTTCAAGGTTGCACAGGAGATTTTGGGTAAGAATAGATTGAGTGTCCATCTCTTTGAAAACCCCTGCAAATATATAATCATTTAAAGAGATTAATTTATTAGACTATTTTTTTGAGATAACTCCTCTACATATTTTAATTGTTGTCTTTTGTCATCCCCTAAATGTGTTATGCTTGGCTGTAGAAATATTCTACACGCATCCAAATTTTCCTGGTTGATTAAGTATTCAGTATGACTACTTAATTATCAAAAATTCCTTATATTATTTTGTCAAATTCTTTAAAAATCGTGTAATTCTATCAAAATTGGATGTTGGCACATTGATTAAATTGCTGCAAGAGAGGGATTTATTCATGAACAGATATTGGTAATCATTAGCAACCACCCCAAATTAAATCATAAATATGGTCATTATGCTTCATAGGTTGTTGTCTAGTGACAGTGAACAGTGTTAAAAAATGCCTCATAACACTTGAGGGAGCCCCCTCTGGTTCAAGGGTGAGCTTGAACCTAAACATTGGTCGAGTTGGTTTCTCGGCGTAGTTTTTGCAGCCAAGAACTACCTACGAGAAACAGATACAACATTTGGCATCGTTGTCGGGGAACGAAGTGACGAAGAAATTATGCCCTAAATCATGATCATGACTAGATCTATTCTTTTCTAGTGAATAAATACTAGACAATTGATATTTGTTGCATTGATTTCACCTCGCGGCTCCACTTTGTCTCTATGGCGATTCCACTGGTTCTAGATGTCAAATGTTTTTACTGTTGTGCTTGTGCAAGGCTCAGTGATGATTGGATTCAACATCATATTTTTCTTCCTCTCAGATACCTACAAAGAAGGCAACTTTATAAGTTCACGTGTAAGTATAAGTTTCCTATGGAATTTGAGTTTCAAATTGAAAATACTTTTCAAATTTCCAGCTGTTGGAAAAGTGCTCTTCTAGTAAATCCAATGGTCGCATGGTTGCATGAGAAATTTGATTTCACCTAACAATGCAGATTTTAAGTTCAGTAAGGTAGAGACTATGTGGGATTGAATTAGTTATTTTCAGATTCAGTGTGTAGTAGATCAACGAGTTTGCAGTCTATGGATTAATGTAGTAAATCAACAGTTGTTGCAGCTTGGGTTTCAAGTTTGTAGTATGAAGTTTTTTTTGGTTGAGTGAATGACTTGCGGAGGATTGAAGGGAGTAAATTTGTTGTTGATTGACTGATTGAATCCATAGCCCAATGAATTAGGCATTTTTGTGCTTATTTCCATTTGCAATGTTAGTTATTTCACTTAACAATTTTCAGTTTTCAAATTTCAGTGAGAATCAGTCTTTGGAAAAGTGCAGGAAGTATCGTTCCAAATTTGCAGATTAAAGGTTGATGAACTAACTCCATGCCCAATGAGTTCAAGGGAGTTGGTCTACCAAATTATTTGTGTCCTATAAGGGGAAGTTGTCCCTAGTTGGAGCCTATGTTCTAACTTATTTTGACATCGTGTAATTTATAAAACTATTTAAAAAACAAAAATTGTCATGCATCGAGATATGTGAAAACCACCCTAATATTTCTTGCTTTGAGATATGTGCAAAATAAATCAATGGCTATTGATGGGTTTCGGGGGGGCTTGGAGGCTGAGTAAAATGCAACTGAGGTGAAAATAGATTTTTACAGGTCATGCATTTAATTAAATGGTTTTACAGGTGATATATTTATTAAAGGACTTCATGGATGGGAGGCTAAGTAAATATGAGACTGAGGTAAAAAGGAGACTTGCATTGTGAAATGATGTTATAGGTATAAGTAAAAGGAGGCTGAGTAAAAATTTGAGAGATGGAATTGAGCAAGGAGGAAAATATGTTCATTTGTTTTCTTGTATGTTGTTTTGATTTAGAAAAACTTTATATAAATTATGCACATAGTTTTGAAATTGAAAATAATTTTAATTATTTTTAAAATCAAAACCATGGAAGCAAAACCAACAACAGTTTTACAAAGATAAGGAGGAAAGGAACGGGAACATAAATTTGCATAAATACCTATCCAAATATTTTACAGGAGTAAAAAGGGAAAGTAAAAATACTTTACCAACTATGGCAAACAAGACATGGTTTTTAAACTCCGTGGGAAGGCAAACAAGACATGGTTTCTAAAATCCATGGGAAGGAAAACAAGACATGTTTTTTAAAAATCCATGTGAAGGAAAACAAGACATGTTTTTTAAAAATCCATGGGAAGGAAAACAAGACATGTTTTTTTTTAAATCATTCAAAGAAATATTTTGAAATTTTATTTTATGAAATTTATTTACAGAATATTTTAAAAAACATTTATCAAAATATTTCATCCCAAAATATTTTACGAAAAATGGTGAAGCAATACAAAAGTGACATAAAATTATTAGTTAATTCAAGCATTAGATATTCAAATGACACCTAGCAAAAAATATCAACAGTCATTCTTATTCATATTTAGAGGCATAGATATCAGCATTCAGAGGACACCTAGCAGTAGAAGATCAAGAAACTGAAATCAAAGTGCAATAATCCAATAGGCAGTTTGAGCATCTCAAAATTTCAAGGCAAAAGACTTGCAAACAGTTCAAATTTCCAGCAGATAAATTAGAGATATTATTTTATTTTTAGTTAATTGTTTAGGATTTTATTCGAGAAATAATATAATAGTTATGAGATATTTATTCTATATATATTTGATCATTTGTAATAAATAGGGGTTGCCTTTTGATACCAAAACCCTGTCAGTTTTGTAAAAACGTTGATTACAAAATTATGATTGAAGTATTCTAGCTCCAACTTTTGACAAAAATTGTGTTTCCTATTATTTTTCCAGTAATTTCATACTCTATTTCTGCACATGTTCAAGGTTGCATAGGAGATTTTGGGTAAGAGTAGATTGAGTATCAATCTCTCTGAAATCCCCTGCAAAGTTATTATAATTTAAAGAGAATAGTTTATTGGACTGTTTGTTTGAGATAACTCCTCTACATATTTTAATTGTTTCCTTCTGTCATCCCTTGAATGTGTTCTATTTAGCTGTAGAAATCTTCTATACACATCCAAATTTTCCTAGTTTATTAAGTATTCAGTATGATTGCTTAATTATCAAGAATTCCCTTATATTCTTCTGTCAAATTCTTTAAAAATCATGTTATTCTGTCAAAGTTGGATGTTGGCAAATTGATTAAATTGTTACAAGAGAGGGATTTATTCATGAAAAGAGATTGGTAATCATCGATAACCACCCAAAGTTAAATCATAAATTTGGCCATTGTGCTTCATAGGTCGTTGTCCAGTGACAGTGAACAACGTGAAAAAGGGCCTCGTAACACTTGAGGGAGCCCCCTCTGGTTCAAGGGCCAGCTTGAACCTAAAGACTAGTCGAGTCGGTTTCTCGGCGTAGTTTTTGCAGCCAAGAACTGCCTACGAGAAAAAGATACAACATGACCCCTAATATAACCTTAGCACCACCCATTTAGATTGCAATCATGGGACTAACCAATAAATACTCCCCCATATTTAGCTTAATTTTATGGAATTTCCATGAATAACTTATGGTACCTCCATCTCCAATCATCACTTGACATTCTACAGCGGGAAATACAATGAAATTAAGTTTTTCCAATTTGTAATTGATGAAGTTATGGGTACCACCTGAATCAATAAATATTGTTACATTTTTCTTTTTGATATATCCTTCTATCTTGAGGGTTTATGGAGTACTAATTCTGACTCATGCATGACAAGAAATTGTTGGAGTGGTCTCTTCTAACTCCATATCTTGTGAAGTTTCCACTTCTTGATCTTCTTGATCTTCTTGATCTTCATAGTCTACGTAAAATAATTTATTCTCATTGAATTTATGCCCTTTACTATAATTTCTATCACGGTTGAAATGTAATCCCTTTGCTCTTCTTTCATCCATTTGATGAGGACTCAACCTTATCTGTTTAGGAAAGGGAGTATGATTTCCTATGTAGTTATTAGTGACCAATTTTTTAGTGGTTATATTTTACTTTCAACTTTCCCTGTGAGACTGAAAGCATGCTTCTGGAGAAATAGGTTCAAAGAGACACACCTCATGTTCGATGTTTTCTTTTAAATATCCTCTAAATAGGTCTAACAAATTATCCTCTGAAATATTTTTTACTCTAAGACTCAACTTTTGGAATTGTTCAATGTGATTTGTAACTAGAAATTTGTGTCGAATATTTACTAATTGACTAAACAATGTGTTTCTCTTAATATCCCCATAATGTGCTATCAATTCCTCTGTGAAAATGAACGAAGATATAACATAATCCTTTTTTTCTTTCACAAATCCATTAATACCATATATGTTAGTCTTACATTTTGTCTAGATGCCACTTGATGTAGATCATAATATTACTCCATATGAAGTATCCATGTTACGCGATCATTACCATCGAATTTCCTCATATTGATATTCAAAATGTAGTATTTCCTTGGGGCTGACTTGAAGCCCTAATGATTTGGATATTGGTTTGAAAATTCATAAATATGATTCTATAATTCAAAATGTGTGCACTCCAATTGTGATAGCATACTCTCTTCTTGACGGTGTTGGATATAGTCGGCTTACAGGGGGTCTCCCTGATGTGGAGTCCCAATTATACTTCACATTGTTTGGAGTAGGAAACTCACCTGGAGTATTGGCCTAGCCCCCACAACACAAAGTTTCAACTTGGTTTCAATGGATAACATAAGAGATTATATATATTGACCTTGAACAAGAAAGTAAGTTGACATTCTGAAACACGATTGTCGTGTGTAAAATGAGACCTTCACGAGCGGGAGACGAGAGTGAGTCTATGGAAGCAAGTAATAGTACTAACCTAAGAGAGACATACGAGGGCATGCAAATATTCATTAGAAAAATAGTTCACATAAAAGTTGCTAAAGTGAATACAACACACTTTTAACAATATGAGTACCAAAGCCACCAAAAAAGTTCAATTTCTTCAGTACATTGGAACACAACATATACCATAAATATCCCAAGAATGCTCCTAGAACATTCGCGATACATGCATGAAAATGTGTTGGCTCATTGAGTTTCAATTAGCTGAAAGATCCAAGTACATGATGGGCCTCTAAATTAGACATAAAATCATGCCCATATAACCTTTCTTAGGCCCATCTACCTTCCTTATGCACATCAAAGGATATATTAAATCTCTCCTTCTGCACTTAATAATGTTTTCTTATGCTTTAATATGTTCTTAGAAAGGATTAAAGGTAGTTGGATATTTTTGCCTAAAATTGGTTATTTTTGTAGAATATTGTGAGAATATTTGGAAAATTATACAGATTTGGAGAAGGAGATGATTTAGGGACTTGCTCCCTATCGCTGGAAGATCATGATTGGAGAATAAATGAGCACAACATCAGGAAATTAGGGATAAATCTTGGAGAAATTCAAGGGGGTTGTCCACCCTCCTTAACTCCAAAGGCAGCCAAAGGATTCTCATGAGTTCCCCTCCAACAATTTGAATTCCAGAGGCAGCCAATCAACTAAAGATGAAGTGCACTCAATCTATGGTTTACTTGGATTCAAGTGGACTCATTACCTATTTTCTAGGGAGTTGTTGGTAGCTGCCCTTTAGTATAAATAAAGTTGATCAAGAGCTAATTGGGGTCGATTCTTCAATCCCATTCTGGTCGAATTCCATTACATTCGAATTTATGATGTAAAGCCATTAGGCTCTGTTAAAACTTTTAAGGATGTAACAGACACTTCTTTTTTATGAAATGAGTAGAGAGATGCCATTTTATTGATCTAGTTCCAGAGAGTTGGGCTCGTGGGTTAGGGCCCAACCCATGTGCGTTAGCTTCTCTGTTGTTTCATGCTTTTCCTTCATGTTATTTAGCTAGTTTTTCTTCTGAAGCATTTAGCTAGTTTGTTGGTATTTTTATTGATGTTTTAAATTGCTTCCCGTTGTCTTTTGTAGTAGATTTAATCTGCTTACCGAGTGGTAGAATAGTTGATAAACTCCATAAATTTGTGAGGCCAACCTTCCCCTCTCAACTCTGTCAATAGAGCTCAATGAGGGTAGAACTTTCCCAACATACCAAAAATGCTTTCTCGCATATGATTTCTTGGAAATAGATTAGATCAGTGCTTGTATCTTCATGAACATATTGTCTACCTTTCGTGCATAAATAGGTAGGTTGATTGCAGGTACGAGCAGCATAGCCCAGGAGAAGTTTTCCATCACCTCCCACTTCATCTTCCATCTTCTTTCCATCTCTGTGTTACGCTCCTAAACCTTGCCTTGATGCCTCCATTCCTCCTTTTTTTTCTCTCATTGCAACTACCATGCCCACCTTTTAATTCATAAAAACACTTAAAACCATTCAACCCTCCTTATTCCTTTATTTTTATTTGTACTGGCTACTTTACCATTTTAACACTAAACGTTTGAAAAACCATTGAAACTCGTCTTCCACCTTTCCTCCTCGAATTTCCCATTACCGTACATCGCAATTCACAAATCACAGTGTTCAGTTTACTTCCATTAACACTTACCGCTTCCCAACACTGATTGCAATATTAGCCACATCGCAAATCGCTCATCGCGCCTTTTCCCTTTTTCTTTCGAGACTTACAACAACTCCACTGCATCACAATCGCATGTTGCACCGTTTACCTTTTTCCCTTAAGACCTACCGCTCGTTGTTACCAATTGTGATATTGCGATACCGCATGTCACAGATCGCGCCTTTTCCCTTTTTATTTCGAGACTTACCGCAAATCGCACTTTGCAGTATTTTTAATCAACACTTTCATTATTCCTCCAGATTTTTGATATTGTGAATTGTGATATCACGCTTCGCACTCCGCAGGGTTTACCTCATCACATGTCACACTTCGCACTTTTTAGCTTGTTCCTTTAACCTTTATCGCTCCAACTTTGCGATATTGCAATTGCGATACCGCATATCGCAACTTTTGCCTCCATCGCATCTCCGCCATCGCACTTTTAAATCCTTTCCTCTCCAAAGCCATTTGCACCATATTCTAAGGTTTTCTAAGGTCTTAACCCACTCTTTCCACTTCTAAGATTAATTTCATGCGTTAAGCCCTCCATTAGCCTCTTTAGCCCTTTTCTTTCCTCCAAGAAACACTCTTATTAATTAGAATTAAGTCATGGATAGATTAGTTGCATGAATAGAAGCATGATAGATAGACCATAGGATAAATAGAGTGCATTTAGCCGATTAGCCAAGTTAAGTGTGGTTTAGAATTAGTTTCCTTTCTGCCATTTCTCTTTAGCAATATACTTTAGTTTCTTTTCAGTCATTTCCTTTTCTGAAAATTAAATTAGTTTCATTTATGTCATTTCTTTTCAACGATTTAATTTAGTTTCCTTTTGTCATTTCCTTTCTGCAATTTAGTTTAGTTTCATTGAAGTGTGATAGACTTCACTGAGAACCCTTAGAAATAGCACCTTTTCGTAAATCGGAAGAGGATGACATGAACAGAATGGATTTGTTGTGTATATAGCACTATCACCTCAAATTTTATACGAACCCCGGGTTGATAAAGTAAAGTAGGGCAGTCCCTGGGAGTTGCAGCACTCTTGGTGCAATACCAAGGCTCACCACTTTTTGGCGTCATTGTCGGGGAGGTGTCTAGTAGATGCTTTGATTCTATTTTAGCATTCTTTTTTGCTTTCCTTTATCATGTTGTTTCTGAAATATTGAAAATACAAAAAAAATATATATCTATATTGTTGGAACACCTAATCCTACATGGGTAGGTGTGGAATGCGAAAATTCACAATGGAGTCCAAGTGACCTTGGAATGTGAAACCAAGAGTCACACCATTGTACTATAAATGTACATCTTTGTACAATGGAAAATAAGAAAGCCTCACACTTATCCTTCATTGTGTTGAGTCTCTTGTGTGTGTGTGTTTATCCTTCTCATACACCATGTGTGTGCTTCAACATGGTGTTTAACATGGTATCAGAGCGGGCGATTGCTGGCCCTGCTCCAATTTGAGTGAGCCATTTGTGTTTATGTCCTGTGCATATCTGCAAAAATTCTTGACATTTTTGCAGCACTCAGAGTTTTTGCAGCAATGTTTTTGCCGCCATTCAGAAGTGTTTTGAAGAGGAGCAGCATTCAAAATCCTAGCATTCAGAAATTGGTTTGGAGACGCAGCTTTGTGCATCTGAAGGTTTTCTCACTACTCATTTTTTCTGCAATCTCTGCATTTTAAATTCTGCACCATTTTGGAGTTGTTAGAAAAGTGTTTAAAATGAGTTTCTAGAAAATTCTGGGTTTTTCCTAAAAAGATTTCTGAGTTTCTGCAATTCTGCATTTTCCTGTTGCTGGGCTACTAAAAGATTTCTAAGTTTTCTGCTGAAAATTTCGTGAAAATTCCGCAATTCTCTGCTTCTGAAAGTACATTTTCTGCTGTTGTTATATTAAAAAAATAAATTTAAATTAAAATTTAAAAAAAAAAAATTCTGAACAAACCCCATGCCCTTTCGACCTCCCCAACCTGCAATTTTTTCATCTCACACTCCCCTCGCCTCCTCTGCACACTCACAAAACACTCCCATCGCTCTTTCCATACAGCACCTACCTCTCTGCATTAAAAATAAAAAAATTGAATTCTAAACTACACCCTGCACCCTATGCTAAATTCCTCACGCTACGCTCGCTTTCCTGCCACGCTCCCTTTCCTGCCCACGGCATTACAACACTCATCCTCCACCCAACGCATAAAACCCGTCCGCCTTGCAAACGAGCTCCCAACGCTGCCTCCCCAACCGCTTTACAACTTCGCCTCGCCCTATTCGCTCTCCCCCTCGTGCTACACTTTGCACACAGCAACTTTTTAATTAATAAACACTCACCCACGACCCTCACGGCCTACTGCTCCAACGCTCCCCATTCGGCTCTGCACCTACCCACTTCACTCCATCCCTCTCTTACCTTACGCACCATCTCACAACTAATTCCAAATTCGACTTATATAAATCTTCTTCCTTTTTTAATAACTTTTTCATTAACATTTCTTTTAGTTTTTCCCCTCCCACATTTATAATAACCCCCCTCCCTTCTCAATACATTTCTCTCCACTACTTTTTAAATTCGACCTTTTATTAAAACCTCCCCCTTCCTTTTAAATTAAAACCCCTCGTCCCCTCCCTTTTAATTAATCTTTCTTTTCCATTTTTTAAATTCCCCCCATTTTTAATAAATCCCCTTCCCATTTTAATATCCCCTCCTCCCCCATTAAAATTTCCCTTCCCTTTTAATTCCCCCCAATTTTAATTATTCCCATTTTTTAATTAATTTTTAATTTAAAAAAAAAAACAGCAGAGAGAGAGAGGAAGAGAGGAAGAACAAAGAGAAAATATGAACAGCAGAAATGAAGGAATTGACATATGAAGCAGATGGATTGAATACATAAACAAAAGTGCAGATTACATTATATGATTTGTGGCATTAATATAAAGGTGAGTTTTTTAAGAATTGACATTTGAAGACAAGTTTGCCATCATTGAAAACAGCTCTTTGAAGGAAAAATCTGCTGCCTTAAAGACCTCTTGCATAGTGTTTTCAGCTGCACATCTACAAAATATTTTGCAGAGATATGTATTGAACTAACATTGTATTTTGAGTGGAATTTGCCTCTTCATTCATAGTTGGAATAAGTGAATTTGAGTTGTTGATGTAAGTCATTGTTGATTGCCCTCCATCATTTGAGGAGAAGACTTTGTACTTGAGATTTCCATAGTTGGAAGTTCTTTTGAGTCATTTGTATTTCTTGTTGCATCACATTGTAAACGGGTGCATTTTCGGTTGAAGCCGACACCCTTTCATTTGTTTTGAGCCTAAGTTGTTGAAAATGGCCAAAATCAATGAGGTATTAGTGTTGTTGAATAACCTCATTCATTCAAATGTTGATGATGTGATAAAAATGAGCAAGGATGCTCTTTGTAACATTCAAAGTTGTTTGCAAAATGCACAAGAAAAGATTGAGTTTTTGCAGTTGGAATCTCAGCTTCAACAAGATGAACTTCAGCAAAAGAGTCACCATTATGAACTTGTTTATGTTCAGAAGATTGTGAAGGACTCTCATCAGAAGAAAGAAGATAAAGATACAGTTGATCCACATTCATTTCCTTGCACTAGAGCAGATGTACATGCAGATGCAGCAGTTCAACCTGCACTTCTCAAGCCCATCATCAGACCTTGGGAAGAGCTTGTCCACAACAAGCACAGAACTGGTCTTGGATATGACAAGTATGTGTCCTTTCATATTCTAGACTACACCAAGCCCATCATATTTCAGAGTGCCGGATTCTTGTATGACAGTTCACCTGCAGTTGTTCCAGATCCTGTTCCACTTCCACAACAGATTGAGAAATGCCAACACTGTGATCGAGTTGGCCATATGAAAGATCATTGTTTTGATCTTCATCATGCAAGCACTATGGTCAGCACACCCATTCTTCAGATAGATGCTTCAGACACAAGCCTCCTGCAAGAGCCAAGATTCATCTTGGATGGATCGCTTCTTGGCAATGGGCATCAGCAGCCAAGAAGATGTTTAAGTCGCATGTCAGAACTTTTTCACGGATATTGAGCAAACTTGTAGTTGAGTTTTCGCCATCATTTCACCTTGTCCCTGATAGGGGGGGAAATGGTGGTCATGTACAAGCTTCGACGACAGATCAAGTGAGCCTGAGCCACAATCTCTCATTCCATGTTCAGAGTTCTAGCCAGCAGTTCAAGCGAACCTGAGCCACAATTCGTCATTCCAGATTTAGAGATGTAGCCAGAGACACGGATGCCCATGAGCATGCCTTCGGTTGGTGGAGTACCTTAAACCATCATCTTTGGTTGGTGGACAACCTAAAACCACCACAGGTAGTAGACCTCCCTTCTTTTAGGTCAAAGGTCTCCCTTTCATATATGAGGAACACTTCCTCTAGCAGAAGCCTTTCGCCTTAGCAACCTCTTCAAACTTGCCGCCTTTGGTTGAGTTCCAGAAATGCTTCAAGGCATTCCGCATTTTGTTGGTAATCCTAAAACCACCACAGGTCATAGACCTCCCTTCTTTTAGGTCGAAGGTCTCCCTTTTTTATGAGGGACAATTCCTCTAGCAGAAGCTTTTAGCTTCATGCCAGCTTTGGAAGAGTTACGGGAACTGCAACAAGTTTTGCGTTCCAGTGTTTGTGGTCATCCTAAAACCACCTCTTTTTTCCAACATTTTAGAGAGTTGATTCAGCCCAAGTGCTTCCATGTATACTTCGCAAATTTGTATTACAACTCTTTTCTTGGACTCGCACATACCCCTTCGGATTAAGGGGGGATGTTGGAACACCTAATCCTCATGGGTAGGTGTGGAATATGAAAAGTCACAATGGAGTCCAAGTGACCTTGGAATGTGAAACCAAGAGTCACACCATTGTACTATAAATGTACATCTTTGTATAATGGAAAATAAGAAAGCCTCACGCTTATCCTTCATTGTGTTGAGTCTCTTGTGTGTGTGTGTTTATCCTTCTCATACACCATGTGTGCGCTTCAACATGGTGTTTAACATATATATATATATATATATGATTTTCATGCCTCATAGGAGTAGGGATACTCAAAAAAAAAAAAAAAAAAAAAAAAAAAAAAAAAAAAAAAAAAAAAAAAAAAACTTCTCCAATACCAACCCCCCCCCCCCCACTTGACCACGTGGTGCAATAAGAACCACGTCACCATACACTTTTGAAAGAAGAAGAGATGGATGGATATGATGACAATGAGGAAGATCCTTTTGGATTTCCCATTCAAGAAACTGATACCAATGTTCAAATGAAGAACATCCCTCCATTTGTACTTCCTAACTTCAAAGGTATGAGATCAGAAGACCTGGAAACCTTTCTTTTTGAATTTGAAATAATTTGTAGATATTATGGCTACTCATTGCACATTTAAAAATTTGAATTTGTTTCTGGCAACATTGAAGGATAGAGCATTTAGATGGTTCATGAGTTTAGGAACAAATTCTATAAGGACATGGGATGATATGAAAAGAGTATTTTTGGAAAAATATAAAGATTATTGAATACACTATGACCTTAGAAATGAAGCCTTTAAGATGAACCAAAAAGAGGATGAAAGCCTATAATATTTAGTGGAGAGATTTACTTACAATATCAGAAGATCTAAATTGCATAATTTAGGATCAGACACATTAAAAACTCTCCTACTAAATGCTATAAAGGATGAATGGATTGATCTTCTTAATCTTGTGGGACAGGAGATGTCTATCAATTTTCATTTCAAGATATTTGTGAACTATGCAAGAACATATTAAGAGGAAAATAAAAGTATGTAAGATCCCCTCAAGATCCATTTATGGCAAGAGTAAGTAAGTCGACATCAGGATTGGTAAGTCATACTGAACTTAACAATTTTCTAAACATTCTTGGTAATTTAAATGAACGAGTTGACATGCTAAGAATGAAAAACAAACAAAAAGTTGAGAATGATACTTCGTTTATATTTTTCCCTAAATGTAGAAAGAAACATTTTTTTCATGAATGTCCACTTGATAACATTAAAATTTGTGACATCTGAGCAGGATCACATACTATTGAAGATTGTCCATCATTACCAGGGTTAAAGGCAATTTACCAAGAAGAAAATCAAACACTGGAACAATCTTGTTATGTAGCTCCAAGAGGACTAGGGCAACCTCATCAACCTTGTATGATGCAAGATCTCATTTCTCAATTTCAGGGTTATGCACAACAATCTCAAAGTAATTGGAAAACACCCTTGCCTTGGCAACCTTGGATATCTCAATACCAACCTCAAAACCAACCTTGGAAACCTTGGCCATATCAATCCCAACCTCAAAACCAATCTTGGCAACAAATTTGGCAAAGGCCCCACAAAGAAAATCCACCATATCCTCAATCTTTCCATCTCTATCCTCAAAACCATCATCAATTTTATCCATACCATTCACCTCCACCACAACATAAATATCACCCTCATTTGACCTCAATTCAACTTTTCCCATTACCATCCACACAAGCACCCCAAAGATCCATTCCCACTCCACTACTTGCGCAAACATTTCATATCCCTGACAATAAAACACCTCAATCAAATTACAATTTTGAGGTATTGCAAAATGATTCACCATTTATCATTAAAGAGCAACAACCATAAGAAGAAGACTCAGATAAGGTCCAAGAATCATGGATGCCTTTCAATAAATAGAAGTTGTTGGAACCAGAGATTGAAAAGTTTCATGACTGCCTATCACCAGATTCTATGAATGAAGATCACATCTCTGAAAACTTGCATGACATGATAGCAGGAAGCCAAGGAATACAAGATTACATTGAATCTTGGTCATGGGTGTCATCGGATCCCAATGCTCAATTCTTCAGTATCTTATAGCATCAACTCAATCAAGGCAATTGGTCTGTCATATACTGGTACATATCAAAGGGTATATTTCAAACTTGCTGATGCAGGCAGGGCCTGCAAATATCCAGAATCTTTACAAACTGTGCATATATAACGGCAATTCCTATTTCACACTTCCATCTAATTCTCTCATACAAGTGTACTTCACCACACAGAACTTACACCCAAACAAATTTCATTATTGACACCATCTCCATCTGATACTTTCATTCACAACTGCAACACCACACTCATACTTTCATACACAACTGCAACAGTACACTCAGGAAGAAGTTTCCAATTCCAGCCAAAAGTATTGCAATTCAAAAGACCAAATACAAATTCATGAAATCCTGTTTGCTCCCTGGAGCCTAAGCAATCTTTGTTGTGTATAAAACTATCCACAAATATAAATTAATAACTAGACCTAACAGACAGTGAGGGCCTAGGTAAGGTAATCGGAACCCCATTAAAAATGCAAATTTTCATTGAGTCAAGTATTGCAGCTGGCATTGCGGATCCATCCCTCACATTCATAATCTTTATCTCTTCTAACACAAGTCAGTAATCAAAACTACACAACATACATTCTGCTATATCATGCGTTTGCAATGGATTAGTCCAACGTCCCCTCTGAGATTGATTGTGCGCATCTCCCAATTAATCTCTGCAAATAAAGCTCGATTTATGCAATCGGTGCCACTTTTTAATGAACCCAGAAATGGATCAATGTTACAACTTAAAGGACAGAGTTTGTGAAATGTCATGAATGTTAACATAAATCCAATTGCGCCTTCACCCTTCACTGTACACTCAATTATACTGCTCTCATTGCACCAGAATTCCAAGTCTACGCTAGTCATTTACTCATGCGCTGCAACCATGGTTCACACTGGTCAATCCCTCTCAACGGAGGCAGATTCCATATGATTCAGAACATGAATCGATATTCACTGAATTCGATTCTCCTTCACTTCTACAGCAACCATTAAAATCGATTCTAATCGAACTCTAAATGAATAAGCGGAGTTTTTTTTAAAACCAATAAACTGCGCCATTGTTTGTCCAATTCTGAATTTGAGGAATTTTCAACGCTACATTTATATAGCCATGGTTCGAATTTCAAAAGATCTGCAGAAGAATTGTTTGAGTTCTTTAATACACAATTTCTGTAGTCAGGTGACTCCTATGATGAATTCTGGCAATTAATTGCTGTGTATTCTTATTCCATGTAACAAAATCTCAACAGATTTCAAACTCCAGAATTTTACAACCCAATACGTTGAAAATTAACCATTAACACAGAATTTACTAAGATCGATTCTCTAATTTGTGTGCAGAGCAGTCTTCCAAACATATCCACACCCATTGAATTCAGATATGCACAAAGTTATATCTTATGGCTTTGGCGCTAACAAAGAATGAATATGGCCATCGATTAAAGAGCTGGTTCAACACAAAAAAAACTACAGCCACCATTTATGCAAAGATTTGACACTATTTATATTCAATTTCCCAATCAACCAAAACATATATATACTCTGAAACAATGACTTACAACCTTTTGTTGCCTCGGCCAGATCTTCATTTGATGGCCCTTCAACTTCTAAAAACTGACTTCACACACTCTCTTCTTTTCTCTATCCTCACTCTCTCCAATTATATAAGGAAAATACAAATACATGGTTTCATGAATCAATTCTGATTCTGAACCAGAAATCTCTCAACTTCTCCTAAAAAATCTCTTCAATCCCATTTTTTTCTAAACTAACAATAAATAAAACTTTTAAAATCTCTCATATTCTATTCTAGCCAAATAAATCCAACTATTTGGCCTGATCTCCATACAAGGAGGATCACTCAGCCACCTACACCCTATCCTCATATTTAAAAATAAACACTCTCATATATTTAAACAAATAAAATTAATTAAATTATTTTCTTCCAACCCCTTGTTAGTCACAACATGTGACCATGCTATCACATTGCTGACTAGCCTGAATGCTCCTGCATCACTTGCATATGAGTTTATCTATCATCCCGTTACAGACATGGTTTCATTAGAAGTATTCCTATACTTGAAAAAGGTTTTGTTTTTTCAAGTAGAGTAGGAAAGTGAAAATGAGAGAAAGAAAAAGAAAAAGGGGAAAGAATAAAGTCTTAGGTGAAAACCTCTTTTGAGGCGTCTAATATTGGCCCACTGATCGAAAACCTCCATGAGGCGGTCATTGGGTTGAAAAAAAAAAGAGAAAAAAAAAAGATCTTAGGTGAAAACCTCATTTGAGGCGCCTAGGTAGACCTACTAGTGGAAAACCTCATTGAGGCAGCTAGTAGGTCTGAAAATAAATAAATAAAAATAAATTAATTAATTAATTAAAAAATTAAAAAATTAAAATTAAATTAAATTAAATTATATATATATATATATATATATATATATATATATATAATAAATAAATAATAAATAAAATTTGTATTTCTCCATGTATCTCTCTTTAATGAATGCAGGTGCTCTCCAACCTTTGCAAGTAGAAAAACAACAAGTTGGCACAAAAAGAAAATTTGGTCAACACTTTAGTCAAAGGTAGTCAAACTTGGACTTCCTCCTCCTATGCTCAGAAGCTCCAAAAGAACCTCAAGCAGATTATCAAATGCAGCTTCAGAACCACCAAAGATAGCTTCTACAGCCATACCAACAGCTTCAACATCACATGCAAAAACAAATCAATGGTAAGGCTCAGGTATGCAATCATCTAACCCTTTCTTCGAATCTATTTTAGCTTAATAAAACATTAAAAAGTGTGAGAAGGGAAGTTTTTTTATATAGCCAAACATCAGTAACAAAGCAACTTGAGCCTTATCTAGAAACTAGCCTCACTTTCCACCAAGAAGAGGAACAAGACAAAAGTAAAAAGGACTTAAGAAAGTGGGTAGTAAGCAGTTCATGTAATGGAAGACAAGGAGTGCCAAAGGGGTAACCAAGGGTGAAATCAGGTAACAAAAAAAATAACTCTGAGTTTATTTTGCATGCAATGAAAATTTTGAGAAAAAGAAGGAAAAGAAGAAAAAGAAAAAAGAAAAAGAGAGAGAAGAAATAGAATAAAAGGTGGATCAACCACCTCTTGGCATGCAAAATGGATTTACTTAAAGCACTTGAGGACCTCCATGAAGCACCCAGAAGAAGAATTGTAGATAGAGGTGTAACAAGAAGATTAAGCAGGGGGAGCAACGCATGGGCCAATAAAATAGAAAACGAAATAAACCAGCATGCAAGAAGAAACTTAAGTCAAGGAGGATGAATAGGTTGTTCAGAGGATGAGCAACAGTTTCAGTATGGGGGTGATGATGGGCCTCTAAATTAGACATAAAATAAGGCCCGTCTAACCTTTATTAGGTCCATCTACCTTCCTTATGCACATTAAAGGATATATTAAATCTCTCCTTCTGCACTTAATAATATTTTCTTATGCTTTAATATGTTCTTAGGAAGGATTAAAGGTAGTTGCATATTTTTTCCTAATACTGGTTATTTTTGTAGAATATTGTGAGAATATTTGGCAGATTGTACAGATTTGGAGAATGAGATGATTTAGGGACTTGCTCCCTGCCACTAGAAGATCAGGATTAGAGAATAAATGAGCACAACATCAGGAAATTAGGGAGAAATCTTGGAGAAATTCAAGGGGTTGTCCACCCTCCTTAACTCCAAAGGCAGCCAAAGGATACTCATGAGATCCCCTCTAGCAATTAGAATTCTAGAGGCAGCCAAGCAACAGAAGAAGAAGTGCACTCAACCTATCGTTTACTTGGATTCAAGTGGGCTCATTACCTATTTTCTAGGGAGATGTTGGTAGCCGCCCTTTAGTATAAATAAAGCTTATCAAGAGCTAGTTAGGGTCAATTCTTCAATCCTATTATGGTCGGCTTCCATTCCATCCCACTTCCATTCCATTCCATTAGATTCAAATTTCTGTTGTAAAGCCATTAGGCTCTATTAAAACTTTTAAGGATGTAATAGACTCTTCTTTTTCATGAAATGAGTAGAGAGATGCCATTTTATTGATCTAGTTCCAGAGAGTTGGGCTCGTGGGTCGGGCCCAACCCATGTGCCTCAACTTATTCATTGTTTCATGCTTTTCCTTCATGTTATTTAGCTAGTTTTTCATCCGAAACATTTAGCTGGTTTGCTGGTATTTTTATTGATGTGTTAGTTTGCTTCCTGTTGTCTTTTGTTGTAGTTTTAATCTACTTAATGAGTGTTAGAATAGTTGATAAACTCCATAAAGATGTGAGGCCAGCCTTCCCCTCTCAACTCTGTTAATAGAGCTTGAGGAGGGAAGAACTTTCCCCATAGACCAAAAATGCTTTCTCGCTTATGATTTCTTGGAAATATATTAGATTAGTGCCTGTATTTTCATGAATATATTGTCTGCCCTTCTTGCATAAATAAGCGGGTTGATTGCAAGTACGGGCAGCATAGCCCAGGAGAAGTTTTCTAGCGCCTCCCACTTCATCTTCCATCTTCCTTCCATGATGCAGGAGCATCAAGGGCGTCTTTTATTTTGTAAATATGTTAAAAGGGGGTGTGATAATTTTTAATATTTTATTAATTAATTTGAATAAAATAGGAGAAGGTGAGGATTTTTGTAAATATCTTTTTAATAAAAGGATATGAGGGAATTTAATTAGTTGAAGGATTTTAGGGATAAAGATCTATCCTTTAGGGATGTTGAGAGATTTAGGGGTTTGTTGAGAAATTGAAGGGATTGAGCATTAAATTAGATTGTTTTTAAAAACTGTATAAATAGGAAGGGGTTTTAGAGAAAAATACATTGAGATTGTGAGAGAGTGTGAGATTGAGAGTAGGCTTGTACAGCAAGGCTGTAAGCCTTCAGAAAAATTGTAAGGGCCACAGAATTGAAATATCTGGCCAGCAAAAGTTGTAAGTCATTGTTTTGTTTCAGTTTATATACATTGGTTGAGTGAGAAATTGTATATTTGTTTCTTGAAGTTCATGACATTGTTGAATTAATGAAGAAATGTTCGATGGGCTTGAAATCACATTTAGTTGTGTGAAAACTGTCATGCAAATCATTAAGAGTAAAATGGCATTGAAATCTCTGTTTGCAAATTAATAGGGCACCGTTCTAAGTGAAAATTTTAATTGGAAGTCGATTTTAATGTGTGTTTAAGGGTGCAAACTTGAAATGAAACAGTGGCAGCAATTGCAACATTTATGAAATTCGATTTCACATCTTTTGTACTGTTATAATGAGTAATAGTAGATATGTTTTGAAAAATGCACAGTACCAGATCTAAATCAGGAATAAACCTTCATATCTGTTATGAATTGTGTGAGCGCTACAAACAGGATCGATTTCACTTATTAATGATGTGAGTCACGCTGACAATTGCTGGTTTGAAAAGCATTGAAATAACTTCTACGTGCAGTGAAAGGAAATGAAAGGTCGTATTGTAGTGCATTTGAATCAGTTGTTTGTATTTGTCCATTGGGATTTGGTTGGAGGTTACATGTTTTGCATATTGAAATAAAGGTACCACATCTGAGCTTAATCCAGATTTTTAATTGAACCGATGTCTATAGAATCGATTCACAACAGAGATGAAGGACTTCTGCAAAAGAAGCGTTGAAGACTTGATGGTATAATCGAATAGAATTCGAATTGGTAAGGGGAAAAATAAACGTGGATCTAAATGGTTGAATAGCGTTTAAGATTGAAGAACCATTTCTGTTGAAGTCATGATAAATTAAAACGCAGGTTTTGATTTACTATTCTGAAGATGAATGTATGATTGCATGGAGCGTCCAAGAAATTAGAAACACAATTGAGAATTCATTCCAGAATTCCAAGCAGTGAGAAGGGATTGAAGACGGATTTTTGCAGAGGAATCAAATCGCTGGCAGAAGCCTCGTGCATATCACTGTCCAAAAATTTAAAGGTATGCATTCACGTTAAGTCGATTTGTAAGTAAATTGAGTTTTCCAGAAAATGGGAAATGCGTGAATGTTTGATCTGTAGCATTGAATTTCAAAAGGGAATGCAGAGTGTTGAAACTACGTGTGGAAATCCATCACATTAGAGGAGGATTGTAATTCCAAAGATCGATTCCAAATGGGTGCAATAAAACTATGGAGTTAGAAAAATCGAATATGAAGAAGTATTGTATGCATTCGCCATTGCAGAGTTGCAGAAATTGTATGAGGTTGAACATATTAATTGGCGTTGTTTAATTTGAACGCTGTTTGACAGAAATCAAAGGCGCAGATCATGAAGAAATGGTTAAACTTCGACTTAAGAGCAGGTAGAGTCGATGGGTGAATTGCAGAGGCGTTGTTGAGGTAATCACTTTTGTAGCATATCCAGATTTATTATTGATCCCTTGCGCTGTTGTGATATGTTAGAAAGTGCAGATCTAATAAATATTCGCTATGGCATTATTTAGTCAGAGTTTTATATTGGAATCCGAATTTGTTCAAAGTTGAATTCATATGTGGTCAAGTGAAGATTTTAAGCATGGTTACATTGACCTTATTGAAATTTAAGTATAGCCATATGTGAATGGGAATTAAGTGATAATAAATGAATGTGATTGAGGAATTTTAAATCCTATGTTGTGATAAGCTTCCGCATTGCGAGTTGGAAATTGCCGGATTTGGTATTTTATAAGTGAGATATATGCTTATATGTATAGCATAGTGGAGATTCTAGGAAATGCAGGCTAGCCCTGCGTCATTCCATCTCTGTGTTACGCTCCCAAACCTTGCCTTTACGCGTCCATTCCTCCTTTTTTTCTCTCATCGCAGCTACTGCGCCCACCTTTTGATTCATAAAAACACTTAAAACCATTCAGCCCACCTTATCCCTTTCTTTTTATTTGTCTCAGCTACTTTACCTTTTTAACGCTAAATGCCTAAAAAACCATTGAAACTCGTCTTCTGCCTTTCCTCCTCGAACTTCTTGCTACTGTACATCACAATTCGCAAATCATAGTGTTCAGTTTACTTCCATTAACACTTAACGCTTCCCGATGCAGATTGCGATATTAGCCACATCGCAAATCACTCACCATGCCTTTTCCCTTTTTCTTTTGAGACTTATCGCAACTCTGTCGCATCGCAATCGCAATCGCACGTCGCACCATTTACCTTTTTCCCTTAAGACCTACCGCTCGTTGTTGCCAATTGCGATATTGCGACACTGCATGTCGCAGATTGTGCCTTTTCCCTTTTTCTTTCGAGACTTACCACATATCGCACTTCGCGGCCTTTTTAATCAACACTTCTGCTATTCCTCCAGATTTGCAATATTGCGAACTGCGATATCGCACTTCGCACTCTGCAAGGTTTACCTCATCGCATGTCGCACTTCGCACTTTTTATCTTGTTCTGTTAACCTTTAGCATTCCAACTTTTCAATATTGCAATTACGATACCGCATATCACATATCACAACTTTTTCCTCCATCGCATCTCAGCACTTTTCAATCCTTTCCACTCCAAAGCCATTTTCTCCATATTCTAAGGTTTTCTAAGGTCTTAACTCCCTCTTTCCACTTCTAAGCCTCATTTCATGTGTTAAGCCCTCCATTAGCCTCTTTAGCCATTTTCTTTCTTCCAAGCAACACTCTTTTTAATTAGGATTAAATCATGGATAGCTTAGTGCATGAATAGAAGCATGATATATAGACCATAGGATAAATAGAGTGCATTTAGCTGAATGGGCAAGTTGAGTGTGGTTTAGAATTAGTTTCCTTTCTGCCATTTCCTTTCAGCAATATGGCTTAATTTCTTTTCAGTCATTTCCTTTTCTGCAAATTAAATTAGTTTCATTTCTGTCATTTATTTTCAGCGATTTAATTTATTTTCCTTCTGTCATTTCCTTTCTGCAATTTAGTTTAGTTTCATTGAAGTGTGACAGACTTCACTGAGAACCCTTAGAAATATCACCCTTTCTTAAATCGGAAGAGGATAATATGAACAAAATGCATCTGCTGTGTATATAGCACTGTCACCTCAAATTTTGTACGAACCCCGGGTTGATAAAGTAAAGCAGGGTAGCCCCTGGGAGTTGCAATACCAGAGCTCACTAGTACACATTTACAATGATGAGACACTAGTTCCAGTAGTGGAACATCAAGTCACTCCTTGCTTCTCCAAAGAATATTTTTCTCTCCCATACCAAGCAGAGAAGCCAAGACTATCTCTCTAAATCTTACGTCTCCAAAAATCCTTTTACTTGAGTTATGAGGTTGCTTTTATAACAAGAGGAATGACCTTTCATCTCCTCTGGACTCTTGAATTACCCTCATGAATATTGGACTTCTAATGTGTCCTTTGGCCTTCTAAACAACTATTTAACTTCTAAATTAATTTTGGACTTCTCTAAATTACCTTTGGACTTTTAAAGACATTTTTGTCCATATATGATAAGTCACTTTGCATATTCCACATATGACTCTTGGAATTCCACACATTACATTTTGTACTTTTTCTTGAGAATGCATCATTACATTCTACATGATGATGTGGCATAACACATTGACACACATTAACTGTTATGATGACACTTATATAAGCTACAACTTGACAATGATGACATAAACTTCACAATGAGGTGGCAATGCCAAGTTGTCTTCCTTGTTGCTTCATATTGCATTCTTGATGGTAGATCTGATCTATGCTTCATATTCATGAAGGATCCCCTTTGTTTCTTATCTTCACTCTTCGAAGGGTCTTTGATCAACATTGGAATCCTCCGCATCATAATGCAGTGTCTTCTTTATGTCTTTTTCCATGATATACTTCACGTCTCCATGATAGCTCTCTTTTTTATTCTTCTTCGCAAGTGTTTATTTATGATTTCTCCTTTATATTTGCTTTGAGCATCACCTTGTCATGCTAAGAAGGTACTGCTGCCAATGAAAATCATTCATGACAAGGAAAAACCAGTCTTGAAATCCTCCATTTTATCACTAACTAGCTCATGGAATGATCAACTCATGATAGGCACGTGGAAAGGTTGAAAGGAGGAAGCATGATTAGGAGGGCACAATCAAACTCAAAAATGTCTTAGGAAGGCTTCATTGTTAATTGTTACTATGACATGCACTATGAAGAGGATCTCTCCTTGGTCCAACGCAGTAGGGAAGCTAAAGGAGGAAGGTGAGGAGCTTGTTGCTTCGGACGGCACTATGCGCTAAAGGAGAAAGAAAAGGCCTCAAGGAAAGCACAATTTGATTGGTCAATGGCTCACTGTCTCTTCATACTGTGCCATGCGCTCGGGGATACTTTTCAAAGATGAGGCTTGAGAGCATAACGCATTGGGAAGAGGGAAGGAGACTCAATTGTGCTTCAAACATGGGGCAAAGGTTGAAGGATAATATACCTTGGTTAAAATACACTATCATATGTATAGAATCAAATAATTAACAATTTGAACATTAATGTACCTAAAAATAATTAAAAAACAATTAATAATTTGAACATTAATAGATTTAAAAATAAGGAAAATAATAATAATAATGTAACGTGTTATGGCCCTATATTTTATAATATTGGCAAGAATAAATGATATGGGACAACATCAAACCACTTTGGAGTCCAGGACCTAGCCTTCCTAGACTTAGAGAGGGTTGTCTCTGTTTTTATGATTTAGCTTGATGGTTATAAATGTTGATATTAGGCTAGTTATAGAAATTACGAGGGTTGTTTGTTTTTATTGATTATGTGGTTGGACAAATAGAGTTGTGAAACTCAATCCATTGGGCTATGGAGTCATAAAAGGTTGAATTGTGCATCAACTTTTCAAGGGCATTCACAGGGCAAGCTAACTATGCAGACTGGATCCTACTGGCAGTGTGAATATGAGATGAAAGAAGTGAGTTCAGTAAGAACAGTTAAGAATTCTTGAACTATACTTCAGAAGAAAACATTAAGATAGTAAATACAGACAGAATTAAGGTGCTCTCTCAGCAAATCTTAATCTAAATTTTTTGTTTTACAATCATATAAATTGATGCACAACATGGCAAACAAAGAAAACATTAGGACAGAGGAAAAAACATCACCATTAACATAGCTCAAGAATCCTGTGAACTGTCTCTTATTATTGATGCCCAACTCAAAAACTATAGTGCTCCAATACAATGATTCTTACAACGCAGAGTCGAACAAGGTCCAACCTACCAACCCCTGATATTACTAAGGCATGCGGTATTTAACTAAAGACTGAGTCGGTTTGCCTATCTCAGAGGAAACTTTTTCATTGATTACGATTTAAGCAGAAATTGGACAAGCATGGCCATGCAAAAGACCAAGAAAAATACATCTGGCAATCACCGCCTGTGGCTTCTCTATATATTCTTTTATATTGGAGGAAAAGTTGAAAAGCTTATCAATATCTTGTTGGAAAAGCCCCAGCATTTCTGAACGTTCTGCATTCTCATACTAACATTTATTCTTCATTACATCATACTCCTTCATTAACTTTTCCTTATCCTTAACTAATGGAAGTAAACCTTCCATCAAAAGTTGTTCATCAAGCTCTGATTGGCCTCCTTCATGTTACTCATTTGTGCCATCAACAATAGTTTAGAAGCCATCTACTAGTTTTATATAAGCAGAAGTTGACTCTAAATCCTCTTCAATTAAGCTTCACCTTGGTCTTGTTTGAACCCATCGTGCTCGAATGTTGTCTTCAAGTATCCTTAATTGAATCATCAAATAATGCAATGAATTTAAACGAATCCAAAGCTTAGATGTTTGACAAATCATTAAAATGACTACAACGACTTTCATCAATTTATCCAGTGTCCGCAATTTTCTCCCTCATAAAAGAATTCATTGCAATGTCCTTCTTGTACTATGTTAGAATAGGTTTTGGGGGTATAAGAACATCTTTATCAACCAACAGGCTAACAAAATTTTGGGAATAAAGCTTTAACGCATTGTCAAAACCAGTAATAAGACCCTTAAGCTATGGAAACCTCATGGGCAAGTTGAAATTTAAAAACTAATCCAATGTCTCTTCTATAATTCTATAGATTTCAACAATAGAATCCCCATGTTGTAGTTGAGGTCACACTAGATCCCATTTCTCTTGCTAAATTGCCCGTTGAACCCATTCTATGATTTTCCCAACTTGATTGTAAATCCATTGCATAATCATTGGAGAAAAAATTACATGAATATGATAAGGAGACATCCCTTGAGCCTCTAACTGTCGAGACAAGGGTGATTGCAAAAATTAGCATTAAGCTTTTTTATAATTCCAACAATATGATCAGGATAATGACATGAAAAAGACCCACGGTGCAATATCCATGTGCATTACAATAGATTGTACATGATTGGTGGATAGGCCTAGATAATGCCCTCCACACATTATGCAGGGGGATCCAAATGTTATAGTTGGCAGCAACGAAGATAATGGCACCACTCCTCTTATCAGAAGCATCAAATTTAGTAACACACAAATAATTCCTCCCAATGAATACCCCGTAAAACGAAAGCGTGAAGCCTCTCCACATGTTTTTAAATGAGCATGGACCTCGGGGAGTATTTGTTCATATATACCCTTGGCAGCTTCATAAATTCCTCTATGTACAAACACTTCAGACCCCTCAAATTTGATAGGCTCAAAAAATAATTTTGCTTGCCAGGAAGCTAAGGAATCAGAACCCTGAATAATGAAAAATCGAGTACACGTGCTTTTGTCATCATAGATAAACCATTCACAGGGAGAAGAATTTATTGACTGTAAATCATTTGCAACAACTTTCTTTGTTTCGTCCTCAGCGGCCACTACTGTTGTCACGGAACTGGTAGCTATATATGAAGCCACTTCTGACTCAGATAGGCTAGATAATTCACTGCACTCATCAAATTCTATGGAACAATTAATTTATTTTGGCTTAGTTTCACAACCAGGAGCAGCCTCAGGATCCAGTGTTGTAACCTTTGCATGACTTGCAGTAGTGATCTTCCCTATCTCACTATTTAGGGATCGTTTCACATCTTGACCGGTTCCATTGTTTAACTTTTCGTCATCATCAGTTTTATTTATATGCATGGATTTAAAAGGCAGTATATATCTTGTTTGTGAATGCAAATAGGAAGCAGCAGTAGTTTCTACTCTATAAGAAATCGTTGGGTTTATAGGGAGCCTGCTTTTAGACTTATCTTTGCTGCTAACAATGTTTTCCTTTAGCCTAGGTGAAGAAGTTGTACAAGACTTGTCACTAATCATTGATTCCTTTTCCTTATTAGCAACTTATGCCTTCTTTTCCAAAGATGATGTGATAAAATGTAGACCATGGTTCTTCAAGAGATCTCCTGGCTTAATCTTTGGAATCGAAATCACAACTGTCCACAATTCGTGACACTAGATACCCTTGATCATTGACGCGTAGAAAACTAGCATAACCCGTCGTGGGCTCTTCCTCCATCTGCCCTGATGTCTAGCGCTTGGGAGCTGGCCTGTATATTGTTGAGATTGTCACGCAAAACCCGAAACCAGATTTCAGAGGGGGGCATAGGTGGTAAACTGTTTTGGACGAGGGGGGGGGGGGTGTTCGAACTATCCTCTGCTTGCCACGTGGAAGGTTGAAAGCATCCCTTTTCGTACCCTTCCTCATTCATTAAACTTCAGAGCAAAGAGGGGGTTCGAAATAATCTTGAGCCATCAATTTTTACCAAGGATCACCATCCATAAGCCGAATGTGCGTATGATTTAACATAATATTTAAAATATAGAATTAATTAATTAATTATATACTTTAAATAAAATTAATTTTATTTGAAATGAACTTTGGTGAAACCACCTCAAATTTGTCCCACCTTCACCAATCAATTTAAAAATATGTGTTCCAAGGTATAAAAAAAATAAAATTTATCCCGTGCTAACATCGGCTCCTTCTAGGGATGGTAGCCCCGGAGGAGGTGTCAAGAATCTCATATCTTGATGAAGAGCGAAACCCGTTATTAGCAGGCTCACCTTTCATTAATCAGAATAAACCCGCAAGCTTCAAACTTGTATTAAAGCTGCAGATTCCTAACTCGAAAAACGATCTTGGGACCTATGGGAGATAGCCCCCGACGCTTCCACTGCGCCACCTCCATACCTTTTAACCATGAATCTGACCCACCTGCACGCGCTTCCAACCAGAATTCCAAAAACGTTCGGCGGTATTACTTGCGTTCTTTATCAAAAATCAAAACCTCATCGAATTCTCTGTATTGGAACTTTAACACATAAATCGGTATCGATTTCTTCCAATCGATTCTTCTCTCGATTCCACTCAGTAATTCTTAATACAGGGTTAATTTAGTAGCAAATGGATTCAAAAAAAAAACAAGAACCTCTTCATCTAGAGTTTATAAAAACCGTATGAATCAAATGAAGCTTCAAGGAACAACTTTGTTCTTCACGTAGAGATTTATGATTCAATGCCTCTACAACATAATAACTCAAGAATTTAAAAAGAATCGAATCCTCTTCATACAGTCATTGCATAATTTCGATTCACACTGAATATACATACAGAGATATTCAACTCAATAAATCCACCATACTCTGCGTCCATTATCACGCTATGACAAGGTCTTACTGGATAACACTAATTGAATAATTGAAACGAAATCATAAATAAACCAACTCATACACAAATATCCACACGTAACAATATATTTCTAATTTATCCAAACTCAGTTACAAGTTAAGGCATTTCAGCCTTAATCTGAATTCTTCAAAACTCTCCATCACATTCGCTGCTCTCACACATTACAATCCGCTACTATATAGAAATTTCAAAGAATCAGTTGAGATCCACAAGATCTCTCCGAATCTCTCAAAGAAACTCTTGGTATTCTACTTGCGCACATGGCAGATCATTAATTTTTTTAATCGGTTACATAAGATTCAGCATCGGTTTAAACAAAAATTTGCCCCCAATTTTGTGTGACCGTTTGCATACTCTGTCTCTTCAAATTCATATTCGAACTTAATCAAAATCTGTTTGGATGCCCCTGCATCAGACTCCGGAGGCACAAAATTTATGACCTCCTAGTCATATGTCTTCTTTAACTGTCAACAATCCACGTCATCTGTGGAACGACTCCTTGTGATCTTCCCGTAATAGCATGCTTGAACAATTCTCACCCGCATCCTCTGCGGAATTGTCCTCTGTGAGCTGCAACAAAACCTCTGCAATAGAAAGTCCTCCCTGCTACCAGATACCTCACCAAGCTTCTCTCCTGAGCTCAGTCTTTTGGAATCTCTCTGGTTCGCTCCTGTGGAACCATTCGAGCACTCCTGCTCTAGGCTGCTGCAATCTTCTCACCTTCCTCTACTGCTACCTTCACAATATAAAAGAAAATCACAAGCTTACAAATCTTCGCAAAACTGTACCTCTTCTTCCTCTGTATGCAAAATCCTCCTCCGCAGGAAATAATTTTCCCGCTCTGATACCACTTGATGAAGAGCGAAACCCGCTATTAGTAGGTTCACCTTTCATTAATCAAAATAAACCCGCAAGCTTCATACTTGTATTAAAGCTACAGATTCCTAACTCGAAAAAACTATCTTGGGACCTATGGGAGATAGCCCCCGATGCTTCCACTGCGCTACCTCCATACCTTTAACCACGAATCTGACCCACCTGCACGCGCTTCCAACCGGAATTCCAAAAAATTTCAGTGATATTACTTGCGTTCTTTATCAAAAATCAAAACCTCATCGAATTCTCTATATTGGGACTTTAACACAAAAATCGGTATCGATTTCTTCCAATCGATTCTTCTCTCGATTCCACTCAGTAATTCTTAATACAGGGTTAATTTAGTAGCAAATGGATTTCAAAAAAAAACAAGAACCTCTTCATACAAAGTTTATAAAAACCGTATGAATCAAATGAAGCTTCAAGGAACAACTTTGTTCTTCACGCAGAGATTTATGATTCAATCCCTCTGCAACATAATAACTCAAGAATTTAAAAAGAATCGAATCCTCCTCATACAGTCATTGCATAATTTCGATTCACACTGAATATACATACAGATATATTCAACTCAATATATTCGCCATACTCTATGTCCATTATCACGCTATGAAAAGGTCTTACTGAATAACACTAATTGAATAATTGAAACGAAATCATAAATAAACCAACTCCTACACAGATATCCACACGTAACAATATATTTTTAATTTATCCAAACTCAGTTACAAGTTAAGGCGTTTTAGCCTTAATCTGAATTCTTCAAACCTCTACATCACATTCGCTGCTCTCACACATTACAATTCGCTATTATATAGAAATTTCAAATATTCGGTTGAGATCCACAAGATCTCTCCGAATCGTTCAAAGAAACTCTTGGTCTTCTACTTGCGCACATGGCAGATCATTAATTTTTTTAATCGGTTACATAAGATTCAACATCGGTTTAAACAAAAATTTGCCCCTAATTTTGTGTGACCGTTCACATACTCTGTCTCTTCAACTTCAGATTCGAACTTAATCCAAATCTATTTGGATGCCCCTGCATCATATCTCTGGCTTCGTAAATCAGTGCCTCATCCATTGGATTGATCCCACAACTTGTGTCTTGATCTATCATGCAACTCAGTGACTGGAAACTAGCTGATTATTCCTTCTGACTTTGACTGATAAAAACAGACCACATACTTGTCTAGCTAGCTTATTTGCATACTGTAAATCTGAACTAAAATCTACAACTGAACTTATCCACTGCAAACCATCAAACTAAACATATTGTTGCAACTTGAAAATTTGAATGATGAAATCAGAACTATGCTGAAACTAAAGTCTAGAATCCACTCAATCTGAAAATTGAAAATAAATCTAAAACTAAAAATTGCAAAGATGCTCAGAGTACTGAGCTTATTTGCACCCCTACCTACCCTAATCTACTAAAATTGTTGCCCTTCTAAATGATACAATAATGCCAGTGTACCCAGTCAAGCAACTGCCTCAATAACTCTTTTCTTTCATTTTTCTTCACCATATTCAATAACAAACCTGATAATGGTATTTGATAGAAATTCCTGGCATGATCTGATTTACATGGATCTTGGTACACTTGAAAAACAACTGACATGTTGGAAATATGTGTTGGCTTTGTAAAGAACAATTTCTCCATATACACAACCACTGGATCAAGATGCACTTGACTTATTTATGGGTACCCTAGTTCAGTCAACCCAACCCCATGACTTGATACTTCACATGTGTTTTCCTTGTCTTCAATCAACTCGGAACATGTTTGCATGCTATCTAATGAATGTTGTGTCAATACTTCTACTGAATTAGACAATGGGACAAACTGTCTGATCATATCCATATCATAGCAGCATTTGAGAGCATTATGAATACGGGAAGATTGACCTTGAAAATCCAACGCGTCTACTATTGGGTCATGTAGTGCTTTAGATGGTAATGTTGGTTCTTCTGAGACCCCCTCATTTCTCTTGTGATTATCAACCAAAATGTGATCCAGATCCCCTTTCACAATCTGAGATGCATAAAAACATAAAGGTATAGAATAAAACTTGATCAATTCATCATATGTTTCAGACTCTATGACTTCATTTGATACTTGACCTTCAAAAGGACTCAAGAGCCGAACCCCTGGATCTAGAATAGATTCTTTATTATCCATGATTTCCTCATCTGATTGGTGAGAAATTTCTCTTCTCCTGTGATTTTCAACCAAAATGTGATCCAGATTCCTTTCAAAATTTGAAATGAATTAAAGCACAAGGGCAAATAATCAACCTGGATCAATTCATTGTCTATTTCAGACTTTATGATTTCAAGATGGTTGAGGGACCGAACTTCTGGATCTGAAACAGGTTCTGAGTCACCCCTTTTTTCCTTAATTGATTCATTAAAACATCCCCCATCCTTCACATTTACAATCTGTTGGTGATGTTCTCTTAAGAATGAAGAAAAAAAGAGAGGAAGGCATTTGGCATTTCTTTGAGAACTTTCTGCATTTTTGTCTTTACAATCTTACTCAGTATGCAGAGTTTGATTGCCATCTTTGCATTGTGATGATTTGGCTTCTTTCTCCCAAGAAGATGGTGATGGTTGCATTGAACAATTAACCTCAATCTCAACGATATAATCTTCCTCTTGATAATCATATTTGAGAAGATTATCTATGTATGTAAGGTCATCTAACATGTACATCCTCCTAGGAAATTTCCCTACCTCTTTCTGATTTGAACTTCCTCCTTAGCTATGTTGTGAATCGAGTACATGAAGCAATCATTTTCTATTTTGGGGTGTCCAGGATGGGTTGTGAATTGCTTGGGTACATTGATGCTTGCCTTTTCTGGAGTTAATGGAACATGTGGAATTTGAACAAGTTTCTCTTTCTTGCTAATCATATGCATCATTTCATTGACTGTGTTTGCCACGATATCTAGTTTTATCTCTGAAGATATCAATCACTCTCTTTCTATTTTATCCTTCTCCACAGCCTTTAACTTTTCTTTTCTGTTCAGCAGGTTCGCTTCCACATCAACTGCCATATTTTGCATCTCTTCAAGGGTTGAAAGTTCTGTTTCTCTTAACTGGAATGCCTTCTCTGGGTCAAATGCATCTGGGTAGTGCTAGAGAGCTAATCCTGGGGGTGGATTTATCTTAGCAAGCATCTCATGGTATACCTTATTGAACCTAGCTGAAAAATGTTGTACTGTCTCCCTCGACTGTCTTTTTAAATGGTTATACTCTTCTATGATGAGAAAAACATTTCCCATGACTAACCATTTATCCAGGAAAACCTAAGTGAATTGATGAAAATTTCTAATGCTTGCAGCTAGAAGATCTTTAAACCAATTTTTAACTTTACCTTGCAATGATAGGGAAAACATTATGATACACACATAATCTTCTCCCACCTCAAACATATCAAGAAAATCCTCAAGATTTTGAATGTGCTTTTCGGCAGTGATATTTGCATTTTCTCCATCAAATCTAGGTAGATTATTGCTAAAATTTGCAGGTAGGTCATGGAGAATAGGAGGCAAAACCAGAGGCTTGCATCTTTCTGGGACTTTTATAGGTATAGGCAATAAAGCAGGAGGCTTATAACCATTTGTGAATTTAGCAAGAGCAGGAGATGTAGCATGAGGTTCATGTTTCACTGGGTTTTCCACAAGTGCATCCGAGATGCACACATGTGTATGAGTATATACATGATCTACAATTTGGGGCTTAGCGTCTTGAGGCTCATCAATTTGAAAATGATCAATGTAAACCTCAGCAGTGTACTCTTGATCAAGCTTAAATTAGTATAGAACATAGTTACAGATAAAACCAACAATTTCTTGAATCCAATTTGGGCTTGAATACTTTCTCTTTCCAGGCTGACTGGTCATGTTTCAAGTCCTTCCTCCAGTGGAGTCTTTGAATGGACCTGATCTGAATTGGAGTCGCCAGGTGGATGATTTCAATTTTCTTGTGTCTGGTTGTTGTCCACCATCAACAACTAGATACCAATCTTAGAAAATACTCGAATCATACAATTTTGACTGGGGTTTATGAGCTTTGATGAAATATTGAGATTTTTTAATAATTATCCCCAATATGGTCGCCATTGTGTTGTGGCCCTATAATTTATAAGATTGGAAAGAATAAACGATAGAGGAAAACATCAAACCGCTTTGGAGTCCAGGACCTAGCCTTCCTAGCCTTAGAGAGGGCTCTCTCTGTTTTTATGATTTAGCTTGATGGTTATAAATGTTGATATTAGGCTAGTTATAGAAATTATGAGGGTTGTTTGTTTTGATTGATTATGTGGTTGGACAGATAGAGCTGTGAAACTTAATCCATTGGGATATGGAGTCATAAAAGGTTGAATTGTGCATCAAATTTTCAAGGGCATTCACAGGGAAAGCTAACTATGCAGACTGGATCTTACTAGCAGTGTGAATATGAGACGAAAGAAAGAAGTGAGTTCAGTAATAGATAAAGAGCAGTTAAGAATTCTTTAACTATACTTCAGAAAAAAACATTAAGATAGTAAACACAGACAGAATTAAGGTGCTCTCTCAGCAAGTCTTAATCTAAATTTCCTGTTTTACAATCAGATAAATCAATGCACAATATGACAGACAAAGAAAACATTAGCATAGAGAAAAAAACATCACCATTTACATAGCTCAAGAATCCTGTGAATGGTCTCTTTTTATTGATTCCCAGCTTAAAAAATATAGTGCTCCAATACAATGATTATTACAATGCAGAGTCTAACAAGGTCCAACCTACCAACCCCTAATACTGCGAAGGCACGCAATATTTAACTAAAGACTCAGTCGTTTACCCTATCTCTTAGGAAACTTTTCATTGATTACAATTTAAGTAGAATTTGGACAAGTGTGGCCATGCAAAGGGCCAAGACAAATACATCTGGAAATCACCGCCTGTGGCTTTTAACTTCAACAACCTTTCATGGATGGTAAATCAGACCCAAAACTGGTTGGGGTGGTCTCAAAGAGAAAATGATAAATTATTCTCACATCTGGCTCTACCATTCGGACCGCCTTTGTTGGATCCTTGATTCTAATGCGGCGTTGGCACTGCTGCTTCTCTATATATTCTTTGATCTTAGAGGAAAAGTTGAAAAGCTTATCAATATCTTGTTGGAAAAGCCCCAGCATTTCTAAACGTTTTGCATTCTCATGCTTACATTTATTCTTCAGTACATCATACTCCATTATCTTTTCCTTCTCCTTAACTAATGGAAGTAAACCTTCCATCAAAAGTTGTTCATCAAGCTCTGATTGGCCTCCTTCATGTTACTCATTTGTGCCATCAAAAATAGTTGAGAAGCCATCTACTGGTTTGCTAGAAGTAGAGGTTGACTGTGAATCCTCTTCAATTGAGCTTTGCCTTGGTCTTGTTTGAACCCATCGTACTCGACTGTTGTATTCAAGTATGCTTAATTGAATGAACAAATAATGCAATGAATTTAAATGAACGCAAAGCTTAGATGTTTGACAAATCATTAAAATGACTGCAACGAATTTCAGCAATTTATCTCGTGTCAGTCATTTTCTTCCTCGTAAAAGAATTCAGTGCATTTTCCTTCTTGTACTGTGTTAGAATAGGCATTGGGGGTATAAGAATATCTTTATCAACCAGCTGGCTAACAACATTCTAGGAATAAAGATTTAACGCATTGTCAAAACCAGTGAGAAGACCCTTAAGCTGAGGAAACCTCGTGGGAAAGTTGAAATTTAAAAAATAATCTCGTGTCTCTTCTATAATTCTATAGATTTCAACAATAGAAGCCCCATGTCGTAGTTGAGATGACATTGGATCCCATTTCTCTTGTTGAATTTCCCACTCAACCCATTCTATGATTTTCCCAACTTGATTGTCAATCCATTGCATAATAATTGGAGCACAGATTACTTCAATCTTATGAGACATCCCTTGAGCCTCTGACTGTCGAGACAAGGGTGATTGCGAAAATTGGCATTAAGTTTTTTTAGAATTTTAGCAATATGATCAGGATAATGACATGAAAAGGCCCGCGATGCAATATCCCTGTGCATTACAATAGATTGTACATGATTGGTAGATAGGCCTAGCTTTTCAAGTAGATAATCCCCTCCACACATTATGCAAGGCGATCCCAATGTTATAACTGGCAGCAACATAGACAATGGCAAAACTCCTCTTATCAGAAGCATCAAATTTAGTAACACAAAAATACTTTCTCCCAATGAATGTCCCGTAAAACGAAAGCGTGAAGCCTCTCCACATGTTTTTATATGAGCACGGACCTCGGGGAGTATTTGTTCATATATACCCTTAGAAGCTTCATAAATTCCTCTATGTACAAACACTTGAGACCCCTCAAATTTGATAGGCTCAGAAAATAAGTTTGCTGGCCGGGAAGCTAAGGAATCAGAACCCTGAATAACGAAAAATCGAGTACAAGTGCTTTCGTCATCATAGATAAACCATTCACAAGGAGGAGAATGTATCGAATGTAAATCATTTGCAGCAGCTTGCTTTGTTTCCTCCTCAACGGCCACTACTGTTGTCACAGAACTGGTAGCCATATATGAAGCCACTTCTAACTCAGATAGGCTAGATAATTCACTGCACTCATCAATTTATATGGAACGATTAATTGATTTTGGCTTAGTTTCACAACCAGGAGCGGCCTTAGGATCCAGTGTTGTAATCTTTGCATGACTTGCAGTCGTGATCTTCCCTATCTCACTGTTCAGGGATCGTTTCACATCTTGACCGGTTCCATTGTTTAAATTTTCGTCATCATCAGTTGTATTTCTATGCATGGATTTAAAAAGCAGTATATATCTTGTTTGTTAATGAAAATAGGAAGCAACAATAGCTGCTACTCTGTAAGCAACCTCTAGGTTTATAGGGAGCCCACTTTTAGACTTAGCTTTGCTGCTAACACTGTTTTCTTTTAGCCCAGGTGAAGAAGTTGTAGAAGACTTGTCGCTGATCATTGATTCTTTTGCCTTATTAGCAACTTCTGCCTTCTTTTCCAAAGATGGTGTGATAAAATGTAGACCATGGTTCTTCGAGAGATCTCCTGGGTTAATCTCTAAAATTGAAATCACTAATGTCCACAATTCACGACACTAGATACCCTTGATCATTGACGCGTAGAAAACTAGCATAACCCGTCGTGGGATCTTCTTCCATGTGCCATGATGTCAGCACTTCGGCGCTGGCTTGTATACTGTTGAGCTTGTCATGCAAAACCCGAAACCAGATTTCGGAGGGGGGCACAGGTGGTAAACTGTTTTGGACATGGGGGGTCCCAACTATCCTCCGCTTGCCACGTTGAAGGTTGAAAACAACCATTTTCGGACCCTGGTCATTCATTAAACTTCGGAGCATAGAGTGGGTCTGAAATCATCTTGAGCCATCAATTTTTGCCAAGGATCACCATCTGTAAGCCAAATGTGTGTATGATTTAACATAATATTTAAAATATAGAATTAATTAATTAATTCTCTACTTTAAATAAAATTAATTAATTAATTTAAAATAAACTTTGGTGAAACCACCTCAAATTTGTCCCACCTTAGCCAATGAATTTAAAAATATGCGTGCCAAGGTAAAATAAAAATAAAATTTATTCCATAAATACAAAAAAAAATCAAGTATTTAACAATTTAAACATTAATGCACCTAAAAATAAAAATTAAAAATACAAATACAAATAATTAATTATTTTAACATTAATGTATTTAAAAATAAAGAAAAAACATCCACCAGGTTTTGGATAGATGGTGATCGAGTGCTCTGTTAAGATACTCTTTGATGTGAAGTCACTTGTTCATTTCTCTCCCCCGATCAAGGTGATATATTGGACATGATGAAGATGTAGTGTTGTCAAGCTTACAAAATAAATAGATAAATAAATAACTATAATAATGTAATGTAAACTCAAAGAAGAAAACTCAGAGGAAGAAAACTTCGAAAAAGAGGAATGTAACATTTTTCCATCGGTCGACACTGTTTGAGAACCGTAAATATATTAAATAGCACATTTAAGAGAATGATGGTGACATATAAATACTCTTCATTATTTGAAATATGTTCGTTGAAAAAGATTGATTTTTTATATTTGAGGATTTGAGGATCTTAAAAATTCTAAATATTTTTTTTACCATTAAATGAAACCCCATTTAAGAACAATAAGAACCAAGCATCTATAACAATCTATTTGTATATTTTGAGGAATTTCAACATAAGTTACTTTTAAGGAATTATTGGTGATTGTGGAGTATATGGCTTTGTTGTTTAAGCTAACAATGTAAATTTCATGTTTTGATATGAATAAAAAGTATTTTAATAAAAAAACATACAAAATAACCTAAAATAGAATACAAAATATTGGGTCATTATCAATTAAAAAAAAATTGGGTCTCAAGTGTCTCAGAAATTTCGGGTAACCAAGCATCCCAACACCTTAATTGCAAACTTTGAGAAATGTAAAGGCAAATGTTGCATCCATTTACAAACCTGTCGACAAGGTTTTCAAACCCTGGTCGTAGATGTGGCTGAAAGAAGGCATACGAGTAGAAAGGTTATTGTGAATGTGATTTATTGAGGCCCTTTAGGTGATAAATTGATGACTTTACTATTCGTGCACTTCTAAGGACATGTTTGTCATGAGACGTAACCAAAAGTAAGCTCTTGGGATGAAGGACACCCTTAATTGGCAAGAATGCATCCAAATGATTGACATCACTTACATCGTCTATAATTATGAGAGCACGATAGGATTTGAGATACACTTTTTAAGTACTCCTATACCTTGTTCACATCTATCAATTTCTTTATCTATACCTTTCAAGTCTTTAATGAGCTTACGCTGTAAATAAGGTAAAAATGATCTAAACGATTTTTCTCTCACACCAATTGAAAGGTGGAGCCATATTATTAATGTGATCTCCTACAGTTGTAGAATTCGTTGGCAAGCATCGTTTTGCCAATTCCACCTACACCTGCAATCCCCACAACCTTGACCTCCACCGACTGCTCCTCCTGCTGTGATAAGAAGATATTTTCAAAATCCTCAATTTTTACTCCCAAACCAATTGCATATTTGGCCACATGCAACCCCAGTTTTGGAACTCTTTCAACAACCTTTGCAGGGTCCTCTCCATGAGTTATGCCTCATCCCTCAATATTCATTTTTGAAGTTAGTGAAGTGATCCTTGAACAACAACAGACAACTAAATCCTTAATTGTCGTGTGGCTCACAATTCATAAAAGTAAAGCTATTAAAAGATGCTCGCCCATTAAATGCGTCCAAATCAAAGCCACTTATATTTGCAACCTAAGAAAGATTCTTTCTCCAACCTTTAGTTCTTTGGGGTTGTGTCACTCCCTTTCTTCATGTTTGCACATGCCTTTCGCATACATTCCATCTTGACCTGCGTTCACCCACCAGAGATTGAAAGGTTTAACATTGTAAAATATAGGTAAAATGGTATCCCTGCGGTTCTCTGAGTCCACTATGAGGTGGAGCTCATCGAGATACCATTTTGAATTGGGATACTTTTCAGACAAAATGGATACGTAGATAGAGGTGACTTGGATAACGACATCGATTTTAGAAAGAATATTTTTTCCAGCCTCTCCGCTCACCTCCAAGGTTGTGGTCGAGCTGCATCGTCTAGATGAAGACGCTTAATGTTGGAGGAAGGCTCCGTGGAAGCGGATGCAGAAGCAGAGACACAAACGCCACCCAACCAACGACGTTTGGTGTCGTCAACAATGGAATTTAAGAGATCGAGTGGCTCGGGGTGGGAGTGCGAGTGCGGCATTGGGCTCAGCTGAGTGGAGAGGAACGGGTGGTGTTGTGACCAACCACAGACGAAATTGTAGAACGCCATTGTTGGGTCATGCAAACACGTGGCATATCTCTATAAGTTTTGGACAACGACGAAAGCTCCAAGAGCAACTTCCTCTTAGTTTTGGACAACGACGAAAGCTCTAAGAGCAACTTCCTCTTAAAAACACCTTCGGTGTAACAATAGAGGTTGGAACTCCAAACCTGGTAATAATCTGTTGTTTAATGAATTATATTACCTCTTCATCATTGATTTGTCTGCGCAGTATGGCTTCATCCCAATAGGTGAAATAATCCGTAATAGTGAGAATGTATCAATTCTTCTTAGAGGAATGTGGAAAAATCTCATCGATAATGTCTAGACCCCATTGTTTAAAAGGTTTTTAGACTTTAACCAATTACAACGGAGCAATTACTCTTTTCTCTCTCCCATCACACTTTTCGCATACAAGACATTTTCTGGCATAGGCATGTGCATCTCTGAACATAATAGACCAATAATATCATGCTTGAATGATTTTATGTGTTGTAGTATCACCAAAAAAATGACCTCCACCTGACCCATCATGAAGTTCAACTAGAACTTTATTTGCTTCTGATGATTCCAAGCATCGTGATAAGACTCCATTGTGATGTCTCATGCAAATAATGTTGTTTATCAATTGATATTGAGTTGATTTGAGTCTAATTGCGTGCTTTTTCTTTGTTGATAAATCAAATGACAAGGTGTCATGTTCCAAATGATGCCTTAATTCTTTATGCCAAGATGGTTCACCAACAGACTTGTGCATAGAATCTGAATTATACATCTCAATTTAATTATCCCTATCTTGATTGTCTACTACTTTGGGATCCAAGACTTGTGCATATAGTTTACACAACCCATGACCTTTGATGGTATGTGCAGGTTTAAATTCAAGGTCTTATTCTTGCAGTGAAGTCATCCAATTCCCTCTTCAATCTCCCATCTCCTTTTTTACATATAACGTTCAAATTATAGGATGAAGAACAATTACTTTGACATGGTTTTTTAAGATATAAGACCTAAAGCGCTCTAATGCTTTGAAGACCACAAATACCTACTTGCTAATGTCTAGGTATTTTAATTTAGATCCTTTCATACCTATGTTCATAAAATATATTTGTTGTTCATTTCCTTATTCATCCTTCTGCATTGACACAACTGCAAGAGAGCAATTAGAGGAAAATGTAAATAACATGAATTTTTTATTGAAGTTCGAGTGTACAAGGTGGGAGCCGCAACAATAACTTCCTTAATATTCGTGAAAACCTCCTTCTCTTCGTGATTCAATCTAAATAAAACATCATTCTTGATCATATCATGTAAAAGGTTTTACTATTTACATGAAATCATTTATGAACTTCCAGATGAAGTTGATTTTTCCCAAGAAGGATTGCATAGACTTTTTACTGTTAGGATACAAAATATATGTGATAGCCTTCACTCTTTCAGGGTCTATGGTGATCCGAACTCTAGTGATAATATGCCCCAAGAGATTTCCTTCAAATACTGCAAAGATGGTCTTCTTGGTGTTGAGTGATATTTCGTACTTGTGACAACGTTCAAAAATTTGCTTGAGATGGCATAAGTGATATAAATGCTTCTTAGAAAACATAGTAATGTCATCAAGATATATGATTATGCTTTGCTCGATAAATCATTTGAATGCCATGTCCATAACACATTGAAAAGAAACCCCAACATTCACTAATCTGATAGGCATGTGCATGTATGTGAAGGCACCCCGTTTTGTTTTGAAAGTCATTTTCAGGCGATACAATTCATAAACCAAAACTTGAATATATCTTGAAAAAACATCTAATAGACAAAACATTTCAGAACTTAATATCGTTTGGAGAATTTGCTACATAGATGGGACAAGATAATTATCCTTATCAAAGGCTCTGTTGAGATTATGGAAGTTGACACATGAACAAATTTCCACTGACTTATTTCTTACAAGAACCAAATTAAAGACCCAGGTAGAGTTTCTCACCTGAAAATGATCCGCACATCCAATAAATCTTCTAGCTCTCTCTAGTTAAGAGGCTCTAGAGTCAAATGAATTTTTCATTACTTATGCTAGAAAGGTTTGATACCCTCTTTGATAGGAATGACATGTTGAATGATTCAAATACCACGTGTCTTCAGATTATCACAAGTCTAATGGTATGAATATGGGAAAACTAGTTTTTTTGTGCTAGCTCCCTCATCAGTATTAAATAATTATGTTTAGGATCGTCTCAAATTAGCAAGTTACGTGAAGGTTTATGTGTCAGGTTTAGTGTCTTTTATGAGAAATTTATTAAGTAAAATAGTTGTTAAAAACACATGTACAATAAATAAATTGCAGAGAAATAACACACAACAAACACATTGCACAATAGCTGATAACAGAGTTCTCCCCTCCTGGGCTACATCTCCATGGACCTGCTTCAACTGGCTAGGCCCTCTTTGGATTAATGGTCAATTCTATTATTACATGCACCTAAAATGCTCCAATGGCTTTGTAACCCACTCCATTGGATTTAGAATACCCAAAAACCTCAAAATAGACTCTTCAAGCTCTAAAAATGGTCTTCAAGTGGTCTAGGCATGACCTCCTCCCGGTGGCCCTAGGCTTCTTTAATCTTCAAAGTGGCAAAGTCACTTACAAAAGTACTCCAACGCCTCTAAAACCTACACCATCACTCTCATAGCATCAAATCATCTATGAATGACTCTTCTTGAGCCAAAATTGGTCGAAATATGCCAAAGTTATGGTTTCTTCAATTTTCCCTGGGAAAACTCCTCCAAATTTGGAGAAACTCCAGTTAAGTCCATTAATTTTGGAGTTGGCGCCGAATTTAGGGGCTCCACCTTCTTCTCTGTCGTATAAACTTGAGTTTAATTAATGTTAAGTGCAGTTTAACAGTGACTTAACGTGCTAATGGCGTAATTATCATAATTCAGATTAGCGCATAAACATGAGGGTTTAAGGGTAAATAACCCGTATTAATGTTTAATCTGCACCATTATCAATGGCTCTCGGATTTCGTTGAGCGTCGAGGTCGCATGAGATGGGGTTGGCCCCCATATTCTTCCATTTGAACCAAATTCAAACTTCAAATAAATGTTAATGCCCATAACTAATAAGAACTAAAGGCGCGGCTTGGTGGTGAGACATGTGGGTTGTGTGGGGGAGGTCAAGGTTCGACCCCGACCTCCGCCCAAAAATTTTGCTCCAATTTATATTAATCAAACCTTTGGAAAATTAAATTAAAAATTCGGACCTTGACCATATGAAAATTTGGCCTTGGAGGGGGGGCATGTGGTGGCCTTTGGGCTGGCCACGTGTCAGCTCCCCATTGGCTCTCCACAAACCAATCAAAAAATTTCCATGTGCCCATAAGTTCAAGCCAATCACCATTAGACACGTGTCAAAACCTCATTGGCCTTTGAAAACCCAAAATTTTTACCTTTGACCCTCTTTGACCCCCTTTTTTTTTTAAATTCGTCTATTTGGCACGACGAACAACATGCTCTAACTTTCACATACAGACTTCGTTTTGAGTGAAATGAAGTACGTCGGATTCCTGGCGATGATACCTATATGATCATTCTATTTTGGTGTGATTATGAGCACTTTGAATTTTTGGTAAATTTTTGCCCCCAATCTAGATTCCAATCATCTAAGCAAATACATCTCGATAGCTCTTGAATAACTGAATGAATGCCTATCGTTTTGTTCTAGTGCAACATGTATCGAGATTTACATTCTTGGGATCTTGATATGTACCAAGGTTCACTTGCTTGTGCCTTAATGTAGAACTTTAGGTCTTGGTGTTTGGGAGCCCTTTAAAACGATTTTGCAAATCATATAGCTTTTCCAACATGACTACTCCTTTCGACATCAGATTTCCTTTTTGTATCTTTGTTTCATCATCTAAAGTTTTCTCGTGCTCGCCTTCAACAATAGCGACATCTTTAAACACATCCAAATTTGCAATAAATTCCATGGTTTGTTCATTATCATTAAACACATAAAATTAGTTACATTATCCAATATTGCAAGTTTATAAACTATTTCAATAGAAACCCCATCCCTCAAAGGAGTAAAATGGGTTGCTGCATTAGTCAAGGTGCAAGTTGCATTGTTTCTAGATATAGGGAGTGAAATAATATTGAAAGTTTTAAAAGATAAGACGCCATACCTCTTGCTAGTAGTTTTTCAAATGTGGAGATAAACAATGAACAGTGTTATTTACATGTATACTGATGATTTTAGAATCGCCAATGACCTTGATACACTCTACTTGCAAGTTTATGGCCTTATTCAATCCAAAAATTAGAACCTCATATCCCTGTATATTATTGGTGCAGTCAAATTCCAAGAGGCATGAGATAAGAATTTTGTTCTTCACCAAGTCCAACAAGATACAACCATCTCGAGTTTTAGAACCATCACACTAAAGAGTCCAAATATTGTTATTTACAAGAGTATTTCTATCTACAACAAGATTATTTACACCTATTATACAATGTTCATTTGCACTAGTCGAAGTACAAGGAAGGAGTTTCGACTATTTATCTGATGGGACTAGTGATGGCTAGGCCATGTACCAACCAAGATCTAATTCTAAGAAGAAATTACCCATGATGTCTTGTGTAAAAATTATCAGTTTGTGATGTCCTTCCAACTTTGTAACGATCTATTACATATGAGGTTCACTATCCACCCTTATATGATTATTATTTCCTTTGTAAGGAAACCACGAATGAGACCAATCAGTTGCAAAATAAAATTATAGTTTATTTGACCAATATCTGCTTAATAACAAACCGTAGGCCTCAGGTATGTCCCCCACAACAATATCAATAACCTGGTGAACTCTCGGATGTGATGAAAATCGAATAAGCACATCCTTTAGCTCACTAATCACTTGCACCTTCGTTCTGTCTAGTTCTATTTAGCATTGGTTTTATCTAAGGTTGCATTTATTTTCTTGCAAACTAACAAAGACATAACATTCGTTGAAGCACCATAGTCTACTAAATAATTATGCACATTATGATTAAAAATATCAAACACAAGCAAGAAAGGCAGTGTTTGAGATCTTGAGTGAGCTCCGATACTCGCTGCATTAATTACTACCTTATCACAATCTGCGGCCTTTTTTGATACTGCATTAGTAGGATTAACTAATGTTGAAGCAAACTTACTCTTTGTAGCGGGTGATTTAAATGTCCTAAGTAACAACTCTCTTTGTTGTGGAAGGTTGCATAAATCATAGAGAGTAACAATTGCTCTTGTCTTCTTCATGTCCTCAATCATGTTATATTCCATCGCATTACCTTCAACCTTATATATATTTTTTTTGATTGGAGACATATTTAGAGTAGACTTCCCAGTCAATTAAGGTGTTCTTTCACTTGCTTTAACATTACCCACTATGCTCTTGGTTGGTTGAGTGATTTTAGCTTGAGAAGTGGGATTTTAATTGCTAGTTTTAGGAGGAAGTACTTGACTAATAAACTCTTTGTCCTTCCCTTGAGAACTAGGGTTAGCCACCGATCCTTTACTTCGCAAGTTATAAGACTTATGAGCTTTAGTCGATTGGGTTTCTCCAAGTGAAACTTATCGTACATTATGTGTCTCACAATCGAACACCACATCCCATAACATCATAGTCGTCCCCACAATGGAATTATCATCTACTGGATGATATTCTTCTTTTAACGTTTGTTTTTTTGTTGTTGCTAATCTTCAAGGGATTTTTGCTCCAGTAATGAATTGATTACAAGTGTCATCGAATTTATCCACTGGGGACATGTCTTCTTTGAGTGACCAACTTGATGGTATGAACATACATTATCCATCCCAAGTTCTTCAACATTCAAGTTGACATTTGAGCTTTCACCTGATTTAGTTGGAGGGTTGTTGTTATGCTTATGAAATGGTACGAAAGGTCAATTAATTGAGGAGCCTTCTACAACACTTCTTTTTAAATCTACTACTTCATTGGTTAACTTCTTGGCCATTTTTACAACACTTTCAGGTCACTGGTTTCGTTCTTAGCGTATTTACTAGTGGTTGGTTGGGGCTTCTTCCTACTACTCTTTGATTCTTCTTCTGAATGATGAACACCAATAAAGAGAATTTGTTTTTCTACTTCCAATGCTTCAATAAATTTCTCTACTAATGTAGCCTTGTTTTCCCTTTTAACAAACATTGCTATATAAGAAACAAGGGATAAAGTGTAATTTTGTACAATTATTGCATATTGAGGAGCAACATTAGCAAGAAAATTGTTCAAGATGGTAGTGAATCTTTGGTTGAAATCATTTACCTTTTCCTTCTTATCCATCTTCAAGAAGTATGATTATCTTAATAAAGTGGCATTTTTTTTCTCCTTCCCAAAATTTCTCATAAACGCCCTTTGGAATTGATCCCAATTAGCAATAGAGCCCATAGGACGATTGTAATTCCGTGTGAAAACCTTATTCGCAAAGGTAAACAAAAACAATCGACATGCCACATATTCATGTTGGACATTCATTAAATACAAGGCTAAGTAAGAACTTTGAATATGGTCTTTTGGAGTGATAGGTTTATCTAGATCAAACTTCGAAAGAAGCTTCTCGGGATGTCAGGCCAAGTCATGTAGAACACATTGAAGATTCAAGGCCCCTTAAGCCATCCATGCGAGTTGATTACCAACCATTTGTGTTGTCTAAATGTTCTTAATTATATGAACTACTATGCTCTTCTTCAGTTTCAAAGTTGTTATCACCTTTTGACTCTTCATCTTCCTCACTAGGAGGAGAAAACAAAGGAGGTCGTTCAATAGATACCACTAGATCTACCAAAATCAAATTAACCAATTCTTCAACAGAGTTTACCAACACACCTTGAGAAGTTGTTGGTCTTCTCACTACACGTTTATGCGATAACAAGCCATTTATAGGAAGTCCACTAATTTGCTTTGTGTAAGCATGAGTGAAAGGTCTAAGAGATCTCAACTCGTCTTGCGAGTCCACACATAATGTTCACCGCTGATTGGAGTAGGAAAGTCTTCGGGATTGGAAGTTTCAATAAGCTTAAGGTTATCTTGAGAGGCAATGGGCTAATTATTGTCTTGACCCATGATCCAAGTGGATATTGGTGGCCACCTGTCTATTCCACTTGGGGCCCTACCATTGTCTCTTTCAGTTTTTTTCACAACTTACTATTTTAGCAGTTTTTCGGGTCCTGAACTTTCGGAGCTGTTTTGAAGCCCCAAACGGAGATAGTATGTCGAAGTTACATCCCTGGGAAGTTGAAACACCAATTTTCCCAAACAGGGCCCATAGTTTTGGCGCTTCATCTCCTAGGGTTAGGTTTTTGGATGTTTAGAGTTCTCCATTGTTTCTCCATAATAAATAGGCCCTCGAGCCTCATTGTAACATAGTTCAGAGGTCTATAGCCGCCACATCTCTTCTCAGAGATTCGCTACCAGGACCCTAGCTATTTTATTTCCATCATGTTTGTAAGCATATTTCTATGATTTGATATTAATGAAATGAAGCCTTATTTCTGTTGTATTTCTATGTTTATGGTTATTTTTGTATTCTGTTGCATTCCTGCATAAATCCGGATCAGTAGTATCAGAGCGGTCTTCTTTTTTCTCGATCCTTCTTTGCATGTCCCCAACGACGTCGGGTTATAAGGAGTTAGGGCTCAATTTGATGGAACCTTTGCAAGATCTACCTCGCAAACCCCGACGGACACCCATGGGGGACGAAAAGAAAGATGAGGGAGCAGGAGATCCTATCAAAATATTGCTCGAAGAGGCCCTCAAAAAACAAAGGAACACGATGATGGATAAATTTGTCTAGATCCTTCAACGACTGCCCACTAGCAGCACATCTGCATCCAGCATGCACTCTGGAGGCGCGACTCCCTTTAAGGTACAAGTAAACTTTGACATTCCCATATTTGAGGGTCAAATAGATGCAGATTCCGTAGATAGATGGTTTAATCTATTAGAAGGATATTTCTCGGTTCATGAATTTTCTGACCGAGAGAATATTATTTTTTCACTCCTCAAAGCTACCCCCCATGTCAAGGACTGGTGGGAAACCCACTGTGAGAAAACGAACAAGACAAAACCCTCTCTGTTCTCAGTCGTACCCACTTGGAGTTCTTTCTGAGATGCCATCAAGGAACAATACTATCTCGTGGGGAGCTATGAGGACAAGTACATACAATGGACCATGCTACGACAACAAAGGGATCAAGATGTGCATGAGCTAACGAATCTGTTCCATACCTTGCGCACAAAGTTGGGTATCAAAGATTCAAAGAAACATTTGGTGCTAAAGTATCGTGGTTGTCTGCACAGATACATTAAGGAGGAAATGGAGTTACTCGACATCTCCTCGCTTGGTACAACATACTGGTATGCTGCCAAGATTGAGCAGAAATTCAAACAAAAGAAGCAAGACTTTGGATCTGCGAATCAAAATCAAGGGAAAGGTGCCCCCAAACCGTAGAACAAAGGACAAAGCCAAGACATGGCGTCCCAAGACAACCTGCCAAAGACACAAGCAAAGAACAACACCGCGAAGCCAAAGAAGGACACGAGAAAGTGGTGTGAGTTCCATAAGAGCTCCACTCACAACACAAGTGAGTGTCGGGCCAAGCAATCGTTAGTGGCCGAGATGAGGGCTTTTGAATTAGATGCATGCTCTGACTCTGGATCAAAACTTGACAAGGTGAATGACAAAGGGAAGCAGATTATTGATGTGGAGCCCAACACCACTATTGCCACTACGAAGATCCAGACAGAGGAACCAGAAGATCCAGAGGAGGCAAAGCGTCTCTTCCACTCCCATATGTGGGTAAAGGGTTCCCCGCTACAGTTCATTGTTGACAATGGGAGCCAAAAGAACCTCATTTCAGCAAATGTCGTGAAGCGGTTGGGCTTGCCGACCACAACGCACCCACGACCATACACCATCGGGTGGCTTCACCAAGGACGGGATCTCCGCGTCAGCCAGCAGTGTCGCCTTCCCTATAGCATCAAGCCCTTCACGGATGAGGTATTGTGTGACATTGCTCCTATTGATGTTTATGATGTATTATTAAGCCAACCATACTTGTGGGAGACACATGTTGTGTATGAGTCTCGGCCTCACGTTGTTATTGTTACTTTGGGAAATAAATTGTACAGGATACCAGAGGTACCACCACCTTCCACTATCTCTTTGGTTACTGCAAAAGAATGCAGTAAGCTCATTTCCCAAACCAGGAAATTTGTTTTCCTTATGATCTGCCCTCAGGGCAAGAAGAAGACTGTGGCCATGACCTCCAGAGATGGCTCCTCTGCACGACAACAACAAATTGACAAGGTTGTGGAGGAGTACGGGGACATCTTCACCTCACCTATAGGGGTGCCTCTACACTGTCAGGTCAAGCACCCCATTGACCTGAACCCAGGTGCGCCGCTACCCAATGGACCGATCTATAGGTGCTCTGTTATGGAGAATGATGAAATCAAGAGGCAGATTCAGGAGTTGATGCATAAAGGTCACATCTGGCCAAGTTCATCACCCTGTGGGAGCCCGATCGTGTTGGTACACAAGAAGGAAGGGACATGGAGACTCTGTATTGATTATCGAGCGCTGAACAAGATCACTGTCCAGACCAGGTACCCGATCCCACAGATTGTTGACCTTCTGGACCAACTCAAAGGGGCAAAATGTTTCAGCAAGATCGACTTGAAGTCTGGGTATCACCAGGTACAAATCGAACCCTCTAATGTGTGGAAGAGTGCCTTCAAAGCCGAGGAGGGCCTTTTTGAATGGCTCGTCATGCCTTTCGGATTGAAAAATGCTCCCACAACCTTCACGAGGTTGATGGATGACATCTTGCGTCCATTCACCAACTCATTTGTAGTGGTATACTTGGATGACATTCTGATCTTCAGCCAGACTTGGGAAGAGCACCTCCACCACATCCAAGAAGTCCTCCAAACAATGCAGCAACACAAGTTGTGTGCCAATTTGGAGAAGTGCACTTTTAGCATGACCCAGGTTCAATATCTGGGATACATTATTGATGAAAGGGGGTGCATGTGGATCCAACCAAGATCCAAGTCATTCGGTATTGGCCAGCCCCAACCACCCTAACAGAGCTTCCCAGCTTTCTGGGTCTTGCTAATTTCTACCGCAGGTTCGTGTTGGGACGCTCTCATATCACTTGGCCCTTGAGTCAAGTCACCAAGGGAGGAGCGAAACCAAAATTCTGTTGGTCGGAATCTCAACAGAAGGCGTTCGTAGAATTGAAACATCACCTTTGTTCTGCCCCAGTGCTTACATTACCAGACTTGCAACAACCATTTGAGATCGAGACAAATGCCTCTGCTATTGGGGCAGTTCTTACTCAACAGGGGCATCTAGTGGCATATCACAGTGAGACATTGTCCAACACAGTTCGAAAGTATCCCACTTATGACAAAGAAATGTATTCCATTGTGCAGCCTTGTCGACAATGGAAGCACTACATTTTAGGGAAGGAGACAAACATCCACACAGACCACCGACCCCTGCAGTTCATACAGACACAAGGGAAGTTGCAGAACGATTGCCATCAGAAGTGGTCCACATATCTGCAACAATTTCATTTGAACATCAAGTACAAGAAGGGTAGCACAAATAATGTTGCAGACTGCCTCAGCCGACCACCGATCGCAACGCTCACCACCGTTCTCAACTCTTGTGGGCACGAGACTTCGATTGGCAGCTTCTCTACAGCGATCCGAAATCAAGCTACACATACAAGGCACTCTTGGGGGAGTATACAGGATTCCAAATTTTCACCTCCAAGATGCACTATTATGTCACCTGGGACACCTTTGTGTTCCTTCAAGCGAGCGTGCCAAGATGATATGGGAAGTGCACTATAGTCGAGTCGCTGGGCATTTTGGGGTCGAGAAAACAGTGGCAGTACTCCAAACGTATTTCTATTGGCTGAACCTTCGACAGGATGTCGGGAAGTACATCAGATCCTGCATTGCTTGCGCCATTGCCAAACCGACCATCAAGAAGCAAGGGCTCTATACTCTGCTACCTACCCCTAGTCGACCTTGGGAATCCATCTCCATGGATTACATGTTAGGCCTTCCTTCTACTAAGCATGGAAACGACAGTGTTTTCATGGTTTTCGACAGATTCTCAAAGATGGCCATTATGGCGGCTTGCAATAAGAATACCACAGTAGAAGCCACTACTAAACTCTTATTTGAACGAGTGTGGGTGCACTTTGGGTTTCCAAAGTCTATCATATTAGATTGCGACAACATGTTCCTCAGTACATTTTGGTCCAGCCTCTGGTCAATGTTGGACACCAATCTCACCAAGTCCACAGCTTTCCATCCCCAAACTGATGGCTAGACAGAGGTCGTCAACAAGATTATTGTACACATTCTGCGCATGTACAATTCAAAGCATCCACGTACATGGGATGAGAGCCTTCCTTATGTACAACACAATTATAACCGGGCTCTCCACAGCTCAACCGGCCACAGCCCCTTTCAGGCGGGCTTGGGATTCTAGCCACTATGTCCCATTGACGTAGCCATGCCATTTGCAGCTACTCAGGACAATTCGGCTCATGTGCAGTCTGAAGCTGACAAAGCAAACAACTTCATCGAGCGCATTCAGCACATCCGTCAACAGGTTCATGACATATTGGACAGAGGCAATGCTAAGTACAAGCAACGACATGATCAACATCGGGTGCCACACAACTTCCAGGCGGGCAAAAAAGTGTGTCTACACTTGCAGAAGGAGCGCCTCACTGGACCCCACTACAAGATTCGCCCGCTCCGATATGGGTCGTACACAATCACCAAGGCTGTAGGGAACAATGCCTTCTAGCTCAGTATTCCACCATTCCTTGGTTTGCACCCAGTATTCAATGTAGACCGCCTTCGTCCCTACTTCCCACCTCTATTGGACACCTATGACATTGCAGAAGAACTCACACCAAAAGAGTTAAACCCAGACTGCATGGAACAGGCCACCATAGACTGTATCATGGACATGCAAATCAAGAACACTCGTCGACAGAAGATCCAACTTTATTGGGTTGTCAAAGCTGGCCAACTCTTGCACCAAGGCAAGTGGTTCACCAGGGACCAAGTTCAACAAAAGTTTCCTCGTCTCATGGAGGAACTCAACGCAATGGGGACCATTGCTTCCTAAGGGGGGAGGAATGATCCAGGTGGATATTGGTGGTCACTTGCCTATTCCACTTGGGGCCCCACCATTACCTCTTTCAGTTTTTTTTCACAACTTAATATTTTAGCAGTTTTTTCGGGGCCTGAACTTCCGAAGCCGTTTTGAAGCCCCAAACGAAGATAGTATGCCGAAGTTACGTCCTCAGGAAGTTGAAACACCAAATTTCCCAAACGGGGCCCATAGTTTTGGCGCTTCATCTCCCAGGGTTAGGTTTTTGGACGTTTAGAGTTCTCCATTGTTTCTCCATAATAGATAGGCCCTCGAGCCTCATTGTAACACAATTCAGAGGTCTGTAGCCGCCACATCTCTTCTCACAAGATTCACTACTAGCACCCTAGCTATTTTATTTCCATCATGTTTGTAAGCATATTTATGTGATTTGATATTAATGAAATGAAGCCTTATTTCTGATGTATTTCTATGTTTATGGTTATTTATGTATTTTGTTGTGTTCTTGCATAAATCTGGATCAACCCGAAACTTGAGAATGATAAAGATGAGGGAACCTACCAACCATACAATGGTTGTCCTTCTTCTAGCACCAAAAACACTGTATGGGACATCATATTGCAAAGATCCTCTTAAGATTGCAAGCGATTGATTCAACCTCGTCAACAAAGAGACTAAAATTTCTCACCGAGATCAAACAACTGAAGAAGTGATACCCATCGAGTCAAATCAATACTTTCCAAACATGTTAGGCTCTATCGTAACTAAAGGCTAAACCATAGAAGCTGAGGTTCTACCAACGATTCACCAATTGTTGTAGCAACTATAACACGTCCATAAGTCAAAATATTTTATTTGTTGAATTCTAACAAAGTTAGAATATTTTAGTTAACACTTATTTAATAATTCAAACAATAGAATGTTTGAGAATCATAACAAAATTGTTGCGTTCTTAATGTTTTATTGAATTGGTTTTTCTTATAATTACTCATTATTAGGGAATTAACATTTAACTAACAAAATAATGAAGGGAATCAACATTTTCGTCCCAATTTTAAGAATAATAATTTAAGATTAATAAAATTACATATATTATTTTAGATTAATAAAATTACATATATTATTTTAATATTATAAAATTGGGTTATTATAAAAATATTAATCCATTCCTATATCAAAATTAATAATTTAAAATTACAATTTTAATAATTTTTTATAACTAAATTCCAAAAACAACAAACTAAAAAATATTTAAATTTAACTTTTCTCTGATTTTATTTCAATTATATATATATATATATATATATATATAGTAATGTTTTAGTTTCTAGAGAATAGAGAAAAAAGAAAGAAAAATATATAATGTTTTAGTTTCATAGAGAATAGAGAAAAAAAAAGAAAATAATAAAATTTTAGTTTGCCAGAAAAATATATATATATGTTTTAGTTTCAATATATATATGTTTTTATAGAGAATAGAGAAAAAAATAAAATTATATATATATATATATGATAAAAAAATCCTCCCCTGTCTAACGACATTATATATATATTTTTTTATAGTTCATGAAAATAATCACAACAAACTTTTAAACCATGTCTGTGCGAAAGGCAACCTCGAGTAGCTACTTTCTCGGCTAGGATAATTAGCACAAATGGATGGATGTAAGAATGGCTCCTATATAATACACGCCCAATGATTTATCCGCCATGATCTGTAGCAATCGCAGTTAGCACTTGCAGACAACCACGCGAAGCATCGCCACTCCATAAGCTTTGCGGTGCCATTTCTTTCGCTGCTCATTCATGACGAAAATTATATTCTGATCGTATCTGGTGACGCCTCAGTAAATAAAACAGCAGGCGAGGGCTTGGGCGGAGCTCTGCTTAATGTCATTAAGAGGCAGCAGGATGCCTTTTGGCCGCTCCGTTGAGTATTTTCATAATTTTTCTTACTCTTCATGATTTTGATTTTGTCGGTTCTTTTGGGCTTTGAGTCGAGTAACTGTGAGTAACATTGTTGTGGTTGTGGTTGGTTGCAGCAGAGGCTGGCAGGACAGAGACAGAGCTTGGAGTATGACCGAAGGCGTTATAACAACATTAACAGAAACGACAGAGGGTTTTGCGACAACCCTCACCCATATCCATACCCATATCCATATCCATATGATGATCAGCCTCCCATGCTGGACGCCACTCAACAGCAGCAACATCAGCCTTTGGAAAGGCCGGTTTATGTGACCGGTGACTCCCATTTTAGGGCAGTCAGTGAGAGCAATGCCAATTACAGGGGAAACGAGGGTTATGGTAATAGAGGGCGCACTCCTAGGCCTTACAGGGGTGGCACCACCAGAGGAGGAGGATCATATTCAAATCCACATCCAAATCCACACCCAAATGCAAATGCCTATCCAAGGCAATTTGATAGGACATGGCAAGCACCAGCCACTGATGATTATCGGCATTGGCAGAATGCAAATGCAAATTCAAGGCCTTCTGACCGGCCGGGGCGAGATGATTATCAGCACTGGCAGTACCCAAATGCAAATGCAAATCTAAATTCAAGGCCCTCTGATAGGCCATGGCGAGATGATCATCAGCACTGGCAGCATCCGAATGCAAATACAAATTCAAGGCCCTCCGAAGGGCCATGGCGAGGTGGTTATCAGCAATGGCAGCATCCGAATGCAAATACAAATCCAAGGCCCTCTGACGGGTCATGGCAAGGTGGTTATCAGCACTGGCAGTACCCAAGTGCAAATATAAATCCAAGGCCCTATGATAGGCCATGGGGAGCACCATCCACTGATGATTATGCACACTGGCAGTATCCAAATGGAAACACAAATCCAAGGCCCTTTGATAGGCCATGGCGAGCACCATCCACCGATAATTATCGGCACTGGCAGTATGCTCTCAAGCAACCTCCCTCTCAGAATGGTATACATATACTCTTCATTTTCTAACTCACTGTAGGATGCAGAAAAGTAAGTAGTGCCGATGATTGAGTGAAATGAAAAGATATCATGAATTGTCGTAACCTTATATGTATATAATGTAATGCGTTGTATCATTTAAATGCATGTGGTTGTATACACAGTTTGGTCATGAGTCAGATCTACCATTAACATATTGTTGACGTTTGTTGCTTCCTTCCTTGTTTCCATTTGACGAAAGGCCTGAAAAAGTATTAGGGAAAATGAGAAATTGATACTCTCCAAGATGCACCAATACACTCTCCTCAGTTTCTCGGTTCTCCCGGATGTTCCAGATACTCTCTTAAGCACAGATACTGAATGAATAAAAGAGAAGTAGGTGTGGCCCGTGGGTGTGGGATGTTTTTATTAACATATTTAGGTTGTTTTTATTTTCTAGACAAAAATTGTGATTTGTCAATTGGGTTTGGTTGGTTTGTAAAGTTTGGGTTTTTGCCATTTCCTTCATGCAGCTTCAGATCCTCCTAGAGACATATTTTCCTTGTGCGGCATTCCAAATCCGCTTAAACAAGCTGCTTATCGTGGCTCCGGCCATGAGCAATTATTGTGCGACTTTGAAGGAGTAGATACCCCAGTTGTGGCTTCTTAACTGAAGGATAATTGTTGTGACCTTGTGGGTCACACTTGCTTCATTATAATAAAGTCTCATGCTGTGAAAAAGTGCTCATTTGCCTATTTTGACCAAAAGCATCGTAATAGAAACATAGTTGTGAGTAGGGTTTTGATGTAAGTTGGGGCATTGGAACATGCCCATTCAAAGACCTTGCTTTATGGGATGGGAACCCTGAAAATGCTCCCACGCTCTTGATCCCACTCTTGGGCAATTGGGAGTGTTCCCTACTAGCACTCCTTCTCCAACAAATGGGGGAACCTTGCAAATTAGTTTTCTGTTTCTTGGAGTGATTCCTTTGCTATAAAAAGTACACATTATTTACACTAGTTCAATCCAAATAACAAAAACTTTCTCTGGTAAATGTTTCAAAGCAAGGGCTCTAAAGAAGCTTGATGTCACTCTTGGGCAATTGGGAGTGTTCCCTACTAGCACCCCTTCCTTGAAAAGGCGGGAAATCTTGCAAATTGGTTCTTTGTTTGTTGGGAGTGCTTCATGTGCTATAAAGTTGCTGTTTTTTTTTGTCAAGTTGTCTGAGTTCTCCAGAGATCACTTCAAGCTTGACTTGTGGCTTTAGAAACTGCGACCTAGGGGCATTTAAGCCATCAAAATCACCTGGTATTGCACTTGGCCTGGGCCACACCGACCCTTAACATGGTTGGATTTTGCCCATGGAGTTTCGAACCGGTGACCTTCACATCGTGGAGTGACCTAACCGTACACCCCATCATTGTCTATTCTACTCCCCATGGGTTCTTCTTCTACTATAAAGTTAGCGTTATTTATGCTAGTTCAATCTAAATAATGAAATCTTTCTATGCTAAATGTTTCAAAACAACGACTCCAAAGAATTGTTTGGTTGGTTTATCACCCACTTCGATTTAGAGGAGACATGCCTCATTTTGGGTTCCTTATGCCCTTTTATCTTATACTATATATTAGCTTGCCTTAATCAGGCCACTTTTGTTTGGAATTGTTCATTAAATGCTTGTATCTTCGTCTATTGATAAAATTTCCAAGCTCTTCCAATGTTACCTTTTCTTATATTCTTCAAATGGTTAGTCCTTGCTTTTTGTATTGTTTGAGGGAAGAGGTTGTATGAGTGACCGCTTCACTCAATCCAAATGAGGCTTCTTCACAATGTGTGTGTAAGATGCAAGATTCTTAGTAGACTCCTCATTCATGTTGGAGCTTTGAGATAAGAGACATCAAGCAGATAACACACTCCATATGGTCTAAGGTGGTTGTTCTTATACAAGTTAAGTGAAATTGGAAAATGATTTGTCAAAGTGGCTTTGAAGACCACTAACCAAATGAGGATTGATCTTTTAATCCCTTAACTGCTCTTATTGACAATTGGAGGAAATAATCAAGTTATGTACGTAGAGGATTGGTTTAGAGGCAATTTCAATCAAGTTAGGTAGTAAAACAAGAGGAAACCTTCTTGACGGGTGCCAACCCAGGGATAAAAGAGAGAGTTAAAAAGCTAATAATACCTCCAACTAGGTTTGCATGAAATAAATTTTTTCAATAAATGAAAGTAAACTAAGTATCTATTTTTTTTGAAACCATGTAGTGCATTTCCTGGGGAAACCCATTGGTCACTTCCTTTCATTCCGAGGATGGTATCTAGGGTAAACCAAATTTTGTAGAAGCTTGAAACTTTTTGTCAACAAGATATTCATTAAGAGCTCAACATGTTACTTGTGGGAATTGAACCTTGATTGGGAGGATAATGCTCCTCTCAATTACTTGGGCTAGATTTGATTAACAGTAAACCAAATATCCTACAACAAGACCCTCTACATTCACCACAAAAGTAAATAAGTATCAAATTTGATCCCTTTTTCATCTACCAAGCAAGAAAGAAATGGAGTAGATGCACCTATGTTTATGTCATAATCTTGAGCCTCTATTTTGTATCAAAGAAGTAGCAACAACCTACTTGGAGGAGAACCATGTTATCATACAATGGCAAGACCACAAGGCTTTGATGGTAGATAAGTACACTATGTGGAGCTCCCAAATAGAATACTTAACCAAGATGTATTCTAGGTCATATGCACAACCTCAATCTGATTTGAATTGACAAAACTTGTCCTCATGCCTTCATTTTGATGGAGCAATGGTCTAGATGAACAACACCATGATTTTTTGTACTTGTCTACCATTAAATATATCAATATGTGTAATATTCTTGAATGGCAAAAGCAGGAATATAGAACAAAATGCTTGAAATATCAGTGTAAAACATCACATCAAGATATGAGACCAATATGGAGCTTCTTTATTCATCATAACAGCAGCAAAACAATGAAATACAATGAGGCACAAACCATACAACATGAATCAATAAGCCTCCAATAGATAAATCCCTTAGAATGAGGTACTGCTACTATATAAAAAATGCCGGAAGACTGCTACAACACAGTCATAGGTGCACTGCTACAACAAATGAGTATACAAAAGATGAAATGGCTGATATATGCCTCAAAGACAACATACAATGAAGATCAAGGCTCTATACAACCTCCAACAAAGAACCCAAGAGAGTTTTTAGAAATACACCAATATACAAGATGGGAACCCAAGCCCTAGGGCTGAAGATTGAATGCAACAATAGAACTGGAAGGATGTGGCTAATCTGATGTAGCAAGAAATATAACGTCCTCCAATGGACTCTCTAGATGAAAGGCTGATCCCTTCACTAGAAAACCTCCTCCCCAAATGGTGTACTGAAACCATCCCTGCAACTGCTCCCAAAAATAACGCAGTCCAAGACTGAATCTGCGCTGCAGGGACAAATAATAATGTGGCATGATGCCAAATGCTGCAATAAGGCTTAATGGCCTTCCTTACTAGCCTCCCAATGGAAGGAAACCTTCCTCCAATGAAATCTAGATTACAAATCACCCAGATGTGTTCTCCACTACTGCACCCTACAACTTAGCACATCTCTCAATGGAAACTGCACTGTAGAATAAAGATGGAGCTTGGCCTGATGCCTGAACGTGGAAATATAGTGCAAATACTCCTCCTGAGTGGACACTAGAAGTTCTCCAAGGATAGAGGTGGGATTCCCGCTCAGGAATACCCTGTGCTAAACAACACTGCAATCTTAGCTAAACAGATGAAGAGAGCAACAAGTCTAAATAGACCATAAAATCTAAAATATCAAAACATAAACATAACCATCTATGGTTGCCATCCTCTTCCTTATATAAGTGGTGAGCTTTCTCACCCTTGGCCCCACTCATTAAAGCCACTATCTCCATGCATGAGATCTCCCTCCAAAATTGCGCTGTCCCTTAATAAATGTCCACTCCTCCATAACAGTGCTGTTGATTTGGTCAAAGTTGACCCAATCTTCATGCTCCAGCCCCTTTTCACACACAAGGGTGCTTAATTAAGCTGCTAAGATGACCTCCTTTCACATTAGGAGCGATTTTATTCCTATTAAGGAGATTTATGGGTATCCATACCCTCTTATTCATCAAACAAAGAAGCAAAAAAAAATTAATATTCCAACTATAGCTCATGGTTAATTGAGAATATTACAATATGTATATATAGGTATTTTTTTTTAATAAAAAAGTGGCTTGATTTTCTTAAAGCTGACCATCCATATATTGCTTTCTCTCTTCTTGATTGTCCCCTTGTTCATTTCCCACCTCCTTTGTTCCCAACAACTCCTTTCACACTATGGCACACTTTGACATCTCTGATATGTCCTTAGACATGATCCTCCTTCTATCCCCTTTGTGAGGAGAGACTACAAACACCTCCGTTATTATAAGAAACATAGTTGCCTATCAACAAGAAGATGAGAGCTTCTATTGGATCTCCACCACTTCCCAAATATCTTTGGTATACTTTCCTTCCTAGGAAACTCAATTGCCCTTTTGATATTGAGCTAGACATGTTATTCCAACATACTGTTGAGAAATCTATAGGGCTACAATTAGGATGATTTGCCTTAAACTTGATAACTGCTGGTGATGTTTTTTTGCTTTTTCTTATTTATTAGCTTCTTCTCTTATTATTATGTTATTATTATCATTAAACAACTACCAAAACAAAAAGATAAAAAATACACAGGAACAAAAGTTATAGGATGCAAGCCAGGGCCAAAACCTCTCCACTTGTGAGGAAAACCCACAAATCTCTTCTCTTCTTATAGATTCTTCAAATGACGAATTCCAAGACCTCTAGACCAAGACCAATACCCTTCCAAGACCAAGTCTGACCTTCTTGATGATGTGCTTCCTTTGTCCAAGTCAAACCCAGTCAAATCTCTTCTAATTGAACAACTTCGACCCTCAGCTACAAAATTTCAGCCTTTACTACAGGTCTGAAATTTTCATTCCCTGCAATAGCTGCTGCCTCCACACGTGTGAGCAAATCTAGGGCTTCCAAGGCTTCCTTTGACTTTCGCTTGAGTTTCTCCTTCATATAGGGCTTGAGGATGACCTAATAGACCTTCCTTCGACCTTATTTCTACAATTTCTCCAAGTTTGATCTTGCAACAACAAAACCCTAGCCTCCTTCCTTCACACGTGTGAAAAGAGAGAGAGAAATAACCCAAAACTTGACCTTTGTCCTTCTTCCTTCTTCGCTAGTCTTCTTCTACTTCTCCTTCGCTTTAATGATGAGAAGATGAATGATATCCATAGGGGGTCGAGTTCCCTCCTATATATAGGCTTCCAAGGAGCACAACATGCCCTAATTGAGGTCGACTTCTTAGTTGCCAATCGACTTGGTTTTGGAGGGTATTTTGACACTTCTAAATACAAAAATAATTCTTTTTACAAGTTACAATGTGCCCGATTGGGTCTTCTTCATATAACAATGACTCTTTTGACTTCTTGACCCAAGGACATATCCTAGAAGCACTCAATGGGTGCTTGACCTCTAAATAAAATGATCATGAGCATGAAACCCATGCTACAAAAATAGAAATAATATTTTTTCTTTCATTTTACAATATACAAGACTCAAAAGTACATTTCATATTTATGAAGACCGAACCTAGTTACAAATTTTTCAACACATACCACTTTGCTTTATGATATCTTGGGCCAGTGTTCTACCATTTTCTCTTCTCCCCTTTCTTCATGCCACCTTTTTACCTCCAATTTTTCTCCATTTTAAGGGGGGTCAACTTCTTTTGAGGCAGCCATGAGGGGTTAAAGGAGTAATGTGGCATATCTCATGAGTAAGGAAAGGATTACTTTAAGTCAAAGTCACTCCAATGGACCAAGGCCAACTCATAAGCAAGCAAAATGAACAAGAAGAGGGAGTTGTTGGGCCTCCTAAGGACTTCTAATTCAACTCCAGGCAACTTCAAGTCAAATTTCAAGGGATTGTTGCACTTTTAGGCCAAACCGGTCTCTTTAAGACAAATTGAACCTCTTCTAAATGGGATGTCACCTCTTTTTGAGGGTTTAAAGCGATGTAAACTCAAATTGTTGTAATGACTTAGTCTCCAAGCTTTTGTTGATGACAAGTGAACCTTTCTTTAAGGTTCCTTAGACATTTTCTACGGAGAAAAAGGGGGAGAGATGTTAGGAACCTCATCTATAAATAGGAAACTATCTATAAATAGAGAGTTCAACCTCTTTCGAAATCATTGTAAATAATGTAATTATTTTCATGAAGCTTTGGAGTTGATTTTGGGGTTTCTCTTTCTTGGCTAGTCTACATCTTTTTCAAAGGCAAATTTGTGGTTAATTCAAGACTACTACAAGGCTATCAAGTTCTATCCATTTGAAGGGAAACCTTTTCACATGGAGCGAGACATCTATGGTGTATCTCTCTTTTCTCCTTTGTTGGTGTGAGGTAAGGATTAAAACTCCTTGTTGAGCCATACCTAAAGTTCCTCAACAAGGGTTTGATTTTATTTCATTCCACCGTTGATCTTATGGTTGAAGGGTTTTCCCTTTAGAGGGATCCCTTATAGCAGGGCTTGGTTTCATATTTTGTCTTGATTAGATGAAGAGGTAATTTTAATTTATAAGGTTCTACCTTTCTGCCCTAATCCACAAGCATTGAATAACCAACTTAAGAGGAGCATCTAATAGCCCTAATGGAGATAAGACACTTAAGCCCTAATACAACTTCCAACCATTTTTTACAAAATTATTATTTTTGTCTTTTATTTATATATATTATTGAAAAATTCTAAAAATAGAAAATTAGAAAATCCTAACCATTGAAAATAACAAGTAAATCATTAAATATCTTTCATTTATTGTCTAGTAAAAAGTTGACAAATTGCATTTTTGAAACTAGACAATTTTCTTGGGATGTGTGCCATATTGATGATCTAAAGGCCCAAGGAAAACAACTCTCTTGTTTTATGCTTTAAAAGGTCTATCTAACATCACTTTGAGGGTTATGAAGGTGTGTTCACAAGTCTAAACTTTATTGACAACAATATCTTATAGTACCAGAGGGACCAACACCAAATGGTTCGAGAGCAAGGCACCCCTACCCATTCGATTACCCTCCCTTTTCCCTAGGAGCATATAGAGATCTATCTAGAGTTTCTTTCTTTCTTTCAACCTTGGATGCTATGAGTATCCTTTGCTTCTACATTCCTCCTAGGATCATACGGTCGGATCCATCGCTGCTTCCAAGGGACTTTGACAGTGAATGATCCGAATTTATGTAGGAACACGATAAACTACCAAAATAGACAGAAACATAGAGATGCAGCGGAAATAATATTTCATTTCATAAATACCAAATAACATAAATATGTTTACAGACATAATGGAAATAAACTAGCTAGGGCGCCGGTAGCTTATCTCTGAGAAGAGATGTGGCGGCTATAGGCCTCTGAACTGTGTTACAATGATGCTCGAAGGCCTATTTATTGTTGAGAATCAATAGAAAACCCGAAACATCCAAAAACCTAACCCTAGGAGATGAAGCGCCAAAACTGTGGGCCTCGTTTGGGTAAATTGGTACATCAATCTTCCTGGGGATGTAACTTTGGCATATGATCTCCGTTTGATGCGCTCAATACCTCGTTAGAAAGATCTATCTGAGGATTACAACTTTTGGTATGAGCAACATCGGTCCGTGGACCCATGTTGCTGCCTGTTTTCCCAAAAAACGTAGTTTAGGGCCTCAAAACGGCTCCAGAAGTTTAGGACTCGAAAAACTGTTAAAAATAGTAAGTTGTGATGAAACTGAAAGAACTGATGGTGCGGGTCCAAATGGAATAGGTGGGTGGTCACCAATATCCACCTGGATCATTCCTCCCTCCTTAGGAAGCAATGGTCCCCATTGCATTAAGTTCCTCCATGAGAGGCAAATTCCGTTGAATTTGGTATTGGATTTGTCCAGAATGTCGTGGATTTGCTGGCGGACGCGCTGGATGCGTTCAATAAATTTGGTTGCCTCAGACAATATATGTGTGGATTCTGTCTGTGTAGTTGCATGAGGTATGGCAACATCAGACGGCGGTGCACCGGGTCAGATCAATGGAGTGCTTGTCCTGACAGTATAGAGGAACCTCTGTGGGTGAGGAGAAAATGTCCTCGTATTCCTCCATGACTTTGTCCATCTGCTGCAACCGTGCAGGGGAGCCCTGTTTCGAGTCTGTGGCCACAATCTTCTTCTTTCCTTGTGAGTGAGTTGTAAGGAAAATAAATTTCCTGGTTTGGGAAACAATCTTACTGTGTTGTTTTGCAATAGTCAAGGAGATTGCAGGAGGCGGTACTACCTCTGGTATCCTATACAATTTATTTCCCAAAGTGGTAACAACAGAACGAGGCCTAGAATCATACATAGCATGTCGCTTCCACAAGTATGGTTGGCCCAATAATACATCAACTACATCAAGAGGAGCAACATCACACAATACCTCATTTGTGAATGGCTTGATGCTGTATGGAAGGTGACACTGCTGGTGGATGCGGAGATCTCTCCCTTGGTGAAGCCATCCGATGGTATACGGTTGCGGGTGTGCTATGGTCAGTAGGCCTAGCCGCTTCACGACCTCTACTGAAATGAGGTTCTTTTGGCTTCTGCTATCGACAACGAATTGCAGTGGAGAACCCTTCACCCACATTTGCGAATGAAAGAGGCTCTCACCCTCCTCTGGATCCTTGAGATCCTCCCTCTGGAGCTTGGTGGTGGCAATAATGGCACTGGAGTCTGCATCAATGATCTGCTTCCCTTTGTCATCTCCCTTGTCTGGTTCTGGCTTAGGATCAGAACATGCATCTGATTCAGGTGCCTTCAGTTCGGCCACCAACGACTGTTTGGCCCGACACTTGTTTGTGCTGTGAGTGAGGCTGTTATGAAATTCATACGACTTCCTTGTGTCCTTATTTGGATTTGTGGTGTTGTTTTATGTTTTTTTGTTTTGTTTTCTTTTTGTTGTACTAGGAGAATCGGTATCGTACTAGCTTGACACGGGGTCGAATCCCGCTGGCTACCACTATACTTCTAGGAGGAATCGCTGCGCTTGCCATGACGACTCTCGGGTAATATAAGACTCGAACTCGTGACCTGCACAGCGACACAAACGCCTTAGCAAGCGTCTGCTGGCCATGAGACCAAACCCTGATGGGCGGATTTGTGGTGTTGTTATGAGTTGCCACACTTGGGCTTTGCCACCTATGCTGTGGTTCGGGGGCGCCTTTCCTTGGCTTCGGATTTGCGTATCCAAAGTCTTGCTTCTTCTGCTTAAATTTTTGCTCGATCTTAGCGGCATAGCGATATGTCGTGCCAAGCGAAGTAATGTCGAGGAACTCCATTTCCTCCTGAATGTGTCTGTGCAGACAACTGCGGTACTTGAGCACCAAATGTTTCTCTGAACCTTTAATACCCAACTTTGTGTGCAGGGTATGGAACATATTCATCAGTTCGTGTACATCTTGATCCCTTTGTTGCCGCAGCATGGTCCATTGGATGTACTTGTCCTCATAGATACCCACAGGGTAATATTGTTCCTTGATGCAGTCTCGGAACGAATTCCAAGTGGGTGCGACCAAGAACAGAGAGTGTTCCCTCTCGTCCTTTTGCTCACAGTAGGTTTCCCACCAGTCTTTGACATGGGGGGCAACTTTGAGGAGTGCAAAAATAATATTTTCTCAGTCGGAGATATCATGGACCGAGAAATACCCTTCCAGCAAATTCAACCATCTATCTACGACGTCTGCATCTATCTGACCTTCAAATACAGGAATGTCAAAGTTTACTTGTACCTTGAAGGGAGTGGCGCCTCTAGAGTGGTTGTTGGATGCAGACGTGCCGTAGGTGGGAAACCGTTGAAGGATCCGAGCAAAGTTATCCATCATCATGTTCCTTTGTTTCTTGAGGGTCTCCTCGAGCAATATTTTGATAGGATCTCCTGCTCCCTTGTCTTTCTTTTCTTTCGCTATGGGAGGTCGTCGGGGTTTGCGAGGCTGATCTTGCAGGGGTTCAACCAGATTGAGCCCTAACTCCTTATACCTTGATCTCGTTGGGGACATGAAAAGAAAAACTGAGAAAGAGCAGACTGCTCTGATACCACTGATCCAGATTTATGTAGGAACACAATAAAATACCGAAATAGACATAAACATAGAGATGCAGCAAAAATAATACTTATATATAATTCATAGGCATCGTTAATCAATTCATTGAATCTTTTTGGTGGAGTTACCTCTTGGCCTGACATTGTATCAGAGCCAGTTTTGTTTCTGGCATTACTCCTTATGTAACTCCCTCTTTGCCTTTCTGCTTGCACCTGGCAGAACTGTCACTGCAAATTCCACTGCTCCTTCTTTGCAATACAGTCCGCTGTCCCTTGCCCATTCCTCCTCATTCACCATCGAAATTGAATTTCACTGCACAGTGGGAAGCCTGAATGACATAGATAATGTGTAATTTTTTTTTGCCTGAAGAAAGTCTGCCCTCTCCCTCACGATCTCGACACTCCCCTCACGCTCTCAACCCTACCTGGATAAAATTCACCAGCACAGTCAGCCTCTTCTGCTATCGCACCTCCTGTGCCAGCCAACAATCGCTCTCGGCGCTCCCCTCTCCCTCCCTTGGCCTCTGTCGCACCTCCTTGTCGTGGTCTCCCTCCTGTCCCTCCCTTCAACAACCCTCCTCCTGCGTCGACCTCCCTCGGCCTTCGTTGCACCTCCTTGCCGTGGCCTCCCTCTCGGCCCTCCCTCCACTGACTCCTCCTCCCTCCACCTTCTGCTGGCTCTACCTCCCACCACCTTTGTTTTAAAAACCCAATTTTTTTTTTGGTAGAATTCTCTTTTAGCACCAGAATTAATTCTTTTTTTACAGAGGTAACAAAGCTCTTTTTTTTTTACAAAATGCATTCACTCATATCCATTGTGGGAGTCGTTCTCTCAGACAAAGAGAACTATTCTGAATGGTGAAGGAAGATTAAACACATTCATTTTTAATGGGCTGTGGAAAGGAATTTGCGAAGGAGACGGAGAAAATCCACCTGCAAAGCCTACAACAGAAAAGGAGATTGCCATTTGGGACAACAAAAACAGTAAGGCCTATGCCTTGATTGTAGCATCTGTAATGAAGAGGTGAGTCGCCGTATTACACCATTTTCAAATGCCTATGAAGCCTTGATGAAATTGAAAGAATTCTATGACTCACATTCAAAACTTGAAGTTGTTCAGTTAATGATTAAGCTATTTAGCCTTGAATTGAAAATTTACGACCCTCTTGCTTTAGCATCAGAAGTAAGATCTATCATGCATGACATTAAAAACACTGGTGTAGAAATTGACATATCTCTCATAGCTTATGTCAAGGCATTGTATCCCACTTACTTACACTATCTTGAGTCATTGCAAGCAAGTGGAAACCTCAAGGAGATCACCTTTATTCCCTTGAAAAAAAGTTTGCAGAAAGAGAGAAGGCTTTTGGAAATGACAATCCCTCAGTCTTTTGAAGAAGTTGTATGTTTTGCACATAGAGAGAAGGATCATGCTCAAGATTCTTCTAGAGGGAGAAGTTGCCGAAGAGGACGGGGAAGAAGAAATTTCAGAGGCAGGGGGGCAGACAAGCTCAAAGTGAAAAATCTGATCTTCATTGCATACGCTGCAATAAAGATTGGCATGATGCATCTACATGTAAGCTTCCTTGGGACAAATTGAGCAAGAAAGAAATGAAGCCAAAGGTAAAACTCATGACAAAGGCAAAGGTAAAGCACCTGAATCCGCTCATTTTGTTGTAGCACATTGTAACATTGGAGTAACTGAAGACTTGTTTAATGCTTCACTTGCTTCTTGGAGAAATGATTGGTTGCTAGATTCAGGAGCAACGTGTCACATGACTTTTAGAAAAGATTTTTTTGAAGAATTTACGAACAAGGTTGATGGAGCAATATACTTTCCAGACAAATCTACACTCAAGCCATCAGGGCTTGGCACAATCAGGCTTAGGTTGCCTGGTCTTCCAGACCTTCTTCTACATGAGGTTCTATACCTCCCAGAGTTGAGGAGAAACTTGCTGTCCTTGGTCCACATCCGCTAGAAAGGACACTCCATTCACATGTTTGATGGCAAGGTTGAGGTCAGAAAAGCATCAGATCGCTCACTTGTCATGAGAGGGATAGAAGAAGGAAGACTCCTAAAGCTGCAAGGTACCTCTGCTCATGCACAAAACTTTGCATTTAGTTCTCACTATGATGAAGGTACATTTCCATCTAAGTCTTTTATGGCATGCTAGATTTTGACACTTAAACTATGACAACCTTCGATTATTGAAGAAAATGGTGTTACAGGATTGCCTACAATTCCGAGGAAACTTAAGCAATGTGATGCTTGTATTCTAGGAAAGCATAGCAAACAGTCCTTTCATGATTCACATTCCAGAGCACATAGAAAAATTGAGCTTGTTCATTCGTATTTATGTGGCCCCATGCCTGTTCCTTCTGCAAATGGAAATAAATATATGATGACATTTATTGAGACTACACCAAAATGTGTTGGGTTTACTTATTGAAGAACAAATCTGATGCTTTTCAAACATTCAAGAATTTTCATGCATGGATTGAAAATGATGCACAAACTCATATTGGCTCTTTACGCACCGATAATGGAAAAGAATACACTTCAAATGAATTTGAAAACTATCTTCGCCAACATGGGATAAAACATCAAACAACTGTGCCTTATAATCCCCAACATAACAGTGTAGCTGAAAGAATGAACTGGACAATTTTAAATATGGTTCGTTCCATGATGTTTTTCAAGAATGTAAAATTGATGTTTTGGGCTGATGCAGTTCTATGTGTTGTGTACATAAATAATAGGTGTCCTTCTAATATAATTAGAAATAAAACTTCTTATGAAATGTGGCATGACCACATTTCTTCGGTAAAACATCTCAGGGTCTTTGGTTCTACCTATTATGCTTTGATACCAAAGGAACAAAGAAATAAACTTGGTGCTAGCAGTTGAAAATGTATCTTCTTGGGATATTCCAATACCTCCAAAGGATATAGTCTCTATGATGAAGTTAATAAGAAGTTTGTAGTATCTAGAGATGTCATATTCCTTGAATCTTCCAATATTGACAATGTTGTTGAGTGGCAACTTGATCGCTTGGATAGATTCGCACATGCAAAGTCATTTAAAGAATTTGATAATCAGATTCCACATCTTGAAGGGGGGATTCCCATACTGAATCAATTTGTGGAGCCGTCTTCTGAAGCACTCTCTCTCCCACATGAAGAACCAACCACGGATGACATTTTGAATGATGTGATTGACAGAATTGGGAGACTGAATCTTGATTCAATCCCAACTCAATCAAATGAGCAGCCTCGACCATCTCAGAAAGGTCCTCCAAAATGGCTAACAAAGACACTGGAAAATGTTCGTCTCGATGAGGTTGGAAAGACAACAACAAGAAGTTCCACCAAGCCAAATGGAGGTGATGTAGATGATTTTGATTCACCTGTTGATATGGATGTTTCTTATAATTGTGAATTGAATTTGTCTACAAATCTTGAACCAACTTCCTTCAAAGAAGTCGCTTCTCATGATGAATGGAATGAAGTGATGCAAAAGGAACATGATGCCTTGATAAAGAATGGCACTATGAAGCTGGTTGATCCTCCATTTGGAACCAAACCAATTAGCTGCAAGTGGGTCTATAAGAACAAGTACAAAGCTGATGGCTCACTTGACAAGCACAAAGCCAGGATTGTGGCAAAATGTTTTGCATAGAAAGAAGGGTTTGATAATGAGGAGACTTTTGCCCCCACAGCAAAATGGGCTACCATCCGAACACTCTTTGCCTTAGCAACTCAGAATGGTTGGAAAGTCCTTCAGATGGATGTAAAAACTGCTTTCCTGAATGGATATCTAAAGGAGAATGTTATTATGTCCCAGCCAGAAGGATTTGTTGTGAAGGGTCAAGAACACAAAGTATGCAAGCTTATAAAATCCTTGTATGGCCTCAAGCAAACACTGAGAACTTGGTATGAGAAGTTAACTGAGCATCTTCTGAAACTTAATTTCAAACATTATTATCTTGATGATGCAAATTTGTTTGTCAAGAAAGTTGGCAAAACAATTGTTTATCTTGTGGTGTATGTAGATGATCTTTTGATGACAGGGAACAATGAGAGTTATATTGCATCCATAAAGAAGGAATTGAATAAAGGTTTTGAAATGACTGATTTGGGCTATGTTCACTACTATCTTGGTATTGAAGTGACTCAATATCCTAAATTTATATTCCTCTCTCAGAAGAAGTACATTGGAGATCTATTGAACAAGTTTGGCAAGGCCGAGTGCAATCCTTTGACCACTCTAATGGAACAAAACTTGAAGCTCACATCCATTAAAGGGAAGAATTTGAGCATGAAAGAAGTATAGACAGCTTGTAAGAAGTGTCATCTACCTGACTACTACCAGGCCAAACATCTCATTTGCTGTTGGAATCTCTCTAGGTTTATGCAAAAACCTTGTGAAGGACATTGGTCTGCTGCAAAAAGAGTTCTAAAGTACTTGAAAGGGACTCAAGACTTTGGACTCAAATATACACAGGTGGGCGACTTCAGCTTGATTGGATACTTTGATTCACACTTTGATGGAGACAAAGAAACTGGGGTATCTACTTCAGGTTATACTATGAGTCTTGGATCAGGGCTTGTCTCTTGGAGATCACACAAACAATCAGTTCCAACAGATTCCACAACTGAAGCGACAAAGGAAATTGTGTGGCTCAGGAATATCCTGGAAGATTTGTAGATGAAACAAATGCATTCAACTCCACTCATGATCGATAACACTTCTGCAATAAAGTTGGCCGAGAACCCAAAGTTCCATGATCGAACGAAAGCACATCAATACAAAATACCATCTGATTCGACATCATGTTGAGGTCAAAACAATCCATCTACGTCATTGTTCCACAAATGAGCAGATTGCAGACATCTTCACTAAAGCGCTTGGAAGAGAAAAGTTTGAAAAATTCAGAATGATGCTTGGACTCGCTAACATCCCTTCAGATTTAGGGGGGAATGTTGACACCTAATCTTAAGGGATTGGGTGAAATTGTACATTAATGTAAATAGGAAACAAGGAAGTTGAAGAGACATTGGGAAATGAATCCCGAGAGTCTCACCTCCATGTATAGATATTCATAGGCATCCTTAATCAATTCATTGAATCTTTTTGGTGGAGTTACCTCCTGGCCTAACATTTTCCAAGAGCTGTGCTGGCTCTCCCACATTGTATTCATGCCGATTGTACTCTTCTTCAATCCTATTGATCTATTGTTGTGGTCATTTGTTGGACATTAATAAAATTATTCTATCTTATCTTTATCTAAGTGATTGGTGAGGCTCGTTGCCTAGGGTTTCATAAGAGATTAGCACCCTAAAGCCCTAGTTACATTTATGAAGTTTTTTTATTGCATATTTTCCATATATACAAGTGTTTAAAGTTGCCTTATGTGCTGCAAAAAGTTTTATCTTGATTCTGTCAGTTTTCAATTTTTTCTTTAAGGGGATTGGACCCCAAATTTATGCAAGTTTTTATCGTATTGCCGTAACTTGTTAATTGCTTGCATTCTCATCATTGTTGGGTTGTATTTTCACTTATATTTCAGTCCCCAAGCTCAAGAACCTAAGGATCCATCATCCTAGTGTGTTTCCACACTTTGGGATTGCTTCAAGGACACTCCAAATCTGGTATTTCTGCGATTTCTAGTTGTTTTGCAGGTTTTTGGAAGTGTAGGACAGTAGCAAGCTTTTCCAAAAGCTGTTACAAATTAAGTGGCAACCAAGGATAAGTCATCTCACTTGGTATTTGTACCTTTCACTTTCTCTCAAACATTAAAGGTAACATTCGTTGAGTATTTTGAGTGAGTTTTGTTTGCTGGTTTATATTCTTTACAATTGTATATCAAATATCAGATTTTGCATTCTATTTCACTTAACTCCTAACCCTTGTGGCATTGTAGGAGTTGGCCTAAAGTGACAGGAGATTGTGCTGAGATGAAAGTAGGTGCATATTCTTTTTGCTTATCACTTAGCACCTTACCCAGAACTTGCTGAGGTTGCTACTTCGGGTGGTAACAATGCACATTGCATACACCGAGAGACTATTTTCATATTGGCCTCCTTTATTCATAGGATAAAATCTTTAAGGGACTCACGACTTTGACATGGGAGTGGTTCTCTTTCCGAGCAATTTGTGAACCATAGGAGATCGTCTTTTATTTCTTGGCGTCCCACGATAATGATGATAATGTTGGTTCTCTATGTTTGTTCCTCCAATCTATTGATTCCCCACACTCGCCTACCCCCCCCCTGTTTAGGTACTTTCTTGATGCTCTTCGTCACATTTCATGCCCCAAATAGGATTTGAACAAGGGGATAAGAGAGGACATTTATAGATAATAATACATATAGGTCATGTAGATTGTGCCATCCAAGGACCTCGGTTTTAAGCTAGTTTTTATTTTTATTTTGATCATTTCATGTAGTTGGGTGATGGACTTATTATTAGACTTGAGTATACTTAGAAGCATTGGGTGCATAGCCGTAGGGTTTCTTTGGGCCAGTTTAGAGTTTGTCCATATTAGCTTTAGATTGAGTTAGACCATCACATTTCGAGGTCAAAGAGGATATCATCTTTTTCAAATTTCATCTACATGACATCAAATCTGAAGAACTCTTGATCTTTCTTTTCCCTGTATAATATCATATTTAGGGTAGCTTTCACTATCTCCGTAGAGTCAAGAGTTCCATTACTACTTTCTTTTAGATCAAATAAAGATAAATCAGATATGATAAGTTTATTAATGTCCAGCAAGTGACCGAAAATAGGTCAATGGGGCTACTTAATACATATGTGTTGATAGAAAGTGGGAGTGCTAAGGCCACTCCTATAAAAAGGAAAAGCATAGCTAGTCTATAAGATCTAAACTCTAATAGTGCAAAGCAAAAGCAAAATACAATGCTTAGGAAGAGGGTAAAGGGAAATGTGAAGGAGAGTGGAGGCTGTCTTTCCCTAAAGTAAACACGACCACTAAATTTGTAACTTTCCTTACCATCCAAGGCTGAAGAGTAGATGCTTTAGATACAACACTAGTTGGAAGAACTAGAGATGGCTTGAGGATCTCTCTTTGTCTATAAGAGGTGGCCTATAGTCGAGCTTTGCAGGAGTTGGACTATTTGTCAATCTTTTGTAAACTATCTTGGGATCAAAGTCAACAACTCTGCATGGGTCTTGCTAGAGGAGGGTGGATAACTCCTTAAATTGAATAGATTTGGGAGATGAAATGGTACCAATTTTTGCCTTATTCTTTGTTTGTCCACTAGGAGCATTGTAAAGAAGCATGTGATTATTTGACTAATGTTTGGTTGGGCGGTGGCCAAAGGATGTAAGATACAATTTTGAGGGTCTCTCTCATGTATAAAGCCAAGTATCTTTGTTCTCGATACCAAAAGAATGTCGAGAGGGAGTTATGAGCCTCCTTGAACAAATAATAATATTGTTTGGGTATCTCACGAGTCATGGTATTGGGGACATTTGGATACAAAGTGTTCCTCCACCTCAATCAATTGTTTGTGACAGAGTTCATAATCTGTCCTCGACAGAGTTGACATAATCTTTCCTCTCATGGAATCTAGTGTTTAGCTTCCACTTGAAGTTGATGAAAGCCTACTTGAAACTGGCCTAAGGGTATCTTAAGCCCCTACATTTTATGTTGAAGTGTGTCAGGGGGTGGAATTATAAGTCAACTCATAAGCTCCAGGAAGTGCTTTGCATAGAAGGCCATCTCGGACTTCAACCCCCCTAGAAGGTCGAACCAAGTGATCTAGTTATACTTTCTATAAATATCTTATATGAAATTTTTTTTCATCTCTTTCTTAGTCGACAAGATGTGGTGAGGAGCATTTGAAGAGTACTTGAATAGGGGAAGGCCGTACATTGATATGCTCACTAGTTGTAGGAAACAATGTACCTTTGAGAATGAATAGTCTATTGTATTCTCCCTAAGGAATGTACTAGGCAATGGCCTTTGAAGAGTAGTAGGAAAGCTATGGATACCTATTTTTTTTGATTGCCATGTTATCACATATCTAAAGACGATGTGACAACTATACCAATTTGAAGGGACTTTTGATCCAGAGGGGGTGTGTCCCAAACTTTGATTGATTAGTGGGCTAGGGCACCACCCTCTTGCTTTTGACAATGTGGTTAAGTAAGAGGGTTCGAGCTCTCCAAGATATGGCCTAATCTGACTCTAGTAGGCTAGTCCTCCACATCTCTATACCATATAAGTATGTGTTTATGATAATGGAGTCCATGATGTCCAACTTGCACAAGATGTCGTAAAAGTGGTGCTGACAACATTGTCTCTCTAAAAGGTGAGGGATTCATACTTGTTATTGATTTGATTTTGGAAAGCTTGCCTTAGTTCAAAGTTGAGCCCCAAATATTGAACCCTATGCTACATTAGTCACAAATTCCCTCGCTCAAAGTAAAGTGATAATTGGAGAGGGCCTTCCTTGAGCTAATGAAGGTCGTAAACTTGGTTTTCCCAAGGTTGATAATTAGTTGCCAAAGTTTGCAAAATTTCGAAAGAACATCTAGTCATCTTTGGAGACCCTTGGTGATAGAGGCTGAAAGAACCACATTGTCAGTAAGGACAACTATGGAGATAAGGACATGGTGGAGAAGTGAATCATAACCTAGCTAGACGTGCTCGTGCTAAAAGGAGTCCAACTTGTTTATGTAAATTCCAAATAAGGTTGGTGAGAAAGGGCAACCTTGTTTCACCCTAATGGTGCTCCTAATGGACTTTGTCAGTCCATGTCTTGTGCGAAGGTGATCAAGGACAATCTCATAGAGGTGTACGATAACAATGTTCAGAGTCTTGGAGATACCAATATCTCTATGCCTATGAAACAATGCTTTCCTTGGAACTAGGTCAAAAGCTTCTCAAAAGTCTACAAAGTAGCATAAGACTTTTGAAGAGTGGTGCTTGGATGCCTCAATGGTGGCTCATAGGGTGAATTTATGATCCATGGTTTAATGCATAGGTTTGAGTCCTTCCTATTCTTGAACTTGAAGGTCTCTCATCTCAATCTCCTTAGATAGTTACAAGTGATCGAGAGCGGTATAGAAATTTGAGAACATGTGTCCAATCATAATTGTCTTGTAGTTGCTTGGAACAAAATTAGATTCTAATTAGGTGGATAGTATGGTGTTACTAAGTTGATAGAAACCCTGAGTTTACAACATGGTTAAATAAATCAATAATGCGATCCCTAAGTGGGTGTATACCATGTTTGAAGAGCTTTGCCTATAACACCTCCTCATCCACAATCTTGCTAGTATTCATCTCCTAGATTACCTACCTACCTAATATGTGTGTAGTAGAACATATGGTGAGAGGGAGGAAGGGTGACTAGGACAAGGTGTTGTCTTGGCAGAGATCATAAGGGGTTGTAGTGTGGGCGAACACGGATTGAGTGTCAAGATTAGAGGTGAGGCTAGAGTGATGGGGGAAGAGGGTGTGCCAAAAAGTTTAAGGGGAGTAGTGAAGTGACACATAATTCACATCTCCTTTGTGATACGAAGAGGCATTTTGTAGTGGAGGAAACATTAATATGTTTTTTGTATCATTTGGTAGGAGGTGGGGTTGTGGATAAAGGTGTGATGGAGATGTTTGTGATAGGTTTTTCACTTCTAGTTATGCCACTTGTTCATGGGATTGGATTTAGAGCTTAGAAGCATGTGAAGTTGAACTTGTGGTGTGGGGGTAAGAGCTAATGGCTACTTCTTAGATTGTTGAGGAGAGACGATCATATTTGGAGAACTTTGATTTGAGAGATAAGAAATTGGTAAGGTGGGGAAGTAATTTGCTAAGGTAGGCAACACAGGCATCTTAGTCCTCATCCTCGAAGGATATGGTGGTTTAGGAGGGACCTCAAGGGTGAGGGGTGGGCAATTGTGAGGAATGCTTGACACGAAGGGAGCAGAGGATGACATGGTTGATTGTAGGTATCATAGTAACATAGAGTTGGAAAATATAATGGATCCTATCCTAGTTGGATGGGATGTAATTTACCACACTAACTCACCCAACATGAGGGAAACACGTGAACTTGATGGAGTTTGGGAAGCAGGCGATGCCATTTAGGATCAACAAGGCATGGAATTTTTCAAGGTGTAGGAGGTGTCTACCAGATGTTGAGAGGGGTTCCATTTCATTATTTGAATCCCAGTGCAAAGTCATGGATGTTGGCTTGTTCTCTTGGAGGCAAGCAACATCCTTTGATTTGTCATGTAGTGGTATTTGTCAGGTTATGGGACAAATATTAAATACCTTCGGAGTACCTCTTTTAAAGTTGATTATTGGATGATGTTAACATACAATTCCTAGTAGGGGTCCTTGTTTGAATGTTCGTGGAAGGAAAAACTTAAAGAAGTGGGAGGGAAGTAAACAAAATACAAAGCAAATGTGCTAGGGAATGGGGGACATATTGCTAACTTGGATCAACATGAATCTGGCGAACTTCTTTGAGGTGACCATTATAATTTTGCCCCAAAGGAAATCCTGATATAGACAAGTCACATTTCGCAATTGCTAGACAACTCCCAAGCTTTGGGTCCCTTCCTTGCATGTTGAGAAGAAATGGTACCTCTGATGTTCTAGGATAGTCTTGATTGGGCTTGCATGGGTCTCAATCATGAAGGGAATTTATGATGATATTAGTGCATCGTAAATTTCTCATGGGGGAGACCAAATTTTTTCAACATCCAACAAGAATCCCTAAACCCATCGCCTTCACCCATTAACTCATTAGTTGGGGAATTTAAGGCAGATCCACCTCAAAGGAAGGGAATTTCGAATGACCGGCCTAAGATCTCTAATGACTACTCATTTCCTTACTTGTTGTGTTGCTACCATCTATTCATTGGAGTGCTTGAGCTTCGTGATATGGGATCTTGTGAGATCCTCGTTTTAGAAATCCTCTAGTGGAGGGAGAAGAGCTATCACTTTGCTCAAAGGGCTTGTAGATGGTCTTCCACCTATCTTGAATTGGAGGAAATTAGTAGAATATGAACCAAATCAAGCTTTCTCTACACTGATATTGTGTAGTTCCAAAGTCTCTTGATGGAAGGGAAATCCTTCTTTCATGAGGTTTGGATGTGCTGCTATAGATGAAGGGCGTCCCTTCACCTTCAGGTTCGGCTCCTATGACCTCCTTGTGTGCTCCTTGTTAGCTTGGCTTACACTAAGTCCTCAATTATAGTGATGGGTGGGTCTTGTGTCTCCCTCGAACAACCTTTTTCCAAGATTTGAGTTGAGTCCCAATTTCCTTGGGTGTGAATTTAATCTTGCTTGTTTTTTAAGTCCAAAGTTATAGATGCAACGAGTTGCTAGGTGGTTGGAGGGTTTCTTGTTCTTTGGTCTCTTGAACTAGTTGTGTGATAATAAGATTCTTGACCCACTTTTGAAATCCGAATTGTGAGGCTGGGAACCTTACCTTGTAATTGACCCACTCATTATTATCTTGAATTTGTTGTTCCTATTGTTGCACAAATTTCTATGCAAAATCCTTGTTGAATTTCCCAACATTCTAGAACTTGCCTTGTATCCATTCCATCACTTTCTTCTATTTTGGGTTGTTGCTGCACCCTTTGGGATGCCACCACGAGGGACAAGGTGGGTTGGACGTGGGCCAAAATTGGCCCTATTTGAGGTGGTGAGGTTAGCGTCAAGGGGCTTGTTGTTAAGTGAAGGGGGGATAGGACTGTAGGTAAAGGGGTTATGGTTAGGTGAGAGACTAAGTTGTGGTAAGACCGAGATGTATAAGGCGGAAGGGAGAACGAAATGCAGGAGGAGTAGGAGACAAAGGAGGATGGGATAGAGGGAGTGTACGACATGGATGCGAGAGAAAGGTGAAACATGAAGGAAGAGAAGGTCATTGGGCAGAAGAAATAGAAAAAAGGGGTAGTGGAGAAGAAGAAAGGGAAGAGAGGGGAAGGGGAGGGAAGGTCATGGTTGTGAAATGGAGATGGATGTGTCTACTAGCAGGGTATAAGATGTGGGTGGGGAGAGATTTGTTGGTAGAGGAGGTGACTTAGAGATGGCAGGTCCATGGGTAGAGAAGAGGATGCATGCAGGGGCATCATGGTAAATAGGTTGGGGATATCATGGGTAGTAGGCATGGTAACATCCCATCCCAAGTCCAAGTTGTCTAGCTCTTTTCTTGAGAGAAGTACTAGGTCTCAGGAGGAAAATTCTACGAGAACCATCCAAGACAAACCCTATTCTGCCATTCACTTCTTTCCCTCGACCTTGACAATGGGTTATCATAAACAACTTGTGAATTTCCATGCAACATAGTTCTCCTAGATTGGTGCAACCTGCATTTCTTGTAGACCTGCAATGAACAGTCTAATGATCACCAGGGCCTCGATAACACCACAATTTAGTGGCTTTCCCCTTCATCAAGCAGAGTACTTAGTGCTCCATTCTTAGATTCTTCTCGATTGCATAAAGTGTGAGGAGAGTTGTTGTGGATATTCGAGTTCCACCCATGATCACATGTCCCAATCTTGTCAACCCATGTTTCTCTCTAGAATAGATTTTTAGACAATGTATTGGTCCCTTCATGGTTATTGGTGACTTTGTTTAGGAGTTATTTTCTTCTTCCTCCCTCATTCTGTGTTTACTTTTAGTTGTAATGTGCCTTGATGTTCATATTTCTTTTTAGGTTCAAGATAGGTTTTATTTCTATATTACTTTTTTATTGTAATTGGCTAGCTATTTAGCATTTTTATCTTTTTGGAGTTTAGTGATAGGAGTTGCTTTTGCACTCTCACTATTTGTATTGGGTGTACTTCTGAGTTCTATTGACTTACTATTGTGGTCATTCATTGGACATTGATAACATTATCTTATCTTTATCTATATTAGTGTCATGTTGTGGTTGTTCTTTGAATATCTGCTAGTTACTCATTCATGATCCAGTTGAGGATGGCAGTTTATATGCTAGTTACTCATTATTCATGATCCAGTTGAGGATGGAAGTTTGCACTTTATTCTCATGATCTAGGATCCAACTGAGTTTATTTTATATTACACTTTCAAATGTTCTTATTAATTAATAATTATTGATTTCATCTGCACAATTTTCCAATAGTCTCTCTGACCAAGAGAGTAAACAATATTCTCTGTTGATAAATTGCTATTTTAGGATTACATGACCAATGTTTAAGGTATTTTTCTAGATTCTTGTTTGCTTTGAGTTCTGGGGAAGTGCAATGCATTCTACATCATAAATACTTTCATATAAAAGTGTGAGAACATCGTGTTTATGCGAATTATCATCCTTGGTTTTTCTCTTTATGTTCAAGCAAATTAACTATCTTTTATTTGCAGAGCGTTTTATAATAGTATCATATAACATTCTTGCTGACGATCTTGCTCAAGATCACCGGCAACAACTTTATGCACATATACCTCATCATATAATGGACTGGAATTGGCGCAAGGGAAGGATACTGCTGGAGTTGGGCTTGTGGTCTCCTGACATTATTTGCTTACAGGCATGTTAGTGCTGATTGATTACATTCAAATATTTTATTTTCGATTATTTCCATATACACAATTTGTTTGGTTTGTTGATCTTTAAAGGCCTCATCCCTTTGTGCGAATTGAAAAGGATGGTGTCTGTGAACTGCTGTTTTCTATGGTTACACATTAGAGATTAGTTTTTTCATGCCTATGTTATGAGTACCTCGATAACAGTATTGTAGCTTGTACTGGAAATTAGGTTAGAATATATCAATGCCACTGACAAGTTCATGCCCTGCCAGGAGGTGGACAGATTCCAGGAACTACAAGAGGAATTGAAACAAAGAGGCTATGGTGGAATCTGTAAGGTCTGATTGTGTTGAAATAGTCCTTGTTTTATTTTGCCATATGGGTCCATATGTAAGACCTAGGTTGGCAGAAGGATGGCTTTCAATACAGAACATAACATTGATGGTAGCCATACTTTGGATTGCTATGTGGTCTGCTTATATAAGTAAAGAAATAAAGTTTCACATAAGATGACTGTACTAAGAGTCTCTTTAGTGGAAATACTATTTTCTTAGAAATGGATAAGTGCATGATTAGAAATTTGTCACGTGTTAGAAATATTCTTTTGCAGCTTTCAGCATTATGGGTATTTAAGGTTTTTATGTAAATGCAGAAACGCACTGGGACAGCCACAGATGGTTGTGCTATTTTCTGGCGCACTTCACGGTAATAATACCTTTATGCAACAGATTCCGGCTGACATAATGTGAAGCTCTTTTGTTACCTCTGGCACAGTCGTATGTAACATAAAATGCACTGGTTTAGTGGTCAAAGTATGACACGTTTTACATCTAATTTTGTCTCTTCATGAATACTTATGATAGAATTTTTATATCTAAAAGTTTTCTAGATTGAAAGTAATGGCAAAACCCATTGAAGTATTCCATGAAAACATTATTTTACTTGCTACTGAACTGAAGGTTGTTCTGCTTGTTGGTTATAACTTATTATTTACTTAAGGTTATGCTGTCAAGATGAGAAGATGCGTAGTTGAGCCTCTATTAAAACTATGGAAGTCAGTAATTATTTTGATATTACAGGATATGGAAATGCACTTTCTAAGATAATTGAAGCATTCTACTTGTCAATATTTGTAAATATATGGGTGACTTGGTACTGTTCTCCATTGAATCTGCTTGTTTGAACTTTGTAGGTTGGCACCAATGTAGCAGAGATTTTTTGAAATTTATAATGATCCAGAAATTTATTTAATTTCAACCTTAGGGAAGTGGATATTTGAAGATTAACCCAAGGTTGTTTTATGATTCAATTGGTCATTAGTTGACTTTGTTTATAGGAGGGTAACTCCAATTTTCAAATCGAAGTCTTTCAAATCTGAATTCAACTTATGATCTATGGAAAGCAGTGTGTATAAACATATTGAAATTTGAAACGACATATGTGTTATATGCATAAATGAACCCACTATGTAGTAACAGGATCGGAAATTGTAATTTATAATTTTGAGGTGCATTTTCTGCAATTAAAATGGGACCTCAAAGGCCACCAAAACCACAAAACCACCACAAAACAAATTTTCTAGGTAATCAGTAATGAATACTAGAAAGGCATGAAAATCACTTCCAATGAACTAGCTGAAATAATATTAAATTAAACTTGAGAAAAAAAATCTTTTATTTACCCCCTTGAAATGGATGACCATGGTGTATAAGGAGAAATCATCTTATCTTGGGCATATGGAGGCTATTAGGAGTGAAATGAAAGGCAAAGCCACATACCTAGCAGAAAAGGATGGTCTGGATGCAATGGAACAATCAATTTTTTTCCATGATGCATGGATATTGCTGGAAATGAACAATAAGATTGAATCATCAAGAGGAAATAATAGGAGCTCAGATTCCAAAACCGAAAGAAGGGTTATGAAGCTCTTTCAATAACACAACCACCTGGTCCAATCGTGTATAAAAAATGAGAATGATGTGCTCTCTAAAAGCATTTGTAGTTGTCAAAAGCTACATCTATCTTCAAACAAAATGGGAGTCAACCTCATGAGTGCTCTGATAACATATTGGGAAATAGATAGGTGGGTGACCACAAGATCAAACACTACAGAGAAATATCTCACACAAATCAAAGACTAGGACATCTATATTTATGTGGTAAAAACCTTAAGAGAGGTAAACATCCATGGACCAACGTAAAAGTTGTATTAATGCTCAAGAAGGCTTACATCCAGTTCAATATTATCTGTCATGCAACATCACACCGGCATTAGGGACAAATGACCCTCCATGATCTTTAAATAGATATCATGGACCAATCAAGTGATAAACATGGATCAAATGTGGTGAATATAAAGAATATGAGGACCATGGATCACCTATGCACAAGATAGAATGGTGAATATTGGATAACTCAAGTACAAAAACACACTGAAAGCATACATCATTGGTACATTAGAACAAGTTGGTCTTAAGAAACCCCCTAATATCTAATATCCTAACCGATGTTGCAAACATTTGTTAGATTTCTGCAAACATAGAACCCAACACTTAAATTCCTAGTAGAAAAATTGATCTACTGATTTAAATGCACAGCTAGGTCTGTGAAGCAATAAAACTCAGCGGAAGCAAATATACAATATCAATCACAATGAGACACAAATTCTGCCCAATCAAATCAATTCATCACAAACAATGACTCAAAACTGACTTGGGCTCCTGTCCTGGTATAATGGCCCAACTGAGAAAATACAGAATAGAAAATAAACTTGGATCTGATCCATTGAATCTGCCTTAGATCAGTGCTTGATCTTCTCTGCAGATTTGGATCTCCAACCTCTCATCACTCCCTCGGACTAGGCATTCTGAAGTATCACAATTCTCCTCCTCCTAAGGCTAGCGCCGTTGTATGGTGTGTCTTCTCTCTCTACCTAGCCTTGCTTTTATAACTTTACATTGAGATAAATCCTAACCCTAATCTCCAAAGTGATTGATGGTTGAGATTAGATCTCACTCACTTGAAAGTTGAGATCAATGACTGAGATTAAAACAAAGTCATTAAAGTATTTTTCTTCGGAAACTACCTAGCCTTGCTTTTATAACTTTACATTGAGATAAATCCTAACCCTAATCTCCAAAGTGATTGATGGTTGAGATTAGATCTCACTCACTTGAGATCAATCACTGAGATTAAAACAACGTCACTAAAGTATTTTTCTTCACTTTTCCGAAGTTTACTTTAGCTCAACGAGCCAACATACTAAGATGTGCTTTTTCCTAAGTTAGATTGCTAAGTTACATCAGCAATCTTGCTCACACTTGGGCAAGTGTTTCAAGGAGAATGTGGGCAACTTTTGCATGCCTAGACACAAGGCGTGTGTAGAAGTACTTGCTCGAGCTACAAACTTCAACACTTTTGCTTAGCGAGGGAGGTACCTTTGCCCCTTGCAACTGTTGAGATTTTGGGTAGCATCGATTGTGCTCTACCTCCAAAACTTTGTGGAGGGGCTGGAACACATGAGATCTCCAAGACCCAGAAATTGTTTGGAGAAATTCCACTCGGAGCCTAAGTTATTCCAAAAATTAATTATTTTAATGGAGATCCTAAGTCTAACTTAGGGAAATTAAATACTTAAAGGGAATTAATTTAAACACGTGGGTGAGAATGTTGTAAGTGACGAGGCTCAAGTATTTTCTAATCTTAGCTGGTGATTAGAGATTAGATCATGACTGTTGATCGTTCCACGAGAAAAGTATTAAAGGAAGGCTTGGGGTTAGTTGGAGAACACACACAAAGTGGTAGCACTTGAGCTAAGTCGAAATTCTAGGGCGTGGTTTGCTGAGAATTTTTGAACAAGCTTGCTATGCTGGTGAGGGGTAGATCGACGAGGGATATTCAGATCTGAGGTCGAGAATACATAGGCAGAGAGGCAGATCTGTACCAGGCAGCGCAGAGACCCAACAGGAGGGACGCAACCTAGTCAGGCTCAGCAGAGGTAGCGCAGAGGCTGACACAAAGGCAACGCCGAGCCCTTTAGGGTGACGTAGGAGCATCCTGTGTTGCGCAAAGGCTCTAGTAGCTATGCAGAGTTGACGCAGTGCCGGGAGAGGCTGCGCTGGGATTTCCAGTGGGCCAGAAAGGGCTTGTATTCAAGGATTCTGAAGGTGTGAAGCCTCAGCTGAATCAACCATATTTTCTGTCTCTGAGTGATAGAGGTACATTTGCCGTGATTTCTCAGTTGGGAAAACCACTACTGGTGCCCTTGATTGTATTAAGATATTCTGCTTAATAAACAAACCCTTTAAAAGCTGCTGCACTGGTTTTCCCGCATTGGGTTTTTCCGGGGACATTGTCCAAAAAATACTGTGTCCTTTGTCATATGTGCATTATGCTTCAGTAAATGATCTGTATGTACTATGTATGTGTAGGCTGCAGTAGTATTTGCTTTGATGTTTTTGTTGAATAATTCAGAAAAATAATTTGTTAATTAAACAGAACAAATAGGAGAAGTAAATCATAAAACTGCAGTAGGATTTCTGTAACTTAGGTTCAGAAATTCTCACATGGTATCAGAGCTATTGTAGATCAAGCTGAAGTCATGAGCAAAGAGCTGAAGATTTTTTGCTGCAGGAGGGCAGCTAACGCTCACAGATCCCAGAAAAGGCAGCGCAACACTAGAGGGATAGCGCAAACCTAGCAGGGGTGATGCAGAGCCTCTCTTCTCATGCAGAGGCTGACACAGGCCCAGAAGGGTGACACCTGTCACGCTGACGCAGACCTAAGAGGGTAACGCAGTCCAGGAGGGAGTGATGCTGTGTCAGTTGCCGTGGCTGGAAGTGTAGTTTTATGATCTTTGAAGTTGTTGGTGGGGCATTGTTTCTGCCGGTGCAGAACAGTGTCTAGTAGGGTTGACAAAGTAAGGGGGAACAATTCCTCAACATATTTTCTAGCCAAGAAATCTGAGATTCGATCGATGAAGTGATTGTAGAGGGCTGATTTGATAGAGTTGGTGGAGGATTTTCGGGAGGGAAATCACTAGTCAGAGGGAGCATAGTCTCTAGAGGGTTTCTATCGCCAAGAAACCCAGATCCAGTCTCTTGTTGAGAGTAGCAGTAGTAGAAGGGAGAAGAGTTTTTTTGCTTCGACATTTTTGAGTAGAGATGGCCTTGCATGGATTGAGAGATCAGGACAGGTTGGATGGTGTGTCTAACTTTGTCATCTGGAAAGCTAGGATCTTGTTAGTCCTTGACGAGTATCGTATTAGAGAACATGCCGAGAGGGTTGTGGTTGTTTCGGTCGATGCTAATCTTCTAAAGAAGTATGAGGAAAATCAGGTGTGGGCTAAATGCTTGATCACGGATGGGGTAAAGGATCACGTGGTCCCACATATTGTCGAGAAGAAAACGACAAATGAAATATGGCAGGCACTGGAAACACTGTATCAAGGTAGCTCCATCCAAAGGAAGATGCTTCTGGAGAATCATATGCGACTGTTTGCGATGCACAAGGGAGAGGAGAAGGATCCCTTCCTCTTTAGATTGAAGGCTATTCGAGATCAACTAGTTGCAATGGGGGCAACTTTTGATCACAGTCTCTTGGTCAGGACTGCCCTGAATGTAGTCACCGATGATTGGGAGACATTTGTCCAAAGTATTTTGGGCAAAGTACGTACAACTTCCAAACTGGGAGGACACATGAGCAATCCTTTGTCAAGAAGAAATCAAGAGAATAACCAAGAGGGGCAGCAACAGCGGATGAGCCAAGACAAAGAAAGAGGAGGAGGAAGATGCAGAGCTCGCATCAAAGGGACAGAGGTAGCAACAAGGGAAGAAGAAGAAGGACCTCTCAAAGGTTTGGTGCTTTAGATGTGGCGAATTGGGACACTTCCAATACTTGTCCTCAAAAGAAGAAGGGCAAGGAGGATTCAGATTCCAAGGTTGTGGCAGCCAAAGGGGATAGTGGCAGTGATGACAATGTTGCTATGAGTGCTCACGTACCTCGAGAGAAGAGGTGGGGCGACATTGATCTGTAGTTCTCTTGAACTGCAGATAGGGGGGCAGGATCTTTGAGGTGCCCAAACTCTTGGATCACATACGAGCTACGGGAGCCCTTAAAGACAGTAGTGGGATGATTGGAGTTAGTTGGTGCAGAGGATCTTGGAGGCACTTTGGCAGTGCTAGGACGCTGAAGACTGGAGTAGCGCAGAGGATAGGCAGCAACGACGCAGAGGCTGATGGGATTTCAACAACGCAGAGGTAGTGCTTACGCAATGCAGAGCAACAGACATCGCAGAGCTTCAGAGGGTCAGTGCAGAGCAGCAACAGAGGGTGCTTCAGTATCGAGATGCAGCCAAACTGACTTGTCTGTCAGTATTTTGGGTGATGTCTTCCAATTGCTTACTTCTCAGCAACTGAGTTGCAGTGCAACAGTTAGCGGTGGCAGTGCTATGGGCAGCATGATGCAATATTTGAGAGGGAGCTGCAATACAAATGAGGCAGTGTCAGTGGCGGTGGCATGGGCGACAGTACAGAGGGTAGTAGCGCAGTGGATGAGGGGCAACAGGCCAAGCATCAACAGCGCAAAGGACCGATGCCATGGATCAGAGTATCGCTTCTGGAGTGAAGTGTTGCTAGAGCACATTCCTCGCTAAGAGGGAGTGTTGAGATTTTGGGTAGCATCGGTTGTGCTCTAGCTTCAAAACTTTGTGGAGGGGCTAGAACACATGAGATCTCCAAGACCCATAAATTGTTTGGAGAAATTTCACCTGGAGCCTAAGTTATTCCAAAAATTAATTATTTTAATGGAGACCCTAAGTCTAACTTAGGGAAATTAAATAATTAAAGGGAATTAATTTAAACATGTGGGTGAGAATGTTCTAAGTGACGAGGATCAAGTCTTTTCTAATCTTAGCCGTTGATTAGAAATTAGATCACGATCGTTGATTGTTCAATGAGAAAAGTATTAAAGGAAGGCTTGGGGTCAGTTGGAGAACACACACAGAGCGGTAACACTTGAGCTAAGTCGAAATTCTGGGGCGCGATTTGTTGAGAATTTTCGAATAAGCTTGCAGTGCTTGTGAGGGGCAGATCGACATTAGATATTCTTATGCGAGGCTGAGAATACATAGGTATAGAGGCAGATCTGTGCCGGGTAGCTCAGAGACCCAGCAGGAGAGACGCAACCCAGCCAGGTTCATGCAGAGGCAGCGCAGAGGCTGACGCAGGCCCTTTAGGGTGACGCAGAGGCGGCACTGAGCCCTTTAGGGTGACGTAGGAGCAGCCTGTGCTGCGCAGAGGCTCTAGCAGCTATGCAGAGCTGATGCAGTGCTGGGAGAGGCAACACTGGGATTTCCAGTGGGCCAGAAAGGGCTCGTATTCAATGATTCAGAAGGTGTGAAGCCTCAGCTGAATCAACCATATTTTCTGTCTCTGAGTGATAGAGGTACGTTTGCCGTGATTTCTCTGTTGGGCAAACCACTACTGGTGCCCTTGATTGTATTTAGATATTCTGCTTAATAAACAAACCCTCTAAGAGTTGCTGCACCGGTTTTCCCGCATTGGGTTTTTCCACTGTGTCCCTTGTCATATGTGTGTTATGCTTCAGTAAATGATCTATTTATATGTGTAGGCTGTAGTAGTATTTGATTTGATGTTTTTGCTAAATAATTCAAAAGAATAATTTGTTAATCAAACAGAACAAATAGGAGAAAAAAATTAGAAAATTGCAATAGGGTTTCTATAACTTAGGTTCAGAAATTCTCACAGGAACTGTGTTTGATCCTGGATCTATATCTGCTACCTTGGCTACTCCCTCTAAACTGGAAGCCTTCTTTGCCACCTGGTTTGGAAATATCCTTTAAGTCCAATTCTCTTTGGTGTTGTTCCTAAAAGCCGTTGAATTGTGTAGCTTGGGAGGTACACCACAAGACTATATTTGGGTTTGTGAAGTTTGGTCACAAAAGAGTTTGTGGGCAAAGAACCCAAGTAAAGGGGTTTTAGACCCAAGTTGGGGTTTAAAATCTAAAAGAAAATTAAAAGAGAAAATTAATATTTCCTAAGGTCTAAGTGGATAAAACCCCTAAGTTTTAGAGCGTTCCTAAGAGGCCTAAGGAAGGGTTATTGAAAGAGGCCTAAGGGAAGGCTAGGAGCATCAAGTGAGAGGAGACTCATTTGGTCATGAAGGCTAGTAAAGATGTAGCCCTAAGGAGGTCGAGCTGGAAGGCCGAGAGGGTTGCTAAAGAAGGCCTATCCAAGTGCATTAAGACCTCAAGAAGACTGCAAACCTAGTGCAAAGGAAAGCCACAAAAAAGAAGGGTTGATCTTGCTAAGCTCGAGAAAGGGTTTCACAAACTTTAGGCAGTCATGTAATCTCAGAGATTAGTTGTCTGATCTTGTGGAGGAGAGGCTTAGAACATGCTTGGTATTCTGTGTTTCATGAGGAAGAAAGAGGGCCAAGGGTTTGTTGCTATAGGAGAAGGGACCAAGGCACGTATATGCTACTTTCTTAGGCCAAGGAGCCTGTTAGTTGCAGATTTGAAGCCATAAGTTCCCTTATTGAATAGCGATGCATAGATGGACCTGTTAAGCGTGTCTAAGGGCTGCTACAGGTGATGAGATTCAGGCCGCAAATTTGTAAGTGAGGATCGAGGGCTGTCAAAGACCTTGATTGATAATTCAAGGTCATAAAAGTCTGTGGCATGAGGTTGTGTGGAGGCTGTAGGTTGTGGACATCTCATTGCTAGTTGGAGGAGCTAATCCTAAAGTATTTAGGACAACATAAACTATGCCCTAGTTGAGGGTTTCTTCAAGAACAAGTTAGATCCCTAGTTCTATTCCGAAGCGACTAGATTCTAAGCACATGTATGATGGATCAGACCCTAAGGAGAGGGTAAACTATGTCAGAATGTAGGGCCACATTCCTCTAGAATTGTGCCGGTGGATCAGAAGGAAAGAGGCCACAAACATGATGGACATAAGTGCAAATAGGACAGACATGTTGGGACTGATTTGTAGAGAAGAAGAGTGTGGTTAATGTTGTGAGGAGGATGGCCTAAGAATAGTGAGGGTGTTGATTCAAGATTGTTAGTGGCTATTCAATTGTGCCTTAAGTTCTGAGCAGGATGATCCAGATAGTGAACACATCATCAAGCCCTATATCTGTGCAATTTGAGGAGTCAAATTGCAGGAAAGAGGGCAGTCCTAGATTAGTCACTTAGTTGGAAAGATCTGGAAGCCCTAAGAAACAACCCTTAAGTGGAGTTGGAAGGATGTTTAGAGGGTAGACTGTGCAAGCCCTATGTTGGAGAATGTAATAGGGCAACTATCAAAACAAATTCTTCGTAACCTTAATAATTGCTTGTGAACTTTAGTTATCTTCTTATGTTTCTTTATTACATATTTTCATCAAACAATTATCAAGAGCAAATAATAAAGACAATGAACACAAGAAGTAGGCTCCAAGTAAGGGCAAAACCCGTCCAAGGGGAAAACCCAGAAAGATTCTCTTCTCTTCTTATAGAATCTGCTTCAAATGAGAAAACCAAGACCCAAAACCCTAGACCAAATCCTCCAAGCACCAAGTCAACCCTCCAAGAATCTTCTCTGAATAGGTCAAAGATCAACCATGTCAACAAGGATCAAATCCCCTTCAACCTGCTTCAAGCTTCAACTTTGACCTCTAGCTCGAATTTGCAATCTCGTACTGGAACTTTCGACCCTTCTGCAGAAACCCTAACACCACTCGTGTGGGTAGAATAGGTCAGATTTTAGGTCTCCTTTCTTTGTTCTAGCTTGCTTCTTTTCTTGGAGACTTTTCGCTTCAAGTCTTATCCTTCTTGTAACAAAATTTCGGACTTGCAATTAGGTCTGTAATTTCGGCCTTGTAGTAGCATCAGAAACCCTATATCCTCCGCACATGTGAGAGAAAGATGGTCACAAAATCAGATTTTGGTGTTCTTCTTGAGATGCTTCCTTCTTCTAGGTCTTCAACTACCAGTTCTTCATGGAGATAATAGCTACATGGCTCTTTCTTTCTTTTATATCTCGTGATATTGAGCTTCTTTCTTCTTGGATGTTACAAAGTCATTTTCTTCCTTCAATTTTGTGGCAGGGTTCAAGCCATCAATCTTTCATTTCACTTTCCTTTAGTTATCGTCATCAATAAAGGCATTATGTTGAGCCTTATAATATCTCCCTCTAAACATGAAAGTGATCTTCATGAACATTATGTTATCCTCTTATATTGCTACCTTTCAATACCAAGGTGATGTTGTGAACACCTTGACTACATAACCCTTCAAGGATAGTCAAAACTATTTACTCAATCCATATGTTATTTGAATCGAGTACAATACCAACAGTTGAACTTGCCTCAACTGCCATTATGCATTTATGCAATATCCTTCCAAATAGCAAAACAAAATAGATAACCAATATTAAAATATTACTATCAGACTTACCTAATCATGATGGCCCTTTCATCAAAGTACTTAATTTCCTTGAGATCAACATCCTTTCGAATGATTCATCTTCATATTGTACAAGAATCCTTCTCCATGCATTCACTTTAATCAGGGTGCCCATGGATTGAACTTGATTACCAAGCTATAATATCTTCCTTGGAGTTGTCATTGTTAACTCACTATCTTTCTTCTGGAGACTATACTTGATGTTGATCAATTTTGTTATATTAATGCCATGCACTCTTGTGTGAGAGTCTTGATCTCTAGCCATTCCAAAGCGTGTCAATTTTGTTTGCTTCCATACAATCACTAGTCATCCCTTCCTAAACGAGCTTGCTTCTTATAGCTGTAAAAAAATAGGTTTCCTTTTCCAAGGAGAGAGACTTTCTTTCATACTGCAACTTGACCATCTGCATTCTTTCATCCTTCAAGAGTATTGTTTTCATACTAGATGGAATATATACTAGTCATGTCATAATGGTCTTTCCAAGAACCTTCCAAAAATGATGGTTCTTATAGGATCCTATTGATCTCTCTTTGCAAGATGACTACTTCTAACATTATGTTGGAAAATGATTGGATGAACTATAATATAGGATCCTATTGATCTCTCTTTGCAAGATGACTACTTCTAACATTATGTTGGAAAATGATTGGATGAACTATAATATAGGATCCTATTGATCTCTCTTTGCAAGATGACTACTTCTAACATTATGTTGGAAAATGATTGGATGAACTATAATATGCAATATGATTCTTTTCTTCTCATTCTTGTAAGCTAGATGATTTCTTCCAAAGCAACTAAATCAAGTAGACTCTAATTCCTCTACTATCATATGCTTCTTTATACGATGCCATGCTTTTTTAAGACTCTGCTAGATAATGCAACAATGGATGCTACTCTACTTTCTACTTAAAAGAAAGACAAAATTCGTAAAGAACCTGACAAAGATGGAGCTTCCTTTAATAGTAAAGATCCTTGGGATCTTCTCCTTTCAACTTCTTCTCAGGTTCTCCCTTTTCTTTAGCTATGTGAGCTTCACTTCTTTCCTTTCTTTTGTCGTTCATCTTCTTTGGACAATCCCTCTTGAAGTGTCCATACTCATTACATCCAAAACATTGAATTTTGGACATATCTGTCTTCCTTTTTGACTTTCCAAACTTCCCTTCCTTCATCTTCTTGGACCTTTCATTTGATTTGGTGTCATCCTTTGCCTTGATCCTGGATTCTTCCAAGATACATTGAGCCCATAACTCATCAAAAGGTGTAGTATCCTTTGTAGAAATTTCAACCACCACTCCAGTTATTAGTTTTCCTTATCACTCCATGCATATAGTTTTAAATTTGAACATAACATAAATACTAAAATCTGGAAATGACTGAAATTTCTGAAAACACAAATTTGGAGATTTTTGTAACTACTGAAAATGCATAAATAAACACAGGAAAAATATGACAGCCACACACCGAGAATTACACAGTTACTTTTGGTCAATGTGACCCTGGAAAAACCCCCTACAACTCTTGGGGAAAACTAGTTTGAGAGCTCTTCTTTATTTCTGAAAAATGCTGTTACAGAGAAACTAAAAAACATAGTAAATATTCCAGTAACCAAAATATAGACTTATCTCGATTTCTGTGCTTGAACTCTGCCTCGGAAAATGTGCCAAACAACAAACCTACAAAACAGAAATTTTACAACAAGAGATACCAGCATTAAATGCTATACAGTGTCCTCGAATTCCATACCCAAAAAGTCTGTATTGCTGTACGGACTGTACATAATTTAGAACAGTCACTTTAGCCTCGAAATTCGTGCCCACTCAGCCTCATATGATGTGCTACCTGTTGCTGTTCCTCACCTCGAAGTCTGTGTTGTACGTACCCCAAAATTTGTGTCCATTGCTGCTGTACGAAATCTGCCTCGGTAATTGTGCCCAATAAATGTTGCTATACGGACTGTTGAAATAGCTCCTTGGGATGAGTGGTAAAGATGCTGCTCTCCTTCGACTTCTCACTGCTCATAAATTTTTCTCCTTGCTCTCCTTCTCTTTCTCTCAATAGCTCATGAAAGACTGAATGACCTTTTCTCTTTCTCTTTTCCTTTTACTCTAACTCGAAGTGACTTTTGGAGAATCCCTAAATCCAATGGCTGAGATAGCTTTAGATCAAGGGTTGAGAATAAATGTGCATTTAATTATCACTTTCTATTTTTTTAACTCACCCCACTTAAATAAATACCCACTTAGCCTTTTATTTCCATAGTCACTTTTTCACTTTTTAATTTTTCATTGACTTTAATAAAGTCACTTTAAAATTAGAATGTAACTTTATCACTTATAAAGTCACTTTTAAATTAGATTTGACTTTACCACTTATAAAGTCACTTTAGGAAAAAAGTACAAATAAATTTGGACACTTTTACCTAGGCCAAAAATCAAAGCCTTAGGGAACCACTTGTCCTTTGGTACCCAAATGTTAACATGCTTCTTAAAATTATTAAATTTAGATAACCATGATATATTCTATGTATGCTTAATGCAGTTTACTTCAATCTTTCTTCTTATTAGCCCGATTCAATTTCAGATAAGCAATCACATAATCATTGAAAGTAAATGCTGATAGAACATAAAATAGATCGATAGAAGACAAGCCAATACAAGATACAAGAATTTGTAATTCTTCTTATTCAACAAAGATAGAGAGAAATGTTTGTTACAACAGTCAACAAGATGCCCTAGCCAACAAAGACTTTTGCTGGTCAAACCAGCCCTTCAACCTCCAAAGTAGGTTCAGTCAAACACATACAAATTCAGCTTTCCTTCAGTGTCACACACAACCCAAAAATCAGCTCCCACAGTCAACGTAAGTCAAATTCCTATGGTCAAAACCAATCAAGGCTGCGGTCAATATTGTGGTTAAAGGTTGTGATCAAAGTTCAACGTTTGACCTCGGTTTTTGTGCCATCAAATGTGGCCTTCCAAGAGCGGAATTTCTGGGCAAAAAACACAGTCAAACAAAGAGGGTTGACCCACAGTCAACGCTGTCTAGATTTGCCCTAAACCAGTCCAAAATTTCCAGCAGCCTGTTTCACACGTGGGAGGGAGAGAGAAGCCTCTTCAAGGCTGTACGAACCAATCAGATGAGAGAGAGATGTGTGAGGTGAGAGCATCATGTCTCCAATTTATATCCATGACTGTGGGTGTGTGACACATCTGTTGGGGCTTGTGAGCCTACATTACAATTCTGGCCGTCCTTGACAATTTGCACGTGTGGAAAATAAATTCAAAATATAATTTCTGCTCATCCAAACAAATGATCTTTAGATCAATCTTGCACCTCTTCGAAAGAGGAATCCGACAAAAATATCATTTCCATCATATGAGCAATGCAACATGGAGTTTGGACCTAGTTGCCCAAAACTAACACTCCCTTTCAACTAGGGAGAACTCCATCTATCCATCTGTGCAATCTTGTCTTCCAGTACCATCGTGTACCATCATCATCATCATGCAAACCTGTGTCATCCTGCTGTAATTGCTTTTCTAGCTCTTCTCTGCAAACGAACGAGAGAGAGTCATAAAGACATCACTCTCAACTGACCCAAAGTCAGTCTAGAGGTAAATGTGAAAATTCTACTGCAGTATATTGGTTTATTTCCTCCTACTTGATTTAATTTATACAAGTTATTTTCATAAATTAGATTCAGAAAATACCGAAAATAAACACAACTACAACCTACACATGTAGATCATTTAATGAATAATTCACTCATGCAACAAAGTGACACATGGATTTTTGGACAGAAGTCCCTGGAAAAACCCAAAGTAGGAAAATTGGTTCAGCAGATATGAGGGTTTTATTATTAAGTAGTTATGAGTACAACAAATCTGGGTTCCAACCTTGGAAAACCTGACAGAGAATAAAATATATAAAATTTGCAGCTAACTTGAAGCTCTAGTGCCAAATATCTGATTGATCCACATCCTCAAACGGGATTTACAGGACTCAGCCCGGATTTGACCCTAGAAAGCCTCAGCATTGCTTCTGAACCCCAATGTTGCCCTGGAGGGACTGCGTTAGCCCTTGCGTGGCTCTAGGAGGGCCTACGTCACCCTAGGAGGGTCTACGCTACCCCTGCGTTGCCTCTACTTGGCCAGCGTCAGCCTAGCATGGCCTTAGCTGCCTCTGCGTGGCTCTGAAGCCTCTCTGTGCTGTCCTTGTGCTGCTCCTCTTGCTTCTTTCTGTCTCTTGGCTCTTGGAATCAGATCATTCCCTCAGCCAATACTACCCCTCACTGCAAGAAATTCTACTGGAAATTCTTAGCAAACCCACCCTATATTTCCAGATCTATTCCTCAGTTCTACAGAAATTGTGTCTCAAATGACCCTCAAGCCTTTCTCTTATCCCTCAAGCCTTTTTCTTATACTTTTTCATTGAACCTTTCAACGGTCGAGATTAAGTCATCCATCAATGGCTGAGATTAAAAGACTGCTTGATCTATGTGACTTAATACAATTTTAGCACATGTGTTAATGAATTCACTTTAATTATTTTATTTTCCTAAGTTATGTTAGAAAATTATATATATTACAGAGGAATGCAACACATAAAATATGCGGAAAACACAAGCACACAAAACACATAAAACTAGAGAGACATAAATGTATGTGGTTCACCCAATTTGGGCTACGTCCACCCTGAACAGCCAGTCCTTCCTTTCTATTATCCAGCAAAATGAAGAGACACAACCTACAACAGATCCGTTGTAATATCCTCTGTTCCCTCTCACAGTCTCCTTATCTATTTCTCGCTCCGAGAATACACACACGATACACAACCGCAATACAATACCCTCATACAAAGAGAGGGGTTGCCTTCTAGGGAAAAAAACCCTAAACTAAACATAACTTCTACCGTCAGATCATCCGCCTAATGAACGGCCCAAATTGACTAGAAATTACTATACTTTTACAAGGCAATTTTACATCTGTTTTTAGCTTCGGGGATGCTGCCCCCGAAACCCTCCGCCATGGGGGGCTCCTCTGGACCCCCTAGGCAGCATTTAATTGCCCCCATTAAGGTACAGGGGTCCAATGTTGTGATACAAAATAAACAAGATAATCAGGCTCCACACCCAACAATCTCCCACTTCGAGACTGATTGTAGCAACTCGACCGCTGCTTCATTTGCTGGACAATGACTTCTCTTTGGACTTGGCTATTTCTCATCTTCATCGTCATCCTTGAAGACCAATTGAAACTGAGCATATTCTCAGTTTCTCCCTGGTTACAACTTTTGTTAGCATATCTGCAGGATTCTGGCTAGTGTGTATCTTTTCTAGCTTCAACTGTCCATCTTCCAATACTGACCGTTTGAAATGGTACTTGAGCTGTATGTGTTTAGTCCTGGAATGAAATGCTGAGTTCTTTGCAAGATGAATGGCACTTTGGCTATCATTGTATAACGTGCCCATATCATGCTTCTTACCCAATTCATCCATAAACCTTTGTAACCAAATCATTTCTTTACTAGCCTCTGTAGCAGCAACATACTCTGCTTCTGTTGTTGAAAGTGCAACAACACTTTGGATTTTTGAAACCCAACTGACAGCTGTTCCACCTAGAGTAAATACATATCCTGTAGTGCTCCTCCTGTTATCTTTGTTACCTGCCATATCTGCATCAACATATCCCTGTAGAGCAATGTTTGAACCACCAAAGCATATTGCTTGATTTGTGTTAACTCTCAAATATCTGAGAATCCATTTTACTGCCATCCAATGTTCTTTTCTTGGATTGTTCATGTACCTGCTTACAACTCCCACTGCATGTGCAATATCAGGCCTTGTGCAGACCATTTCATACATTAAGCTTCCAACTGCTGATGCATATGGAACTCTAGACATATATTCCATTTCTTCTTGGGTCTTGGGGCACGTCTCCTTACTAAGTTTGAAATGGCTAGCAAAAGGTGTACTAACTAGTTTTGCATTCTGCATATTAATTCTTTTCAACAAATTTTGTATGTACTCATTCTGAGACAGTGTTAATTTGCGATTTTTCTTGTCTCTAGTTATTCTCATACCAAAGATTTGTTTTACAGCTCCCAAATCCTTCATTGCAAATGAATTTTCCAATTTTCTTTTGAGCACATTTATTTCCTGCATGTTAGACCCTGCAACAAGCATGTCATCTACATACAATAACAATATAATATAGCTGCCATCATTTTGCTTTTACAAGTAAACACAATGATCAGAGTGACATCTAGTATAACCTTGTTCAGACATGAACTTGTCAAATTTTAGATACCACTGCCTTGGAGCCTGTTTTAAGCCATACAAGCTTTTCTTTAACCTGCATACTAATTTTTCCTTCCCTTTGACCTCATATCCTTCTGGTTGCTCCATATAGATCTCTTCCTCCAAATCTCCATGGAGAAATGCTGTCTTTACATCTAACTGTTCAAGATGTAAATCTTCTGTTGCTACAAGACTTAAAATAGTTCTGATTGAAGTCATCTTAACAACAGGAGAAAATATTTCATCAAAATCAATACCTTTCTTTTGTGCAAACCCCTTCACCACAAGTCTAGCTTTGTACCTCTGTTTTCCTCCGTCTTCTTCCTTCAGCCTGTAAACCCATTTATTTTGCAATGTAGTTTTACCTGTAGGCAACCTGACTAAGTCCCAAGTCTGGTTATGCATTAAGGAGTCCATCTCTTTTTCCATGGCTAGCTTCCACTTCTTGTTGCTTTCAACCTGCATTGCTTCTTCATAACATTCGGGTTCACCAGAATCAGTCAACAATAAATAATATAATGAAGGAGAGTATCGTTCAGGGGGTCTACCTATCTTGGTAGATCTTCTAACACCAATTTTAGGTGTTTGAGGTGCCTGTTGCTGTTGTGGTGGTTGTTGTTGCTGTGGCTGTTGATTATTATTATTTTCAGGCACCTTTACTTTTTCTGTGATCTCATCAAGAACTGTGTATTCTTTGTTTTCTTTTTCCTGTTTCTTTTCCTGCAACTGATTCTTATACAAGACCTTTTCATCGAATATTACATCTCTGCTCCTAATGATTTTGTGATTTACATAATCATATAAGCGATAACCAAAATCATTAACACCATATCCAATAAAGGTACATTTCTTTGATTTTGCCTCAAGCTTTGTTCTGTTCTGTTCTGTTTTCTTTATTAATATGGACAAAGGCCTCACAACCAAAAGGTTTTAAAAAGGCGTAGTTTACCTTTTTACCTGTCCATGCTTCCTTTGGAATACCACCATCCAAGGAACTTGAAGGCCCTCTGTTTATTAGATAAACAAGATTATCTACAACATCTGCCCAAAATTGTAAAGGCAATCCGGCATGCAATCTCATGCACCTTGCACACTCCATGATTGTTCTGTTCATCCTTTCTGACACACCATTTTCTTGTGATGTTCTTGGAACTGTCTTCTTTCAGCGAATTCCATGCTCTGAACAGTATTTATCAAACTCTTTGCTGCAATATTCACCTTCATTCTCTAATCTGAGACACTTCAACTACTTTCCTGTCTCAATCTCAACCAAAGCTTTCCATTTCTTGAAAGTATCAAATACATTAGATTTATTCTGAATACAATAAATCCAAGTTTTTCTAGTTGCATCATCAATAAAAGTAACATAATAACGAGAGCCACCAAGAGATGATACCTGAGCAGGTCCCCATACATTTGTATGCACAAGCTCTAATTTTTCGCTCTTCTTTCCTTTCCCAACTCTGAGAAATCCGACTCTCTTTTGTTTTCCATAAATGCAATTCTCACAGAAATCCAAATCAATATTTTTCAAACTCGACAACAAATTTCTTGAGTGAAGAATCTTCATCTCCTTCTCACTCATGTGTCCAAGCCTATGATGCCATAATGCTGCATCTGCTCCTTTGGAAGTTAAAGCATTAACAGAGTTAGAAATACCATTGCATAAATACAATGTACCAACCTTTTCGCCTTTTGCTATTACCAGGGCTCCTTTGGTGACCTTCCAATTTTTATCCGTGAAAGTTGTCACACAACCTTCACCGCCTAACTGCCCTGTTGAAATCAGATTTTTCTTCAGATCTGGAACATGCCTTACCTCCTTTAGTAGCCATTGGTTTCCATTCTGTTGTTTTACAAGAACTTTACCCATTCCAACAATTTTAAAGGGTTTATCATCACCCAAACGAACTTGTCCAAAATCTCCTTGAACATAGTCATGAAAATATTTCTTATCAGGTGTGGCATGGAATGAAGCCCCTGAATCTACCACCCAAGAATCAGTAACATTTTCGAAAGAAAGAATCAAAGCATCTTGTAACACATCACCTGTCACATTTGCTTCATGATTGTTTTCTTGCTGTGTGTCTCCTTCTTTTCCCTTCCGAGATCTACAGTCTTTCTTTAGGTGTCCTTTCTTTTCGCAATTCCAGCACACTATCCCCGATCTAGACTTGGATCTTCCTTTCCTTGATTTACTGCGATATCCAAAGCTCTTTCCTCTTTCCATTCTTCTTCCCCTAGACTCTGCACTCAAAGCATTACCTGATGTCTCACCGGAGCTTTTTCGTCGCATTTCCTCGCTAAGGATAGCACCAACAACATCATCAAACTTTAAAGTACTAGATCCAGAGACAGAGTTACTAATGGCCATAACTAAACCATTCCAGCTTTCTGGAAATGAGCACATAAATAAAAGAGCCCTAACTTCATCATCAAAGTTTACCCCTACAGAACTTAACTGACTGGTAACTGTATTAAAATCATTTAAATGGTCTGCAACAAATCCACCTTCCGACATCTTCATATTAAATAAACGTTTCATGAGAAATACCTTGTTTGAGGCCGAGGGTTTTTCATATAATTTGGCCAATGCCTTAATCAAACCCTCTGTTGTTGTTTCCTTCGAAATGTTGAAGGCTACCAACGCCGCAAGGCACAATCGTACTGTTCCAAGTGCCTTTCTATCGAGAATCTCCCATTCTGTGTTTGTCATAGTCGTCGGCTACTTTGTTTTTCCGCTCACTGGTAGGTACAGGTCTTTCTGATACAGATAATCTTCCATCTGCATCTTCCACAGCGAGAAGTTTTGACCGTTAAATTTCTCGACCCTAAACTTATCATCTTCCACCATTGCTCCCACTCGAACCAGGAACCCTTCTTTACTGCGAGTTTATCAGCCAAATAGACCTTCGACTCCAATACCACTTGTTAGAAAATTATATATATTATAGAGCAATGCAACACATAAAATATGCGGAAAACACAAGGACACAAAACACATAAAACTAGAGAGACACAAATATACAGGGTTCACCCAATTTGAGCTACGTACACCTCGAACAACCAATCCTTCCTTTCTATTATCCATCAAAATGAAGAGACACAACCTACAGCAGATCTGCTGTAATATCCTCTGTTCTCTCTCAGAGTCTCCCTATCTATTTCTCGCTCCGAGAATACACATACGATACACAGTCGCAATACAATACCCTCATACAAAGAGAGGGGTTGCCTTCTAGGTAAAAAAAACCTAAACTAAACATAACTTCTACCGTCAGATCATCCGCCTAATGAACGACCCAGATTAACTAGAAATTACTATACTTTTACAATGCAATTTTACATCTGTTTTTAGCTTCGGGGGCACTGCCCTCGAAACCCCCCGCCAAGGGGGGGCTCCATAAAGTCGCAGCGGCCCCCCTTGGATCCTCCAGGCAACATTTAATTACGGGTAGTGTTGCCGCCTCCATTAAGGTACAGGGGTCCAACACTATGATACAAAATAAACAAGATAATCAGGCTCCACACCCAACAAGTTAGACTTAGGAAATCCATTAAAAATAATAAATTATTTGAATAACTTGAACATAACTTGAAATTTCTGAAATCCATTTCTGGGTCTTGTAGATTAAGTGTACTCTAGTCCCTCCACAAAATTTGGGAGCTAGAGCACAACTGATGCTACCTCAAATACATAAAATCTCAACAATAAAAACCTCAATCAGACTCAAGAGTGAGTCACATATTGACTCGAAGTCGATCTAGAGGTAAAAACCTCATCCAGACTTGATCCCAGATCAAGTTGTTGGATACATCCCATCTTAGACATAAAGAGTATGACAATCCCTGATGCGTCCATCGACCATGCTATCGATCTCTATCCTCATTTCCCAACTCATTGGCCAAATGAGACACTTCCCATGAGTCCTAGACTCCATGGGTAGGATGCATGTGGGGCATAGACCAAAGAGAGGGTGAAGCAACTCAATATCATAATGGTGGGGAAGAAGCACACCAACAAGGTAAGGCGAACCTCGCCCTGTGGTTGCTTATAGCTCCAAGAATCTATCCCCAAGCCCCCTGCAAGCTACTGCGTTGGTGGGTCCCCTCCCTTTCCATAAATTTTCAAGCCATTCTCATGGTGGGATCTTCGGGAATCCTGAACCCTAGCTCCAGGATTGAAATTTGCCTAGGCATCCCCAAGGGTAGGCCTCAATAGGTTCAATTTAACCTTTTGAAGCGATTATTCTTTTTTGGTCCTTTCCCTTCACCTTGTCCAGGTTAGGAACACTATTGGTTGCTATATTCCATCCTCGAACCTAGATTGCGTCCACTTGGCCCCGTGTGGTCCCGCCTCTCATCAAAGATTATTTATCAAAGGCCATTTGGGAATACAAGGTCCCCAAGGATTTTAGGGATTTGGAGCCTCATCTATAAGCCTATTCTTTGTACCTCAAACGTCCAATCCTCATCCCTCACCCCTAGTGGACCAAGCCCCTTGCTTAAAGAGCAAGCAAGTTCCATTCTTCAATCCACATTAGGGAAAGGTTTTTTAGGGTCACTTATCACTTATCCATTGACATATATTTATTATTTACAAGTGATTATTATACTACCGGGACTCCTCCCATTGGTGAAAGTCCGTAAAGAGCAGGGAGTCTTAGTCATGGTGATAGTGGGCTAAGCCTCCACCGTTGCCCTTGTTCTAGCAATTGCCCCATTAGGAACCCCTTTAGGTCTCTTGCTGGTTTGAGTGGTAACAGGGCACATTCATGTACTCTAAAATGCCATTTGGTTTGATGAATGCAGGAGTGACTTTCTAGAGAGCTATGAATATAGTTTTTGTTGGAGAAAAAGACAATATTATTCTTGTTTATTTAGGTGATTTAATAGATTTTTCAAGTTTAGATGAAAATCATTTGAAGTATGTTTGAAAGACATTCCAAAGATGCAGAAAATTTGGTATATCTTTAAATCCAAAAGGTCCTTGTTTGCAATGTAGGAAGGAAAATTATTGGGGCATATTGTTTCAAAAGGTGTTTCAAGATTGATCCAGTGAGAGTTGAGGCACTAAAAGTCATTGGTTTACCAAGTAAGAAGAGAGAAGTGTAATCATTTTTGGGTAAAATTTTCTCAGAAGATTTATTCCAAACTCTGCAAAGATAGTTAAGGATATAAGTTATAACAGATATGCTAAAAAAGAATACTAATATCAAATGGTCTTCAGAAGCCAAGAATTCATTTAATCATATAAGGAAAGCTTTAGCAGAAGCACCAGTTTTGTCTAGCCCAAATTATACCAAGTTTTTTTTATCATTTTCTCCTTTGCTTCTGTTTCCTGAAAAAACTGTTTCAGCTATTTTGTTATTAAAGAATGATGAAGAATTTGGGCAGCTAATAGCCTTTTTAGCAAGATTTTGAGGGATACAGAATTAAAGTAAAATATTCTTGAAAAGCAGGCTTATGCACTTGTGAAAGCTTTAAAATCATTTAGAGCTCACGTATTGCATTCCATAATAGTTGCATATGTGCGACATAGCATAATCAAAGATATTCTTAGCTATCCAGACAGTGATGGCAAGAGGGGTAAATGTAAAGTAAAGATTGAAGAATATAATATGGAAATGAAGTTCACTAAATCAATCAAATTTCAAGGTTTAGCAAAGTTGCTGACAGAGTCAAATTTTAAAGTTTTGGGGATAATTCTTATTTCACAGGTTTCAGCAGATCCCATAGCAGAACCCCGGGGAGAGAATCCACAAGAACCTTTCTTAAAGATACATCAAAAGTTTGCTTCGTCATTATTGTACAAATATATTATTTATTATTTGCAAAATATTGAATGCCCATCTGATTTTGATAAAGCAATTGTTAAATATTTAAAACTGCAAGCAATTAAATATTGCATTATTGATAAAAAACTTTTTTGGAAAGATCCTTTGGGTATTCTAATGAGTTGTGTCACTGAAGAAGAGACTGAAGGAATAGTCAACAAATTTTATAAAGGAGTTTGTGGTGGACATCATGCCTAGAGATAAGATAAGATAAGAGCTATACAATATAAGAATTTGAGGGCTGTTTTTTACTGGCCAAAATTATTTATTGACGTAAATGCAAGAGTCGGATGTTGTATTGAATGTCAGATATTTGTAGGAAAACAAAAATGACCTCCTTTACCACCTATACCAATCAAAATTGAGGCACCTATCATGTGGTGGGCCTTAGATTTTATTGAAGAGATTCATCCTCCATCCAGTGGGCATAATAGATGGATTATTACAGCCGATTATTTTTCAAAATGGGTGGTGGCTATTCCTACAAGGGAAACTACTGATGTAGTTGTTACCAAATTTCTCGAAGAGAATATTTTGGTCAGATTTGGATGTCCCAGAAAAATCAGCACAGATAATGCTTTGTTTCAAGTTCGCTGATGTAATTAATTTTTGTCAAAAATATGACATAATTCTTGGGCATTCTACTGCATATTATCCTCAGTATAATAGGCTTGTAGAGTCATCAAATAAGAATCCGGTGAGGATGATCAAGAAAATTTTATCAGAGAACAAAAGATCTGGGTATTCACATCTTAAGTATGCACTTTGGGCAAACAGAATTAGTACTAAAAAATCTACAGGTGTCTTCTTTCCATTTAGTATATGTTTCCGATGATGTGCTTCCCATTCAATTTGCTTTGCCAGTGATGAAGTTGTTACAGGATCCTTTGGAAGAATCTAATGATTTAATTGGAAGTTTCAATCAAATTATTGGGGCGCAATATACTAGAGAACAAGTGGATGAGAAATTGCAGGAGTATGAAGATAAAATGAGAGATATATTTGATAGAAGAGCATAAGAGAGTAATCTCTTTCTAGAAGATTTGGTTTTGAGATGGGACCTAAAGAGAAGATCATGGAAAACATGGGAAATTTGATACTTGTGGTTTGGATCTTCTCAGATTGCACCAGTGGAAGGAAATAGTACTTTCCTTTTTCAAAATTTTGATGGTAAATTTTTAGGAGAGCTTGTGAATGGGTGATGTTTGAAACATTTTATTCAGTATTGAGCCCTTGGTCTTTTTTGCATCGTTGCATATAATCGGTGATGATGTACATTGGCAATTTAATTTCAGTAGTTAAGGATTGTGTGAGTTAATATTTCAGTTTGCAGAACAAATTTAAATAGCTGACTCCATAACCCAATGGATAAAGCACTAGTTGATTGTATTGAAAATTTAATTTTACTTGTTCAAAATCAAGTGTACAATTCCTTGTACATAAATAAGCTTGTAGTCAAGCATTTAAATTTAGTTTACAGAGCTGTAGGTTTTTAGTTTGTTCATACAATTTGTTTCAGTTGTGGAAGAATTTTAGAACAAAAGAAAGACAGTCTTAGTAATTATGATACAGTTAACAGAATTAGGCTCATTTCCAGGTTTTACATTCAACAGGTTTCAGTATTCAAAAATGGATTGGGATTGATTCAAAAGAATGGATAAGGAATGTGGTCTGCAGGTTGTTTAGTACCTTGCAGGGAAGCACTATAATCCCCAGATGGAGTGGAAATGTTGTAACATTTTACTATCCACATCAAAATTATTTGAGCAAATAATTTTGATGAACCACTTATGTACCAAACCTTTATGTAGTTGAGAAGCTCAGTGACAGTGATATGGTGGTTGTTCTCTGGGAGATGATCTTTATGGATACTGATAGCATTGCAATTTCCTTGGAATGGATTCTTGCAAGGCTAATTCTTCATCCCAATATCTAGGCCAAGATTCACAAGGAGCTGGACTCTATGGTTGGAAACTCGCAGCAATTAACAGAGTTGGACATTCCCATGTTCTATAATTTGCAAGCAGTTGTGAAGAAAGTGGATCAAAGGAAAAGTTCAGATCACATAGCCGATAAAGTCTAACGTTCTCTTGAAATCAATGACTATCTAACGTTGTGGACAACTCAAACATCTAGATTTGGCATCTGATTTATCATTTTTTCATAAAATCTCCCTTTTAAGATTTTTTGAATTTCCACCAGTTTTAGATTAGGAGTTCTGTTTCAAGGTTTCAAAATCTGGACTACTTTTTAATTTTTTCCGTATTTTCGGCATCCACATTGTGGTCCCTATATTGCTAGCTCATCACAATCTGACATGGAGCTTGATGTGGAAGATAATATGGAAGCTGACGTGGAAGGTGACATGTACCTGGTGATGTGGCATCCAGATTCGGCTTTTTGAAAAAGTTGATTTATACAGTTTATCTGGATTTCCGCTATCTGGATCAAGGGTTCTGTAGCAAGCTTCCATATCTAGAGTTTTGAAAGGCACCTGGATTCGAATATCTGGATTTTTCAAAGATCACATTTTAGAGAAGTTTCAGATTTTTAGACATCTGGATCCTTATAAAGGGAGGACCTTTGCATTTCTGCTATTTGGATTACGGTCCCTACATTGCCAGCTCATCACAGTTGATGTGGTGGGTGATGAGGATGTTGATATGGTAGATGAAGAGGATGCTAACATGGCAGCTGACATAGAAGGTGATGTGTATTGGTGACCTGGCATCCAGATTTAGCGTTTTCAGAAAGTCCCATTTTCAAGTAGTGCCAGATTTTCAGACTTCCAGATCTGGATAAATAGAAAACTTTTGAATCCTCTGACCATTTGGATTCTATCTATTGATGGAAAAAGAACCAGCAAAAGATGCGAAGAGGAAATTTGTGTTTTAGTTGATGAATTTGACCCACCAGATTTTGGCAATTGATGGGAAAAGGAAATTTGTGTGGTAAAATTATAGATCCGACCATCTGGATTCTGTCTATCGAGGAAAAACACCTGTTTTCAAAGAAAAGGGAGGACAAGGAAGAAGTCTGTAAATTGATGGATACAGAGAGTACACCAGAGCATACACAGGGAATGGAGTCAAAGTAAGATCAAAGAAGAAGATCTTCAGAATCTCAGAACCTGCATAAAATTTGGAGGAAATGGTCAATTATAGTGATCCTATAGGTAACCGTAATAATTGGAGAAATATAGCTCAATATTCCAAAGATTGATACAACAGAGCTAGCTGTTAGGCAATCAAAACAGAATAGCACGATGGATGTATCTAGCAAGAAATATTGTTTTGTTTCTTAAATGTTAGAAAAATCAAATTTTGTTTTTGGAAACCCAAGCCTATAAATTGTTGGAACAGTTAATACAGTTAGCAAAGGATTTTGTATGAAGGAAAAACGAGAGCTCAAGACTAATCCCAAGGAATCTAGAATTTTTGGGAAATGCTAAAGCTTTTTGGAAATAGTGAATGAACAATGATAAATTGTAATTATTAGTTTTTAAGATTTATTTTTTCAATTTGTATCATTCTGTAAACCTTCTGATTTATTGTGTTCTTTTGTATACCCAAAGATTTTTCAATCCATGTATTTGAGAACTCAACTATATAGATAAAGCATTGAAGACAGCAATTTGGTATTACTTTACCTGCTGTAAATATGTCTTCATTGATTTAATGAATGTGTAAGATTTCATGAATGACACTTTGCATATCTGAGATGACTTTATATTATCATTAAAATCACTTTGGTTATACCTGTGTCTTTGCTCTAATACATTTTGTATTACTACTGAATTATTCATGCTTAGTAGGTACTAGGTATTCATTCTTAATGAGAATTGGAGGTTTGTTTGTATAAACATATTCATTTTGTTATTTTTGTTCCTTATATTCCTCTTTGCCACCATTCAATATTCTAAAATTGGTTGATACATTGAAAATGATGCCTATGAGATTGAGTTTATAATCCTTTCTGTTCCTAAATTATCCCGAGAGTTTAGTTATTAACAGAATTGAGATTTCAGAATAAAGAATTGTGAGTTATATTAGTAGTGCCTTGGCACAGTTCCTAGCCAGGAACATCTCAAGGAGCAACAGCAGTCTTGGACAAACTTGCTGAAAGTTTTCTATCACTGTACATCTGTCATGTTTATATATATATGTTCTGATTTTATACTTAAGTAGGTTTCTTTCTTTGTATTATTTCGGCATTTTCTAGGAGTTGCGCTAGCACTCCCACATCGTATTCATACTGGTTGTACTCTTCTGTCCCATTGACCTACTTTTCTGCTCATTTGTTGGACACTAATAAAATTTTCTTATCTTATCTTCAGCCTTGCAGACTGGTTGCTTGAACCAAGTCTGAATACTATGATTTTTTCTGGTTTTAGAGCAAAATCAAGTGGAAAACACATGAAATAGATAAGTTATGATCTTGTACACCAAAGCAAGCTTAATTTCTTTATAGTAGACATGCAAACAGACAAGCCTAAACACAAAATTCCTGTTTCATTAAATAATATTACTAATTATAGAACATTCTACTGTTCTGGGCAAGAAGAAGCTTTTATGAAACTGCCCGAGGGATTAGGGATGCATTCTAAACCATATCAGGATCTGTGCAATATTTGAGTTAAAGTGCTTAAGATTTCCTCTTTTGGAGTCTGAATCTCCCAGAGATTATTACTTCTATATTGAACCCAAAGTTAATTATCCCTACAGCATAAAGAGAAGTTAAAAAGAGAATTACATAAATGCCAACAAATACACAAACTAGGGTCTGTGAGACTTGCCATTTTATGTATTAGAAGGTAAGGCAACGCAAGTCATTTTCAATAAAATTTCTGTTTGATATAAATTGGAAATTGTTTTTCTATAGTGTATGACTATGAATGCGTTCAATGCATATGGATTTGGCTTCAAATATGCAGCTATTTGTGCATGACCTTGTGTTTCTAGCATCTGCTGACATATACTTTGTGTCATTGAACAGATTTGAATTGCTGCATGAGGAAGGCATTGAATATAGTAAGCTTGGTCTCCGTGATAATGTTGCCCAAATCTGTGTTCTAGAGGTATACTTTACTGCTCAATACATATTTTTCATTAATGCTTATTGCAATAGAAATTAGAATGCGTGTCTACTAGACCTAAATTCTGTTTTAGTTGATTTTGGTTAATCCTTATTTTATTTTTGACTTAAATTGGAATAATTTCTTGATATTAGATTCTTTGGTAATGTTTCCTTAGTCAAAATACTCGGGCAATGCCCAAGTTGGAGTCTGTGATTCTGGAAACAGGTACTACTCATCTCTTAAGGCCCATATTAAAAATTTAGAATTAGGAATATATTGGCAAGGAGTTTTAAAGTCATTTTTAGTGAATAGGACAGATGCTCTTGTTTTAAACTTAAATAGCATTATAGGTAATGATTTCAGTGTCTTTATGAATCAAGGAGTTGATGAATAATTCAGTTAACCATGAGTAGCATATAGCAGCAATATATGGGCTATGATTTTTGGTCTCACAAAATATGTTCACTTGTTTTGATATGTAGGGTTTACTATTTAAGTTTGAGGTTGGACAATTCCATATGAATTGAATGACAAGCACGTCATGTTAGAAAATGATATTGTAATGTCATGACTTGTAGCCAGTGGTGTTAACTTTTAACTGGAATATTTATATCATGCTTGTATTATACCTCCATATATTAATATTATTTATTGTAATTACTTATGAATAACAGTATAACTATTAGTGATGCCTGTACAAAGAGTCATGTTACAGATATATAGCCTCTATTACTGAACGTTGTATCATTTATTCTTCAGTATTCAATTAATATATTTTATTTTTTGAGTGCCAATGTGTAATTGTTCACATTAATTTTCATGGTAGAACCCTTTGGACTGGTATTAGAGCAGAACTACATTGGCCTTTGGCCATGTTGTCGTGTATATGGTTTGAATGCCTGTGGCCATGGAATAGCCTCCACAGCTTAAAGATTGCTGTGCCTAGTTAATTAGAGACAGACTTAAAGTGGACAAACAAAGAAATGCTAGTTTCAAGAAAATAAATCACTGCCCAGTGCCCAAGCTATCTGTAGTAGGAAATAAAGCAAATATAGCATCTTTCTTCGACATTTCGGCCAGCTAACACGGCTCTATTTTTTCCCTTTGTTGAGCAATCCAAATTTTGATAAATTCTGGAATGTACTGTATTACTTATTGCTTCTCTCTTCGACATTTCAGCCAGCTAAGGTGCTATATGGCCCTTTGATGTTTTCTGACACTAAATTTTCCTTGATGAGCTATTGAGAGAATTTTGATGGGATTGCTATTTTGAATAAAGAAAACATCCACTATTATGATACATTTGATTAAGGATCCAACACAGCCATATTGTAACACAGAGGTTTATCTATTTATAAAGGTCTTAAGTTCTCCTTGAGAAATGAAATCATGTCCTTACTTCCTGATGATGGACAGCACCTTACACAATTAGATCAGCCAGTTCCATGGTTATTCTCAGCAACTTATAGAATCTTTTTCCATTTGGTACAAATTAGTATTCTCCCATTTTTCAAATATTTTTAAATTTCAGTGATCTTCTATGCTTATCTAGCCGCAACTCATTTCAATTGCGGAATAGTCTGGCTTTAATCTTTCATACAATATAGAAACCACAATATGCTCAATAAATGCCTCCATGGTCACTGATAACTGCAATCGTTATTAAAAAAAGAATGTTTTCTTTAGGTTTCAAGACAGTCTTAAAGGATGATAGAAGTTGAAGATTTTAATCGAAAGGTGTGTCTTGCAGAACTGCTGCCAGCAATACTGGGAAGAGTTCTTGCCATATTAGATAAGAAGAGTTGCATGTGGAGAATGAATTGATTCTTGACCTGCTTTCAGTATTGATCTATGAGTTTATTTTGCATGCCCACTTTGTACCGACACTCGATGTACTCTTTAGTCCCATTGGCCTACTTTTGTGGTCATTTGTTGGAGATTAATAAAGTTAATTTATATTATCTTACAACTGCCATATGCACAAGAGATATTAACACACATAAAGGAACACTACTTGGGAAAATTGAAGCTGTCACTATAATTATTTTAACAAGAGGTCCTCAATGTGATGTGGTAAACAAATAATTTATTTGTTTACCACATCACATTGAGGACCTCTTGTTAAAAGAAAATGTCATCTCTGTTGGAAAATTGGAAAGGCAGAAAGATTTTCTCTTGTTGATAATTACTATTGATTTCCTTGAGTTATTATTATTTTTCTTATGCTCTTCTTTTATCTTAGTTCATCAAAAAATTACCAAAACCAAAACACGAAGATCAAGGACACCAGATGTAGGTGCACAGCGAGGGAAAAACCCAGTCAAGAACTCTTTCTTCCGTAATTCAAATGAGTAGACCAAGACCCTAGACCAACAGACCTTCCTTTTTGTTAAATTTGGATAACAATGGTGTTCTATGCTTGATGCACTTTTACTTCAATCTTTCATAGGCCCAATACAAGATAACAATCACATAAACTTGAAAGTAAAATGCTGATAGAACACAATAATAGATCAATAGAAGACAAGCCAAATATAGATCAGATTTACAAATCCTTATGTCCAACAAAGATATGAGATATTGTTGCATTACGGCGGTCAGCAGGATGCTTCAACCAGCAAAGTCTTTCTTGGTCAGCCAACACTTTCATGTGTCACACCCACAACCCTCAAAGACACCTCATCACAAGTCAATGCAAGTCAAACCAGGGACAGCGCACAGAAGTCAACACAGGCAGCTTCAGAAAATTCAACGCAACAAACTAGGGCTTTAGTCAAACATCCTGAAATTCCTCGATTTTAGTGCCCAGCTTTACGGCCTCCTAAAGTCGAAATTTCTGCAGAAGATTGAGGTCAAACGACCAAGGGTTGACCACAGTCAACACTGGTCAACGCTACAGCAGAAAAAGTGTTAAAATTGGACAAATAGGTCCAAACTCCATGTTGTGATGCTCAGATGAAGACACCAATATTTTTATTGGGTTCCTCTTTCGAAGGGGTGCAAGATCGATTTAAAGATCATCTTGATCCGATGAGCAGAACATTTATTTTGAATTCATTTTTAATACTTTCAAAATATGTGCAGGTCAGCCTTAAGGTTTTACACCCCCAGCAAATGTGTCACACACCCTTAGTGATTGATATAAATAGAGTCAACATTGGAGGACATTTCAATCATCTCATCACACACATCCTCATGATCCGGAAATGGATGGCGTAAATATGGAATCTGGATGATGCTGGAATTCTGGATGTGGGATTCTTTTGTTGAATTATGTTGATTTTTGATGAACTGTCTTTAAGGGCTGTGTGTGTGACGCTTCTGGTTGGCTGACCGTATTGAGACTTTGCTGGTTGAAGCATCCTGTTGACCGTCGTAACGCACCAACACACTTATATTTTTCTGGCTTGTCTTCTGTCGATCTACCGGTATGTTCTATCAGCACTTTACTTTCTTATTTATGTGATCGCTGATTGACATTGGGGATAAAAGTAAAGTTGCATCAAGCATAGAACATCTTCAAAAATTTACATGGTATCAGAGCTGAGGTGAAGACAACGCCCTAGTTTGTAGCAATCACCGAAGAAGAGGATGGGTTCCTCAAACTACAATGGCTTTAAGGTTGATGAAAAATTGACTGGGAAGGATGAGTTCCATGCTTGGAAGATGACATTGAATCTTAATTTGGAAGACCAAGATGTCATGGACTATGTGCAGGGTAAAATCCAAGAGCCTCCATCCACTGCAACTGTTGCTGCCGAATCAAAGTACAAGAAGGGGGAAATCAAAGCAAAGCTGATGATCAGGGACTCAATTCATAAGAGTCTGGTTGCCTACATCTCTGAGCTAGGTCACGATGCTAGAGAATGCCCTTTCAAGAAGGTCAAGAAAAGGAAGGATCCCTCCGACGGAAATGGGCAACCTTTCAAAAGGTCAAGAAATTCTAGGTATGAGGAATCAAATGTTTTTGATGATAAAAGAAATGAATTCATTCTTGTATCTGCCCTCTTTGCTGCATCTCCACCCGACACTATGGATGTCTAGTTGATAGATAGTGGTGCCTCAAGGCACATCATTGGGTTCAAGGAAGCACTTACTGATATGGTTGAGAAGGATACTAATCTACAAATTATCCTTGGAGATAATGCCACACATCTCGTGAAAGGGACAGGGACTGTGACCCTCCACTTGTCTCAAGGTCAAGTCCTTCGCCTGCAAGATGTACTATATGTATCTAATTTGAAGAAGAACCTTGTGTCTGTTTCGGCCATGGAAGACAAGGGTTTCAATGTGGCATTCATTGATGGAAGGTGCGCATGTGGAAGAAGAGTTTCAAGGAAGCTATCACGATTGGGTTTAGAGTTGGTACACTCTACTAGGTTGGAGGAAGTCCACTGGGAGCGATGACATGTGATACTATCCGACAAACTGAACTATGGCACCGGAGGTTTGAACAACCTCACTACAAGGCCCTTCCCGAAGCAAGGAAGGTGGTGACGGGGATGCCTGAGTTCTCAAATAATCATGAAGGTGTATGTCAGGGTTGTGCCGAAGGAAAGCATACAAGGGGACCTTTCCACTCAAGTGTCACAAAGACATTTGATGTCTTGCAATTAGTACATTTTGATCTGTCTGGTATGCTGCCTGTGACATCCTTGGGAGGATGTTCTTATTATATGAGACGAACGAGTTCAAGAACTTTTGCAGAGGAGCTAGCATCAAGAGGGAGACCACAATGTCTGTGGGATACAGTGAAACTTCGAAGGCCTATAAAGTATATGTGCCTGGTCAAAGGGAAGTGGAGATATGCCACGATGTTACCTTTGACAAAGATGCTTCCCTGAGGAAAGTAGTCAATCTTCCGAGATCTGAGGAAGATCATGAAGCAAGGCCTGGAAATGAAGAAGAACTGAAGGATGAGACGATGCCCGATGCTGAAGGACCAATGGACCCGATTGATCCACCTCCTTCAATAGGGAAGAGACCATCATGGCTCAGGGACACTCTTGAGGATGCCGATGGACATATGGCCCCAAAGGGGGAAATTCGTGAAAGCAAGAAGCTAAGTAGATACCAAGGGTATCTAGCAGCCATGAGTACTATTGTACAATTTGAGCCTGGATTTTTTGAGGAAGCTATAAAGCATCAAGTCTGGAAGGAGGCTATGCACGAAGAGTATGAGTCCATAATGAAGAATGATGTCTGGGATGTGGTTCCAAGACTGGAGGACAAAGTAGTTTTCACCTCGAAATGGCTTTACAAGATCAAGCATGGATTTGATGGAAGTGTTAAAAAGTTCAAGGCAAGATTCGTTGCCTGTGGCTTCTCTCAAAAGGAAGGCATAGACTATGATGATATATTTTCACCTGTGGCCCGATATACCACCATCCGATCTATCATAGCCCTTGTTGCTACGCAAGGATGGAATCTTCATCAGATGGATGTGAAGACCGCATTTTTGCATGGTGCGATAAAGGAAGAGGTGTATGTGGAGCAACCTTTGGGGTTTGAAGTCCAGGATCAGGACACCCATGTCTGCAGGTTGAAGAAAGCCCTCTATGGGTTGAAGCAAGCACCCAGAGCTTGGTACGAGAGGATAGATAGCTACTTGATGAAGCTGGGCTTCACTCGAAGTAATGCTGATCCGAACTTTTACTTCAAGGTTGTCCAGGGGAAGCCTCTCATTCTGGTGCTGTATGTGGACGACTCCTTCTCGGGGAAGGTGGCTTTCACACTCATTCACTGCAAGAGAGAGCTCACCGCCGTGTTCGAGATGAAAGACCTAGGACTGATGCACTACTTCCTAGGCCTGGAGGTTTGGCAGAGACCTGGCTAGATTTTCCTTTCTCAAGGAAAATACATTGTGAAGCTTCTGGAAAGATTTAGTATGATGGACTGTAAGTCCGTGTTGACACCAATGGAGCTCAACTTTAAGAAGTTGAGTGGCAGCGCTGCTGGGCCTGTGCTAGCAAATCCTATTGAGTATCTTCAACTTGTAGGGGCCCTGATGTTCTTAGTGAACACCCGTCCGAACGTTTGTTGTGCAGTGAACACTTTGAGTCAACACATGGTTGATCATAACATTCACTGGGTTGGTGCTAAGAAACTCTTGAGATATCTCTGAGGCACGATAGACCATGGGCTGAGATACACTGCCGGGAGTATGACACTCCATGGATATACTGATGCTGATTGGGCTGGCAGTGTGGTGGATCGCAAGAGCACATTTGTATACTACTACACACGTAGATCTGCTTCGGGCAGGAAACTGAAGTCGGTAGCCTTGAGCACCACTGAGGTTGAATACATTGTAACATGTATGGCTTGTTGTGAAGTCACTTGGTTGCGAAATCTCTTCAGTGAGCTATTCAAGCATGTGCTAGATGCCACCGTTATCCTTTGTGATAACTAGAGGGGGATTCGTTTGTCATAGAATCCGTGTTCCACGAACAATCTAAGCATGTTGATGGCTGGTACCACTTTATTCGGGATATGGTACAGCGAGGCGCTGTAAGGCTCGATCATATAGGAATTGATGAGCAGGTCGCGGATATTCTCACAATGCTCTTGGGGAAGGTCATGTTCCTAACCTTCCGAGAGAATATTGGTATCGTGGAATGACCCTATTCTGAGGGTCCTGTTGGACGATGAGCTCTGGGAGCTATGGGGGGCTTTGGGGATAGCTTCTCGGAGCTATAAGCAACCACAGGGCTAGGCTTGCCGAACCTTGTTGGTGTGCTTGGGCCCCACCGTTATGACTGTGTTTGTTTGCCTCTCATGATCTGTGCCTCGTATGCATCCTACCCATATGAGTTCCGAACTCATGGGAAATACCTCTCATTTGGCCAATGAGGTGGGAAAAGCCAGAGACTAGTAGCAAAGACTGATGGACGCATCAGAGATTTCCGTACTCTCTATCTAGGATGTCACGTGTCCAACCACTTGATATGGGATCAAGTCTAGTGAGGTTTCAGACCTCCTACTGACTTCGGGTCAGATAAACCAACTTCGGGCTGGTATGTGACTCTTTTAGTCCATGTGAGGTTTCAGACCTTCTACTGACTTCGGGTCAAATAAACCAACTTCTGGTTGGTATGTGAGTCTTTGAGTCCATGTGAGGTTTCGGACCTATAACTAACTTCAGGTCAGTAAGACTAACTTCGGGTTAGTATATATGACTCTCTTGAGTCCCAGTGAGGTTTCAGACCTCCTGCTGACTTCGAGTCAGATAAACCGACTCCGGGTTGGTATGAGACTCTTTGTGAGTCCTATAGAGGTTTCGAACCTTTGGGCTGAATCTGTCAGCCGGGAATGATGTCTTTGTGATTGACCCACTTCTGTTCTGAAATAAAGAGGCCAGCAAATCAAGTTACGGCGAGATGATGCACGATGTTTGATTGCACAGGTGGATGGAGTTCTCCCTAGTTGAGAGGGAGTGTTAAAATTGGACAACTAGGTCCAAACTCCATGTTGTGATGCTCAGATGAAGACACCGATATTTTTATTGGGTTCCTCTTTTGAAGAGGTGCAAGATCGATCTAAAGATCATCTTGATCTGATGAGCAGGAGATTTATTTTGAATTTATTTTTAATACTTTCAAAATATGTGCAGGTCGGCCTTAAGGTTTTACACCCTTAGCAAATGTGTCACACACCCTTAGTGTTTGATATAAATAGAGTCAACGTTGGAGGACATTTCAATCATCTCATCACACACATCCTCATGATCCGGAAATGGATGCTGTAAATCTGGATGATGCCGGAAATCTGGATGTGGGATTCTTTTGTTGAAATATGTTGATTTTTGATGAGTTTTCTTTAAGGGCTGTGTGTGTGACACTTCTGGTTGGCTGACTGTATTGAGACTTTGCTGGTTGAAGCATCCTGTTGACTGTCGTAACGCACCAACACTTATATTTTTCTGGGTTGTCTTCTGTCGATCTACTGGTATGTTCTACAACACTTTACTTTCTTGTTTATGTGATTGTTGACTGACATTGGGGACAAAAGCAAAGTTGCATCAAGCATAGAACATCTTCAAAAATTTACAAAAAGCCCTAAACAAATCAATGCAGAAAACATAAACTTCGCTCCACACGTGTAAGGGAAAAAGGCCTCCAAAGGCTATCGAACCAATCAGATCACAATGAGAGAATGTGTGATGAGATGATGACAAAATGACCTCCAAGTCTCTCCAATTTATATTCATCAATGAGGGTATGTGACACATCTCTTAGGCATGTGGGATAAATGTGGCCGACCTTGCACATGTGGAAATTAAATTCAAAATCAATGTTTTGCTCATCTGATCAAGATGATATTTAGATCAATCTTGCACCTCTTCGAAAGAGGAATCCAACAAAAATATGACCATCATCATATGAGCAGTGCAACATGGAGTTTGGACCTAGTTGCCCAAAAATTAACACTTTTCCACCAAGTGAGCCTTCCAATGAGATACAACAACCTTCAATGGTCTCTTCTTGTCCAACAACTACAACCCACCATCAACTGAGAAATTTCGGCCCCAACTTCACCAGCAACTTTAGAATTTCGGCCCCTTCAGCAGCTTCACAACTTCACATGCGTGGGGAAAAGAGAGAGAATTTCGACTTCTGATGCTTGTGAGAGACCTCCTTCTCCTTCGCTATCCTTTTCTTCTTCTTGCTTGAAATTAGCACTTTTTCTTGCCCCAAAAGTTTTAGATTGAACTTCTTGTGAGTGAGTGACAAATGAGGTCGAGCTGCTGCCTTTATATAGTGATTCCGCCCCTCAGTTTAGGCGGACATGGTGGAGCTTGCCTAATTGACTTATTTTACAATAAAATAAATTTCTTCTTTGACAAATGAATCCCAAGAAGGGTCTTTTACAACGTGGCATGGAAAAGGACACTTGACATATACCCAAGAAGCCTTCAATGGAGGCTTTGACCTAAAAACAATTGACCCAAGCATGAATGAAACCCATGCTTTAATAAGTCAATTTATTTAATAATAAAATTTATTTTTCTTTCTTTTGACAAATACATTTCAAATATAATTATGAAGATCGACACTAGTTACATTCTTCAACACTCCCTCTCAACTAGGGAGGTATTCATAATTACCTATATTTACAGAGGTACATGGAAGATCTCCAAAATGAACTACGAAAAGTTCTAGCATACTCTATCTGGGTGGGAATAAGATGAACTAAATATTTTAGCCAGTCTAGGCACCATCAGGCTTATTTACTAAGCATAAACCCAAGGATCTAGGTGCGTATCCAAGGTCAAAGCTACAACACCAACGCCACTCTCCCTCTTCGGGATCTAGACATCAACACAAAGGCCCGACCCGATGTCCTCCCAAGCATCCCCCATTAGATGTTTCATCTCTCCCTAATAAACTAGATATATTCATTTGTCCAAGCATGCTTCCAAGTGTTCATCCTTCTTTATGGAGAGATTTACCTGTTCAATCACAAACTCCTATCAACAATAAACTTTCAGATATACATATACAAGTAAACACAAACTGTTGGGGCTCTTAATCATCTTGATGTCACTTAGTTATTTGAATTCAAATATTCATAAGCTTTTCTCTTTCATTTCTTCATCAACACCAAGACATCCTCAATATATTGCAGATCTATTCATTCTTCGATTTCTTCTATAAGGTATCCATCATGACTATCATAATATGCCATCCCTCTCAATTGGGGAGATGTATTCTTTTCTTCTAACCATGCTCCCTCTTAACTTGGGGAGATCAACCACTTTCTTCTTTTATAACATCGGAGAACCTTCCATGGCTCTAACCCTTCTTATGGTATAACTTCCTTCATCATGCTTATACGAACATCTTCATCATCTGAAGATTATGTTCCTGCAAAACTTTAAACAACAAGTACAAGCAAATACAAACATACAAGGGCATGAAGTTAACTACACCCAAAATTATGTCAATACAATGGAAGCATCAAAACATTCAAACTTCTGACATTAAATACCTAAACCTAGTTAGGTTCATGAGACACATATGCTAGACATCAACTTCTTGCTAGGGTTTTGTCATAAACCCTAGACTTCATCATCAAGACTTCGAGCAACTCAATCATGATATTAATCTCATTATATCTAGGGCCTCAATATTACTTTCAGAGATATATGACATACTCTTCTATGATATATTGCAAACCCTAGAATCCATGTTCGGAACATAAAGCCTTAGATATCAACAATTCAATTAAATACAATTCTGCAATGCATCTAAGAGTTCAACAATTTTCAGAATTTACATGTTAGAATCTACTAGTTGCAAACCCTAGATTTTATCAAGAAAACTAAATCATATCGGAAACAATATCATTATATACTAGAATATCAATCTTCTACTAAAGTTTTGTTACAAATCCTATAATTCACAAACTATGAGCATCAACAATTAGGTAGCATACTCACATATACATATCTAGGATTTCATGCATTAAAATTTCTCATTAATGTCTACTAGGTAAATCCAAGACACAATCATCAAAGTTAGAAATATGGTTACTTGGGAGTGGGAGCGGGAGCGCCATTTTCAAAAGCTCCCAGTCCTGAGCGTTTCGGGGAGCATTTTTTTTTTAAATATATATATATATATTTTTATATTTTGATGCATATATGTCAACAAAAGCATGTAGAATGATGAATTAGACATAAAAAACATAAAAACATAGATTGAATCATATAACATCAATCATCTAGAAGTTATAATCTTCATCAACCACGCCCACAAGTTGGAAACATACAACATATTGACTCTTGAGTCTCACGAATCATCAATCTGAAGGTTTCAAGCTTTCAAAATTCAATATATAACATTTATCATCATTGATATATAACATTTATCATCATTGATTTCAAATTTCAATATCTAACATTTATCATCATTGATTTCAAAATTCAATATACATTTATCATCATTGATATATAACATTTATCATAATTGATTCATTGATTTCAATATATAACATTTATCATCATTGATTCATTGATTTCAAAATTCAATATATAACATTTATCATCATTGATTCACTGATGATTGATCACCATATAACTTTCATGAAGCATCATATTCATAATTCATAATGACTTGTAAACTTATAAATGCCAACTTCAAAGTTTCACCTTTCAAATTCAAACTTCAAACTTAAATTGTCATTAAATATGAAAGAGTCAAGTTTCAATTGTTCAACAGTTATAAAAGATAAAAACTACTAGAAAATAGAAAAGACTAGTAAACAACAAATCTATTTTATCTATTGGCTGGCCCCTTGCCATGCCCACGAGAAATGTCTAATTTGTGAGAATCACGAGGCAATGGTGGTCTTCTAGTACTATCAGGAGTACCACGTCCACGACCATGACTAGAAGGTGGAGGGCAACGTGAGGATGTAGGTGGAGGCTGAATCTGCAAAGGAACAATAGTTGGATATTGAGCACTGGCACTGTCACCCGCACTGCTACTGGATGGTTGGATTGGCCCTGTTTGTGGCGGTGCTGCTGATGCTTCATCATCATCCCTCAAAAGTTCTACTTCCAATTCTTCCATATGTACAATGTCGTCCTCCAAATTATCATCCTCTGGTTGTTGTCCCAGAGTTTATATGATTGATCCTCATATGTCCGATCACAGTAATGACTCAACAACCTCAAGTTGTAATGCACATAAACCAAGCTTTCAGCGTGGTTTTCATTCAGCCTGTTTCTTCTCACATTATGTATGAAGTTGTAGGTGTTCCAACACCTCTCTGCAGAAGAAGTATTCACAACTTGTGAGAGAACTTTTTTTGCCAACTTTGGCAAAAGTCCCATGCTGCCATATGCTTCCCACCATGTGAGAGCATCAAATCTATCTCTGTCTTCCATTGCATGGAAGGAACCAAAGTGACTAGTGCAATTGAAGTATCTGCCTAATTCAAGGCGCAATCTAGCACACTCCTCCCTGTCGGGGACCAACTTGTCTAATGCCTTCATGTACCCCTCTTGTACCTCTGGATCTGTGTGAGGTTTGATCCTAACTCCACATCCAGGTGCAGGTTGGCCCAATCAAGATGGAGAGTAGTATTTTGGCATAAGGATATATGCCAAGGCATGTAGTGGAACATGGAGTTTATTCCACCGTGCACACACAGAGTTGTGAATCATTGCACAGAAGTTGGGATCATTATCCTTAACAACATCTTTTATTTGGCCCAACATGCTATCCATTTGCTCATAAATCTCCCCAATCACTAGTTTATCTGTATCTAAAAAATGAATCATGTGATAAATAGGCTTGGTGAAATTCAAAATTTCCCTCACACGTGCCCAAAACAAAGGGTCAAGGGCAGTCTCCTCATGTTCAAAACCTTGCCTGTCAACTATTGTCGCTGCCCTGTCCTTTAATACTTGCCAGTGTGGGCTTGATACCATTGCAGCCAATGGCTCTCTTACCTTCAAAAGGCACCTGAAGGTGAGGTAATAGCTAGCAAATCTAGTCTTTGCTATCTTCAACAACTCCAATTTGGAGTGAGTACGAAAAAGCCCATGGGTATTGCTATGATTTGTAATAAATCTTATCATTTTTTTACCTCTCTTGTACAAATCACCAAGCCATTTGAATTGAGGTTGTTTGTTTTTAATGATATCATGCATCAAAAGGTTCATTGTGTGAACCAAACACCTAGACCAAAATATGTTGGGGTATTTATCCTCAATAATTGCTCCTGCTACCTTACAGTTAGCAGCATTATCAGTGATGACTTGGATGACATTGTATGGCCCAATACTTTCAATTGTTTCAAGTAATGGTTCTGCAATGTTAATGTCGGTCTTGAATTTGTCTGAATAATCATATGCTGAAAGGAATATTGCACCACTAACAGACACAACCATAACACTTATCAATGGCTTTCCTTTTACATTGGTCCATCCATTAGATACAATGGACACCCCATGCTTATTCCAATAATTTGTCATTCTAGCCAAAGAATTATTTATTTTAGCTTTTTCATGATCAAGTCCCACGGTTCTAGCCTTGTCATACCCAGGGCTCTTGTATCCTTTAGGGGCATCATTAATGGCAGAAACCATTTCATGCTAATAAAGTGAGCGAAGAACATTGAACGACACCCCACATGCATATAGAAATCTGAAATTTTTTGAATCCACATCATTCCTACACCCTTCGTCAAGGAAATCGGATATGGTTCTACGCCTTAAGGAGATGTTTGGTCTAGGTGTGCCTCCATATCCATTGCCATGGGTGTAAGTTGATGGAATTCTTTGTCCATGATGTGATGGACCTGATGGTGCATAAGAATCAATGAAACCCCTAGATCTTCTAGATCTCTGTAGGGTAGCCTCCTCTTCCTTTCTATATTTCTCTCTCTCTGTTGCTGGCACAATTACACAAATTTTGATTCCTAGATTTTTTTTTTCCATCTCCTGGCATTTTCCCACAAAGGTGCCTTCTGGCACGGGTGTATGAACCTGTGTATTCTTTATTGCAATGGGGGCAAAGAAATTTAGTGGTTCCACCACCTTTCCCTCCTTCTTGCCTCTGAACATATTTCCATAATGGTGTTTGACTTTGGTCTTGTTTAGTTGGGGTCTCTGTGGCCTCATGTTCTCCACTCTCCCCTTCCTCCTCAACATACTCCTCCTCTTCAGGATTTTCATCAAATCCACTATAACCCACTTCTTCATCCTCCTCTTCTGTAATGGGCTTCTTTCTTCTACTCTCCAACACCATTATTACAAAGAAAGGAACCAACATGAAGAAAATCCCTAGCCATATAGCCATGATGTTTCAAGTTTCTAGCTTGCAAAAAAAATGGAGGAATGCCAAATGGGAATAGGAAATGCAACATAGGAAAAAAACAATTCAATTTTTCACTTTTCAACACACTAAAATGCAAAATTGAGAAAAAAATTCAAGTTTTCATTTTTGAACAACTTAAAAATGCAATATAGAAAATAAAAAACTAGATTAGAAGTCCTACCTATTTGCCTTGACTCCTGACTCCTTCAATCCTCCTCTTGCTCTCTTGTAGCTTGCTCCTTGCTCTCTCTGTGCTCCCTCCTTGGCACTTCCGCTTTCCAAACTCTCAAGCTCTCTTTCTCTCCAACTCTTAAGCTCGAGCTCTCAAATTAAAACAATGACAAACAAATGAGGAGGGTGGGCTTTTATTTACCCAACCCCCCCTCCCTCCCAAAAAAAAATTTGGAAAATTTCTGTCGGAAATTCTTTTACGCATCGGGGAGCATTCGGGGGTGAACGCTCCTCGACCGCTCCCTTCAGTAAATTTTTTTTCTAGAATCGTTTTTTTAATGGGGCGCTCGGGGAGTGTTCGCTCCCGAGCGCTCCCTGAAATGCTCTCGAAAAAACAGGGAGCGTTTTTTCAGGCTTGTAAGCGTGCTCCCAAGCGCTCCCAAAGAGGTCTCAAATGGAGCGCGTTTTGGGAGTGGGATCAGGGGGGGGGGGAAGCTTCCCCGCAACCTTGGTTAGAAATACAACGAATTTTCTCTAGGCTAGGGTTTCAATGAAACATACGAGTATACACCTGGGGTTTCATTCCTAGGAGCTTACAGTGGATATTATAAGGGTTTTGCTCATAAACCCTAATTCATCAAACCCTAAAGATCTAGGGATTCAATACATAACTTTAGCTAGCAAACCCTAAAGGACTAGGGTTTCATAATCAATATTGACACACCCTTAGGTTAGGGTTTTATAGTGAACCTTTTTAGGGTTACATAAGCATGATAATTTAATTTAATGAGGGTTGATTCAATCTAATGATTAATTACCCTAACAAGAATCTTTATGATTCAAAACCTTAGACATAACGATGTGAGTAATGTAAAACAAATTTTAAAAGAAAGAATGACTGTACCTTTTGCATGAAGAGAACTTTATAACAAAGCTTATAGTTTAAGACATACTTTTGAGTTGTTTCTTAACAAACCTTGTTGGACATCAATTCTTAAAGGGAAGAACTTCTTCGATGCTTCAAGTCTATCCTTTCAAATCTCCTCCATAACCCTTGAGCTTTCGACAAGCTTTCCTATCACGGGAAATATAAAAGGTTATTAGCATACAATTAAAACAAGTCTTGATGTGAGGTGGAAACTAAACATGAAAAGATGAAACAAAGAACATAATTCTTGTCTTTTGTTAAAATGGTGGAGGCTCCCTCTTAATCCAATCTTGAGGGAAACCTACAACTAAAAATAAAAGATGTTCTAACATGACATGTTAGACCTACAAGTTCTAGAAATCAAAATATAAAGGAAAAACATTGCAAAACTTAAAATAGAATGATATGCAAGGGATAGTGTCCTTAAGAGTCCTTAGCAAATAAATCTTTGGCTTCAGATTCTTTTTTTTTTTCTTCCTAGGCGGATCTTCATCAACAATATTCACATGTTCTCTTTCTCTCTTCCCATTCCTTGGATTCTCCGGACATTGATTTTTATAGTGACCTGTCTTATGACAATTGTAGCATTCAATATTTGATAGGTCTACTTTCTTCTTTAGTCTTTGAACTTCTTGAAGGTTCCCTTTTTCTTGTGATTCAAGATGTTTTCTTCTTAATCCTCCTCCTTGTTTTGTACTAATGATATTATGGCTTCTTCTTGACTGCATGCATTCTACATTTGTTCGAATGTTGGAGTATCTTTCTAACCGTTGATTCTTGATGCAAAAGCACTCCAAGATTTTGGTAGACCTAGAAGAGTAGTAATTACGAGCTCCTTTTCTGGTACAATTTCATCTATTGCTTGAAGTTCATCTTTGATTCTAGATATCCTTAAGATGCCACAATATCGCCTTTCGTCATTTTGATAGTTCTTAATTCATTCTTGAGGCTTGCTATTTGACCAATGTTCTTGATAGTGAATAATTTGGATATGGTCTCCTACATTCCTTGAGCGGAATCTATGTTGGCTAATGTATGGAATAAGGTTGTCCTTTACTCCATCCACTATTAGGTTCATGGCCAAGATTTCGGTTTCTCTTGTTGATAATTACTTGTGATTTCCTTGAGTTATTATCGTTGAGAAATCAATGCAAGTAGATTAGGGCTTGATTTCTCTTTCTTGATAATTACTTGTGAATTATGCTGACTTCTTTTACTTCTTTATTAGATTATCTTTCATCAAGCAATTACCAAAGTATGTATGAACAAAGATCACAAGAACACAAGAGACAAGATGTCGGCACTTGGCAGGACAAAAACCCTCTCATAGGGGAAAACCCAATCAAAATTCTCTTCCTTCAATAGTATTTTTTGAGTCTCTTCACCCTAGACATAGACCAAACCTTCCCTCCACACCAAGTCAACCTTCCAGATCTTCGACCTCACAACAACAACAACTTGTCGTCTAATAACTTCGACTAGGCAATAGTTCCGGTAGCAACAACAACATCAGACACAAAAAGAATTTGATCTCCCAAGTTAGTGCAAGAAATGGAGAGAGACTAACACCAAAATTTCAATTTTCTCTCTCTATTTTCTTGACCCAACTTGCACTCTTTTCAACTTCCTTCACCAACTTCACACTTTTTCCTATGCAACAGTAGATATCGAACTTGCTTGAGAAGTGATGCTCCAAATGAATTCGATCTCCTTCCTTTTATAGGCTTCAGGTGAGGTTGAATATGTTCCTTTGAGGTCAACTTGATGTGGAGGTACTATAAATAATTTTTGACTCAATGTTAAACTTATTTACATGATTCAAAATCCCAATAAGGGTCAATTTAAATCCGTAATGATTCTATAAACTCAGAATAAATCCTAGAAGTCCACAATAGAGACTTTGAACTACAATAATATGATCCAAGCATGAAACCCATGCTTTAATAAGTCATTTAATAATAAAATAAACTCTTTTCTTTAATTCTTTTGATAAGTACATTCTTTTGAATCTAGTCCATGGCATTACGGTGCCTAATGCTTCGCAATGCCATGGACTAGATTCCTGACAAGGGAAATCTATCCATTGGTCTCTGGGACTAAGGTGGACTAAAGATTTCAGCCTCTCTACGTACCATCAGGCTTACTTACTAACCACCAACCCAGGGAACTAGGTGCGCATCCACCTGATGCCACCCTCCCTACCAGACATCAATATAAAGTGTGGGCTCGATGTCCTCGTAGGCAATGCTTCACTCGCAAATCATATCTCTTCCAATCTATTATCACCAATACAATCAGCAATATTTACCAGACCAAGCTTGTCTCTAAATATTCAAACTTCTTGTTAGGAAGAGACTTCATTAGTATGTCTGCTACTTGTTCATCTGTCGAGACATACTCCAACTTCACGATCCCATCCTGTACCAAGTTCCTAATGAAGTGGAACTTATTGTTGATGTGCTTCGTCCTAGCATGAAACACAGGATTTCCAGACATCTTGATAGAACTTTGATTGTCACAGTTGATTATAGTAGGACTTAGAGAATTCTCGAACAAGTCTGTCAGAAGCTTCCTTAACCACACAACCTTCTTTCCTACTTCACATGCAACCACATATTTTGCTTCAGCACTACATAAAGCAATAAGACCTTGCTTTCTACTCATCCATGAAATCATAACAGATCCTAGACTGAAGCATCCACCAGTAAAATCCTTCCATCAGTCTCACTGCCACCCTAATCAGAGTCTATAAAGCCAATTAGGTTGACTTCCTTACTATCGTACTTTAGGCAGTGATGTATAGTACCACAAAGATACCTTAATATGTGTTTTGTAGCTATCTAGTGATCATGACGAGGTTCCAACTGAAATTGACTAAGAATGTTTACTACAAAGCATATATCTGGCCTAGTGTTTACCAGATACATTAGGGAGCCCACCAACTGTGGATAGGAGGTAGGATCCACGAGACTTGAGTCAGAACCCTATAACTTCTTGAGATTGGTGATCATAGGAGTAGTCATGGGCTTGGAGTCCATCATTCCGAATTTCTCCAACAGATTAATGATGTACTTTCCTTGCCCCAAATATATTTTTCCAGGTTTCTGCCATTCTTTGAGACCCATGTAGTAGTGCATAAGTTCTAGATCCTTCATCTCAAAGTCAGCTGCCAAAATCTGCTTGCACTCTTGAATTCTATGCTCCACACCAGTGATGAATAAATAATCCACATATAGTAGAATAATGACAGGCTCATTATTCATAACCTTGATGTAGAGATTTGGATCAACAATACCCTTCACGAACCCATTTCTTAGGGGATATGCATCCATTCTCGCGTAACATGCCCTAGGAAGTTGCTTCAAGCCATATAGGGCTTTCTTGACTCTGCACACGTGAGAGTGCCTGCTATTTACTTCAAAACCTTTGGGTTGTTCGATGTATACTTCCTCATCAATGGTCCCATTGAGAAATGCGGTTTTCACATCCATTTGATGGATGTTCCAACCCATTGTAGTAGCCAATGAAACCAAAGATCTAATGGTAGTATACCTTACTGTAGGTGCAAAGGTTTCTTCATAATCTATTCCTTCCTTTTGAGAGAAGCCCCTTGCGACGAACCTTGCTTTGTACTTGACTATGCTTCCATCAATAGCGTGCTTGATTTGTAGATCCGTTTGGATGTGACAATTGATTTGTCACTAGGTCTAGGAATGATTTCCCAAACCCCATCCTTCATAATGGATTGGTATTCTTCCTGCATCACCTTCTTCCAAACTTCTTGATGAACACCTTCTTCGAATGTAGATGGTTAAGCTTTAATTAGCTTCGTCATATATGCAACATTGCCAGAATATCTCTTCAGTCTTTTACTTTCCCTAAAGGTTCCCATTAGAGCTTCATGTCCTTCGACATCTTGTAGAGTAGCTTTTAACCAATTTGGCCTTTTCCTTGTGGTCTTTCCTCGTGTTTGGGATGATCACAGGTTGAATAAGCTCACTTGTTCCTTCTTCTTCTTCTTGCTTTGTAGTAGAGTTTTCATGGTGTATTTCTTCTTCTTCGAATATTGGCGATTCTTCATCATCGAAATCTATGGGTATTTCTTTAGATTTCTTGTAGGCTTGACTTGCGCCAAATATGACAGCCCTGCTTACTTCAATATGCCTTCCTTCCTTGATGTAGATTCTATGTGTTTTTGAGGAGAGACTATATCCAACGAATATTCTTTTTATGCTTGTAGAATCCAACTTCTTTTGCTTGTCCTTGGGAACATGGATGTAGGCAGGGCTTCCAAAGATTTATAGGTGATCTACATTCGACTTTTTTCCTGTGAATACTTCTTCGGGAGTTATATTCGTGAGACTTCTATGGGGACTTCTATTTTGAATGTACACGGATGTCATGGCTACTTCTCCCCATAAGAATTTTGGTAGGTCTTGGTCAAGGAGCATTGTTTTAATGCCTTCTTCAATAGACCTATTCTTTCTTTTAGCAACTCCATTTTGTTCGGGATAGTAGGGAACAATGAGTTCCCTCTTAATTCCTACTTACTTACAATATGCAATCAACTCCTTGGAAGTGAATTCCCCACCATTGTCGGATCTGAGAGTTATTATTTTTCTTTCGGTGAGGTTTTCCACTTCAACTCGAAACTCCTTGAATTTCTCAAATACTTCGTCCTTTGTCTTGAGAAGATAGATCCATGTCTTTCTAGACTGATCATCTATGAATGTCACATAATAAAGATGACCTCCAAGTGATTTGTCCGACATGGGCCCACATACATCTGAGTGAATAAGGTCTAGTATTTCTTTAGACCTAGACTCACTATTTGGAAATGGCTTTCTTGTATGTTTTCCCAAAGAACATGCCTTGCACACACCTTCATGGTCTTCCTTTATATTGGGGATGCCATTAACAAATTGGTTAAGAGTGGGAATAAATCTGTAGTGTAGATGATCATACCTCCTATGCCATAGCTCAATAGGACTAATGTCCATATGAACCAAAGCTTGAGGAGGTGGAGTAGTGACCCTATCCAAATTTCCTTCATGAACTCCAATAACGCTAGATTATTAATGCTAGAGTCTTTGCCCCAAACCAATACTTTTCCATCAACAAAAGAAATTCTTTCTCCTTTATCTTCTAAACAAGAAATAGAAAGCAAATTCTTTTTCAAACATAGAACATATAGTATGTTGTTGAGGTGCAACTTCGATCCACTTTCCAATTCCAATGATGTTGATCCTAGGCCTCTAACAACATAGCTTCTGTTGTCACCCAATTCCATTGCATTAGAAGATGACTCCTTTGATAGTGTATGGAGTTGTTTACTTTCCCTTGTCATGTGTCTTGATGCTCCACTATCAATGATCCATGCATTGTTATCATTAAGAGATCTTGTAAGAGAAGCCAAAAATCCTTGACTTTTGACTTTGTTGAATAAGTAGTGGATGACCTTCTTGATCCAACTTCCAGCAGTGTTGATACCCATTCTCATATAGCTTATGAAAGAGGGAGAATCCATGTTCAAACATTTTGAGCCAATAAAGTGATCTTTGACCTTTCCTGACCTTAGCTTTGATACCATGTTGAGAAATCAATGCAAGTAGATTAGTGTTTGATTTATCTTTCTTGATAATTACTTGTGAATTATGTTGGCTCTTTTACTTCTTTATTAGATTATCTTTCATCAAGCAATTACCAAAGTATGTATGAACAAATATCACAACAACACAAGAGGCAAGATGTAGGCCCTATGCTAGGGAAAAACCCCTCTCTTAGGGGAAAACCCAGTCAAAATTTTCATCCTTCAATAGTATTCTTTGAGACTCTTCACCTTAAACATAGACCAAACCTTCCCTCCACACCAAGCCAACCTTCCAGATCTTCGACCTAACAATAGCAACAACTTGTCCTCCAACAACTTCAACTAGGCAACAGTTCTAGCAGCAAGAACAACAACAAACACAAAAAGACTTTGATCTTCCAAGTTTGGGCATGAAATGGAGAGAGACCACAACCAAAATTTTGATTTTCTCTTTCTCTATCTTCTTGACCCAACGCACACTCTTTTCAGCTTCCTTCATCAACTTCGCTCTTTTTCCTATGCAACAGTAGATATCAAACTTGCTTGAGAAGTTATGCTCCAAATGAATTCGATCTCCTTCCTTTTATAGGCTCCAGGTGAGGTCGAATAGGTTCCTTTGAGGTCGACTTGATGTGGAGGTACTATATTTAATTTTTGACTCAATGTTAAACCTATTTACATGATTCAAAAGCCCAATAAGGATCAATTTAAATCTGTAAGATTCTATAAACTCGGAATAAATCCTAGAAGTCCACAATGGGGACTTTGACCTAAAATAATATGACTCAAGCATGAAACCCATGCTTTAATAAGTCATTTAATAATAATATAAATTCTTTTCTTTAATTCTTTTGATAAGTACATTAAATATAAATTATGAAGACTAAACCTAGTTACAATCTTCAATAATTATTATCTTTCTTATGTTTTTCTTTTATCTTAATTCATCAAGCAATTACCAAAACCAAAACACGAAGATCAAGGACACCAAATGTAGGTGCATAGCTAGGGAAAAACCCTTATATAGGGGAAACCTAGTGAAGAACTCTTCCTTCAGTAATTCAAATGAGATAGACCAAGACCCTAGACCAACAAACCTTCCTCCTCCACCAAGTCAGCCTTCCAATGAGATACAACAACCTTCAATAGCCTCTTCTTGTCCAACAACTACAACCCATCATCAACCTAGAAATTTTGGCCCCAACTTCACCGACAGCTTCAAAATTTCAACCTCCCTAGCAACTGCAGAATTTTGGCCCCTTTAGCAGCTTCACAGCTTCACACGTGTGGGAAAAAGAGAGAATTTCGACTTCATATGCTTGTGAGAGACCTCCATCTCCTTTGCTATCCTTTTCTTCTTCTTCCTTGAACTTCACACTTTTTATGGCCCTAAAATTTGCAGATCGAAATTGTTGCGAGTGAGTGACAAATGAGGTCGAGTTGCTGCCTTTAATATAGTGATTCTGCCCCTTATTTTAGGCTAACTTGTCCAGATTGAGGCTGACTTGGTGGAGGAGGCTTAATTGACTTATTTTACAATAAAATAAATTTCTTCTTTGACAAATAAATCCTAAGAAGGGTCTTTTACAATGTGACATAGACAAAGACACTTGACATAAACCCTAGAAGCCTTCAATGGAGGCTTTGACCTAAAAACAATTAACCAAAGCATGAAACCCATACTTAAATAAGTCAATTATTTTAATAATTAAATGTCTTTTTCTTTCTTTTGACAAATACATTTCAAATATAATTATGAAGATCGACACTAGTTACATTCTTCAACAATATCCAAGCTAAGAAGAATAAAGAAGGCACAATAGCCATTGCCGTTGCCATTTGAAAATTAGCTAAGTGAAAAATATCTGCTTGTTCTCCATTTCAAAAGTTGATTAAAAAAATGGTTAATGTGACTTAAAATATCTATCTATCGATATCCATATTTGACTAAACTGCTATCTTTAAACTTTTATTTCGTAATAAAATGATATTTACATTTGCTATATACAAAAGAAGGTGGGTGGTGCATGCAACGACTAGAGGCAAAAAGTACAACTAGAGGTGCTCAGGGGGCTTAACCGAAAATAGGGTGTCTAAGCCTTAGTAGGCATAACGACTTCAAAATCATATGGTTCAAGGTCAAAATAGAGAGCTAAAAACAAGTTTGTTGTTCAATTGGCCACAATAAATGATAACTTTTGGGGTCACTCTGAAAGTGTTGACACCATGTTTGGGGGTGCTTCATGAGTTTTGGGGTATATGGTGTATGACCAACAGATTAGTCCATGATGGATTTGCACATTGGAGATGAATTACCCATTGGATGCTTGACCTTAGTTGGGTGTGTTGTCGCACAAAATGTCTAGGCACCGCGACAACGGCTCAGATTAGGGGCTGTCACCCTAATCACCAATCTCTCTGTTTAAGCTGTCTCCCTATAGCAGACTAAGGGGGGTGCCCTATGGAAATGGAATGAAGGAGGACTAGTTGGGAACCGACCACTTTGGGAGACACTGTTCAACGGCCAAATACTTGTATTAGATCTAGCAAGATTAAAGGATTGGATTAGATTTGAATGATTGATGCCAGTGCCTTATGGAGTCAACTATCTTGCTAAGGAAATTAGAACCAAGTACTTGATGAGAAACTGCCCCTTGGATGAATGGCTATCCTATATGTAATGCAGATCCTAAGACTAATGTGAAGTGCAGGAATGTTAATTTTAATTAAATTCCTACTCTAAGTTTAGACCCTTCGATCTTTTCTATATTGAGCATGATTTCGTAGTAAGTGGCAGAGAGAAATTAAGGTGAAGCACACTAATGTATGATTAACGATACATCTCCTGAAAATGTAACGTACCCGCTGCCTCCGGTGCTGCAGAGAGCTGTGGCTCTGATGACTGCAAGGTCACCGTTTTAAGTACTACTAAAACCAGGCTTCTCAAGAAAAGATGGATGGGTACCTAGCTTTCTATCGAATAAGCTTATGCTTGGAAGTAAATTTTAAATATGCAAGGCTAACTTAATATGCAAATGCACGAGAATTAGGAAGTGTTTTAGTGAAATTTGATGTTAAATAAAGCAAAGCACTTAGATTATAAGTTATTCTGATTCAAACACTAAGCACTAAAGCGAAAACGCTGATTATGAAGATGCCAAGAATTTCCCAATTGAAGGATATACAATTTGTCACAGACCAACAATAGAGTGCTCAATAAAAATATCGATCGCAATTACTTGAAAGTTTCTGAAAAATATTCAATAAGTATGCAATAATTCAAGTAAATGAAACAATAGTTAATTAAACAATCGGCGAATTTAATCGATATCAAGCATTTAAAAAAATCACATGCCAATGATCATCAAACTCAGCCGAAGCATATCAAAGTATTTAGCACTTAAATCTCAATAATTAATCATCAAGAAATACCATGAAATTTCGATGCTAAATAAATACTTCGTCAAGTAATTTACGGATTAAATGATCTTCTAAAATAATGCAAATCCAATAAAAATTCTTATTTTTCTCCTATAGTCAAACTTAGGATATTTCAAAAATTAATTCATGTCAACTATAAGATTTCTTCCACAATTAAATATTTTCCCTGAGGCTTAAGACTTTGATAAATTGACACTTTAATAATGGCCCCAAAACCCTAAGATCGAAAGATCTAACTTCAAAAAAATAAATGGCCTTTAAATTTTTATATATACAAAAGAATAAAAAATGTTATTAGTTAATAAAAAAATAGAAATTTTTTGACTTTTTAAAGTTTTTAAAAGTTAATTAAAACTTTGGATTTTATTTTATACAAAAGTTAAAAGTTAAATGAAATTCTTGATTTTGCTTCATGTACAAATAAAGAAAAAATTTAAAAGTTCAAGTTTTTAAAATTTAAAATTTTTTTTAAATGACAAAAGTTTGGAAAGTTAATAATTTTTTTTATTTTTTATTTGAAACAAAGGCCAAACTAAAAAAAATAAAAATATAAAATCGAAACTTATCAAAAGAAAAACAGAAGGGAATCGAAGTTAAATGTTATGTTATATTGCTTTAGGCTAGAATGCAGGTCGAAGGCAACAAGCGAGAGCATGGAAAAGGCCGTCGGCAAGGAGCAGGGATGGAGTCGTCCAGAGTGAAGGAAAGGCTGCGTGAGGGATCGCGAGGAAGCCACACAGCAAAGGAGAGAATGCCGATGAGGAGAAGATGTGTAGGCAATGAAGGAAGGAAACATATGGAGTGAGGGAGCGGACAATGAGAGGAGGCAGGTTGATGCACAATGCGCTGGAGGACGCAGGAATGGTCACGCGAATGAGGGAAGGAAGGGGTTTTGAGTAGCAAGCACTCAACAAGAGAGGCTTCGAAGAGGGTTAACGCAGTAGGGAGTGAGCTAGGAGACAAGGAGGTTGAGGGAAACGCTGCTACAGGCAGCGTAAAAGGAAAAGGGAGCAGATAGCGTGGAGACATTGTAGGTCGATGAAGCTAAAAATTCGAACAACAACAGAAATACTGAGAAAAACACAACAATTTGAGATGGATTTCGAGTAGCAGCAGAACCTGGAAGATGGCAGTGCAAAAGAGGAGGCTGGGGAGAAAATCACAGGCACGCTAGTGCACTCCTTAAAAAAATTTCGAATTTTCTTTGCCCAGAAATAATTTTTACTCAATATAACTCAGATTTAAAAATTTAATTAAATTTTCCTGCAAAATTTTTATGTTTCGAGACAAGATCTTACCCTTGAGGGCCTAGATCTTGCTCGGATCTTGGAGTTTCCTTTGAAAAACCCTCAGATCCACACCTTTAGATAAATCTTGGAGTTACTATGAAGTAGGCTTTTCAAAAAATATATGTCCGAGTCTGCTGGTCCAACTGAGGACTATCCCCAAACACTCAACGAAAAACTTTAGAGATTTTCTGCAAACACTAGATCAACCGTCAAACTAGGTAAAAAAATAAAATAACAATGAAATTCTGAAGAAATTGAGATACTTGCTACTTCAAGCAAAATAAAAAATGTTACCCTAGACCCAACAAACTAAATAAGCTAATTTTATTCAAATTATTCTAAGAGAGCTATTGATTTGCAATTTTCAAATAATATCTGTAGAAATTAAAAGAATGTTACCATAGATTCATGAAGAGGAACACCACCGCAAGTTGAAACCCCAAAGACTTTGCATTTATTCTAGAAAATAGACAAGTGAGCTTGAGAAGTTAGTACACGATCAAAAGATTGGATGAAAAAATACACCGACACTGACCTCTAATTTATAGATAAATTCTCCAATGGCTAGTTCGCTTGATCCCCGTCAAAGTAATCTCGACCGTTGAAAAATATTGGATTATCTTTTAATCTCGTTCGTTAAGAATATTTATTTTTTGAGGAATTACAAATTTTTCATTTAATTCCTTTTAGTTAACTCAAAAATAATAATTTCGAGTTAATTACCTCAAAAAATTAACTTTGACTTAACTACCAAGGCCCAAGGGTCTAAAATTTCTCAAAATTTTCAATACTCCCTTGGCCCGGGACTACTAAAAATTTATTTTTTAGAGACCCACAAATTTTGCCTTTGAAAAATTTAAATTTGCCTAGGACATAAAATTAATTAAATTTCTGGCTTAGGATTTTTAATTTAATCTGGCCAGAAAATTTAATTAATTGACATATGAGGGGATAAATTATTTTCCAACCCTTTTTACATAAGATTAATATATTAAAACCATGAGGGGGAACACCTGTTCATAATAGACCCTCAATTATCTACCCAATTTCGCGACTCAAAATATGACCTAATAGACCAGGTAATTTGTAATAAAATAATCCAACCAATTAGCTAGGATTATTCCCACATTACTTTTACAAAGAATCGATAAAAAAACACTAGGACTTGCTTAATCTCTTGATGACAAAATCCACCCTAGCTTTGGGGTGAGGTTGGAGGGAAAAACTCTACTGATCATTTGTGTCTAGAGACACAGTTGAATCAGTGAGATGAAAAACCTCTTAGGATAGAAATCGTCACTAGGATAGAAATTGTCACCAAAATACTAGGCTTACCTAGGTTGTTACATACATGATGGTCTTACTAAGATCATTTACATTATAAACATGCATAATGGGTTTACATCTTTTTCAAACTGTCGACTGATGATGAAATCTGAATGGAACAGACACTTGAACATGATGGATCTCTTTTGCGAAAAAAGGGGTGTATTGCCATGGGATCGTTGACACAAAGTGGTTAACATGGTGCTTGCATGATATTCTATCTTGGGCCATTGGAGATCTTCAGACAACCTGGTGACATTCTACGTGCTAGCAGCATGGAGATGGTTGTTTGTTGGGAGAACACATTGACTAGGAGCATTGTGCATATTGGAGGAGGGCATTGGGCCTTAGATAACACAAGGCAGGTTGGATGCTTGTATGGAGCCTTGGAGTTGTTAAATTGTGATGCAGCTTCAAGAAGAATTTATTTTGATTAGCAAAGACGAAATTCAAATCTAATTGTCATAGATTTACATTTTAAATTATGAATTAAAGTTCTAAAGATTCCAAGTTAAATTAAGGGTATTTGGAGGGAAACCTATTGGTAAAATTCAAAATTTTAAAAATCTCTTTTTCTAAGCTCAGCTTCAACCTCATGTCGGCTTTGCCCAAATGTTGTGTCTCCTCGTCACCATTATCAATTATAAATACCGACTAGATTGATCCCTTGTGTATGATGCAAATTCTGGTTGGGGGTTCTATCTGAGATTTCTCTAAAGAGCATGGTTCAGATAGCTTTCAGGACTCTTAAGATTTCCACCATAATTATCGCATTTGATGGCACAAATTATTTTTGGTGGAACAATTCTTCTTTTCTTCGACTACAAGATTACCATGCATCGGTTTCAAATCTACTCAAATGATCTTGCTGCCCTCGCATCCCTGTTATTGTTATGTATATTTTATTAATTATTAGTTAGATATAGTTATATTAGGTTTATTAAGTGAAAGGGCATGATCAAAGATCATGCCTCTTCACCAAGGGACACCATGAGGCTATATTTAAAGCCTCGGTGATTCCCCATTGTAATCATATCTCATATCTCTTATCTTTCATCAACAATAATATATATTTATCAAGTTTACTAGAGTTTTTTTAAAACTTACGTTTTAAAAAAAATCGTGAAACAGTGTGTGACGGTTGGTAAGGATCCACGTTTTAATTCTTCTGAGCATCGTTGTATTTAAAAAAATCGATTTGTTTCCCCTATAAGAAACAGTGTGTCTTTTCAACGAAACGGGCACATTTTTAAAAACGATTTTTTTAAATTATATAAAATATATATTGTATAGTTCAATTGATATATATATATATATATATATATATATATATATATATATATATTATAATTATATAATTCTCATTTAATAATTATATATATAATAATTATATAATTAAATTATATATATTATATAATTTTTAATTAAAAATTATATATATAAATTAAGATAAAAAATTTTAATTAATTAATTAATTTTAAAGAAAGAAGGAGAGAAACTGGCAGAAAAATATTCCCCACCTCATACACGCTTAATGTCTTCATCGATGTCGATGGCTGAATTCCAGAAGAAATTGGGAGATCTTGAGAAACAAATCAATAATAATTCCGAAGAATTCGGAAAAAGATTAGTCGATCTTGAAGGTACAGTTACAGGGCACTCCGACGACATCAAAAAGATTCATGATACGACAAATCGAATAGAAAGACAAATGTGGCTAAATCATCATGAGGCCACAGAAAAGCATAGCGAAGCAATGAACAAAATGACAGAGCATAGCGAAGCAATGAACAATATGACAGAACTCTTCAATAAGCTAAATGATAAGATAGATAAGTTAAGTCAGACACAATCCCCAATATTTCCTAACATGGAACAAAATCAACAAAACAATTCCGCAGATTCAGGAAACTCAGAAGAGCATCAAGAAAAGACCGATTCCCCACATCATCAAGAAGATAGTAATGTAGATTTTCAAAATAAGCAGCTCCGGAATACATTTGCTAATCAATATCCCCTTCTTGTTCCACCACTAGCATATCAGTGAAGAGCCAAAATCGAAATACCCAAATTTGATGGTAATGAAAAAAATAGCGTTGCATGGCTTAATAAAGCAGAAGACTATTTTGAGATTTATGACATTACTAGTGATGACGAAAAAATTAAACATGCTTCCATGAAAATGGAAGGAGAAGCATATAACTGGTATATGTGGCGGAAAAAGACGACGCTCGCTATCAGTTGGAGGAAATTTAAGGATGCATTCTTCAAAAGGTTTCAAGGCATAAAAGAAGAAAAGTTTTTTTCAACGTTTATCAAATTACGCCAAAAAGGAGATGTGGATGAGTACACTCGAGAATGGGAGACCTTGGCAACATGAGTACCCGGATTGTTGAAATCTCGTTTAATCCAGTCTTACATCTCAGGACTTAAAATCCATATACAAGAAGAGCTCGAACTACATGAAATTACGTCCGTAGAAGTAGCAAGGCAAAAAGCAAAAGCTGCTGAAAAGAAATTTGAAAGGTTATCGAAACCAGAAAAAGTATATTTGAGACACGGATTTCCTCAATCTGAAAATATAGATGACACAAAATATGTCCCACACCATCTTCGTGAAGAAGAAAAATCTAGTGTGGAAAAACAAAGAATACGAGAGGGCAAGTGCAAACGTTGCGGTGAAAACTGGGACCCTAAGCACAGATGTGTTAATGGAAATGCGAAAAATCTATACAGTTGTGAAGCAACTAATGACGCTAACAGTAATGATTCCTATATAGAAGGATTAGAAGACAACTTAGAGTTCTCTCCAGAAGTGGATGGCGAAACTATTCCGCAAGTGTCATTATCAGCGATGACAGGTATATCACAACCTCAAACCCTAAGGTTAAGAGGACATATCAAGAACAACAACGTAATGGTTCTCTTCGACACTGGTAGTACCCACAATTTTCTAGATTCAACCATGGCAAAAAGACTTAACATATTTACCTTCCCCATGCCTAATATGAAGGTAATGGTGGCCGATGGTAAGAAGATTGAGAAAGTAGGGAAATGCCATAAGGTCAAACTACAGATAAAAAATTTTCATTTAGAATCTCCATTCTACATTGTTCCGTTAGGAGGAGTAGATGTGGTCTTAGGAATTCAATGGCTACAAACTTTAGGTACTTATTCTGCCAACCATCAGAAGCAGTTTATAAGTTTTAAGTGGAAAGGGCAGAAACACAGGTTGTATGGATTCCAATCCCCAGAAGATCAAGTCGTATCTTCCTTTCTGATGACTAAGATGATTCAAATAGGAGCGCCAACATCTACAGTACAATGTCATCAGTTAGAAATGTTATCTTCAAAAGGGAGCCACGAAGAGTCACCAGAAGTCAAGACAAAATCCGACCCTGTCGATATCAGATCTTTTCACTATCCAGATCAACAAAAGATTGAACTCGAGAATATGCTCCACGATCTTTTTAAAATGTGGGAAGCAAGAGCCCACCGCTCAAGAAACCCAGGCATTCGTCAACATTGTCCATCGTTACGTATGCTTTGAGGACAAAGCATCTTTAAGAGAGGGGCAATGTTATGTATATTTTATTAATTATTAGTTAGATATAGTTATATTAGGTTTATTAAGTGAAAGGGCATGATCAAAGATCATGCCTCTTCAACAAGGGACACCATGAGGCTATATTTAAAGCCTCGGTGATTCCCCATTGTAATCATATCTCATATCTCTTATCTTTCATCAACAATAATATATATTTATCAAGTTTACCAGAGTTTTTATACTCCAGTTATGATCAGTCTCTCATCTCTAGATATGGTTTCATCATGATACGACTGGCATAGAACTGTTGTTATATGGCTTATAATAATGAACTTGCTCTTGCATCCACCCTCTATGGTCTCGCTCAGGCGTGGCTTTCATCGCACCATGGTATGGCACCAATTGTATTGCTGTAGGGCATCATATATTGTATGGAATCTCTTCTCTCAAAAGCTTATGGCATCTTCGCTCTCAAGATCATATCGCATCCCTGTTCTCAAGTTCGTATTGTATGACATCTCTGTTTTCAAAATAGCACTGTATTGTTTCATTTCTAATTCGGGACCATCGCTCAACTATGGCATCTTCACTGGGGTTATGGCTAGACTCTTTATCAGTGTTATAACATGCAAGGCATCACATTGGATTCTCTGTGACAACGTATTGGCATTTGTGACAACGCATTGGCACCTCAGTTTAGCAATTATGTTTGGCATGACAGTTCGATGGTATGACATCACAAAGACTTTGTTGAAGTTACTCAGTGAGTTGGCTAGTTCGACACTACATGTGACATTGCATATGATTTCACCATATAGGCAATACAATTGTATCTGCTGTATGACATCATCATATGCTCAGGTTGGTTACTTGTCAAGTATATTATTACAGTTTTGATCCAGTGGTGATAGTTATGTAGTAGCTCTTATGCCAATGTCAGTGTTATGTAGTAGTCTTGTTCAAAAACCAAGTTGTGAACAACACTGATTAAGATCTTGGATAGCTTGATACATTATGACTCATGATATTGTGTATCTTGTATCTCTCTGATGAAATTTCGAGGATGATCCAATTGAAGAAGAAGAATTTGGAAGGGTTTTCCCCCTTGTGGGGTTTTTCCCTGGTCTCCGACCAATCCTGGTGTATGTATATGTGCTTGCTTTTCTTCCTTTTGTTCCTTTTATATATATCCGTTGCGTAGTTTTTCTTTCTATATAATTGTAAATGCTGCTAAATTTTATAAGAGAATGCATATGAACGTAGATGCAATTATGAAAGCAAAGAGCAATGAAGCTCCAAGAAAAATTAACAGCAGTTAATTCAAAATTAGTGCTAAATGCTTCATCATATTAACCTAGATTTTTATAATAAATTTTTCAATTTTCTGCAGTTGTGTTTAAATTGACTTAATTAATTTAAAGATTGAAGTTTAAAACTAGAACTGAAATAACATAAATAATACTCAACAAATTGATGACAAATTTCACCCATTCGGGCTACATCTCTCGGTTTGCCTTCAAATGATGAACTAATCCATTCAAAATGATGCAAAGTATGTCATTACACCTTTTTACATCAAATAATGTCCTTCAATCTACAAAATAGTCTTTGATGTCCTCGAAGAGGATAACAGCCTAGGTTCCCAACCTTCATTGGCTTCTTATTGCAATTAAATGAACACAACTCTTCTATTCTCCCAATAAAGGGGCTTTCTATTGTTGATTTTCTTCCATGAATCAAATCCATTGCCTTATATTGTTTACTAGGCAAATGATTTATGGCTAAGGCACAATTTTTTGGCATGAAGGTTAGGGTTTGAATTCCTCCAAATTCAAAGCACTTCTCCTTCTTCTCATTGATGGAGATATACTTTGCTTCCACTCTGAGGTCTCTTCCTCTTCATGTGTTGTGAATTTGGTGATGGCCTGATGCATTTTTTTATGCAGGTAAAACACATGAAAGAGCTGCACAAGCTACGATATTGGAATAAAAAGTCGGTGATCAATTCCAATTTGTTGGATAGGTGATGATTCACAAAGGAACAAGATTGTGTAGAAATTTCACACAAAATGACTAGTAGTTCTCTTAGTGATATTGTCAAACACTTAGCATACACAATTTCGTCTCCAATAAAAGTTCAAAATAAATGCATTTAACTCAACATCTAACTTGTTCATATGAAAAATTATAACAAGTAACTCGCGTAGTGCACAACAATAAGAGTAATGATGTTATTATTTAACACAATGATAACAAGCATCACAGATTTAATAAGACTCATATGCTCCAAGTGAGGAAGAACAAATTCATCAATTTTTTTCAAAATTTGCAAGTCGCAGTGCATCTGTCCAGCCTTCGTTTTCTTCAGTGTCCTCAACTTCCAACTCCTATGGGGAGTTAAAAATGCTGAAGCTGAGGATTGGTGCGCCATTGCGCCCAGCAACTTGAGACCCGATAAATGTGCTATATATATTTATTTATTTATATCTGTTTTGTTTGTTAGCTAACTAGCTAAGTTTTTTTTCAGGCTAGTACCTGTTGGGTGATTATTTTGAAGATCAAGCCTCCTAACCATCTGAGTTTGTCACAATTCTTTGCTGATATTGTGCTCATTTTTATGCCTTTCCTGCTTGCAAATGTTGTAGAGTTGGGGTTTTGTTACCCACCACCTGTGGGTAGTGTATATAGGAGAAAATTTTCCTCCTAGACGGTCCTCAGCCGACAACCAACAACCCCTTGCAGCGACCAAATAGCTCAATGTTCCATTATCTCTGCCACCTGATCCAACCAAGTGGTCCCTCACCCATTTGTTATGATTGTATGTTTGAAGGTGGGCCTCCCGACGCCAAAGGTATGGTTTTTCATTGGTATAGTTGAGCAATTTTCCTTACTTGTCATGGGCACTTTTGGGCATGGATTCGTGGGGGGATTTAGCGGAAAGAGTGGGCTAGGTTTGTACTCTTGTTTCCACTGCCCAATTTCGTGGTTAACCTTGTACCCTAGTCCCGTGGGATCTTCTTTATTGGCCATTAGCTTTACGGTTGGCACTACATGGGAAATTCCGATTTTGGTTGCGTGGTCCCGCGTCCCAACACCATATACATCACCCCCTTCCACTCATTTTAGCCCCATTCATCTCTTTTTCCATCTAGATCCACATGTCTGCTGGGTCCGCATAGGGTTAGCCTCCCCCTACCCTTGCCCACACTTTGGGTCGGGCCTGAAACGATGCCCCGACAGTTGATGCAGCGAAAAAGAACATAAAAAACATAATTTAGCCTCTCTCAACAGGAAATGTAACACAAAATGCAAAAGATGGCTGGGACATACAAATTTTGCACGTGGGCAAAAGCCAAAGATGAACTCTACTCCTTATCCATGGCCATCATCCTGATTCCTATGGGCCCTAGATGAGCCCCTCCATCATTAAGGAACCCATGATTGTCCCAACCCTTGGTGGGAAATGAACTGCCCCATCAAAACCTTATCCATGGCCATCATCCTGATTCCTATGGGCCCTAGATGAGCCCCTCCATCATTAAGGAACCCATGATTGTCCCAACCCTTGGTGGGAAATGAACTGCCCCACCTTAAGGGGGTATCCATTGCTATATATTACACAACATGCTCTCATCCCGTGGAGCCCCGAGCAATTTTGAAGAAAAATCAATCAAAGATAAAGGGCATATGAAGAAGGGTGGAAAAACAAAGGCTGAGGTAACTCACGTACCGTGATTTTCTCTCTCCTACACTCATATACCCAAGTGTGGGCTTCCCTTATTATAACTACCCATGTACCATGACATGTGGTCTAGATGATTCCCCTGATCCCCACTCTGTTCCATTACTTTATTATGTGCCACCTACCACTTGAGGGAGGTACCATGGACATGTCAACCCCTTTAGAGGTTGAAACCACCTAATAGGGTCCTTGATTAACCCCCTATTGAGCTTGGAGACACTTGTACATGCCAAAGCCCACTATGGAAGGGCATGCCACCATGAAATGCCCCATTGATTCCATGACTTCTAAGCTCTTTTGCTTGATTATTCTAATGATTTGTTGTATTAGAGGGCAAGGGGACACATTGGATCTTATGCAGGATTGTAGGTGGGTCCCCATTTGGGGCTTGGTCTCCCTATATGGGGTCCTAGCCCTCCATAGGGCCACATTAGCACTTGTAGGATGAGCGTTGAGTCATGGGCCTCCACTTTAGTAAACAGTGCTTCATGGATCCCCAACACCACTCATTGATTGCTCGTGTTCTAGCTTTTGGATGAGGATGATGCACTTGGTTCACCATGCCAAACTGACTCCACACTTGCACCATACACTTGGCAGATGATTCGGGGTCCAAATGAGGGCCTATGACATCATCGTAGACCTTATAGATGGTTTACAAGCATTTTGATCCACTTGGATACCCATGAGGATGTCCTTGTGCCTCTCACACCCACTTGGGGGCACCACAGGGATTTGCTTGGAGAACAAGGGGCCAACCCCTTGTCCGCGATGTTTGAGGTCCATTCGCACATCATGGCACACTTTGGAATTCATTAGGCCTCCTCAAAGACTCAACGACTCACTTTCTTGATCACTCTACCCTCTTAAGAGGCTTATTATTATGTTATTGATCTATCTTGGTGGGCTTGTCACCAAGCGATGTTATTATTGCACATTATTTTATTATTTGGGGCTCAATTAGGTCAAATTAGAACTCATTAGTGATTGTATAAATAGAAGTGAGGTGATTCATTTTCATCATCATCACTTGGATTGGGTTAGTATCTCTTGAGAGATTTTCACACTTTTTGCTGGGTAAACTTTTTGGAGCTTTCTTGATGCACTATGATGTTTGGATTTTCGCTATTGTCTTTGGAGCTTCTTTCTAATGCGAAGTTGATGAATGGATATACTCTCTCTCTCATGTAAGTTGAATTTTGATGCTATTGTTATTTTATTGGTTTAGTGCATGTTATGGTTATCATTATTCTTGTATGGGTTAAAGTAAATGCAAAAATCTTCTAGGAACCTTGAATAAGTAATCTAATGCATGTGCTGTACTTGAAGAGAGTGGGTGAATGTTCCTAGAGGCAACTAGTCAGTTTTAAGCCTCGATACTTCATCTCTTCGGAAAATTTGAAGTGTAAATCACCAATTACCTAGTTGCTGCCCTTGAATAGGCTAGCAATGGTTAATTAGGACTTCTTAGCTCTCCAAATTTCTCAATCTAGGTGTATCTTGACTCCATTAAGCCCCCTAAGCAAGGAACTGATCCTCACATCCTCTTAGTGGTCAAATTCATCTTTCTTTTCTTCACCTCTCCCAATTCTAGGCCTAACCCTGGAAGGTCACCTAGGGCATCAAGTAAAATCTTTTGTAGCCATGCAAATACCTTGAAAATTGGTCCACTACTGCATTGGAGTTTGCTCAAGAGGTCCCCCAAATTTGAAGCAAATCCGACAGTGGAATTTTGAGATATCGCAAGCCCTAGCTCGAGGACCATTTCTCTCCCTAACATGATTTGGGTTAGTGTCCTCATTTGGATCATTGCATTCAAATTTCAAAAGAAAATTAGTCCTTTGTTCCTTTCCTCCTCCCTAATTAGGTCAATCCCCTCCACGATTGATCAACTCCATACCCTTGACCTACTCTGGGTCCACTTGGGTTCTTTGTGGTCTTGCAACTCTACAACTCAAATTCCACAAGGATTACATAGAATGCTTTTCTCCATAAGGGTTGTTAAGTCTAGGAAGCCACTTGTCAAGGCGTATCCTCTAAACCTAGGCTCAAGTATCCTCTTAGCCCTTCCTAGAGAGCCTATCACATTGTCTCTGTTGATTTTTGTAGCATCAAATGTGCTCTAGCCTCGAGATTTGCAAAGAGGCTAAGACACATGCATTTTTCAAGACCCAGAAATCGTTTGGGAAAATTCCACCCGGAGGTGACTTAACTAAAATAATTAATCAGTTTTTAATGTTTCCTAACTCTAAACTTAAGAAATATGATTAATTAAAGGGTATTAATTAAGTCAGGTGCGAATCTTCTAGATAAAGGAGTGGATCACGTCCAAGTTAATTTGAGCCATCGATTAAGATCTAATCTTGGTCGTTGATATGTCAATGAGAGATTATAAGAAGGAGCTCGATGGGCACTTGGAGAACACACTTTAGATTTGCATAAATCGATTTTGCTGGGAGATCAAATTCTCAGAGTAGCAACGCTGAGTTGCCAAAGAGAGATCCATTGATTTCGTTGCAGTGAGGGACAAAGATAGTAAGACTGGAGGAAGGTTTCTAGATGCAGGGAGTGCAAGGCAGAGAAGCTCAGTTGCAAAAGGAAAGAGGGAGCTTCAAGGCACTGCGTAGGAAATTGCTTGAAACCCCAAAGAGGCTACACAGTCCATTGGCTAGGGCAGTTTTTGAAGAAATTTGTTTCTCTGAGTGAGTCGACAGATAACAAAATTTCCAGATCGAGGATTGACAGAGGCAGAGGGAGCAACAACAACATTTTTTCCTGCAGAGCAGATCTTCAGCTGAGATGCAGTCATTTTGTAGCAGGAGCTGGCATAATAGTGTTAGAAGGAAAGAAGAGCACACACTGAAGGAATTTTGTCCTTAGAGAATTTCTAGCCAAGAAATTCTATTTTCCACAAAGAGCAGCAGTAGCCAAGAGCATATTTACCCACACCAACAGGGAGCGCGTAGATCTAGTCAGCAGCTGCACAGAGGAGAATAGGCAGAATTTGACTTTTGTTTGGCGAGATGGCAATAGTTGGGTTGAGAGATCAGGATCAGTTGGACGGAGCATCTAACTATGTTATCTGGAAGGCAAGGATTTACTTCCTTCTGGATGAACACGATCTCAAAACGTACATCGATAACGTGGTCTCTGTCCCCACAGATCTAGCTTAGGAGAAGACATACAAGAAAGAGATGGCTAAGGTGAAGAGGATGATGCTTGATGGAGTTCGAGATCATGTTGTATCTCACATAGCCGCCCTGAGAACGACGAAAGAGATGTGGGACTCCCTTTCCATGCTGTACCAAGGATCTTCCGAGCAGCGGATGTACGTGGGGGAAAAGCTGAGTAGTACACATATGCACTGTGCAGAAGGGGGAACGCATAGACCACTTTCTCACCAGGCTTCAGGATGTCCGAGATCTGTTAGCATCTGCAGGGTCGGCATCTCAGGATTTAGAAATGGTGCGGATAGCTCTAAATTCAATCTCAGAAGAATGGCAAGTGTTTGTCCAAAGTATTTTGGGCAGAGAAATATTGCCAAAGTGTGATAGGATGTGGGCAAATCTGCATCAGGAGGAGCTGAGATGAGACTTGGTGAAGAGCACCATAGAAGGCAACAACAACTGTGGGACGAAAGCAGAGGTGAAGGAAGAGGAGAATGCAACCCTCACACTAAAGGGGAAGCAGGAGCAGCGCAGAAGAAAGGACGTTTTGAAGATCAAATGCTTTAGATGTGGTGAACTTGGTCACTACAATACCTAGTGTCCGCTCAGAAAGAGGTACAAAGAATAGAGGCAAGATCAGTTGGCTGCATCTGCAAAGATCAACAAACTATCTTCCAGATCGGAGGAAGAGTTCTCCATAATCAATTACATACCTCCAGGGGTGAGGTGGGGTGATTTGGTTTTGTAGCCCCAAAGTGCTACAGGTTGGGTAGGATCCTTGAGGAGTCCACCTCTTGGATCAGTACCTTGCAACGAGAGCCCATAACAGCAGTAACAGGATGGACTCGTGACAGTTGGTGTAGTCAGGTGCCAGAGTGACAGATGCAATAGCTAGTAGCAGTCAGAGATTGAGTGGCACAGAGCAAAGTTGGCAGCAGTGCAACAACACAGTGCAAATTCAGTAGTAGCACAGAGGCTTTAGTGAAATCGCAGAGACTAGCAGCAGTCAAGACTTGGGTGACAGATGCATCAGATTGAACACAGTTGGTTCAGTATGACGAACATCTCTCAGTTGCAGAAGCAGCAGATGAGAGACAGTTGCAGATGTTGCAGTGGCAGCGACAACAGAGTTGCAGTGTAGATGCAGTAGTTGGCAACAACATGCAGAGACAGCAACAACACAAATCCAACGCAGAATCAGATTTGAGCAGTAGTTGGGGGGCAGTGAGTCTGGACATCAACAGCGCAACAGGAGGTGGTACAGAGTCATAATATTGCTATCAAGAGGGCAACAGTACTAGAGCGCATTCCTCGCTAATACGGAGTATTGATTTTTGTAGCATCAGATGTGCTCTAGCCTCAAAATTTTGCAAAGAAGCCAAGGCACATGCATAAAATTCCACCCGGAGGTGACTTAATTAAAATAATTAATCAAATTTTAATATTTCCTAAGTCTAAACTTAGGAAATTTGATTAATTAAAGGGTATTAATTAAGTCGGGTGCGAATCTTCTGGATAAAGGCATGGATAGAGTCGAAGTTAATCTAAGCCATCGATTAAGATCTAATCCTTAACGTTGATATGTCAACGAGAGATTATAAGAAGGAACTCGATGGGCACTTGGAGAACACACTTGAGATTTGCAGAAATCGATTTTGCTGGGAGCTCGAATTCTCAGAGTAGCAGCGTTGAGTTGCCAGAGAGAGATCCAACGATTTCATTGCAGTGAGGGGCAAAGATAGTAAGACCAGAGGAAGGTTTCCAGATCCGAGGAGTGCAAGGCATTAGAGACATCGAGAGTTAAAGAGAGGCTGCATAGTGCCACACAGAGGTAGTGCAGAGCTTCAGAGGGAGTCTGCTATTTTGCTGGGAGACAGTCGAGATCTAGTGCTAGAAGCCAGGGTGTGAGTCTGGAAGGCCAGGGAGTCGAGTTTCTAGTCAAGGAAAGATTAGAAGGAGGAGGTGATACAGTTCCTAGAGATGTGACGTAGTGACTGCGTAGGCTGACGCAGTTACTACGCAGAGACAACGTAGGGCAGCTCATCCTGAGCCCAAATCAGTGTCGGATCGCCTGTGGAAGTGTTAGATATTTTCACTAACTCTTTTGTCAGTATTTCTCTGTATCCGATAGCCATTTTGGACATCCAACGATTTTTACTCAGATTACTATTGCATAATATTAAAACCCTCAGCTGCCACACCGATTTTCCCAAGTTGGGTTTTTTCTGGGGACTTAGTCCAAAAATAATGGTGTACTTATGTGTGTGCATAGTATTAAAAATTGGAATTGGTGACCAAACTGGTGGACCTAATGAACCGGTAACTGGACCGGAACCGGTCTAACTGGTACTGGTAAGGTCTAAACGAACTGGTTTTTAAAAAAATGCATTAAATAATTATTTTTTAATAAAAACAACTATTTTTAAGATTTGCAACCATGATTCCAAACCAATAGAGACAAAATATGCAAAGTTTGCTCATTTATATACCATGTAAAGGTGAACACTAAATATATCAAAATGGCACCGAGTGCAATACATATCATCAAAAAAATACATAAGCAATGAGGCTCCAAACGACCCATAAAGTCCAAAAACAGTGCTACAAGCTATGAGCATTGAGGCCATTGGCCTACAGTCTACTACAAATCTACATATATGATATTACTAAATTCTAATTAATGATCAACATTATCACTTGAAACTTCTCATCATGATCAAACTCAGCTAGTTGAGTCTCCCGACTCTCGACTACCAAACTTTGCAACTGCTCCCGTCACAAACTTCTCTATTGGTTCAGTAACTTGAGTCTCAAAGTTTGGAAGGTATTTTGCCCTAATATGCCCTATTACTTCATTTGGTGCTCCACATGGCTTTACATGGCCTCCTATCCCAGCCAAGTGTTGCTTGAACCTGTAAACACCTCCTCCTACAATAGATTTTTGGAAATATTTGCAGATCATTTTTCCATCAATCATATCACAATGAGCCCATGCAGTATCTTTGGCTTTTGGAGGCATGATGGCTACTACTTAGCTCAAGCCTTAAACTCTGTGCTGTTCCACTACTCCAACAAAAACTTAACACTCTCCAAGCTCCCAATCAAACTAACAAAATCTCCAAATGAGATGGTGTGAGACAAATGAGAGGCTGCCCCTGCATATAAAGGATTGGAGAGGGTGTTTTTGGAGGGAAACAACCCTCCTCTTCCCTCCAAAACAACCCTAAACCAGCCAAAATTCCTTGTGTGGGTCCCTTTTGCGGCCTTGGCAGCTGACCGACCGGTTAAGGACGGAACCGGTCGGTTTAGGGATAAACCGACCGGTTTCGTCCTTAACCGGTCAGTCAGCATTGGTTTGATCGGGAAAATGGGCGAAAGGAGAGTAAAAACCGGGTTTTTGGACTGTTTTGACTGGCCAGGGGTCTGATCGGCTGGTTTGACCTAGCCGATTTTTAATACTATGTGTGTGTGTGCATCTAGTTTTTCCTGCGTTGTATTTTATGCAGTATTTTATGTTGTGTAGGCTACAGTGTATCTGATTTCGATATTTATTATGTAACACCATAAATAATTTGTTTAGTAATTAACAAATAGGAGAATCTAATCAATTGCTGCAATAGGATTCCGAGTAATGAAATTTTCACAGCCTCTCAAGCAAGCTATTCAATTGAGTCACTCTTATGAATAGGCTTTCAGAATTACCCCATGTCTTATCATTCATCCATCTATTCTTGTGATTCCTCTCATACTGGGACTCCTCCCATCGGTGAAAGTCCTTAAAGAGCAGGGAGCTTTAGCTGAGGTGACAATGTGATATCGCTCCATTGTTGCCCCTTGACCTAGTAGTTTATCGATAGGATCCCCTCCTAGGACCCCTGCTAGTTGAGCAGTAAAATTTTGGCGTCGTTGCCGGGGACACGAGACGTGTGTCTTATTTTTCTACATCATTGGCAATCATTCTTGGCAACTCCATTGGAAGAACGAAGCCTTACTTCTTCATTGAACTTCAAATTAATGCTTGTAGGGTGAAGCAAGCATCTATCAAGGTGTTTTAATTCACCTTGGCGACTCCATTTGATCCTAATATGCAAAATCATGAAAAATGAATTATGGTCAAAGAGAAATTACCCTTGTCTCGCCATTTTCAAAGCTCAATGATCAAGATCTTCAAGAACTACAAAAGAATGTGGACAAATATGCTGAGTTTTATAAAGATTTGTTTGAAAACAAAGATAAAGAATTCATGCTCAGGTTTCATGGGACAACACAAAAACAACTCTACATAATAATGTGTGCCTATGAGAAGGATCCTAGTCGTCTCTTTGAATTTGCTACCCGAACCCGTGCTTTTGACATTTTGACTGACCTTATCAGTGAAAAATATTATAATCAATCAAAATTGGATGATCAAGGTGGCCTTGAAGAAAATTTGAATGTGGAAGTATAAATGGAAGAATGGAAACCATCTAAAGAAGATCATAAGGCTGTATAGGAGCTTGAGGATGCAAATTTAACGATTGAGGATGTGCATGACATGAATGAGAACCCCATTAAAGTCCATGAGATCAACATGATGAAGTGGGGACTTTCATTCAGGAAAGGGCATTTGAAGGCATGAATATTGTAGCTCCCTATGATGATGACATTTTCGATTTCTTGTGCATTAATGAAGGAAAGTGGGATGTGGGTAACCATAATTTTGACTACGACCCTATTTATGATATTGACACCGAAAATGAGCTTGGAATCAATTCTCCTTTTCTCTATGACATTACTCATGATGATACTCCTACTCACATCGTTGAAAGGGGGGGATCATGGTTTTCCCACACATGAAGAAGGTTCATTGGAAATGACATGCCCCATTTATGACACCGATGATGAAGGCCTTGTTTTCCCTGGCCTTCCCCAGGATCCCAATAGCAGAGTTGCATTATCCACGAGCCCTCGCCTTGGCCATTCTCACATTATCACAATTATTGATGATCTCTTTTCATCTCCTAGGTATGATGCTAAGGAAGAACTATCCATTAGATGTATCCTCCCTTCCCCCTCATAACCTCAGGATTGTGAATATGATTATCATGAGAAACTTGCTTGCTGTGTCTCCCCTTGTCATCGGTCTCCCTTTTATCCCAGTCATGATCATATGGTGGTCATAAAGCATGATATTAATGATGGGGACCATAATGGGGATGACATTAGAGGAAATTTTAGCATAAAAGTGCCCTGAAATTTTCACGTACACAATATGTAGACTAATCAAAATCATTTAAATTTAATAAGAGGTACATGAAAATATTTTGGAGGGAAAATTAAAAAAAAACCACTTTTTTTAATTGTATTTTTGGCTTATCTCCTTAATGGTTTACTCAAATTTCAAGTGTAGACACTCGTTGGATGCAAAATTAGTTTTTTTATGGCCTAATACTAAGCATGGGTGATCATAAGAGACCACAAAAAAACATGCTGCTTCGTGTGCTTGGTTTTTGATGTGCAGGTAACAGGTCTGTAGTACCAAGAGATTGCTGGTGTTCTCATGACCTCCGGTTCGAGTAGCTTCATGCGCCTCTCCGAGAGCTCATGTCCCAGTTGGAGCCAAATGTTACCCACCACCTATTGGTAGTGGATATAGGAGAATGTTTTTCTCCTTGATGGTCCTCAGCCGACAACCAACAACCCCTTGCAGCCACTAGATAGCTCGATGTGCTATTATCTCCGCCACCTGAGCCAACCAAGTTGTCCCTCACCCATCTGTTATGATTGTATGTTTGAAGGTGGGCCTCCCGACCTCAAAGGTATGGCTTTTCATTGGTACAGTTGAGTAATTTTCCTTACATGTCACATGAACTTTTGGGCATGGATTGGTGGGGGGATTTGGCGGAAAGAGTGGGCTAGGTTTGTACTCTTGTCTCCACTGCTCAATTATGTGGATAACCTTGTACCCTAGTCCCGTGGGATCTCCTTTACTGGCCATTAGCTTTAGGGTTGGCACTACATGGGAAATTTCGATGTGTGGTCTCACTTCTCGACACCATATACATCTGCAATTTTCAGCTGCTTTTTTAGGTTGACGTCTAGAGTTCTATAACTGTTTTATGTTTTTTTAGCCATTGAAAATTTGCTGCAACTTTTTTTTTTATACCCATTTATTAGCCTTTGTTTACTTATGGTTATTCATCATTTATAGGCTATTTTGCTATTACTGTCATAAATTTGCATGCTCTAAGTTATACTTCTTGAGAGCCCTAATTTATAACAACGATTTGTGTGGTTTTCATAATATAACTGGTGGTTAAGTTTGATTTGGTCATTTCTATGGATTTGAGTTTGTTTCGCGCTATCATCTTCTTGGTTTATGTTGTCACTCTTGTAGAGGCTAACTAGGTCATTGGAGATCTCCTTCTTTGTCTTCTTCTCGGATATATGAGGGATCAGATGATCCTTTATGGCATCCATGATCATCCTCTTAGCTTTCGCTTCCCTCTTGTTGTGAGTGGCCAATTGCTGTGAATTTGTATGTGGAATCACAACATCCTTGACAATATTGGAAATATCATTCTCTTCTAGTAAGAATGTAACCCTTACCTTCCTTGATAAGAAATTCGAAGCACCATCCAATTTGCCCTCATATATGAGGCTAACTAATGCCATCTTTGAGATCTACTACATAAACTCCCAAATTTGAAAATTAGTTTTGAAACCCTTTAACTGCTGGTTCTTCTTACAAGCAATTTGATTTACCACTATAACTCCTGGAGAATCTCAATAAAAGATATAGCTCTGATAACATGTAAAATTTCCAAGCCTAGCTGACCAATGTCCTTATGCTCTCAATTAATCTAGTAATTTGTTGAATTTAATTAATGCAGAAGTTAATTTCAGACCATAGCATCAAATCACACAATAGATGGAAATTAAATAATGGAAGCATAAAAATAGTTTCACTTGTACACAAGTAATTTCTCCAAATTCAACTTTTCATTCCTTTGAAAAACTAACAAAGAAACATAGTCTGTGAAGTCCAAGAGTTAAAGGGTAAAAAAATCACCCTGAACTGTGTTGGATGGTCTTCTTGAAAGAGTATGGTTTGCTGTATGGCTGTATGAATTCACTGTATGGATTGTACGACCCGTATGTACAATTGTATAGTCCGGTGCATATGACTATATGGGACTATTTCGCATGACTATACAAGACTGTAAGACACCTTGTATGACCTCTGCTACTGCTTGGAAATGCCTTTTCTTGAATCCTTGCTCTTTATTTTTCTCTTTGTTGCTCAACATACTCACCTATTCAACATTCACTAAACCTTATATCTTAATCTCTCTTTATACTTATTGTTGAAACCAAAACCCTAATTGTATCCAAAGCTTGTTGCCTTTGGCCATCTATACTTCATCAAGCTCGTTGTCGTTCGATTGAGGCTTTTAGCCACAAAAATCTTGTATGGAGGTTCTCCATTTTGCTGTAGAGCCATTCACCATTAAATAAAGAAAAAAAAGAAAAAAAAAACCTTGGAGGACAAAGCTTTTTTGAAGAGGAAGGCAATGTTATGAATAAAATATATAAAATATATAAAAATAATAAAAATAGATAATAATCATAGTAATGATTAATTAAACAATGATTAGTATACTGAAGAGACATGTTTCTAAGGACATGACCATTCATGAAGTGGCACCTGCGTAGGTATATAAGTGGGTCCTCATTTATAAATATCTCATCTCTCTTGTACATTCAACACTTCTTATATAATATATTGCTATCCTGTAATGGGTATTTACATATTCCAGATATTTTGAATATTCCACTGCATATACAAACTCTATCCGTTACATTGATATCTCCAATCCTAGCCATTGGGCATATTTTCTTTGTCAACTTTGTTGTCATTGTGATCAGAGCGTTTTGCTACATAGTTTTAGAGATTCTCCATTTTTCCGTCAAGCCTTTGGCCATTAGAACATCGCCGCCTCCAATTTTTCATTGCCACTGTCATTCTAAAGTTCGATGTAGCCTGCTGATCAACTCCTATGTTATAGCCACTTTGACAACAGTTGCCACAAATGCCTATCCTCACCAACCACCAACACACCAACACAACTGTCACCCTGGTATTCTCTATTGCCACCAGGTTTGTTTGGTCACTCTCCAACCATCGTGCAACCAACGTTTCTGTATATTTGTGAGTGTGTCCACCCTATTTTTAATCGACCTGTCAGTTCTGCTTGAGACGTCATTCTCTGCGTGATTCCCTTCAACTTGTTGTTGGTCCATAGCCAAATCAGACTACAACATTTGAATTTTAATTTGGGCACAAACCAATTCGTTGTTGCTTGTTTGAAAAATAAAATAAAATGTGAGTGGAACCATTGGGTATTCGAGTTTTTTCTGTGTTGTAACAGTCTATATGGACGCGTCTGTACAGTGTTATCAATCCCCACTCATTAGAAGGTTCGTGACCTTCTATATTACATTGACCATATTAAATACAAGTTTAAGCACATTCAAGTTAAAGTTATATAAAAATTAAAGGTGTTTTTTGTTAGAAAATCAGAAAGGGGGAAAGAATTTCTTATGTTGATGATTACTTGTGATATCTTTGTGTTCTTATTAACTTTTTTATCTTCTTCTTTTATCTTTGTTTCATCAAGCAATCATCAAAACAAAAGACGTAGATCAATGACACCAGATGCAGGCACTCAACCAAGGCTAAAACCCCAATGTAGGGGAAAACCCAATCAAACTCTTCCACTAGCAAAAATCAAGTTGAGATAGACCAAGACCCTAGACCAAAAGACCTTCCTCCTCCACCAAGTCAACCTTCCAATATGATTCAACAACCTTCAGTAGTCTCTTCTTGTCCAACAACTACAGTCTAGCAACAACCTAGAATTTTGGCCTCCAACAACTCAGAATTTCGCCACCCAACAACTTAGAATTTCGGCCCAGCTTCAGGACTGCAGTTTTGGCCCTTCCAGCAGCGCAACAGCTTCGCATGTGTGTGAGAGAGAGAGGATTTCGACTTCTTGTGCTTGATAACGACCTCCTTCTCCTTCTTTAGCCCCTTCCTCTTAATCCCTTGAATTTCACACTTTTTTCTTGCCCTAGAAGTTGTAGATCGAACTTGATGAGTGAATGCTCCAAATGAGGTCAACTTGCTGCCTTTATATAGGAGATTCCACCCCTCAATTAAGCCGACTTGTCCAGTTTGAGGCCGACTTGGTGAAGGAGGCCTAATGACCTATTTTATATTAAAATAAATTTCTTTCTTGACAAATGAAGCTCAAGAAGGGTCTATTGCATTATGACATCTACAAGCACACTTGACATAAACCATAGAAGCTTACAATGGAGGCTTTGACCTAAAAACATTGACCCAAGCATGAAACCCATGCTTTAAGAAGCCAATTTTTATAATAAAATTTCTTTTTCTTTCTTTTGACAAATGCATTACATCATGACTGAAATACAATTATGAAGACTGACACTAGTTACATTCTTCAACACTCCCTCTTAACTAGGGAGGTATTCATAATTAAATATATATAAAGGTACATGGGATATCTCAAAATGATATGCCCTATGAAGAGTCACATCACATGCAGTGCTACATGTTAGATACCTGACCAAGGTACTCTAATCGGGTGGGATTAAGGTGGACTCAAGCTTTAGCCACTATAGGTAGTATCAGGTTTTAAAGCTCTACCACTAACTGAGGGATCTATGTGCGTATCCAAGGTCAGAGCTCCATGAACAACGCCACCCTCCCTACTACGAGATCTAGACATCAACACATAGACCATCTAGATGCCCTCCCAAGCATCTTGCCATACGATGCTTCATCTCTCCTACTCAACAAATTCAGATATATCCAACAATCCAAGCATGCTTCAAACTTTCAATCTTTTATGGAGATATCTTGCACAATCACAACCCCAATTAGTAATAAACTTTTAAATGTATATATACAAGTAAACACAAACCTTCGGGGTCGTCAATCATTCTGATGCTTCTTATATCATCTTCAAGTTATTCAAATACATCATATCAGAGGTTTTCCTTTTCCATTTCTTCAACAACCCCAAATACAGTCTTAGTAGTTTTCAAGCCTTTTCTTTATAACATCATGAATCACGAATATTCATGTGTAGTACTTTCATTTGTTTAGTTTCATTCTGACTTCAAGGTATTCATTACGATTGACATAATATGCCCTCCCTCTCACCTGGAGAGATATACCCTTTCTTCTATCCATGGTCCCTCTCAACTTGGGGAGATCAACAACTTCATAACATGAGAGAAACTTCATTATTTCAAGGCTTCAATTCTTTCTTATGGCTAAGGTTACTTGGGAGCGAGAGCAAAAACAAGGAGCAGAAGCCGGAGCAGGAGTGACATTTTCTGAAGCTCCTTGTTCGGGATCGAATCAGGGAGTGAATTTTTATATAATATATATATTTTTATATTTTGATGCATGTATGTCAACAAAAGCATGTAGAATGATGAATTAGATATAAAAAGGCATAAAAACATAGATTGAACCATATAACATCGATCATCTAAAAGTTATAATCTTCATAAACCACGTCCACAAGTTAGTAACATACAACATATTGAGTCTCATGATTCATCAATCTTAAAGTTTCAAGCTTTCAAAATTCAATATATAACATTTATCATCATTGATCACCAAAGTTGTACTTGTAAGCTAAGTGTAGCCATTACAACAAATAATATCTAACATGAAATGAAATGTTAGAAAATGGAATGAAATGAAACAATATTCAACTTTCACGAAGCATCATATTCATAATTCACTACCAATGAGTTATAATTGCCAACTTCAAACTTCAAACATAAATTGTCATATATCGTTTACAAAAAATATCATAATAAATATGAAAGATTCAACAATTATAAAAACTACTAGAAACTAGAAAAGACAAGTAAATCTATTATCTATAGCTAATGCTTGGGCCTCTTGCTGCCATGAGAAATGTCTAATTTTTAAGTCTTGTTGGAAAATCAGGATCTTTGTCATTAATATCACCGTCTAAGCATTAATATCCAGAGGTATCTTTGTCATTACCTCTGGATCTATATAGGGATCTTTGTCATTAATACCGTTCTCTAAGCATTCGCTCTGGGAGCGTTCTCCGGGAGCAAATTCGAGGGAGCGCGCTCTAGGAGCGGGTTCGAGGGGGGGATGCGCTCCCTCGCAACCCTGCTTATGGCATCAAGCTCATCTTGATCACCATCATCCTTATAGCTTCTTTCATCATGCTCATCATTATCATCTTCAACTTATGAATATCTTGAAGATTATGTACCTATAAAGCAAGTACAACCAAATACAAATATACAAAAGCATGAAGACAACTATAATATGTTTGTCATGTCATTACTATGGAAACATCAAAACATTCAAACTTTAGACATCAAATACCTAAACCTAGTTATGTTCATAATCAACAAGAGACACATCTTTTTACATACTAGACTTAAACTTCTTGCTGGGGTTTTGTCATAGACTCCATCTTCGATACATAAAGCGTTAGATATCTATTGATTTTTGGTAGCATCAGAAGTGCTTTATGTGTCAAATTTTGTGAAGAGGCTTAGACACACGTATTCCAAAGAACCCATAAATCGTTTGTGGAAATTCCACTCGGAACATGTTTTATTAAAATTATTAATTATTTTAATGGTGACCGTAAGTCTAAACTTAGGGAAATTAAATAATTAAAGAACATTAATAAAACAAAGTGTGAATCTTCTAGAAAACACGAATCAAGTCAAGTTATGATCTTAGCCGTTGATTAGAGATCTAATATCGACCGTTGATATCTCAACGAGAAGATTATAAAAGAAGACTCAAGTGTCATTTGGAAAATACACCAGTGCAGATACCTAGTTGCCCGAGTAAATCGATTTTCTCAGTGTTCGAAGTTCGACAAGAGAAAATCGACTCAGAGGGAGAGTAGCAGGTGGAGGACAGGCAGAGAAGGTTCAACAACAATCCGGGGTGCAGGAGCAGGTGACGCAGTGCTAGGAAGAGACAACACAGAGGCTGGGAGGGAACAACACAGAAGGGTGACGTAGTTCTGCGTGGGGACATTTCTCTGTCACTGCTGATGGTAAATTGTACAAGAAGATTCTGTTGAATAATAGAAACCCTCATCTGTTGCACTGATTTTCCGACATTGGTTTTTTCCGGGGACAACTGTCCAGAATATTTGTCATTCGTGTGCTAGTATTTTCCTTATTGTTTTGCTCAGTAATTATATGGTGAGGTCTGCATTTGAATTTATTTCGATATTTACTGAAGAGATTTCTGCAAATAACTTATTTCCGAATAATAAGTAGAAGAAATAACATCAGATAATGCAGTGGCATTTCAAGTTGAAATTTTCACAATATCAACAATTCAATAAAATAACAATTCTTTTTAAGGTTTCAACAACATTATTTTAGACTTACCTGTTAGACTTTACTAATGTTTGTTGCAAACCCTAGATTTCATCATCAAAACTAAATCATATCGAAAATAATATCATCATATCTTAGAATATCAATCTCTACTAGGGTTTTGTTACACACCCTAGATTTCACAAACTAAAACATGAACATCAACAATTAAGTTAGCATACTTGCATATACATATCTAGGATGTATTTCACATCAATATCTACGAGGTAAACCCAAGATAGAGAGATTAAACATCAAAGTTAGATATAAAACAATTTTGACTAGGCTAGGGTTTTGATCATACAGACGAACATATACCTGTGGTTTCATTCCTAAAACTCCATTTTAGCTAATACAAGGGTCTTTCTCATAAACCCTAAAGATCTAGGGTTTCAATATATAACCAAGACATTAACAACAAACCCTAAAGGACTAGGGATTTTATCAAAACCTTAAAGATCTATGGTTTCCGTTTGGAAAATAACAACAAATCCCTAAAAGACTAGGACTTTTGCTAAAATAATATCAAAACCATAAACATTAAAAGAATAGAGTTTTCATCATCAGTTATAGATTTTATGAACAACCCTAAGAAGACTAGGGTTTCATAATCAACATTGGCATATCGTTAACAACAAGAGGCGAGGGTTTTAACTTTTATAGTGAACCCTAAAGGTTAGGGTTTCGCAAGAATGATGAAAATGATAATATCACGAGGGTAGATTCAATCTAATGACTCATCACCCTAACAATAATCTTTAAGATTCAAAACCCTAGACATAACGATGTCAGTAATGTATAGCAAATTTCAAAAGTGAATGGCTATACCTTTTTTATGAAGAGAACATTGTAACAAAACTTGTAGTTTAAGACATACCTTTAATTGATCTTTAACAAAACTTGTAGGCAATCAATTCTTGAAGGACTTCCTTTGCAACAAAACTTCTTCCATGCTTCAAGTTTAACCTTTGAAGTCTCCTCCATAACCTTCGTGTATTCTGCATTCTTTCTTACCAAAGAAAATATAAAAGGTTATTAGCATATAATACAAACAAATCTTGATATGAGAGGGAAACCAAACATAAAAGAGGAAACAAGGAGCAAGATACTTATCTTTTGGTAAAATGGTGAAGGCTCCCTCTTATTCCAATCTTTCTGAGGGATACCTATAACTTATGAAAGTAATTCAAAAATGTTCTAAGACGACATGTTAGACCTACAAATTCTAGAAATCAAAACATAAAGGAAAACAATACAAAGCTTAGAATAAAAGACCAAGAAGGATATGTAAGAAAGGACTTAGTAGTATAAGTCTTTGACTTCCAATTCTTCAGTCTTGTTTTTCTTAGGTGGAGCTTCATCGGTAATATTTGGTTGATCCCCACCTCTCTTCTTATTCCTTAGATTCTCAGGACATTGATTTTTGTAATGATCCATCTTATGACAATTGTAGCATTCAACCTTGGATAGGTCAACTTTATTCTTTGGTCCTTTGAACTTCTTTAAGGTTCCCTTCTTCTTGTGATGAGCAGAATAGGCATTAAAGGTATTTTCTTCTTCATCCCCCTTGTTGTTTACTAATGATATTCCGGTTTATTCTTCATTGCATGCATTCGACATTTGTTTGAATGTTGGAGTATATTTTCAACTGTTAATTCTTGATGTAAAAGTATTTGTAGAGCAACAATTACGAGCTCCTTTTTTGGTACAACATCATCTATTGCTTGGAGTTCATCTCTTATTCTAAATATCCTTATAAAGTATGATAATAATGTATCGTCTCTTGTCATCCTTATTGTCCTTAGTTCATTCTTGAGGCTTGCTATTTAACCAATGTTCTTGATGGTGAGTAATTTGGAAAGAGCCTCATACATTTCTTGATTGGAGTCTATGTTGGATATGTATGGAATTAGGTTGTCCTTTACTCCATCTACTATTAGATTCATGGCCAAGATTTCAGTTTCTCATAACTGCTCTTTCTCTGCTTCATCTGTAGGCTTCTTGACTTTTCCTTGAACAAAGTCCAAAACTTTGTTCTTAGCAAGGATAAGATCTATCCTCTTTTTCCATGCCCTGTATTTGGAGGCTCCTTTTAGTTTGTTTTCTCCCTTCATTTAGTTTGTCATATTGCTATCTTCTACTTCTTGTGGCGTTTCCTTGAAACCCTTTTTCTTAGATCTCTCCTTTCAATGGATCTTCACTCTACCTTTTTCCTTCTTGTTTACTTTAGCTTTGATACCATGTTAGAAAATTAGAAAGGCAAAAATATTTTCTTATGTTGATGATTACTTGTGATATCTTTGTGTTCTTATTAACTTTCTTATGTTCTTTTATCTTTGCTTCATCAAACAATCATCAAAACAAAACATGAAGATTAATGACACCAGATGTAGGCACTCAGCCAGGGCTAAAACCCCTATGTAGGGGAAAATTCAGTCAAACTCTTCCACTAGCAAACATTACGTTGAGATAGACCAAGACCCTAGACCAAAAGACCTTCCTCGTAAAAGTAAAATGGAAACAAGTAATGGAAGTTTTTTAGAAACTTCACATAACTCTGCTTCAGTGCTATTTAAAATTAAAGGGAATCTTGCAGGAAAAGATGTCACTACTATTTCGCCCACCAAAGATAAAAATTATATAAATCTCAAAATCCCAAATCAATTGGTGATTCTTGAGTCAAATATAATCGAAAAATTAGACTTTTGGGATTACAAAACAATATGACATAACCAATCTACAGTTAAACATTGGGGACTATACATTTAAATCACAATTCTCTATGCAATCCCTATGGAGTGATCAAGATGAAATTATTTTCGGTTCACCCTGGATGGAAGCACTAGGGTCCTTCATTTTAATTGTGAATAAAAAGTTTCTAACATTTTCCTACAAAAAGAAAAAAATAATGCTACAGGACGCTACATTGAAACTAGATTCAGTAACACTAGAAGACATAAAAGATATATCAAAAGTAATTCTTCAAGAAAACCAAAAGGCAATGCAAAATATGTAGACGGAAGTTGAAAATATTATCACAGACAAAAACGAAGAAGTTACTCGCCTCAAGAACCATAGTAAAAAATTACTGACGCAAACTAAGAAGCTTGAGAAGGACAAGAAGTTGTTGGAAAACGAAGTGAAACAATTTATTGAGAAGGAAGTGTCGAAATATTAAGATGTGCAATTCGAAGAAAAAGGAATAAATATCGATCTAGTCAATATCACAACTTAAGAAATGATAAACTAGTTGAAGTAAAAACATATTCAACTCTTGCAGTTCAAACGATGAAAATTTGAAGTGAAGATTCTGTAACCAACACAACAACATCAATACCTGAAGTAAATCAGGAAATTGCCTTGCGTATGATAAGGGAAACAAAATCACAAGAATTCCTTATCGACATCTGAACCACAAGAATAGTCATTTCAATCAGTCTACGTATCTGTATCACTTAGAATAGAAACAACAGACTTATCTTCCAAAGAATATCGATGTCTGCACAATCCAATCTTACAATAACAAGTTATCCCAACTATTAAGTAATTTCAAGGGTCTGCTGAAGATTTATTTAGGATGGTTAGATCCTTTCTTAGTTTGAGAATTTTGTTTATCACTTAGATGATCCTATCATCTTGTATCATCGAAGATGACAAGTCTAAGAACTTTGAAATAAATGACTAGATTATAAGACAAAGAAACAAATGGCATGTCTTGTCAACAATAAGCTTTGAGGACAACTTTTTTGAAGAGGAAGACAATGTTATGAATAAAATATATAAATATAAATAAATGATGATCATAATGATGATTAATTAAATAATACTTAGTATACTGTGTTGGAAATGTTGGAAAGTGTAACTAGGTTTGGTCTTCATATTGACTATGTAATTATGTATTTATGTAAAAGACAAAGATAATAAAATGTATTTTTGTTATGCTTGCTTCATGGGTTTCATGAGCAAGGTTTTTATTCTAGGTCAAAATAATTCTTCTTGATGTCTTTTAGGGATTTGTCATCTTGTCATAAATGTACTAATTAAGAGTCATGTATATGAAGAGTCAAGTCAAAGAAGCATGCTTCAAGACCTTGTCATATTAAGCTTGAAGACATGACTCAATATGGTGCTCAAGATCAACGTTGGAACATCTCCTCAAGACAATCTATAGACAGTGGACAAGGCAGCTTGACAATGCTGGAGATAAACCTTGTAAAGTCGGCTTGAAAATGCTGGAAAGGTCGACTCAAAATATGACACAACAGTTCACTGATAGGTTGGCTAATTATAGGGTCGATCAACTATAAATAGCCCAGTAAACTTCACATAAATTACAAGAACAAATTTGAACACGTCCGAGATTTTCGGACAAGATCTCAGTGATATGTATGCGGATTACAGGTACGAAGGAACAAGGGAATACAACAAAGATTTCATTTGGAGAAAGTGCGAAGTAGGAAGACAAAGTAATATACATATGCAAAGTAGCAACACTGCGTTTTAGTGTGAAGTTACAGGACTACAATACTGTGTTAAAGTGCAAAGTATAACAAGTATGTTCAATGAAGTAATACAGTAAAAATAAGGGTATCATCATAGTATGAAAAGGACTGTTCATCGAAAGAAGACTTGTGTGTAAGTTGAAGACCAACCAACAAGGTTGAGTGAAGGTGCAAGGTGTGCATAGGATTGTCCATAACAAGATGCCAATACCTCAATAAGGTTCACACACAGTCAAAGAAGGGAAATACAGTGAGAGATCAATCTCTCTAGTCTTGGTGCAGAAAGGTGCAGGATGGTGCAAAAAAGAAGGATCAACTCAAGGAGTCAATGTAGAAGGAGTGACAAGGTCTTGGAGGCATACAAGGGTCAAGGGTCTGTGTCATGGTCATGGTCCTTGTCATCTGAAAGTCTATAAGAATAATTTCTTGTGGGTTTTCCTCTCCAAGAGGGAGAGGTTTTGGCCTTGGCTCGAAGAGCCCAAATTTGTGTCTCTTGTATTTTGGTAATTGACTTGATGAAAGAAATAATAAGCTAAGAAGAGCAGACATAAGTAAAAGAAGTAAGCTCACAAGTAATGATCACGAAGAGAATTTGAATTAAACCTAGCCCTACCTAATTCTCAACAGGAAATACTGAGAGGGGGGTGAATCAATATTTCTTTCAGTTGTTATATTATGCTAGTTAATATTTTATCACAAATTAAACTAGAACACAATAAGTAGAACAAAAAAATGATTTTATTATTGAATATGGTGAGGACTCCAATCCTCTTTTACAAAAAACAGGGCTCCAATTTATACAACAAATATTTAACTTCTTCAAGGCTCCAACCTTGAACAAATCCAAGCACCAACTTGGTCAATGAAGACTTCAATCCTCACAACAAATCCAAGCATCAACTTGGTCAAAATAAGGATTCTAATCCTCCTAGGCTCCAACCTTTCCAAATAGACTTCACAATCAACTTCTGCAAGATGTCTCCTGTTACACTTGCCACCTGACACACACACACCTACCAATTAGTGAGAAAAGCCCTTAACCCTACAAAGTGTGGTTGGTGGCAAGAATGAAGAGATGGGGCTGTCACCTATTTCCAACTCTCTTTGTTTAAGCTATATCCTAGGTTAGATAAGGGGGGTGGTCCCTAAATGGAAAGCTAAGAAGGTTTCTAGGAGATGTAAAATTTGGATTACTTGAGATTGTGAACAAATAAAATGAAATAATATTTCATAACCATCAACACATGAGATAATGATTAACATATATAAAACCAGTGGCTTCAAATATTGCTTTAAGAATAAATAATACGTGCTCAAAATAAAATGAAGTTTTTTAAATTGAACCACAAGTAACCTTGTCAATCAATCAAAAGATGTTAGCAAGATATGATATCAATACAAGCTATAAAATATGCTTTCAAGAAATGCTTTTAAAATATATGATTATTCACAAATTCAAAGCATGCAAGGAAGCAACATGGAAATGATTTGCAAAGGAAACACGTTAGAGTTTTACTTGCAAAAATAATAAGAAGATACTTGCCTAGAAAAAGTATTCAATTCAAAACAAATTCATCAAAGACAAGTACATGGATAATTTGCAAGTAAAATAGTAAAATATTTTAATTTGAAATGCACCTAAACTGAAATTTGATGTAATTTTCTTGGTTAGTTTTAATCTAAAATGCCTAGTCTAGATGTGGCCTTTCATCCGACTGTTTTGAAACAAGTCTCTTATGTGAGTTGTGGAAGGGGTCCAAGAGAAAGACAACCAAGTCTATATTAATGATATCTTCCTTGGATTACCCAACACACCTGATGCCTTCGGTGCTGCAAAGACTGTGGCTCTGAAGACTGCAAGGTCACTGTGTTAACCACATAAGAGGGTCTATGTCCTTCAAGTTGATGAAAGAAAGGAGTCCCTAAGAAATGACTTTCAACCAAGCTTATGCTTGGAGGTAAATTAAGTTAAAATGCAACTATAATATGGTATACAAGTTTTTCCAATAGAGACTTGCAATGCTTTCAATACAATGGAAATAGTGCTCAAAGTAAATTGCAAACGTAAATCCAATTGGAAAAGGAAATTAGCTTGCACATGAATTAGGTACGATTACTAAATGCTTTACTTCAATTGAATGGAAATGTGCTCAACAAGATAACTTGGATAGTTGCTCAAGATAATGCAAGATAGATAAGCTTCATAAACATATAAGATTGTAAGTTGCTCAAAGTAATTGCTTTAACCGATGATAAACCATTAACCAACTAAAGCAATGAAATGAAGCTTCCAATTTATGTGCTTGCAAAATGCGCAAATAACTTGAAATAAATGGGCATGTAAACAAAGAGTCTATTGTGAGGCCAACATGAAGCAAATTGTTACACTAAATAAATCAACTTTGCTACTTGAAATGAAATGCCTTGCATAAAATAAATAAATTGCTTCCAAGGGTAAAATTTAAAATTGTATTTGAAAGCTAAGCTTGAAATGACAAAGCATAAGAATGAAAAATAAGTAGCAAAAACAATTTCAAAAATTAGATTGTGAAGGTGAGGTTGTGTTAATTTTAAGACATGCAAAATGAAAACTAAGAAAACAAGCTCAAGATCAAACCGCCCACATGTTCTTCCTTTTTAAAAAGGAAAAAATGATGTCTTGGGTAAAAGCTCAAGCTCCCACAAGAAAAACTAAGCTTTTGTTAGATGTTACAAGATGAGGAGTCTTCAAGAGGTCTCGAGTAAATCTTCAAGAAGAGTCTTTACAATATATGAGGCTTCGCAAGCTCTAGATCTCCTTCTTGAAAGTAAAATTCAGAAAATGAGGAAAGTACAATGAGAAAACTCTCAAGATTGAAGAAGTTTAAGTGTCTCTTGATGTATCAAAGCTTTGCCTCCAATGGTGAATGCAGTGTTGCATGAGACAAGGAGCCAATCCTCCTCAAATGCCCACGGCCTTGCAAGTCTCTATTGGAAAAACGTAAATCCGATTGGAAAAGGAAATTAGCTTGCACATGAATTAGGTACGATTACTAAATGATTTACTTCAATTAAATGGAAATGTGCTCAACAAGATAACTTGGATAGTTGCTCAAGATAATGCAAGATAGGTAAGCTTCATAAACATATAAGATTGTAAGTTGCTCAAAGTAATTGCTTTAACTGTTGATAAACCATTAACCAACTAAAGCAATGAAATGAAGCTGCCAATTTATGTGCTTGCAAAATGAGCAAATAACTTAAAATAAATGGGCATGTGAACAATGAGCCTCTTGTGAGGCCAACATGAAGCAAATTGTTACACTAAATAAATCAACGTTGCTACTTGAAATGAAATGCCTTGCATAATATAAATAAATTGCTTCCAAGGGTAAAATTTAAAATTGTATTTGAAAGCTAAACTTGAAATGACAAAGCATAAGAATGAAAAATAAGTAGCAAAAACAATTTCAGAAAATTAGATTGTGAAGGTGAGGTTGTGTTAATTTTAAGACATGCAAAATGAAAACTAAGAAAACAAGCTCAAGATCAAGCCGCCCACATGTTCTTCCTTTTGAAAAAGGAAAAAATGATGTCTTGGGTGAAAGCCCAAGCTCCCACAAGAAAAACTAAGCTTTTGTTAGATGTTACAAGATGAGGAGTCTTCAAGAGGTCTCAAGTAAATCTTCAAGAGGAGTCTTTACAATATATGAGGCTTCTCAAGCTCTAGATCTCCTTCTTGAAAGTAAAATTCAGAAAATGAGGAAAGTACAATGAGAAAACTGTCAAGATTGAAGAAGTTAAGTGTCTCTTGATGTATCAAAGCTTTGCCTCCAATGGTGAATGCAATGTTGCCAAATAACAACCCTCTTGTTTGTCCACGACCTCCTTAAAAAATCAACTTTGAAAGGGCTTGAGAGGTCCTACAAGGAAAAATGTTAGAGTTTGTGATCCTTCCTTGATGTTCATATCACAAACACTCTACCTATGGGCTGCAAGATCAAGGAAAAAATTTAGTATAGAGAGAATATGAAAACAACTAAATAAAATACAAATAATATACAAGAAACCAAATCAAGTGATGGGAGTGAACCCCATCACTTGGTTTAGCTTAGAAAAACTCTCAAATAGCTAATATGAATCAATGAAGCACTATAGTAAAAGATTTGAATTTTTAAAATTGATTTGCATGTATGCAAGCTATATCCAAATGAATCCCTGCAAGACTTCTATGTATCCAAATAACAAATAGGAGTTCCTTTGAAGGTGCTTGAAGAGTAGGTTGGTCTCCCAATGACTTTCCCTCACGCTTGATACAAAGATTCTTCTACAATACTCAAGTCACACATTAGTACATATAGGTTTAGATAAACAAACAATGAATTGAAACTTCTAGAAATTTATTTGAAAATAAACTAGAACTTCCAATATCTGGAGCATATTTCAAATCAAATGCTAATACAAGATAACTTTGCACTAGCAAGTTTACAAGAATATAGGAAAAATGAAATAACTAAAAGCATAGAAAAAATTATACCAATAGCGCACAATCCACCATGCTCCAAAGGAAGAACACCCATGAATGGACCCCGAAAGTCTTTTTATTGATATTCTTGAAAAGAAGTACAAAGTAGCAGCGCTTCCGCAAGCACAATAGCTAGTAAACAATACATGGATAAGTGAGAGCAAAAAGCTCTTACAATATAGAAGCTTGGGAGCCAATCCCAAGGAAAATCGTGACAATTCCAAAGCAAATGGGTGGCAATCCCAAAGCACCTTCATGCAAATTCGAATTTCCCTAGTGGCATCAAGAATCCCTCAAGCAAATTCGAATTCCGTGATGAAATGACAAGTGTATATTGTTGACATTTTGGGGTAGCATTGGATGTGCTCTAACTCCAAAACTTTATGGAGTGGCTGGAACACATAAGATCTCACACATGAGATCTCCAAGACTTAGAAAGCATTTGGAGAAATTCCATCTGGTGTAAAAGTTATTCAAATAATTAGATATTTTAATGAGGACCCTAAGTCTAACTTAGGAAAATTAAAAAAATTAAAGTGAATTAATTTACACATGTGATGAGAACATTCTAAGTGACGTGGATCAAGCTACTTCTAATCTTCGCTGTTGATTAGAGATTTGATCATGGCCGTTGATTTGTCGATGAGAAAAGTATAAAGGGAGGGCTTGGGGTCAGTTGGAGGATACACACATAGAATCTATGAGATTGAATTTTTCTGACGGAGCAGCGCTCGGACGAAGATCAGATTTGAGTGATTTAGAGAAGCAGTGAGGGGCAAATGCAGTGATTGGTTGGGAGGGCCAAGAGTACAATGCAGAGCAAGGGAAGCAAAGACGCAGTGGAGGTAGCGCAACATTCAGAGGGTGTGACGCAGTCCCTAAAGAGGGTGAGGCAGGCCCACACAGGGATCACACAGGGGTAGCGCAGAGCCTCCAAGGAAAGTCCGAGATCTAGCTGGAGATTGGGGTTTCTAAGCCGATGGGGATGAAACCAAACTCAGGGAGAAGCTGATCAGCGCAGAGCAAGTGTGACGAAGTCTCTCAGCTAGGGCCACACAACCTTACGCAGTGGCAACGTAGAGACTGCACAAAGCTAGTTGGGGTTTCGCCAGTGGCTCATCCGGATCAACCGAGACTTGCGAGAGTGAGGTATATCTCACATTTTTCTCTGTAGCCGAGGTTTTCTCTGTTGGGTGAGTCGGTTTGTGGCATCCTAGATGTACTTAGATTACTGCTGCTTAATGATAATAAACCCTCATATGATATCTGTTGCATCGGTTTTCCCGCATTGGGTTTTTCCGGGGACATTTGTCCAAAAAATCTATGTCCTTTGTCATATTTGTGTGATGTTCAGTAAATAATCTGTATTTCTATAGGCTACTAGTTGTGTTTACTACGGAGTTTTTCTAAATATTTTCAGTTAAATAATTTGTGCATAACAAATCAAGTAGGAGAAGTAAATCAATATTTAGCAGTAGGATTTCTGTGCTCAGAAATTTTCACATGATATCGGAGCATTGCAGATCAAGCTGAAGCATTAGCAAAGGGGCTGAAGATATTTGCTACAGGAAGGGCAGCTGAAGCAGCCAGATCCGGAAGAAGGCATTGCAACACCAGAGGGACAACACGGACCCTGCAAGGGTGACGCAGAGTCAGTCTACTCACGCAGCACCAGGAGAGGGACACTGAGCTAGTCTGCTCACGCAGAGGCTAACGCAACACTAGGAGGGTAACACAGTCCAAGAGGGAGAGACGCTATGTAGTTTGCTGGGGCTGGAAGTGCAACTTTTGATCTTCAGAAGTTGCTGGTGGGGCATTGGTTTTGTCGGTGTAGAACAGTGCCTAGCGAAGGTGACAAAGTGAGGAGAACAATCTCTCAGTAGATTTGTGTCGAAGAAATTTGAGATTCGATTAGGAGGGTGATCGTAGAGGACTGATTCAGTAGATTTGGCGGAGGATTTCTGGGAGGGGAATCAGTTGTTAGAGGCAAGGTTGCGGGGAAGCTTCACTCCCCCCTTGTTCCTGCTCTCGAAGCGCGCTCCATTCTGGAGCGTTTTGGGAGCGCTCGGAAATGCGCTCTCGAAAACGCTTGCTGAGGGGAGCGTTTTCGGGAGCGCGCTTCCGAGCCTGTAAAAACGCTCCCTGCCTTTTCAGGAGCGCTTCCGGCGTTTAAAAAACACTTCAGGAGCGTTTTTTAAACGTCGGAAGCGGTTGGGGAGCGTTCGCTCCCGAACGCTCCTCGACAAAAAAAACGTCTCTCGCCGGGGTGAAAAAAATTCGTTAAAAAAATCGTTTTTTTTGTTGGGAGAGGGAGGGAGGAGGGTTGGGTTTATAAAAGCCCGCCCTCCCATCATTTTTTTTATTGTTTTTAGTTGAGTGAGTGAGAGAGAAAGAGGAGCAAGAGGAGCAAGAAGGAGAGCTTGAGAGTTTGGAGAGCGGAGCTGCGGAAGTGCCAAGGAGAGAGCAAGGAGCAAGCTGCAAGAGAGCAACAGGAAGATAGCAAGAAAGAGGTAGGTCTTCTAATCTAGTTTTGTATTTTCTAGGATGAATTTTTAAGTTGTTCAAAATTGAAAACTTGATTTTTTTCCTAAATGTTGCATTTTATTGTGTTGAAAACTTAAAAATTGAATTGTTTTTTCTTATGTTGCATTTCCTATTCCCATTTGGCATTTCTCCATTTGTTTTGCAGGCTAGAACTTGAAACTTGAAACTTGAAACATCATGGCTATATGGCTAGGGATTTTCCTCATGTTGGTTCATTTCTTTGTAATAATGGTGTTGGAGAGTAGAAGAAAGAGACACATTAGAGAAGAGGAGGAGGATGAAGAAGTGGGTTATGGTGGATTTGATGAAAATCCTGAAGAGGAGGAGGATTATGTTGAGGAGGAAGGGGGGAGTGGAGAACATGAGGCCACAGATGCCCCAACTAGACAAGACCAAACTCAGACACCTTTGTGGAAATATGTTCAGAGGTAGGAGGGAGGGAAAGGTGGTGGAACCACTAAATTTCTTTGCCTCCTTTGCAATAAACAATATCATGGTTCATACACCCGTGCGAGAAGGCACCTTTGTGTGAAAATGCCAGGGGATGGAGAAAAAAAAATCTAGGAATCAAAATTTGTGTTAGTGTGCCAGCAACAGAGAGAGAGAAATATAGAAAGGAAGAGGAGGCTGCCCTACAGAGATCTAAAAGATCTAGGGGTTCCATTGATTCTTATACACCATCAGGCCCATCACGTCATGGAAAAACAAGTCCATCAACTTCCACCCATGCCAGTGGTTATGGAGGCAGTGGCACACCTGGATTAAGGCATAGAACCATATCCGATTTCCTGGACGAAGGGTGTAGGAATGATGTGGATTCAAAAGTTTACCGGTTTCTATATGCATGTGGGGTGCCATTCAATGTTCTTCGCTCACCTTATTGGCATGAAATGGTTTCTGCCATTAATGATGCCCTCAAAGGATACAAAAGGCCTGGGTATGACAAGGCCAGAACTGTGGGTCTTGATCATGAAAAAGCTAAAATAAACAATTCTTTGGCTAGAATGACAAATTCGTGGAATGAGCATGGGTTGTCCATTGTCTCTGATGGATGGACCAATGTAAAAGGAAAACCATTGATAAGTGTTTTGGCTGTGTCGGTTAGTGGTGCAATCTTCCTGGCAGCATATGATTATTCAGACAAATTCAAAACCGACATTAACATTGTAGAACCATTACTTGATATAATTGAAAAGACTGGGCCATACAATGTCATACAGGTCATCACTGATAATGCTGCTAATTGTAAGGCAGCAGGAGCAATTATTGAGGATAAATACCCCAACATTTTTTGGTCAGGGTGTTTGGTTCACATAATGAACCTTTTGATGCATGATATCATCAAAAACAAACAACCTCAATTCAAATGGCTTGGTGATTTGTACAAGAGAGGTAAAAAAATGATAAAATATATTACAAATCATAGCAATACCCATGGGCTTTTCCGTACTCACTCCAAATTGGAGTTGTTGAAGATAGCAAAGACTAGATTTGCTAGCTATTACCTCACCTTCAGGCGCCTTTTGAAGGTAAGAGAGTCATTGGCTGCAATGGTATCAAGCCCACACTAGCAGGTATTAAAGGACAAGGCAACGACAATAGTTGACAGGCAAGGTTTTGAACATGTGGAGGAGACCGCCCTTGACCCTTTCTTTTGGGCATGTGTGAGGGAAATTTTGAACTTCACCAAGCCCATTTATCACATGATTCGTTTTTCAGATACAGATAAACCAATGATTGGGGAGGTTTATGAGTAGATGGATAGCATGTTGGGCGAAATAAAAGATGTTGTTAAGGATAATGATCCCAACTTGTATGCAATGATTCACGACTGTGTGTGTGCACGATGGAATAAACTCAATGTTCCACTACATGCCTTGGCATATATCCTTATGCCAAAATACTACTCATCTTGTTGGCTAACTGGCACCGGAGGTGGGGTTAGACCAACCCTGGCTACGTATCCGCAGGTACAAGAGGGACACATGAAGGCATTAGACAAGTTGGTCCCCGACAGGGAGGAGTGTGCTAGATTGCGCCTTGAATTAGGCAGATACATCAATTGCACTGTAACTTTGGTTCTTTCCATGCAATGGAAGAAGAGACAAATTTGATGCTCTCACATGGTGGGAAGCATATGGCGACATGGGACTTTTGCCAAAGTTGGCAAAAAAAGTTCTCTCACAGGTTGTAAATACTTCTTCTGTAGAGAGGTGTTGGAGCACCTATAGCTTCATACATAATGTGAGAAGAAACAGGCTGAATGAAAACCGAGCTGAAATCTTGGTTTATGTGCATTACAACTTGAGGTTGTTGAGCCATTACTGTGATCGGGCATATGAGGATCAATCATACAGAGTTTGGGACAACAACCCAGAGGATGATAATTTGGAGGACGGCACGGTACATATGGAAGAATTGGAAGCAGAACTTTTTAGGGATGATGATGAAGCATCAACAACACCGCCACACACAGGGCCAGTCCCACCATCCGTTAGGCGAAATAAGGGAAGAAAAGCAAGGCGGTCGCTACCCTCGACATTCAACTTTTGTTCCTTTGCGTATTCAACCTCCAATTTCTAGTCATGGTCGTGATGTGGTACCTTTAGGAGTTGCCCAAGACCAATATTTCCTCATGGCACCACAAATTAGAGTTATCATATGCAGCAAGCGCTAAACTAACAGATAAAATAGATTTGTTGTTTACTAGTCTTTTCTATTTGTTGTTGACAGTTGAACAATTGAAACTTGGCTCTTTCTGATTTCATATATTTAATGACAATTTAAGTTTGAAGTTTGAATTTGAAAGGTGAAACTTTGAAGTTGGCATTTATAAGTTTACTGTTTACAAGTCATTGTGAATTATGAATATGATGCTTCATGAAAGTTATATGGTGATCAATGAATCAATGATGATAAATGTTATATATCAATGATGATAAATTGTATATATTACCTTGAAATCAATGAATCAATGATGATAAATGTTATATATCAATGATGATAAATTAGCATATTGAATTTTTAAAATCAATGAATCAATGATGATAAATGATACATATCAATAATGATAAATGTTACATGGTGAAATTTAAAATCACGTGAATCAATGATGACAAATGTTATCATGTTGATAAATGTATATTGAATTTTGAAATCAATGAATCAATATGATAAATGAATATGATATATGTCAATGATGAGCAAATGTTAGATATTGAAATTTGAAATCAATACAGCAAATGTTATATACCAATGATGATAAATGTTATATATTGAATTTTTAAAGCTTGAAACCTTCGGGACATGTTTCTAGAGACTCAAGAGTCAACATGTTCTATGCTTCCAACTTGTGGGCGTGTTTGATGAAGATTATAACTTCTAAACAATTGATGTTATATGATTCAATCTATGTTTTTATGTTTTTTATGTCTAATTGATCATTCTACATGCTTTTGTTGACATATATGCATCAAAATATATATATATATATATATATATATATATAAACGCTCCGGACGGGGATCTTTTGAAAATGGCGCTCCTGCTCTCGCTTCCCGCTCCCAAGTAACCTTGGTCAGAGGGAGCAGCTACTTTAGAGGCTTTCTATCGCCAAGAAACCCAGATCTGGTCTTTTGTTGAGTGCAACAGTAGTAGAAGGGAGAAGAGTACACGCTTCGATAGTTTCTTGATCAGAGATGGCCCCGTACGTACTAAGAGATCAGGATAAGTTGGACGGTGTGTCCAACTTTGCGATCTGGAAGGCTAGAATCCTGACAGTCCTGGAGGAGTACGGTATCAGAGACCACACGGAAAATGTACTAGTTGTGCCAATTCATGTGTACGCTCTGAAGAAGTTCAATGAGAATTAGCTGCGGGCAAAGTGCTTGATCATGGATGGGGTGAAGGATCACATGGTCCCACACGTTGCCGAGAAGAGGACGACACGTGAAATGTGGACATATTTGACCACGCTATATCAAGGAATCTCCGTCATATGGAAGATGCTTCTAGAGAACCAGATGAGGATGTTCCAGATGCAAAAGGGAGAGGAGATCGATCCCTTCCTCTCCAGACTGTAGACAATCCGAGATCAACTGATTGCGATGGGGGCAACTCCGGATGAAGAGCTCTTAGTGAGGATTGCCCTGCATGCAGTCACTGACGAGTGGGAGACCTTTGTCCAAAGCATTTTGGGAAAAGCACAACTCCCAAATTGGGGTGACATGTGGGCTATGCTTCAACAGGAGGAGATGCAGAGGCTGGCCAAGAAGGAATTCAACAACAGAGGTGTCAAGGTGAAGAAGGTGGAGGAGGAGGATGAAACCCTAGCATCAAAGGGAAAATGGTGTAGAAAATTCTGTTTCCCACCCCGGTTTTTAGTGTTCACCTTATTACTCCAAAATAATTAAATGCCCTTTCCCATATCCATACATTTAATAAACTGGAAAATAAATTTGCTGAAAACACAAATTCTGGAAATTTTTCAGAATGCTGAAAATGCAGAAATAAAATAACAGCAGTAACAAACAATCATTCAACACATCATAACTCAGTATTTTTGGTCAAGGTGACCCTGGAAAAACCCCCTACAACTCTTGGGGAAAACCAGTTTGAGAGCTCCTTCTTATTTCTGAAAAATGCTTTTTACAGTGAGAGAAATATTCAGAAAAATCAGCAAGTAAACTTTTACAACTTATCTCTTTTCGTGCTTAACCACCATTTTTAAAATGTGCAGACAGAAATCAATCTGCCACAAATGCCAGGCGTATTTCCTTGAAAACGTGCTCAAAATTACAAAGATTAATTTCACGTACGGCTTCCTTTTTTATGCAAAGAAGTAATAAATGCCGCCGTATCACTTCCTTGGAATGCGAAATTGCATTAAATGTCACTGTGACGGAACCGCTTTCATATTTGTGCCAACAATCAACTACAGTCACAAATAATTGCCTAGAAAAGGCAGAAGAAAGCACAAGAATTTCTCCTGAATTGCGGCTCAAATGGTACTGGCCACTTTGGGAAATGTGCTACAAGTCAACAGATAATTTCATTTGGAAATCATGCCAGCAATCAGCTTTGAATCAGGTGCAACTCATTGTGATTATTTTGTGAAATATTGCCTTGGAATGTGTGCCAAGCTGCTGCCTCCTCCTCCTCACTGCTCAGAAATCTCCCTTGCTCTCTTGCTCTCCTTCTCTCAATCTGCTCATGAAAGAATGAATGACCTTTTCCTCCTTTTCCTCCTTTAACCTAATCCTAAGTGACTTTTGGGGAATCCCTAAATCCAATGGCTAAAATAGATTGAGATCTAGGGCTGAGATTAAATGCTCATTTAAATCTCACTTTCTATTTTTTAATTCACCCCACTTTAATAAAGACCCACTTAGTCATTTATTTCCAAAGTCACTTTTCCTTTCTAATTTTACATTGACTTTATTAAAGTCACTTTAAAATGAGACTTTAGTAACTTTATCACTTAAAGTCACTTTTAAATTAGACTTTAGTAACTTTATCACTTAAAGTCACTTTTAAATTAGATTTGACTTTATAAAAATTATAAAGTCACTTTAGAAGAAAAATTAAATTCTTTTGGACACTTTTCCCTAGGCCAAAGATCAAAGCCTTAGGGAACCACCTGTCCTCCGGTAACCAAATTTCAACACTCCCTCTTACCGAGGAAGGTGTTCCTCACCACACCCATCTTGTCTCTGAAGTAGACATGCTTGCCCCGTGGTAAGGCTTTGGTAAGAATATCTGCAACCTGCTCATCGGTGGGAATATACTCAAGCTTCACAGCTCCTTTCTGAACATAGTCTCTGATGAAATGATATTTGATCCCGATATGCTTTGACCTGTCATGAAATACTGGATTCTCCGTGAGTTTAATGCAACTCTGATTATCACAGTAAATCACTGAAGGTCTCAACGGCTGACCAAATAAGCCAAACATCATCTTGCGAAGCCAGATGGCCTCACAACTAGCTAGACTGGCTGCCATATACTCTGCTTCCGCTGAACTCAATGCTACTGACTGCTGCTTTCGGCTGAACCATGACACCACTGCCGAACCCAACCCAAAACAGCACCCTGAAGTGCTCTTCCTATTAGAAGCACAACCTGCCCAATCAGAATCAGTGTAACCTGCCAATCTCACTCCATCCCCCTGCCTGTAGTCCAGACCATAATCCACTGTCCCCTGCAAGTATCGCAAAATGTGTTTTGCAGCCATCCAGTGAACCTTCCTAGGCTCACACATAAACTGACTCATCGTGTTGACTGCAAAACAAATATCTGGTCTAGTGTTGACCAAATACATCAAGGAACCAATCAGCTGCCTGTACAATGTGGGATCCACCAACTCGGAATCCGAAGCATGAAGCTCTTCCAGTTGGTGATCATCGGTGTCGACATGGGTCTACAATCCTCCATGTGGAATCTGCCAAGGATGTCCACAATATACTTCCCCCGTCCCAGGAAGAAATGCCCCTCCTCCTGCCACACCTCCAAACCCAAAAAGTAATGCATCAAGCCGATGTCCTTCATCTCAAACTCCGCCGCAAGATCTCTCTTGCAGTGCTCTATGAGTCTCTCTGCACTTGTAATGACTAAGTCATCCACATACAACACCAGAATGAGAGGCTCCTCACCTATCACAATATAGTAAAGGTTCGGATCTGCCTCACTCTTTGTGAAACCCATCTTCTGCAAGTATGTATCTATCCTGGAGTACCAAGCTCTGGGAGCTTGCTTCAGGCCATAAAGGGCCTTCTTCAGTCCGCACACATGGGACTCCTTCCCATGCACCTCAAAGCCCTGTGGCTGCTCAATGTACACCTCCTCCTGTATGAAGCCATTGAGAAATGCGGTCTTCACATCCATCTAGTGGATCTTCCAACCCATCTCTGCTGCTATCGATATAATGGAGCGGATCGAAGTATATCGAGCCACGGGAGCGAAGGTCTCCTCATAATCAACTCCCTCTACCTGGGAGAACCCTCTAGCCACAAACCTCGCTTTGAATTTCTCAATGCCGCCATCTGCAGCATGCTTTACCTTGTAAAGCCATCTGGAAGTAACCACGGATTTGCCCTCAGGCCTCGGCACCACCTCCCAAACATCATTCTTCATGATAGAAGAATACTCCTCCTGCATGGCCTCTCTCCAGACCTGCTGGCTAGCTGCCTCCTCATAGTTAGAAGGCTCAGAGTCAAGGATGCTGGTAGCCATTGCCATATAGCTACAAAACCTCTCAGGTGGTCTGCTCTCTCTGACCGGCCTCTTAGGCTCAGCAGCAGATGTGGCATCTCTCAAGGTGTCCTGAAGCCACTTGGGCTTCCTCTTCCCTGAGTGCACTTCTCCTGCCGGAGAATAAAACTCCTCCTCCTCAACATCAGGAGCCTGAACTCCTGACTGTCTGTCTGCTGTCCTCCTGCCTGCACCTGAACCTGTAGATGCTGAGGTACCGTGTGAACTGTCCATTAGTGGACTCCCCAGTGAACTGCTCTGTGGACTGCTCTGCGTGCTGCCCATAGCTCCACCCCTCTGACTCTGCGAGCCACTCCCCACTGACGGACCTGACATCGTCATAGATGTACCTCAGGATCCTCCTGATCCCTGCCCACTGGATCCCTGCGACTGACTCAACTGCTGCTGAGGGTCTGGCTGATCCAGATACTCTAACTCCCGTGACCTCCTAAAGGCCCTGTCCTCCTCGAACTTTACATCCCGCCTGACAACAACTTTCCTCTGTGCAGGAATGTAAATCCAAAAGGCCTTGGAGGTCTCACTGTAGCCCACAAAGATACCCTTCTTTGCGGTGGGCTCTAGTTTGGTCCTCTTCTCCTTGGGTATGTAGGAGTATGTAATGCACCCAAAGATACGAAGATGACCAATATCGGGCTTCTTCCCAGAAAAAGCCTCCTCCGGAGTCATGTGCCCCAAGGCACGATGCGGACTCCTGTTCTGCAAGTAAACAACTGTGTTGCAGGCCTCTGCCCACAAAAACAATGGCAACCCTTGATCATGTAACATGGCTTTGGCAGCCCCTCCGATGGATCTGTTCTTCCTCTCCGCAACCCCGTTCTGCTGGGGGTTGTAAGGAACAGTGAGCTCCCTCCTAATGCCTGCCTCTGCACAATAGTCAACAAACTCTCCAAGGGTGTACTCTCTCCCATTGTCTGACCTCAGGGACTTGATCTTCCGACCTGTCTTTGTCTCCACAAGAGCTCTGAACTCCTTAAACCGCTTGAAGACCTCACTCTTGGTCTTCAAGAAATAAATCGAGGTCCTCCTGGAGTGATCATCAATGAATAAAACATAGTACTCATATCCACTCAAGGAAACATGAGACATCCGACCGCTCACATCGGAATGAATCAAATCAAATATCCCAGTCGCTCTGCTGTCACTGCTGGGAAAAGGGGATTTGGCAAACTTGCCCATCGCACATCCTCTGCAAGTATCAAAGTGATCAATACTGAAATCTGGCACACCTGTAGTGATCTCCCGCAAAGTCCTCAAGGCTCCATGATACATATGCCCCATCCTGCGGTGCCAAATCTCACACAGCTCAGAACTGCTAGCTCTGCTGTCGGTACTACTGCTCAATGCCAAAAGGGGCTGAAATGCAAACTTGTACACCTTTGCATGGCGTACACCTATCACTCTAGCTGAATCAGCTGGAGCGCCCCTGGGATACATCAGCACCTGTCCACCCCTGAATAGTATCTCATATCCTCTGTCCTCCAAAGCTGAGACGGATATGAGGTTCTTCCTCATCCCTGGCACATAAAGAACATCTGACACCTTCAAGGGAGGTTTGGACTCCCTCTGGAATGTCAATGTTCCCACACCGACTGCTCTAACAACTCTGTCATCACCGAGTACTACCTCTACATCAGTGCCACTCTCTGAAAGCTCTGAGAAGTACTCACGGACTCCTGTCATGTGACGTGAAGCCCCACTGTCCACATACTAGATACCCGAAGATGCTCCGCTAATCGAGGGAAATGCATGCTCCCTCTGAACCTCTATGGCAGATAATCCTGCACTAGAAGACTCACACGCAATGAACCCAAACTCCTGGTCAAAGCGATCTGCAAAGTCCTCAACCTCTGCTGAAGCTGCCATGCTCTGGTTCTTCCCCTTCTTCTTCTTCTTCTCCGGACACACAACTACATAGTGTCCCATCTTCTGACAATTCCAACACTTCACCTTGGAATAGTCCTTCTGTGTGTTATCTTGTTTACCTTTACCTTTGCCTTTGCCCCCACCATTGCTTGTGGAAGCCTGCTTCTTCCCTTTGCCTTTCTTACATCCTGCCAATAGTGCTACATCCTCATCCTGCTCAACTAGCTTGGCTGCCCCAAGCTGACCTTTCCTGATCTCTGTCTGAATGCAATCATCCCAAAACCTCTCCCATGTGGGAAGGGTCTCACGTGCACAAACCCCATCAGCAAAGTTCATCCATGAACTGGGGAGGCCATTCACTGCAATTCGCACCAACTCAGTGGGAGGAATGGCCTCTCCAATCGCTGCCAACTCATCTCTCACATTAGTAATTTTTGTGAGATATCCAGCTGCACTATCAGTCTTAGCCATCTTAATGTTCTTCAGCTTCTCCTTCAGGACCATTTTCCGGTTCTCATTGGTACTCTGGTAGAAGTTGGTCAATGCTGACCACATCTCATGGGCATTTCTCTTTCCTCTCACATGAGGAATGCAATGGTCCTTGATTCCGTCTAGAATCAGTCTCTTACCCTTGTTGTTCTTTCTGTTATATGCTGCCAACTGAACAAGATTAGTAGGCACATTAACAGGCTGCTGTGTGGTATGAACCATGATATCCCAGACTTCCGCCTCCTCAAAGATACTCTGCATTCTCTCCTTCCAAACACTGTAATTTGTATGCCCATCCAGCCTATCCTCCACCCTCAATCCCAAAGACATCCTGCTATCCTAAAACTGAAAAATAACACTGCTGTGGTAAAGATAAAAATCTGCTATTTGTGAAAAATCAGCTTGCTGGAATTTTCTGAGTGAAAAATCAGCAAGCTGTAATTTTCTTCCTTGCTGTCCCAAACTGCTCTTTCAGCACTCAAGCTCTGATACCATGTAGAAATTTATAGTTTTCCCACCCCGGTTTTCAGTTTTCACCTTATTACTCCAAAATAATTAAATGCCCTTTCCCATATCCATACATTTAATAACTGGAAAATAAATTTTGCTGAAAACACAAATTCTGGAAATTTTTCAGAATGCTGTAAATGCAGAAATAAAATAACAGCAGTAACAAACAGTTATTCAACACATCATAACTCAGTATTTTTGGTCAAGGTGACCCTGGAAAAACCCCCTACAACTCTTGGGGAAAACCAGTTTGAGAGCTCCTTCTTATTTCTGAAAAATGCTTTTTACAGTGAGAGAAATATTCAGAAAAATCAGCAAGTAAACTTTTACAACTTATCTCGTTTTCCGTGCTTAACCATCGCCTCGGAAAATGTGCAGACAGTAAAACTGAACCAGCAATAAATGCTGTGCGTATTTCCTTGAAAAACGTGCCCAGAAATTACAGCATTAATTTCTGCTGTACGGCCTCCTCTTTTTGCGTGCAAAACAGCAATAAATGCTGCTGTACGGACTCCTTGGAATGCATGCAGCTGTATTAAATGCTGCTGTACGGAAATCTGCCTCGATTTTTGTGCCAGCAATCAGCTACAGGCTGTACAGCCTGTCTAGAAAAGCGTGCAGCAAAAACAGCAACTTCTCCCTCGAAATCTGTGCCCAGAAAATGGTACGGCTGCCTTGGAAAACGTGCCACAAGCTGCTGTACGGATTCTGCCTTGGAAATCGTGCCAAATCTGCCTTGAACTGTGTGCAAACTCTGTTGTACGGTCTTGCTGAAATATTGCCTTGGAATGTGTGCCAAGTTGCTGCCTCCTTCTCCTCACTGCTCAGAAATCTCCCTTGCTCTCTTGCTCTCCTTCTCTCAATCTTCTCATGAAAGAATGAATGATCTTTTCCTCCTTTTCCTCCTTTAACCTAACCCTAAGTGACTTTTGGGGAATCCCTAAATCCAATGGCTGAGATAGATTGAGATCTAGGGCAGAGATTAAATGCTCATTTAAATCTCACTTTCTATTTTTTAATTCACCCCACTTTAATAAAGACCCACTTAGTCTTTTATTTCCAAAGTCACTTTTTCCTTTCTAATTTTATATTGACTTTATTTAAAGTCACTTTAAATTTAGTAACTTTATCACTTAAAGTCACTTTAAAATTAGATTTGACTTTATAACTTTATAAAGTCACTTTAGTAACTTTATCACTTAAGTCACTTTTAAATTAGATTTAACTTTATAAAAAATTATAAAGTTACTTTAGGAGAAAAATTTAAATTCTTTTGGACACTTTTCCCTAGGCCAAAGATCAAAGCCTTAGGGAACCACCTGTCCTCCGGTACCAAATTTCAACAAATGGCAGCAAGGGAAAAAGAAGAAGGACCTATCCAAGGTCTAGTGCTTCAGATGTGGCGAACTTGGACGCTTCACCAACACTTGTCCTAAGAGGAAGGACACAAAATCTTCAGATTCCAAGGCAAGAACAACTAGAGGGAACAGTGGTAGTGAGGATGATGTGGACATGATTGCTCATGTGCCTCGGGAGAAGAGGTGGTGCGATATTGATTTGTAGAGCAGCTACAGATGGGAGGCAAGATCCTTGAGCTGCCCAAACTCTTGGATCACATACGAGCTATCAGAACCTTAAGACAGTCGCCGGATGACTGGAGCAGTGGGTGCACAAGATCATGGAGAAGTAGAGGCAGTGTTGGGACGCTGGAGAGTAGAGCAGCGTAATGCAGAGGCAACAACAACGTGGAAGTAGCATCGCAGAGGCTGATGGGACTTCATCAGCACAGAGGGGCAGTGCTTACGCAGTGCAGAGCAACAACAATACAGAGGCTCTAGAGAGACAACACAGCGCAACAACAAAGGGTGCTTCAGTGATGAGATGCGGCCCGATTGACTTGTCTGTCAGTTGTTGGGTGGTCACTGGTGGTCCTTCAGTTGCTTCTCAGCAACTGAGTTGTAGTGCAATAGTTGGTAACATGATGCAACAATTTGAGAGGGAGCTGCAGTACAGATGTGGTAGTGTTAGTGACAATGACATGGGCAGTAGTACAGAGAGCAGCATCGCAGTGGATGAAGGGCAGCAGGCCAAGCATCAATGCAGAGACCGATGCCAGAGATCAGGGCAATGCTTCAGTGTGGAAGTATTGCTAGAGCACACTCCTCGCTAAGGAGTGTTGAGATTTTGGGGTAGCATCGGATGTGCTCTAGCTACGAAACTTTGTGGAGGGGTTGTAACACATGATATCTCCAAGACGCAAAAAACGTTTGGAGAAATTCCATCTGGTGTAATAGTTATTCAAATAATTAAATTTTTTAATGAGGACCCTAAGTCTAACTTAAGAAAATTAAAAAAAATAAATTGAATTAATTTACACATGATGAGAGCATTCTAAGTGACGTGGATCAAGCTACTTCTAATCCGAGCCGTTGATTAGAAATTAGATCACATTTGTTGATTTGTCAACGAGAAAATTATAAAGGAAGGGCTTGGGGTCAGTTGGAGGATACACACACAGAATCTATGAGATTGGATTCTTCTGACGGAGCAGTGCTCGGACGAAGATCAGATCTGAGTGATTCAGAGAAGTAGTGAGGGGCAGATGCTGTGATTGGTCAGGAGGGCCAGGAGTACAATGCAGAGCAAGGGCAACAGAGACGCAGTGCAGGCAATGCAACAATCAAAGGATGTGACGCAGTCCCTTGAGAGGGTGACGCAGGTCCACATAGGGCTCGCGCATGGGCAACACGGAGCCTCCAAGGAAAGTTCGAGATCTAGCTGGAGACTGGGGTTTCTAAGCTGGCAGGGCTGAAACCAGACTCTGGGAGAAGCTGATAAGCGCAGAGCAAGGGTGACACAATCACTTAGCCAAGGCCACACAGCCTTACGCAGTGGCAGCGTAAAGACTGCGCATAGCTAGCTGGGGTTTCACCAGTGGCTCATTTGGGAGTTGCGAGAGTGAGGTATATCTCACATTTTTCTCTGTAGCCAAGGTTTTCTTTGTTGGATGAGCCGGTTTGTGGTACCATAGATGTACTCAGAATACTGCTGCTTAATAATAATAAACCTTCATATCTGCTGGACCAGTTTTCTCGCATTGGGTTTTTCTGGGGACATTGGTCTAAAAAATCTGCGTCCTTTGTCATATGTGCGTGATGTTCAGTAAATGAGCTGTATTTGTGTACGTTGCTAGTTGTGTTTACTTCAGAGTTTTTCTGAATATTTTTCAGTGAAATAACTTGTGCATAACAAATCAAGTAGGAGAAGTAAATCAATTTTTAGTAGTAGGATTTATATGCTCATAAATTTTCACATATATGGGTGGGAACCAATGTGGGTACAATTTCCCACAAAAATATCCACCAAATATTCTCCCAAATCTTCCCAAATGTGCATTAACTTCTCAAATTCGAATTTCCAAGTAAGCAACTTCCTCATTTAATGCTAGAAATTCGATTTCCTTGAGTGGGCCATGTATTTATGATGCAAGGTGTCAAATCATCCTCCACTTGTCCTTTGACTCATTCTCTTGACTTGAGATAATTTCCAAGTCATTTCCATGTCATTTTGTCACATGGAGCAATTTATTTCTCTCCATATAATTTATTACTGGTTTAATTTATTGCCAGATTTCCCATAAAACTTAGGAAAAGTGGGGTTTGAGGGTTTAGAACACATTTTTAACCTCTGAAAGTGTGTCACAGTAAAAATTTGAGGATGAGAGGTGTAATTTTGAGCACACATACCCCATACAACTTCTATAGACATCACTTACTACATATTACATTAAGATTTTATTCAAATTTTTGCCCCGCGGGAAATTTTAAAAATTAAGAAATGACTCCCTAGACCTAACCAAATTCCATGAAATTTTATGAGTGATCTAGTATGATAATATACAATGACTCTAGATAGTAGGACTCCCCCAAGGTTGTTAGGTCCCTGTATTACTAGTATAGTCCCTTATTGTTGTTAGTGTAACCCCCTTATTGTTATTATTGTACCCTTGTAACCCCCATTTTGTTATTATTGTGCCCTTAAATTATTATTGTTAGGTCGGCTAGGATTACATTGTGGCCCACTAGGATTACATTATGGCCCCATGGACTCCTATATATAGAAAGGAGGTTTTGTAAATTGTATCATCCAAGAATTGTTCATTCATGTAATGTATTGGAGGTTTCCCTCTCGAAGTGGCTTATTTCTAAGGCGTTGATATCTCTTTTCTTCTCTTTTTGGAGTTGGTTTCACAACATTTGGTATCAGAGCTTTGGATTCTAGGGTTTCGCTGCTCCAAACAGGTCATCGTGGCATTTTCGCTATAACTTTTTTTCTACGAAGTTTCAGAAGCTGAAATTTTTAGGGTGCGAAGCCAAAAGCTTGAGGAAGCTTGTATAAAAATTTCAGAGTTTGGTTCGCAATATTTTCGGAGATATGATCTGTGGATGTCAGGTCTTTTTTCAGGCTCCTAAACAGGTCATCGTGGCATTTGCGCTATAAAATTTTTTCTACGAAGGTTCAGAATCTAAAATTCATAGGTTGCGAAGCTGAAATCCTGAGGAAAGTCGTCAAAAAATTTCAGAGCTTGGTTCGCAATATTTTTGGAGATATGATCTGTGGAAGGTAGTCCTTTTTCAGGCTCCTGAATTTCATCTCAAAGAGGTGATCGTGGGAAAAGTTCAATAACTCTCTCTCTGGGGATTGGATTGAAGTGCCGTAAAAAGTGGTCGCAAGTACACGGCCTTTAGTTTCTTGGCTATCAATTTCAGAGACAAAGGACAAAACAATGACACGTGGCAAGTCGTACACGTTCACTCTACTGAACCAGTCCAGAATTAGGTCATTGTGGGAGATTGGACACAACTTTGTCTTGGAGAATCCAAATCAGGTCAGACCTGTTGCATTTGAAGGAAGCTTCAGAGGGCTACTACAGGGCCGAATTTCAGATATTGAAGATTTTCAATTACAGAGATAATCCAATTTCAATATCGAGCTCCTCAAAAGCAAGAAAAAGGTGTGTATTTTTTTCCGAATTGCATAAGTCTTGTTTGAAGAATCAATTTGAATTGATTCCAAGGGCATATCAGTATTGGGTTCTAAAATATGCCTCGTAAAAATAATTCAACACCCATTACGCCTTCAGAAGGGTCTACTATGACTCATGAAGATGAAGAATTGCAACATGATCTATCAAAATTACAAGAGCAAGTGCAACAAATTTCACTCTCGCAAAGAGCAACAAAAAATGAAATGGAAGTTTTGAAGAAAGGCATGGAAGAGAAGATGGATGGCATGGAAGCTGGCATGGAAGCTAAGATGGAAAACATGAAGAATGATCTAAAAACAGACATCGAAGGTTTGACAAAGTTGATACAAGAAAGGTTTCCGAATGGTGAAAAGATAGTAGAAGAACCTCATGATGAGAACAAAATCAATGTTAATTGTGATTTGATAAACTCTAATGTTGGCGGGAAGAACCACCATATTCCAAAAATTGATATGAGGAAGTTTGATGGAAAGGATCCTGTAACATGGATACTACAGATGGAGCAATATTTTGATCTCCATAATGTGCAAAACACACAAAAGGTACGCATTGCAACTTTACATTTAGAACAAAATACATTTGTATGGTATCAATGGCTTTGCTCCCATAAAAAAATTGTCACTTGGTCAATTTTTACAAAAGAAATGATAGCACATTATGAGGATACAAAGAGAAACACCTTCTTTAGCCAATTGATAAATCTCAAACAAAAGGGTTTAGTGGGGCAACACATTGAGGAATTTCAAAAATTGAATATAAGGGTAACTGATATTCCAGAGGAACACAGGATTGATCTCTTCACAGGCACTTTAAGGGATAACATACAACATGAAGTTCGTGTTCTGGAACCTGATTCATTAGAAAAGACATTCAGGTTGGCAAGAAAAGTTGAATGTAAAATTATGGCGACAAGGAAGTGTTGCTACGCCTAGATTTCCACAACCTACAAGGTTGACACCACAACAATTGGAAGAAAAAAGAGCAAAAGGGATTTGCTACAATTGTGATAGCAAATACATTAAAGGTCATAAGTGTGCTGAAAAGAAATTATTTTACATAGATTGTGAAGAAGAAGAAGAAAATGAAAAAGAAGAGGATATACACCAGGAACCAGCCATAGAAGAGGAAGAAATGAATCCGACCATATCATGTAATGCACTGGCTAGAATTACCACTCCTAAAACTCTCAAGATAGTAGGACAGATCAAGAAGAAAAGGGTAATAGTGTTGATTGATTCGGGTAGCACCCATAATTTTATTCATTGTAAGGTAGCCAAGGAATTAAATTGTTTCCTATACCCAGCACCAGAATGTCAAGTGATGGTTGCAAATGGAGGAACCATAAATTGCTCTGGAAAATGCCATAATATCAAGCTAACCATGGGGGAATATGTATTGACTAGTCCAATGCTTTCCATTCCTATGGGAGGTGCTGATGTTGTACTAGGAGTACAATGGTTGCAATCTTTGGGGACGGTAGCTTTTAATTTTCAAGAACTTTTCTTGAAATTTTTTTCAGAAGGAAAGGAAGTCGAATTACGGGGTATTGAAGGGAAGCGGGGAAGGATAATAAGCTCTAATGTCATGACAAAGCTTCTAAAGAAATAACAACGAGGCGTAATTGCACAATTATGCTCACTAGAAGTTCCAACATCAAAATCGTCTATTTCTGCAGATCTCCAACAAGTCTTGGACAATCATTCCAAGGTGTTTGAAACTCCCAAAGGACTCCCACCTATTCGTGATCATGATCATGCTATTCATTTTATTCCAGGAAGTGTTCCTCCAAACATCGGGCCTTATAGATATCCTTACGTCCAAAAGAGCGAAATTGAACGTATGATTGCAGAAATGTTAAAGGCGGGTATAATTCAACCTAGTCAAAGTTCTTTCTTTGCTCCTGTAGTATTGGTACACAAGAAGGATGGATCATGGAGAATGTGTCCGGATTATAGGGAGCTCAATAAGCTCACCATTAAAGACAAATTTCCCATTCATGTGATTGATGAATTATTGGATGAATTACATGGAGCAATTTATTTTACCAAGTTGGATCTTCGTTCAGGATATCATCAAATTAGAATGAAGACTGAAGATATTCCAAAAGCAGCATTTCGAACTCATGAGGGTCATTATGAATTTTTGGTCATGCCTTTTGGCCTTACCAATGCACCTTCTACATTTCAAGGGTTGATGAATTCCATTTTCAAGCCCTTCCTTAGAAAATTTGTGCTAGTATTTTTTGATGATATACTAATCTACAGCAGGTCTTGGAAGGATCATGTTGAACATGTTGACAGGGTGCTCAAACTATTGCGGGAGAAACAATTATATGCAAAAGCATCCAAATGTTTCTTTGGAGTACAAGAGGTGGAATATCTGGGTCATATTATATCTCACGAGGGTGTTAAAGTAGACCCTAACAAAATTAAAGCCATTAAGGAATGGAAAGTCCCCAAGACAATAAAGCAATTGCGAGGATTTCTCGGGTTAACGGGCTATTATCGCAAGTTTGTTAAGAATTATGGGAGAATAGCAGCACCTCTAACAACATTATTGAAGAAAGATGCATTTTCATGGACTCCTGAAGCAACTAAGGCCTTTGAACATCTTAAAGAGGCAATGTGCCTAGCACCGGTCTTAGCTACGCCGGACTTCACAAAAACCTTTATTGTGGAATGTGATGCCTCAGGAAATGGAATTGGTGCAGTTTTAATGCAGGAAGGAAGACCCATTGCTTTTGAAAGTCATCCAATCAAAGGAAAGTATTTACAGAAACCTATTTATGAGAAGGAAATGTTAGCAATCCTGCATGCACTAAAGAAATGGATAACTTACCTAATGGGAAGACACTTCAAGGTAAAAACTGATCATGATAGTCTTAAACACTTTTTGGAACAAAGACTATCTTCAGAAGAGCAACAAAAAAGGGTCACAAAGATGTTGGGTTATGACTTTGAAATAATCTACAAAAAGGGAAAGCTTAATGTTGTTGCAGATGTACTCTCAAGAAAGAATGAAGAGGTGGAAGCATTGCTTTGTGTGGAGTGTAAAAACTTTGGTAAACTTGATAAATATATATTATTAATGATGAAGATAAAAGATGATTACAATGAGGGATCGCCTAGGCTTTAAATATAGCCTCAAGGTGTCCCTTGGCGAAGAGGCATGATCTTTGATCATGCCCTTTCAGTTAATAAAACCTAATATAACTATATCTAACTAATAATTAATAAAATATTCATAACATTGCCTCTCTCTTAAAGATGCTTTGTCCTCAAAGCATACGTAATGATGGACAATGTTGACGAATGTCTGGTTTTCTCAAGCGATGAGCTCTTGCTTCCCACATTTTAAAAAGATCGTGAAGCATCTTCTCGAGCTCCATCTGTTGGTGATGTGGACAGTGAAAAGATCTGATATCGACAGAGTTGGATATTGTCTTGACTTCTATTGGATGTTTGATTTTCCTATTGGAAGACACTTTTATGGGTAGATCTTGGAATACTTTTTCATGTTTCCCAACTATTCCTTGTTCTTCTGGTGATTTTTTGTGATTCCTTTTTAGATTTAGGGGTAAGTTACCAACAATTATCGTTTGATGCAACTTCTTCTCATCATCAAATGCTTCATTCTTAACCACCATATGTGCTTCATCCCGAAGGCCTCAACAGCTTCTGCTGTTATATCAGTGGCTTCGGATGTGTTTGTCGCTTCACATGTTTCGTTCAATTCTGGGGATGGAACATTTTGTTGTTTATAAACATCTGTATCTTCATGGTGATGTGGGAAATCAGTTTTTCCCTGATGCTCTTCTGAGTTCCTTGAATCTGCGGAATTGTTTTGTTGATTTTGTTCCATGTTAGGAGATATTGGGGATTGTGTCTGACTTAACTGATCTGTCTTATCATTTAGCTTACTGAAGAGTTCTGTCATATTGTTCTTAGTCTCCATTTGTTTTAGCCATATTTGCCTTTTTATCTGATCAATCGTCATCATTGATAAAGACATACTGAATATGTATGAGATGGAAAATATCTTTCTGCTCTGATACCAATGGAGTGTAAAAACTCTGGTAAAATTGATAAATATATATTATTAATGATGAAGATAAGAGATGATTACAATGAGGGATCGCCTAGGCTTTAAATATAGCCTCAAGGTGTCCCTTGGCGAAGAGGCAAAGATCATGCCCTTTCAGTTAATAAAACCTAATATAACTATATCTAACTAATAATTAATAAAATATTCATAACATTGTGCCATTTCTATTATCCAACCAGATTGGATAACCGAAGCAAGAGATGAATGGAAGAAGGACAAAAATTTATGGACACTCATTCAAAAGTTGCAGCAAGATCCTAGTACATCTGACATATTTAGTTGGAAAAATGATTCCTTATGGTACAAAGATCGCTTATATCTTTGCAAGAATTCCCAACTGAAACAAAAGATTCTTCGAAAATTGCACACTTCTCCTTTAGGAGGACACTCAGGATTTTTAAAAACTTACCACAGGGTGAAGAAAGATTTTTATTGGGATGGCCTTAAATCTGATATTCAAAAGTTTGTGACGGAATGTTTGGTTTGCCAGCAGAATAAAGTGGAGACAATTAAGACCCCGGGACTTCTACAACCTTTATCCATTCCAAGTCAACGTTGGGAGGAGATTTCAATGGATTTTATCATAGGTTTACCTAAGTCCGAAGCAAAGAATGTCATCATGGTGGTAGTTGATAGACTTACCAAGTATGCACACTTTTGTGCATTATCTCATCCATTTAAAGCAAGTACAGTTGCTACTACATTTGTGGACAGAATTCAAAAGCTACATGGAAGCCAAAGGGTTATTGTGAGCGACAGAGATCCCATTTTTACTGGAAATTTTTGGACGGAGTTATTTTCTTGTTTGGGTACTCAATTAGCTCATAGCTCATCTTATCATCCACAATCTGATGGTCAAACGGAGATAGTAAATAAATGTTTGGAAGGATATCTTCGTTGTTTTGTATCTGATAAACAAACACAATGGGTCAAGTGGTTACCTCTTGCTGAATGGTGGTATAACACTTCTTTCCATACTGCAGCAAAAATGACCCCATTTATGGCACTTTATGGATATCATCCACCATCCATCACATCATCTTTAAGGGAAAATTCGAAGGTTCAAGCGGTGGAAGATCACATCGAGCATCAGCAAGAAGTTCTCCAACTCTTAAAGGATAACCTGAATTTGGCACAAAATCGAATGAAACAACAGGCAGATCAACATCGCGGCGAGAGAAGTTTTGATGTAGGAGATTGGGTATTTTTACGGCTACAACCATATAAACAAATGTCCCTCAAGCAAGCTAAGAAGGATAATAAATTATCACCAAAGTACTATGGTCCTTACAAGGTGTTGAAAAAGATTGGTACTATGGCATACAAATTGGAGCTTCCTGCTTCTTCGCGAGTACATCCAGTTTTCCATGTTTCATGCTTAAAGAAGGTTATAGGTGAAAATCTTCCGGTTCAAACAATATTGCCAAAACTTGATGAGGAAGGAAAAATCATATTGGAATCTAAAGCAGTCATGGAAACAAGAACTCGACAGCTACGGAATCGATCAATTTCAGAGTATCTCATCAAGTGGAAGAACTTACCCACTGAAGATTCTACATGGGAGGATGAGAATTTTATATAGAAGCACCCAGAGCTCCTCAAGCGTTGAGGACAACACTTTTTTGGAGGAGAGGGGCATGTTAGGTCCCTATATTACTATTATAGTCCCTTATTGTTGTTAGTGTAACCCCCTTATTGTTACTATTGTACCCTTGTAACCCCCATATTGTTATTATTGTGCCCTTAAATTATTATTGTTAGGTCGGCTAGGATTACATTGTGGCCCCACTAGGATTACATTATGGCTCCATGGACTCCTATATATAGAAAGGAGGTTTTGTAAATTGTATCATCCAAGAATTGTTCATTTATGTAATGTATTGGAGGTTGCCCCCTCGAAGTGGCTTAATTCTAAGGCGTTGATATCTCTTTTCTTCTATTTTTGGAGCTGGTTACACAACAAAGGTCTTGCCTTCAAACTGTACTCTGACTTTGGGGTTATGCTTGTAGGAAAAAACTCAATTTGTTATTAAGTCCTCGTAAGGAGTTGATAATTAACCAAGTGAAGAAAAAACTCCCAAAGTATTACTCACTTGATGGGAAGGTCCCAAACTACCCATGCCTATTACATGACTTGACTCCTCATACTAGCATCACATTTACATTGCTCCCGCAGGGATTATGGAATTTGAGCACAACAAAAAATGATGAGAAGAAGGAGAGTTGAAAAACTCTGGTGATATGATGATCTCTGATGTTACAAGCAGCTTTTGGTACATCCTTGGGCATGGAGTCTTCAAAAAATCTATAGGTGCCACTACAATGGTGAACATCTCCAAACAAGTTTCAAATACACTTCAAAATAGATCTACAAAGTCTTCTCAAACTTGCTCCAAGAATGCTTCAAGTCTGCTACAACAAGGCTTCCAAAGGTTGCTCCAACAAAGGCTTCAAGAATTGCTCCAAATTTGCCTTAAGTTTGTTTCAAAGAAGGCTTCAACAATACTTCAAAAATTTCTTTAAAAGTCTTCAAGAATGTTGCTTCAAAGACTGCTAAAAAATACTTCAATGCCTACTTTTAAAGACTCTTCAAAGATGGCTTCAGAATGTCTTCAAGGCAACTCCAAAGACTACTCTTAGAATCTTCTTCAACAATGATCTTAAGACCCTTCAAATTGATTTAGATTAAGCTCAAGAATATTCACCTATTAGGCTGAATTTGTGTGTCTAGGTAGCTTGGATTCTTGCATAAAAAGGGACGAAACAGTGGTAGAGGTTTGAGCCAATACAAGGTTGAAACTGTGGCAAAAGTCTGACTTTCCACAGGGCTAAAATGGTCACTCCATAGAGCCGAGATATGTCACTTCACAGAGCCGAAAATGTCTCTCCACATAGCCGAGATATGTCACTTCAGAGGGCCGAAACTGTCACTCACAGAGTCTAGATATGTGACTCCATAGGGCTGAAATGTCTGCTCAAGAAGGTCGAGTGTAGGGGTTCGAAGACGTTAGAGTCCGAGTTCTGTTCTAGGCCTAAAAATTCCACAGGAGGGTTGAGTTTAGGCCAGAAGAAAGAGGTTTGAATTCCTCTGCACAAGAGGCAACAAAGGAGGTCGAAATCCAACAAAAGATGTCTCCAAAAACTAAACAAAAATCCACCAATAAACCTTGATCCAAAACAAAGATAACAATCTCAAAACCTTGCTTCGTCTTACCTTTATGTTCATGAGCTATGAACCTTATCTTTCTACCCCAAGTTCAAATTACTTATGATTCTCTTGCTCCGAGTTCCTTGTCAAAATGGAGAAGGCATGACTTGTATTTATATTAGATTGATCACACACATGAACCGACATGTCTTTTGGAGGTGGGGCCAACTTATGTTTATGTACGCCGACTTGTCTGGAGAGGCAAAATATGGATTTTCTAACTTTAAATTTGAATTCTCTTCAACGAGGAGGAGTTAGGAGGAAAGTAAATACTCATTGGAAAGGGCTTGAAGTCCTCTACAAGCCCATGCAATTGTCTTCTTGAGCCGATGTTTCCTTTGGCATCAATAACAATATTCTTCCAGCATACTGAAGAGGCATGTCTCTAAGGACATGACCGCTCATGAAGGGGCACTTGCCTAGGTATATAAGTGGGCCTTCATTTGTAATATCTAATATCTCTTGTGCATTCAACACTCATTATAAAATATATTACTATCCTATAATGGATATTTACATATTCGAGATATTCTGAATATTCCACTATGTGTACGAACTAGTGTTACATGATTTTCCCTGCCCGCCAAGGATCCAAGGCTAGAACCATGTCCCGTACAGATCCTTGGGCGATCCTATGTCGGAACCAAGGATTTGCCTCAGATCTAGGCTTCTCTCAAACGGATCTGGAGGGAGACGCGCGATTTTGTGGGGGCCCAATTTCTATTTTTTTCTACAACTTAAGTTGGGTTGGGGCTTCTCGAACACTCCCAAGAAGCTCCCTTGATGCTCCTTAGATGCTTCCTAGATGCTTCCTCATGGTAATGTTAAATTCTTAAAGTAAAAGTGACATTCTCCTTTATATTTCACTTTCATCCTTTTATTTAATTTTTTAACATTACCATGAAATGACTTATTAAGATGTTTGAGAGTGGTTCTAGCCTCATCTGACTTCATATGGAGAAAATAGAATTTCATATCCTATTCAAAATTCAATAGACAATGCTTTTTAGGAATTTAGGATTAATGGGATTGTGGAATTTCATTTGATTATATCATGTGTGAGGGTATGTGATTGGTATTTAATCAAGAGCACCAAGCTCTATTTGTACACTAATGATGGCGGTGTTAATTGTCGAACTCCTTTACCATGGCCTTAGCAAAAAATTACTTTTCAATCAAGTCAAAATCATTGATCGAGCATGTTAAGTTTTTTCTACCATATTTTAATGCTTGGATTAGGTAGTTTGATAAAAAATGGGCAATGTTGACTAATATCCCTAGAAAATCGAGGTAGAGGCATCACTAGACAAGAGGAGAAGAATCTAAATTCTATATGGTTGATGGTCAAATAATAAATCATGCTGAGAATTTGAAGGACGTAGGTTAATACAAATTCTCTTCTTGATAATTACTTGTGATCTTACTTGAGATACTTATGTCTTCTTCTTCTTTTAGTTTAGTTAATCTTTCATCACGTCAATTATCAAAATGCACAAGACACAAAAGTTAGGCTCCTAGAGCCAGGGCAAATCCTCTCCCTCTTGGAGAGGAAAACCCGCAAAGAATTCTTCTTATAGATCTTCAAGTGACAAGTACCATGACCCAGACTTAGATCCTTGACTTAGATATGCTTCCAAGACCTTGGTTCAGCTTCTTCGACCTTAAATCTTCTTTTCACCAAATTGCTTAGTTCTGCTTCAGCATCGGAGATCTCGATCTTCACATTACATATGCTTATACAATTGCTTGAACAGAAGGAAGGTAAATCAAGGATTTACCTTCCTCACTATGGCTGTCTCTTCTCCTTATGAAGAATGTCTGTACCCTTGATATACACAACCTTCTTCCTGTATCACTGTCTTAGATCAGCATGCTATACTGTCTCCTATTCGCACTTCTGTTCTGCACTGTGACATTCATTTATTCGCATTGCACCACTGCATTGTCTATTGGCATACATCCACACTCTCTCCTAATATATGTCTGCTGTAGGTTCACATATAACAGTAGTTGTTAACCCAACCGAATCAACAAATCTTCCACAATGAAATCTCTATAATATTTAGACTGTAATCTCAGAGTATGTCCACAATTCTTGCTTGGAGATTACTGCATAATACTTCAGTTCTGTACCTAATAGTTAATCTTAGAAATTGTCTGCTGTTCCTTATCTGCATTATTATCTCAGATATTCGTTCCTGTACTACATCCGTATTTTCTCCTCAGTGATATCTGCAATTGCTTTCATCCAAATGGCCGCAGAACAGGTATATTTATAGGGCACTGTTCCATCCTTTAAGTCGACCACACAGTTAGCTTTGGAGCCGACTTCCTTTGCTGAGATATAGGCCGACATTAGTGAGTTTGTTCTAGCGTTTGATGAGGCTTGTAGAGAGCTTGTTTTTCCAGCTTTATCTTCCATTTTTCACAAGGTCTTGGAGCATGATTACTAGACTAGATTCTTCATGAATGTAATACTTAATTCTATTTTAAAACTAGAACCTAATAGACATCAAGAAGAAGTCTATCTACATAATGAAACAAAAATACATTTTATTATTTTGACTTCTTCTTTTCATAAGTACTTAATTACATAGTCAACATGAAGACTGACCTAGTTACACTTTTCAACACTCCCTCTTAACTAGGGAGGTATTCATACAGGTACATGGTTACTTTCAAATTGAAGAATCTCATAAGAAGAATCAGATTGATAATCGCATCTGTATAGCATCATATGAACCAGCATTGTCCTAGTGCAAGGCCTTGACTAACAACCCCGTCTCTCAACGAGACAATGGGTTACAATGCTGGCAAGACACATGACTTATAGACACCTTCGTCATTGTCTCTCCAAGGTACATACTCCACCCGGGTGTTCCCAAAGTATGACCTTCTTGGACTATTCTTCTCTTGGGTAGCTAGCCCTCAAAGAATATCGGTCCCTGACTACTCTTATCTTGAATGCCCTAACACATTCTCAAAGAGTATCGAATGCTAGATGATTACCCAATCCTCCATTCTGTCTTCCCAAGACCAGAATGATGTGTCTATCTCTCCCTCTCAACCAGGGAGGACCTATTCCACAAGGGAATGTACTCATTCCTATACAAGGAATGTACCTAAGCTCATTCTTAGGAATTACCAAGTTTCTTCCAAGTAAGAAACTTATCATCAGGCTCCCTCTTAACCAGGGAGCTCCAGCAACAATGGTGAGACACCCAGCTGCTCATGAGGAATTCCTGTCCTCGATGTCATGGATTTTGATATTGAGGAATCTCCAACTTTTATCTTCATAGGGCATAGATCACCCATCACTTTCATCTTAAGTCATGTCAACTATCAGAAAGTGATTCATCAGATTTCCTTATTTGGTCCACTGTTATGCCATGCTGCTTTCCTTCGAATCATTTCCAAGTATCATACATCCTTTCTCATGATTAGCAGCCCTGCACAAATTATTCTAGATAAACATATTCATATGAACTTTTAGAACAAAAGTTACCTTAGTGACGATCTTTCACCATGACATCTTCTTGTAGGCATCGACATCCTTCATACAGATTGACACATCTCCTAATGATATGCTTTTTGCCAAAGGTCTTCTTCTTTACCAGACATTCGTCAGAGTCTACATATCTTTCCAGGAGATCTCTTAGTGACATCTTGACATGGTTACATTTCATGATCTCTTCCTCTCTGCACATTCTTTATTCCCAGGAACTTATAACCTTTCTAGTTTCTTGTTCATATACAACCACCTCATATTTTATGAGGACATATTATGTTGATTTCATCTGTCGGTGCATTGAGAGATACTCCTCCATAGATCATACTTCTAAATACAGAAGTTCATTACCTGCAACCATATGACATGACTTCACAGCATCCAATGTTAGCCTATAAATATATACATACCTTATACCCTTTTTCCCTTGAGTCATCCTGTATCAATTTCTCAAGAATGAAGAGCTTCATTCTTTTGGCATGCTCCATCAATATCCCAGAAATATGTTTCCATGATGACCCTTGCTCTTGATGACTACTTTGCATTAGTAATGTTATCAGAGAGGTTTTCCCGGAGCTGATTCACCAAGAGCTCCTGCCATGCTTTCATCAGGATGCTACACTGCTTCCTATCATATAACCAAGAGAAATCAGTTAAAGAAGAGGATGATCTCAATTGTAGTGTAGATCCCTTGCTTCTTTCTTAGATTTTCTTTGAATCAGATTCTTCCGTTTCTTTAAATGTTTGAATTCTGCAAAACTATTGTCTTCAACTTGTCTTCTTCCATAGAAACCCTGGGTTGATGAGTGAGGTAACTTACTTATCCCATGATTTTGTTGCCCTCATGATCATATGAGTTCTTGTTTCTTATACTAAAATGATGTCACATCGTATCAAATCTGATAGCAGCCCAAGTGTTGCCTGAGCTGCAATACCCACATTCTCCAAACTCGAGTGCATATAAAATGCATCATTCATTTTTCCCAAACATAATTCCCAGATTTGGGCAAATTTAAGTTGCAGAAGCTTTTTATAATTTAATCTTCAAATGAAGATTCTTCACTTTTTAAATCAAGGTTTTAAAACCCAACACCACAACTGCACATGCGAAAGCTTTTCTTCACCTGATCTAAAGTCTAACCTTTTCTGACTTTAGAATACTCTTTAGCGAAAGCTATTTTCCTTTTTAAATCTCTGTTTAAACCCACTTTATGAATGTTCGGATTGACATTTGATCTTTGGATTAAAACGCAAAATAAATCTTCGGCTCCACAACATATAACTCACCTTATAGGATTTAGAGCTATGCATTTGATTTTATTTGAATAAATATTGAAAATGCCAATACGCTCCAGCTCACATTTAAATCATGCTTGTATGAACTTGTCGATGCGAATGTTAATAAACATTAACCAGCAAACATATTGAGCCACCACATAACAATTCATTATACATGATCAACGAAATCAACAAGCCAACCTGTGGTTTATATCCGACTCACCTTACGAAACTCTAACCGCTTTTAGTAGTTAAAACCAAATGGATCGTATAATTATTTGATTTGGCCCCACTGTGTTGTAACTTACTTCTGTTAACCTCTGCGCTAACTCCTTGTGCGAAAACTGTTAGATCCTCGTCACCATTAATCGGATGACTGTCGCATAGAATTACACTCAGTGACTTATCATTCCAAAAACACGCAAGATAGCCGGTTTTTTGAATTCCACTAATGCCACATGTCAGCTATTGGACTGTATCGCGTTCCAACGAGCAAATACCATTTACCAGCTTAAGTCTACGTGAAACTCATTCACCGTTTCCTGAACCTGCCTTTACTGTTTCAATTTCACTGTTTTACCACACCATTACTCACGGTTTCGCTATGTTCTTTGCGCCTTCACTCAAATTCCACTAACTCAGAATTTCGATATGGTCAGGTTCCACCCTAAAAGAACTCTGACGCCAAACATACCATACATCCTCATTTTATTTGACAATGCAAAACTTTATGCAAGTTTCATTGGGATGAAAACTTCGCCGAGCTATGGTTTATAACTCCACACAATAATTCTGCTTCCACTTATCAGTCTTCCTTTCGATCTCGTTGTTGGTCCTTGATCCAACGATTTCTGTGACTAGCTCCACTTCCATGCTAACACAGTTCCTCTGTTTTGCAATTCCACTCCTTATTAAAGGACTGCGCGAAAATCTCTCAATGCTGACCCAATTTCACTGTGGATCAAATACATTTATGATACACATACAATCCAATATATCAACTACTAAATTCCGAATTTAAATTCAAATTCTTCCTGTTTCATCAATCCTTGCAGAGATCGATGATTGCAATTTCTTCTAATCTTCCTCAGAAATATATTTAACCCTTATTGCGTTTTAATTCTAAATCAAAATTAAAATCTTATCTCAATATTTCCACTACAGATTTCCAATGCGTAGCAGTATGAGAACAAAATATACTGTAATCAAACCTTCATAGATTATGAATTATACAAATATCAGTAAAAACCTTCTTTACAATCAGGATTTGGCCTGATATGCTTTACATGGCCTTTCTCCTCTTTTTGGTCAAAGCCCGTAGGCTTTAAAATAAAATCCCTTCTATTATCTATCTCACTTGCATTTCTCTCTGTTATTTTTTTTAATGCTTCAAAAACTACAATTTATAACATAAAAGGATTCATGAACTAAATTAGTTCAATTCCATTCTTTTCTCAACTAAAGCCTAAATCATCTCTTCAGCTCCTCGCTTCACTCAATAGAATCCTAGATTAGATTTCTGTTTACATCACTCAAATCCTATTATAACCAAATAATCTAACTTCATGGCTGGATCTCCATGCAAGGAGGATCAACTTGCCACCTTTCCATTTTCTGCTCAGAATTTGGCAACAAATAAATTACTCACATACATTTGATTAATTAAAATTTAACTAAGCACTTGTCTTCCAACCCTTAGTTAGCCACAACATGTGATCAACCCATCACATTGCTGGCCAAGTCTAACTGCTCCTGCATCAAAATCTTAAGCAGGATCTAGGAGCCATAAAGAGACTTATTATGAGAGAGACTATTCTTAATGATCTCTTACTCTCTCTTTCCATCCACTTCTTTCATCCTTTCCGGTGACATGAACTTTCTTGTAGTGTTCATAATTCCTTTTCCAGCTTCTTTTGTGTTTCCAATATTGTTCATGTCAGAGAACCTTAAGAGTTCCTTTCCATGAATTCAAAGGAGACCCTTATCTATGACTTCAGTTATCTATGAGGACCATGACTATCCTCCTTGTTTCATGCAAGGATATTCGGTAGTACAACCACCTTATGTATCTCTTTTCAAATCGAAGTCATTTAACCAAAATTTGAAATGAAAATGAAAGATACTTACTTGGCAAGTGAAGAGGAGATCTTCATCTTGTTCTTCCTTGAATGATCTTCTTCTTAGGCTGTTCCAGACTTGTGATCACATGTCATCCATTCGTGTAGTTGAACTTTCAGACTGTATTCTTCTAAGGTTGAAAGTGTGCTATACGAGTTCTGCTTCCTTTTTCAAACTCATATATATGTATGCCGAACTGAAGTATCACCAAACTTGTGATGTAGGTGACATGTTTCGTAATGTAACCAAGCTGAGATTGTAACCTCCAAAATGAAGTGGATTTGTATCATTGATAGCCCTTTCTTGTAACTAGTGCTCCTATACCATGTTGAGAATTTGAAGGACGTAGGTTAATACAAATTCTCTTCTTGATAATTACTTGCAACCTTACTTGAGATACTTATGTCTTCTTCTTCTTTTAGTTTAGTTAATCTTTCGTCAAGTCAATTATCAAAAAGCACAAGACACAAAAGTTAGGCTCCTAGAGCCAGGGCAAAACCTCTCTCTCTTGGAGAGGGAAACCCGCAAAGAATTCTTCTTATAGATCTTCAAATGACAAGTACCATGACCCAGACTTAGATCCTTGACTTAGATATGCTTCCAAGACCTTGGCTCAGCTTCTTCGACCTTAAATCTTCTCTTCACCAAATTGCTTAGTTCTGCTTCAGCACTGGAGATCTTGATAATCACATTACATATGCTTATAGAATTGCTTGAACAGTAGGAAGGTAAATCAAGGATTTACCTTCCTCACTATGGCTGTCTCTTCTCCTTCTGAAGACTGTCTGTACCCTTGATATACACAATCTTCTTCCTGTATCACTGTCTTAGATCAGCATGCTATACTGTCTCCTATTCGTACTTATGTTCTGCACTGTGACATTCATTTATTCGCACTGCACCACTGCACTGTCTACTGGCATACATCCGCACTCTCTCCTAATATGTGTCTGCTGTAGGTTCACATATAATAGTAGTTGTTAGCCCAACCGGATCAGCAAATCTTCCACTGTGAAATCTCTATTTTATTCGGACTGTAATCTCAGAGTATATCCGCAATTCTTGCTTGGAGATTACTGCATAATACTTCAGTTTTGTACCTAACAGTTAATCGCAGAAATTGTCTGCTGTTCCTTATCTGCACTATTATCTCAAATATTCGTTCCTGTATTACATCCGCATTTTCTCCTCGGTGATATCCACAATTGCTTTCATCCAAATGGCCGCAGAACAGGTATATTTATAGGGCACTGTTCCATCCTTTAAGTCGACCACACAGTTAGCTTTGGAGCCAACTTCCTTTGCTGAGATATAGGCCGACATTAGTGAGTTTGTTCCAGCGTTTGATGAGGCTTGTAGAGAGCTTGTTTTTCCAGCTTTATCTTCCATTTTTCACAAGCTCTTGGAGCATGATTACTAGACTAGATTCTTCATGAATGTAGTACTTAATTCTATTTTAAAACTAGAACCTAATAGACATCAAGAAGAAGTCTATCTACATAATGAAACAAAAATACATTTTATTATTTTGACTTCTTCTTTTCATAAGTACTTAATTACATAGTCAACATGAAGACCAGCCTAGTTACACTTTTCAACAAATCATTAATGTACAATGGATGCCATATCTATCTTGATTCTTGATTTATGTACAAATATGCATGTTTTCATATCTTCTACAACTAATTTGGTATTTTGGATGTGTTGACTGTAGCAGCGGAAGTTGTAGATTTGTAGACTTAATAGCAAAAGAAACTTCAATTATAAAAATACACGAGGTATTTATAATAATAAATATTTATTAATATGATATATGACGATTGAATGATTACAATGAGGTCCTGCTTTTATACCTATGCAGGTACCTTTTCATGAATAGGCATGTCTTTTAGATATGCATTTTCAGCTAACTAATGACTACTTAACATAATTACTACTTGATTATTTAGTAATTACATTTATTTGTATTTATTCTATTTTATACAAATTATATTCGTTACATTGCCTCTTCCTTCGGAAGCTTTGTCCTCAAAGCTTAATTCTGACAATTTCCTTCATCTGGCGTTTGTCATCTTGGGTTGTGTAATTCATCACAGATACCTTGGCTTGTATAATTTGCGGACGATATGAGCCTTGAATTTAGGGACATCCTTTTTTTTTTTAAATTATAAAATAACTTTATGATTAAATAAAGTTAAATTATAACAGCTTTATAAAGTTTTTATTTATTTTTTATATAATTATAAATTATATAAAGTTTTTAATTATATTATAGTTAACAATATCCAGATTCAAACGTCCGATTAAACTTTCAAACGTCCCCACGAATTTTCACGGTGTTTAATAGCACTCGTCCGCAATCTTTATTTTTTTTCTCTGATTCAGTCAATGGAGCCATCGGTCAGCAGCGGCAGCGACAGGTAGCGGGGGCTGTCACGACAGACAGCTAGCTCGACATATGTGGAAGGCTGCCGGCGTGGACACGGCTGTGTTGGGCCTTCTGTCATCAGTAAATATTTGACAAGAGAGAGACCCAATTCAAGCGCTGTAGACTTATGTTGCGTCTCTGCTTCGACTTCAACAAGTTGTTGCTCGCTAAGACCACCTTTCATGTCTTCCGATGTATCAGTTTCTCTGGAAATGCAAATAATTATAGCATGAACCGGCATGTGTGAGTGATGTATTGGATTATCAAAAGAAGGTGTTGCGATCCAGGATCTGCGCAAAATAGAAATAGTGTGATACAAGTCTTCACTGCTGACATCGTTGGCATCTGTTTTAGACAATCTATTTGTAGCGATGTAAGAACCAATAATTCCTACCATACTTTCATATAATTGTCTCCCAAGGATTTGCTTAGCTACAACATTCATGTCCGAAAAAACTTTACTGAAGAATCGCAGCATAAGAAATTGTATTTTCGCATAACCATCGTTATTGATAACAACATGTTCTATCATTTCGATATAACCTTTAATTAGCGAAATTTGTTTGGATCTCCTATTATTTATTTCCGGAGCGAACCAGTACAAGATATCCTCGGAAACTACAGCCATTTCAGGATACATATAGTACCGTTGCAATTTATCTTTTAAGGGAAAACCTGCGAGCCCTAATGCTGACGCATCATTGATTTGGGTGGTTAAGTATGCTACAGACGAAGGCCCTATGTTCGTGTATTTGTCCACATTGTCAACATCAATGTTATCTCCTTTATGAGTGGACGAATTAACGACATCTGTTATGAAAGTATGCCTGATGCTACATTCTTCATTAGAAATTTTCTCATCAGTGTCTTTTGCCTTTTGCGCAGCAGAAGTGTGTAGGGTTTGGCCCTTCGAGATCTCAATTGCTACATTGTCTGGCGGCTTCAAGTTCTCCTCTTCAACTTTCGAAGAAGGCCATCGTTTCTTTGTTACCGTATTTACCTCTCTCGGACTAGAGGAACCTACCTTCTCATCACTCATGTTATCGAACTCTGCAGATATTTTGCTGGCACTGATTCCAGTTTTTCTCAAATTGCGGGCATATCGTTCTTCAGCCGCTGCGAAATTAGTTTCAATGTTATGGTCAATTAGGAAATTAAGATGCCCATTGCTGTCTTGGACAATGACCCCTGCAGTTTGCTCTGCATTAAATATATCAAATATTTCAAGTTGTAGCCTGGCAGCTAACTTATCTGCTATTACAATGGCAGAAACATCATCTTCTTTTCCTGGTCTCGTAATTTCCATCTGATCAACAATTTTCTGTTTCTTGGATATGGCAGCAACAATGTGAAATGAAATCTCAGCAGCAAAAACAACTGAGACTCCTTGTACATTCTCTAATATATCCTTATCTCTGCAGTGAGTTTCCTCTGGTGCATTAGCAAATCTGCAGTCCTTCTGTAACCATCTTTCTTGCTCTATAGAAGGGATGTCATCAAATTTGCAAAATTTATCTTCCCCAATTGCTGTTGCAATGTCTTTTACAGCCATTCTGAAGGTATCTGGCTTAAATGATTTTATCTGTCTTACCAAACGTTCAAAAGAACTCTCTGCTGCATGCTGCTCAAATTGAGTGGCTGTTATATCAGGTGAAGAAGAAATGTCAAGAGTGCCGTTATTGAAAAGTCTAGTGGAGCACCCATCTTGGTTAGCAGCATAGTATGTAGGACTAGAGGCAGAAAACACTGCTTTCTCTAATTTTTCTTCATTAACCTCTATCTTATCCAGTCTCATTAAATCCTCTTCCAGGTTAGCAACTTCTGTAACAGATCTAGAGACTGTAGACTGAAATGTAGTAGATGCTTTTACCAACTCTTCATTATGAGCTGCTTTCATGTCAAGTTGGATCGAACCCACATTCCTGTTAGAACGGTCATCAATGCTACTTTCCTTCATCTCATGTTTGATTGGACCCAGTTCATTTTCTAAAGAACCTTGATCTGCTTCATAGTTATAAAGTTTTTGGTTCAGAACAACTCTGGATCTGTTGCGGGCAATGATATTTCTTGTATAAAAGGCACATTTATGTCCTGTGAAATATGTGTCTCCACATTTCCAACATTTCCCTTCTTCTTTACTTTCAATATTAGTTGGTTGTTTTCTTTTATTACGCATTGGTGGGGGAATGTATTTGGTTGACTTTTCCATGGACGTTCTACTTGATTTTCCCTTGGCATAACTAACTGCCTTCTCATTATTACAACATTTTTCATCTTCTCTATTATGGATTACTGCAGAAATTTTTTTAAGACCTGCAGAAATTTTTTTATAACTGTTTGTGACTTTTGCACATGAATTCTCTAATTGCTGAAGCTTTTGTTGAATTTTCCTAATCTGCTCAATTTTTTTGGGATCTTCACGTAATGGCACATTATACAGTAAACAATGTTCTCGGGCTCGTACACTACGTTCGTAGGCTTGTAGAATGATGTTGTGTGCCATTGCTTCAACTTGTCCTTAATATGGCTCCGATATGGCTCCGATACCACTGTAGCAGCAGAAGTTGTAGATTTGTAGACTTAATAGCAAAAGCAACTTTAATTATAAAAATACACGAGGTATTTATAATAATAAATATTTATTAATATGATATATGACTATTGAATGAGGTCCTGCTTTTATACCTATGCAGGTACCTTTTCAGGAATAGGCATGTCTTTTAGACATGCCTTTTCAGCTAACTAATGACTACTTAACATAATTACTACTTGATTATTTAGTAATTACATTTATTTGTATTTATTCTATTTTATACAAATTATATTCGTTACATTGACCTTGCCGCCTATACCTACGTACAAGTTAGTGAGAAAATCCTTTAACCCCACAAGGTGTGGTTGGTGGCAAAGAACCTAGAGTAGCGGTTGCCACCTATTCCTAACTCTCTCCGTTTAAGCTATATCCTAGGTTAGCTAAGGGGGGTGGTCTCTAAATGGAAAACTAAGTTAGAAAATTTATAGGAGATGTTAAATTAGGATTACTGAGATTGCGAACAAATAAAATGAGCAATACAAAATGAAATAAACTTTAATAACCATCAACACATGAGATCATGATTAACATATATGAAACTAGTGCCTTCAAATATTGCTTTTAAGAATAAATAATATTTGCTCAAAGTAAAATGAAGTGTTCCAAATTGAAACACAAGTAGCCCTGTCAATCAAACAAAAGATGTTAGCAATATATGATACCAATACAAGATATAAAATTTTCTTTTAAGAAATGCTTTCAAAATTCATATAATCATTCACAAAGTCAAAGCATGTATGAAAACAAATATAGAGTGACTTGTAAAGGAGAACAATTTAAATTTTACTTGCAAAAGTGAACCAAATGATGCTTGCCTAAATAAGATAATCAAATCCAAACATTTGCATCATTCTTGATAATATCGCGATATTTTTGGCAAAATGATATATCTCTGAGAAAATATTGCGATATTTTCCGTTTTGAAAATATCGGGATAGTTTCAAAATATTGGCAAAATATTGTGATATTTTCAAAATATCGGCTAAATATCGCCATATTTTGAAAATATTGGCAATCTGAAAAAAATGAATTTTTATGCTTGTCGATATTTGCCGATATTTTGCTGATATTTTCGTTGATATTGCCGATAAGATGTTTTCTGGACCCTCGTCGATATTTTGTTGATACCGATATCATCAACACTGATTTGCATCAATGACAAGTACATGAAATCATTTGCAAGTAAAATAGTAAGATGTGTTAGCATGAAGTGCACCTAAACTAAAATTTGATGCAATTCTCTTGGTTGCTTTTAATCTAAAATGCCTAATCTAGATGTGACCTTTCTTTCGACTATTTTGAAACAAGTCTCTTATGTGAGTTGTGGAAGGGGTCCAAGAGAAAGACAATGAAAGCTATATTAACGATACCTTCCTTGGATTACCAACACACCTGATGACTCCGACGTTGTAGAGACTGTGAATCTGACGACTGCAAGGTCACCGTGTTAACCACATAAGAGGGTTTATGTCCCTCAAGTTGATGAAAGAAAGGGGTCCCTAAGAAATATCTTTCAACCAAGCTTATGCTTGGAGGTAAATTGATTAAAAATGAAACTATAGTAAAATGCCTAATATGTAATGCATGTAAGATTGCAAGTGTTTTGCAAAAATGGAGAAGCTTCAAGAAATGGAAATATGCTCAACAAGATAGTTTAGATAGTTGCTCAAAATAATGGAAGATACATAATGCTTCATAAACATATAAGATTTTGATTTTGAAAATAATTGCTTTGACAAATGATAAAAATAACCAACTAAAGCAATGAAGCTTGCAATTTATATGCTTGCAAAATGAGCAAATAACTTAAAATAAATGAGCATGTAAACAATGAGCCTATTGTGAGGCCAACATGAAACAAATGGTTAAACTAACTAAATCAAGGCCAACACGAAACAAATGGTTAAACTAACTAAATCAATTTTGCTACTTGAAATGAAATGCCTTGCATAAAATGAAATAAATTTGCTCCAAAAGTAAAATTTAAAATTGCACTCTAAAGCATAACATGAAGTTGCAAATCATATAATGGAAATAAGTAGCAAAAACAAATTCAAAAAATTTGATTGTGAATGTGAGGTTGTGTTAATTTTAAGGCATGCAAGACGAAAACTAAGAAAACAAATGCAAGGTCAAACCACCCACAAGTTTCTCCTTTTGGAAAAAGGAGAAAATGATGCCTTGGGTGAAAACCTAAGCTCCCACATGAAAAACGAAACTTTTATTAGATGTTACAAGATGAGGCACCTTCCAAGAGGTCTCTGTGAAAATTCGATAAAACCTGAATCCCTACTACAACAATATGATATTACTTCTCCTACTTGTTAATTCCATGCAAGTTATTTATTGTGTTAAATTGTAAATATCGAAGTAAATACAACTACAGACTGCACTAATTAAATTATATGCGGAAACGAGAACTCAACAAGAAGAAAAATCACACACACAATTGACACCATTGTTTTTGGACTATTGTCCCCGAAAACACCCAATGCGGGAAAATTGGTGCAACAACTGAGGGTTTGTATTATTAAGCAATAGTTCTGAATACAATCTTGGATGCCTTATTGGCTATCCGATACAGTCTCAAGTAAAACCTCAAGAGGGATCTTTACAATGTGTGAGCCTTTTCAAGCTCTAGATATCCTTCTTGAAAGTCAAATTCAGAAAATGAGGAGAGTACAATTAAAAAGCTCTCAAGATTGAAGAAGTTAAGAGTTTCTTGATGTATCAAAGCTTGACCTTCAAGAGTGAATGTAATGTTGCACAAGACAAGGAGCCAATCCTCCTCAAATGCCAACGGCCTTGCCAAATTGCAACCCTCCTCTTTGTCCACGACCTCCTCAAAAATGAACTTTGAAAGTGGTTGAGAGGTCATACAAGGAAAATGTTAGAGTTTGTATGATCCTTCCTTGATGCTCTTATCACCAACACTCTACCTATGGGCTGCAAGATCAAGAAACAAATTAGTGTAGAGAATATGAAAACAACTAAAATAAATAACAATAATATACAAGAAACCAAATAAAGTGATGGGAGTGAACCCCATCACTTGGTTTAGCTTGGAAAAGCTCTCAAATAGCTAATATGAATCAATGAAGCACTATTTTAAAAGGTTTAAATTTTAAATTGATTGCATGTATACAAACTATGCACAAACAAATCCTCGCAAAACACTTTTTGTTAGATAAAATAAGTGGATCCAAATAACAAGTGAAAGTTTCTTTGAAAGTGCTCCAAGGGTGGCTTGGTCTCCCAAAGACTTCCCCTCACGCTTGATCCAACAAAATTTCTTCTACAATACACAAATCAAATATTAGTGCATATAGATTTAGATAAGAAAACAATGAATAGAAACTCCTAGAAGTTTTATTGAAAACAAACTAGAACTTTCAAACTTTGGAGCCTACTTTCAAATGAAATGGCAATACAAGATAGCTTTGCAATAGCAAGTTTACAGGAATATATGGAAATAAAAATGATTCAATGCATAAAAAATATTATACCAATAACTCAAAATGCATCATGCTCCAAAGAAAGAACACCCATGAATGGACCCCCAAAGTCTTTTTATTGATATTCTTGAAAAATATACAAAGTAGCAGCGCTTCCGCAAGCACAATAGCTAGTAAAACATGTTGAGAAATTAGGGTGTTTAATTCAAATTTCTCTTCTTGATAAATACTTGTGAACTTGTTATGTTTCTATTACTTAGATCTTATTTTCATTAGCTTATTATGTCTTTCATCAAGTTAATTATCAAAACACAAGAGACAGATTTTAGGCTCTTCAAGCCAGGGCCAAAACCTCTCCCTCTTGGAGAGGAAAACCCGAAAGTATTTCTTCTTCCAGATCTTCAATTGACAAGTACCATGACCATGAAACAGACCCTTGACACCAGTATGCTTCCAAGGCCCTTGTCACAATCCTTACTGCTCTTCTAGGCTTCTTGAGATAATCTCCTTTTCTGCACCGTTCTGCACCAACACTAAGGAACTCAGTCCCTAGACAAGTTACTGCCTTTCTTGATCTAGTCTCGATCTCCTAGGGATGACTTCTCCTCCTTCTTGATGCCCTAGACTGTGTCTTACCTTCACACTGTATATCCCTTATTTTGCTGTAATGTCTTCTTGCTTACGCTGTGTATTTCCTTCAGAGATATGTGAAGTATATTGGCCCAAGACCTTACACACCTTGCAATCCCTTTGTACTCACTGTGTGATATTCCTTCTCTGCACTTTCTTACAGCTTTTGATGACAGTCCTGAAGTGACCCTTGGCTTACCTTATTCTCGCAGTGATTGCAGTCCTTACTTTCTCTGAGATTGCGGATCCTTTTTGCTGAGGTAGATAGACCCAAAACTGAGTACTACGTGAGACCCTTCTACCCATCCATTTCAAACCTTAACTCACACTTATTTACAGAGCTTGAACCAAACTTGATGGTGTACAATGAGGCTGCAGACCTGTCTTATTTATAGGGACAGTCTTTCACTCTTTAGGCCGACATGACCATCTGTTATAAGGCCGACTTGCCAAGGAGTGTCTTCAACACGTTTGAGCTGACTTGTTCAAAGAGATCTTCCAGCATCTTCTAGGGCATTTTGACAAGGTCTTAAGGCATACTTTTTACATCAGTAATGATTCTTTGCAAGTGTAACAACACTTCATATACATGACTCTAAATTGTACATTTATGAGAAGATGAAAAATCCCTCAAGACATCAAGAACAATCCTTTGACCTATAATAAAAATTCCTTGCTCATGAAACCCATGAAGCAAGCATTACAAAATACATTTTATTATCTTTGTCTTCTTCATTACATAAATTCATAATTACTAAGTCATTATGAAGACCGAACCTAGTTACACTTTCCAACACTCCCTCTTAACTAGGGAGGTATTCATAATGGTACATGGTCACTAATTTGAAGAACCTCATAAGAAGAATTCGATTGGTAATCCATATGTTATAGCATCATATTAACCAACATTGTTACAATGCGAGGCCTTTACTAGCAACTCCACCTCTCCACAAGACCATGAGCTACAATGCTGGCGAGACCAATTATTATAGACATTTTCATCATTGTCTCCAAGTTACATACTGTTAATCAAGGTTGTCATTGATGTCAATAACTGAGATGGCAAATATTCTTGTGATGTCAATGAACCTCATGCAATCCCTAGGTGCTAAGGATGCCATCAATGAAGAGGTCAACCCATGAAGATGTGAAACCACTAATGAAGAAGTCCTAAGAAATCCTTGAACTAGCTGTAATGTTGCATATGCCTTGATGATCTAGACCTTAACCATTGATGACATATGGAGTCATACACTTGATGATGTCATTCACTAAATGAATGACCACAATTGATGATGGCACTTATGAAGGTTGAAAGAATAACGTGGAGGAGATCATTTGAGGGTTGGAAGACTATTTTGGAGTTCTCCTAATAATGCTACACTATAACATATCACTCTACCATTATGTGATGACATGGGTGATGCACTCGAAATCTAGTATAAATTGACGTCCAACACTTCATTTCACCATAAAAAATTCGGTGATCATTTCAGAGAGAAATCACAGGAGCAGGACAGAGGTCGAGGAGGACTAAAAATTATAGTTTGGGGCAAAGATTCCTCTATTCTTCTAGCTCAAGAACAATAAATAGCAAAGATGAAAAAATCGCGATATTATCGCGATTATTTGAAATTATCGCGATTTTTTCAAGCAAAAGATATTATCGGCGATAATTTCAACGATAATTTGAAATTATCGTTAGCGCGATATTATCGCGATAATTACGAAAAAATCGCGATTATTTCAGTAAAAATCGTGGGCCCATCAAATAGCAACCCTATAAGTTCAAAAATCGATTTTTTTTTTTGTCATTTTTGCAGCCCTCTCATTTTCCTGACACACCCTGTTGGCAGTTCATGGTAATGTTAAATTCTTAAAGTAAAAGTGATATTAAATTTTTAACATTACCATGAAATGACTCAGGATGTTTAAGAGTGGTTTCGACCTCATTGGATTTCATATGGAGAAACTAGAATTTTAGATTTCACTCAAAATTCAGCAGACTTAATGGTTTTCAGGGTTTCAAGGTTTGGGGATTTGCATTGTTTCCATTTGATTCTATTATGTGTAAGGGTATGAGATTGGCATTTGATCAAGAGTATGAAGTCCTTTAAGAACCTTGATGTTGGTGGCATTGATTGTTGAACTTTGTTGATGTTGGTGGTATTGATTGTTGAGCTCCCCTACTGTGGCCTTAACAAGAATGTACCCTTCACTCAAAGGAAAACAACTGGTTAGGCATGTTAATCTTTTTCTACCGCATTTTAAGGTTGAGCAATCCAAGTCTGAAGACTTTGAGCTAGATGATTTTTATGTATCTCTTGTTGATGATCCCATTTCTAGTAGCGATGAATCAATGATGAGTTTCATGAGGAGGAGGAGAAGGAGCAACAATAGGCGGAGGAGGAGCAACAATAGGAGGAGGAGGTGACACCACCTACCCCTGCTATCGGTAGAGGACGTGGTCTACCTCCTTTAGCTCCTAGTGCTTCAGGATCTGGAGCACAACAGAGTTCATTGCCAGCCCCGCCAACTTCTTCGTCTAGAGGGAAAGCTGTTACATTTTCTCGCAAGAGGGGCAGAGGAAATCAGTAGTATAGGTTATTTGGTGCATTCCTTTGTATATAACATTATGACTCATGATATGAGATACATTATTATATTTTTTTGTTGATATTTTGAGGTTGAGTTGAGACTCAGGACTTAGTATTCAGGACAGGATTCAGTTTTATGTGTGATGTAGCACTAGACATGATATTACACATCTTATATATTAGTTTTTTTTCATATTTATGTGTCAATGCATTTATTTTATGCTGTAGATGCTTTAAATATTAAAAAAATTGAAAAAAAATGAATATTTTTGTATGTGCCGATTTTTTCCCGATAATTACGATTTTTTCCGATTTTTTCCCCTCGGCGATAATATCCCGATAACGATTTTTTCATCTTTGATAAGTAGTTACAGTCCTTAAACAAGTGGACATAAGGGAGCTCGGTGTTTTGGACCAGCATTAAGTCTTAAAAAACACAGTGAGTTTGATTGCAGATCTGTGGTGAATAAGAATATATTTCAGAACTGTGTAGACTCTCTTTTGTGGAGACCCTCTTTTGCAGATTTGTGGAAAATATCAGCAGTTCAGATCTGTGAGAAATTCAGACTTGTTCCTTTGAAGTTCAACCTTGCAGATTGATCATAATTTGTTGAAAACTGTAGTTGGTAATTGAGCATCCTTTGAGGGCAGACTATTGGAGACTTTTTGGAGCAGCCTACTGATACCTTTGAGAGCAAACTTAAGGAGCAGCCTTGAAAATTTCTTGTAGCAGTTGTTGGAATTTGTTGCTGTAGCAGACTTAGTCTTGTTAGAAACCTGATTGATATTTGAGTATTAAAGTCAGAGACTATAAAAACTTGTTTGGAAAGGACCAGCATAGTTGGTGATCTCTTGAAGCATATTTTGAAGGCTTATTGTAGCAGGTTGTTAGAGCATTCTTGAAGGCATTTTCTGGACAAAAACTAGAAGCCTTAGAGCAGTATGGTGTGGACATCTTGAAACTGTCGTAGAAGCAGCTAGGAGCAAACTTGGGTTGACAGCTACTTTGAAACATTTTCATTATGACAAATTGAAGGATTATTTTTGAACTTGTGAAGACTTGCTTTGAAGGCTAATCTTGGTATAGCTGATTTGAGCATTGTTTGAGAGCAGTTCATCAGACATTGCTTTGAAGACTTCTTGAAGCAGGGCTTGAAGAACAATTTATTGAGGACAGTATTTTGGGATCAAGGGAGATTATTAAAGCAGAAGTTTTGTTATATAGCAGTCCTTGAAGAACCATTGAAGTCATCCCCTGGTTGAAAACATTGTGAAGCATTTAGAGGAACTGTTGTGAAGACACCTTGAGGCATCTTGGAAGAAGTATCTTGGAGCTTTGAAGAACTGTTGTGCAGGTCTAAAAGAAACTTTTGAGCATTGGTGAAGATGCCCTTGGAGAGTTCTTGGGGCAACATATTGAAGACACTTTGAAGGATTCTTGAAGACATTATTGGAAACCATGATGTGTCGCTGAAACCATCATGAGGTGACCTTGAAGATTTTGGTTGGGTGAAATGAAGAGTTGTGGAGACACCTTCATGATAAGACAAGGTTGTCATTGATAAAGTTACGTGGAGACTAAGTGATGGCATTGCAGAAGATTGATAGGGCTCGATGAAGAAGACATTGGGAGCCGTGAAGAATAACCAAAATATATTTTGACGAAGTGAACCTGAGGTTGGTGCGTCAGAATTGACAAGGTTGGTGCCTTGGAAGATAGGGTTGGAGCCCTAGAGGATAGGAGTCCTCAAGAGACTAGGTTGGAGCCTATACCAGATATAGGGTTGGAGCCCTTGAGGTTGGTGCCTCAAAATTGACAAGGTTGGAGCCTTGGAAGTCCAAGTCGGTGCTTGGCATGTAGGAATTTACAGGGTAAGTTCCATAGATCAAGAACCAAAGGTCACCGCTCACAAACAGATCACAAATCAGTACACCAGTATAATCACGTGGTTAAAACCCTCAAAGAGGGAAACAATCCACGCCCTGAGCCAACGCGGCCACTTCAGGGAATTTATTAATATAAAAATAAAAGTTACATATGTTTCTCTCATAAACAATTCCTAGACAAATGACCCTCCATGCTCTTTAAATAGAGATCATGGACCAATCGGGTGTTAAGCCATAGATCAAGTGTCGTTAATATCGAGGTGAGAGATAACCATCAGATCACTACAAATTGTGACCGTCGGATTATAAGTTACAAATGTACATGGTAAAGAAACACCCTTTACCTAACTCTACACTAGACTAAGTTATTCTTAACTATTTCCTATGTGTCGGAATATCCTAACATCCCCCCTTAAGAACAACTTGGGATAGGATTGAAGGATTTACAAAGGTGACACAAAAGGAGCCTATTTTCTATGTGTCAAAATATCCTAACATCCCCCCTTAAGAATAAATTGGGATAGGATTGAAAGATTTACAAAAGTGACACAATAGGAGAAGGAAGGAGGCATTAGAGCCTATCCCCCCTTAATGACAACTTTCCTGAACTCCAAGCATGGATCGAAGTTTGGTAAACTTCGCTTCTATGAGAGCCTTCGTAAAGATATCGGCTACTTGATCATTGGTCGGACAATACTGCACTTCAAGAACACGATCATGAATGAGCTTTCTGATGAAGTGTATGTGGAGTTCAATGTGTTTCAAATGTTGATGCTGAACTGGATCTTTACATAGTTGAATGGCACTATGATTATCACAGCAAAATGTAGTTGGATGCTTTTGATGAAGACCAAATTCAGACAGGATCGGACGAAGCCACATGGCTTCCTTGCTGGCTTCAAATGCACCACGATACTCTACTTCTGCTGAAGAAAGGGAGATGGCACTTTGTTTCTTACAAGACCAAGTAATAGGTCCTGAACCAAGAGTGAATACATATCCTGCAGTGGACTTCCGATCATCGGGGTCACCAACCCAATCAGAATCAGTGAAACCAATCAACAAAGGAGATGCTCTTGCACTGTAATGAATCCCGAATTGAACTGTACCTCAAATATATCGAATTATTCTTTTAGCTGCTTTCCAGTGACTTTCATGTGGTTGGTGCATAAGCCGAGTGACAAGACCAATGGAAAAGGAAAGGTCGGGACAGGTATGGGTTAGATACAAAAGTTTACCAACAAGTTGACGGTATAAGGTAGCATCAACTTCAGGGGTAGTATAGTTTACTGAAAGCTTGACTCCAGACTGAAAGTGGTGTAGAAGATCACATGCATACTTGGACTGAGAGAGGGTAATGCCTTCCTTGGATTGCAAGACTTGAAGACCAAGGAAATAATGCAAGTGTCCTAAGTCTGTCATTTCAAACTTCTTTTTGAGGCTAGATTTCACATGGTTTATATGGTTTGGATCACTACCAGTAAGGATAAGATCATCAACATAAAGAACAAGGATGGTGAAGGAATTACCCACCTTCTTGGTGTAGACAGTGTTGTCAGAATGACACCTAGAAAAGCCATTATCTAAGAGAAATCTATCCATTTTGGCATATCAAGCCCGAGGAGCTTGTTTGAGACCATAGAGAGACTTCCTAAGGCGACAAACAAGGCTGGAGTCTTTTTGGATAAAGCCAGGGGGTTGTTCCATGTAGATTTCTTCATGCAAATCTCCATGTAAGAAGGCGGATTTAACATCCATTTGATGGACTTCCCATTTAAAGGAGGCAACAAGGGAAAGAACAAGGCGGATAGAATTCATTTTGGCAACAGGGGAGAAGGTTTCAGTATAGTCAATGCCTTCAACTCGTGAAAAACCTTTAGCGACAAGACGAGCTTTATGTCTATCCACTTTTCCATCTTGTCCAAACTTTGTTTTGTAAACCCATCTGCATCTGACAAGTTTTCTTCTTTTTGGAAGAGGAACAAGATCCCAAGTATTGTTTGCCAATAAGGAACGATACTCTTCATGCATAGCTTCATCCCAATCTGGATGACCGGAGGCTTCTTCAAAGGTTTCTGGATCAATTTTTTTTGGAACTTGAGCCAATAAGGAAGAGGCTCTTTCGAATTGAGAACGTGTACGTCGTCGATTGGCAGGGTCACTTTCAAGAGAACCTGCTGCATCCCGAGTAGAGCAGACCCATCTTGGAAGCGGTGGAGTATAAGGAACAATTTCACGAGCTGGAGGAGCATTGTCATCCTCGCTGTTATCATCTGAACTAGAAGGAATGCTATTAAAAATAGAAGAGAGAGAGAGAGGTGGCACATATGCCGAATCAGGCTCGCAGGCCAAAGGTGGCACACCCGCCGAACTAGGCTTGCAGGTCGATATATTTTCATCAAACTTTACATCTCTTCTAATGATTATATTTTTGGATTTTGGTTGAAGAAGTCTATATCCTTTGACATCTTTAGAATATCCAACAAAAATACATTTTTCACTCTTAGGTTCTAAGGCTTAATGTTTCGCATCTGGAATATGGGCCCAAGCATCACTTCCAAAAACACGAAAGTGACTTACATTTGGTTTGATGGAGCTCCAAGCTTCTTCTGGAGTTTATTCTTTAAAACCTTAGTAGGAGTGCGATTTACTATGGAGCCTTGGAGCTTGGGAGATTGAAGATTGGTGTCTTCATCTAGGGTTGGAGCCCTACATATATTGTACTTGATTTATTGTAAAGAAGAAATTAATAAAAGCATTTATTCTTATTGTTCATTTTGTGTTCTAAATATAGGTGATCTAACTAGTAAATTTAACAATTGAAAAGAAATACTGATTCAACCCCCTCTCAATATTTCCAACACATACTCCACCCGATTGGTCACTGAGTATGACCTCTTAGGTCTACTCTTATCGGGATAGCTAATCCTCCTAGAATATCCATCCTTTCACGACTACTCTTTCCGTGGATGCCCTAATACATCCCAAAATAGTATTAGATGTCAGATGATTACCCAATCACACATTCTGTTTTCTAGGTGAAGACCAGAATGATGTGTCTATCTCTCCATCTCAACTAGGGAGGACATACCCATTCCTCTAAAGGAATGTTCCCAGGCTCCCTCTTATCCAATGACTTGCTTCCAAGCTCCCTCTTAGCCAAGGACATGTCCAACCTCTCAGGGACTTGCTTCCAAGTTTTTATCAAGTACGAAACTTATTACTAGGCTCCTTCTCAATCAGGGACCTGCAACAACAATGATGAAAAACACCCAACTTCTCATGAGGAACTCCTTTCTTTTGATGTCATGAATTTCTTCGTTGTTGAGGAGTCTTACATCTTTAGGATCTCTTCATTAGGGCACAAATAATCCATCACTTTTCATTTTTGTCAGAAAGTGATCCATCAAAGTTTCCATCTGGTATAGCTTCATATCATGCTGCTTTCCTTCGAACCATACTTCTTCCAAGGATCTTTCATCCTGCCATATGGTTATCAACCCGTGGAATATACTTCCCTTTGGCAGCTCTGCATAAGCTCATCAGATATTATTCAATTATAAATATGAATACTTAAATCAAGAGTTACCTTAGTGATGATCTTTCACTGTGACATCCTTCTTGTAAGCATCGACATCCTTTGTTACAGATTGACACATCTCGTAAATATATGTATTGTCAAGGGTCTCTATCTTTTCTAGACATCTATTAGAATCCACATATCTTCCCAGGAGATCTCCTAGTCAAATCTTCTTGGCTTCCTTGGATGTTGACTGCGTCTTTCCATGGTTGTACTTTCTCACGATCTCTTCCTCCACATTTCCAAGAACTTCCATTGTGTAGTTCCTTGGTAATGTATAATCACCTCATATTCCATATGAGGACATATTATGTTGATTTCATCTAGTGTAGATCATGCCTTTTGGAAACCTATGCATCGAAAGAGTTTCTGCTTTCTATTTTGATCGTACTTCTAAAATTAGAAGTATACCACATGTCATGACTTCATAGCATCCAATGTCAACTTATATATACATGTATCTCATTCTTTTCCTTTTGAGTCATCCTACAACAGGTTTCCTTAGAATGAAAGAGTTTCATTCTCTTGACTTGCTTCATCAATATGTCATCATATTCTAATCCCATAATTCTGCAAGATAGAATTCTTGAAGAAACCTTTTGCTTTCTTTCCAACCAGTGAATCCAAAGAGGATTCCATTAGAAAATGTCAGCACCTGTTTCCATATTGATTATTGAATGATTACCCTTGATCTAGATGACTGCCTTACATAAATGGTGTTTTTAGTGAGGTTCCCAGGAGTCACTTCTATCTCATAGCATAGATGTCACGTAAATGTTTTCAGACATCTTCCCATGTCAAGTACTCCTACTTTAATGCTTCCATCATGATGTCAATTCTAAAGTGATGTATCTATCTACCATAATATTTTACAACTGACAGATACCTGTTAAAGAGGAAGATGATCTCAATCGTAATAAAGATCTTTCACTTTTTATTTCTCTGATGACATGAGCTTCTTCCTTTTTCTCTTGTCCTCGTTAGATTTGGAACAATCCTTCTTATAGTGCCCAAGTTCATTATATCCATAGCATTGTATTTAATCCAAGTATTTTTTTTTTCTTCTGAGGACCAAACTTACCAAATATTCCCTTTCTTCTTGACATGGCAACATTGGCTTGATTCTCTTTATTTGATCCTATATCAATCTTTTAACCTCGTCGCTTCTATCTTGCATAGAGACCATAGATCCTGGAATGGAGTTGCTTCTTTCTTTCCACTTGAAGTTAAGATTCCCCATTCCTTTGGTAGAGCATTCAATACCACTGTAGTCATTTCTCTATCGGACATTACTTCTCCCATTTCATGCAGTTGATCACGTACTTCATAATGTATGAAGTTATTCCTTCTCTTGACATCTTCAACCTGTATAGTTCTTATCTCAGAGATATTACTTCTCCTGCAGTACTCATCGAGAATAACTCCACCAATTTGTCATATATTTCCTTTGAAGATTCTAGGTTTGATATATAGGGGATGAGAGAGTCCTTTATGGATTCTATAAGAATCCTCTGGGCTCTTATGTCTCCCTTCATGTATTTGGCATGAGCTTGAGTATCTTGTTTTGAAGGACTAGTCGCTGACCTTTTGATATGACTTCATTCTTAATAAGATTTAGATCTGCCCATTTCTTCCATGCAAGAAAGTTTGAAACCCCAGCCAGTTTGTTGCTTTCTTAGCAAAAAGACATTTTGATAGATTTAGATGAAGTCATAAATATACTTACTTGAATAGATATTTTCTTCTCCTATCAACTTCCTTGTTGATGGTAGTAGGAGCTCCCTCTTAGATTGGCTTCTTCAAGAGATGTAAAGAGAGCTAAATCACCTTGAATCGTTGATGATAATGATGATCAAGGATGATGACTTCAGCAAGGTGGCTTGATGATGTTTCCAACAATGTTGATTTGATTTCAACACCAAATAGTTGTTGATGATGATGGCTTCTACACGATGTCTTTCTTGATGTATAGGTCCTTGATATTCTTGAGATGGCTTTCCAATTTCTGCAAACTGCCTCTTTAGAACTGAATGTAGATCTTTGACTTTTGCTTTGTTGTCTTCTAGAAAATTGATCTTTGATCTTTTGGTACTTGAGTGTCTTCTTGCCAAATAGCCCTTTCTTGTCTTCAACACCTTAACTCTGATACCATGTTGAGAAATTTGGGCGTTTAATTCAAATTTCTCTTCTTGATAAATATTTGTGAACTTGTTATGCTTCTATTACTTAGATTATATCTTCATTAGCTTATTATGTCTTTCATCAAGTTAATTATCAAAACACAAGAGACACAAAATTTAGGCTCTTCAAGCCAGGGCCAAAACCTCTCCCTCTTGGAGAGGGAAACTTGAAAGTATTTCTTCTTCTAGATCTTCAATTGACAAGTACCATGACCATGACACAGACCCTTGACACCAGTATGCCTCCAAGATCCTTGTCACTATCTTATTGCTCTTCTAGGCTTCTTGAGATAATATCATTTTTTTCAACCGTTCTGCACCAACACTAAGGAACTCGGTCCCTAGATAAGCTACTACCTTCCTTGATCCAGTCTCAGTCTCTTAGGGATGACTTCTCGTCTTTCTGTCTTGATGCCCTAGACCGTGTCTTTCCTTCACACTATATATCCCTTATCTTATTGTACTATTTCCTTGCTTATGCTGTGTATTTCCTTCAGAGATATCCGAAGTATATTGGCACAAGACCTTGCACACCTTGCAATCCCTTTGTCCTCGTTGTGTGATACTCCTTCTTCGCATTTTCTTACAACATTTGATAACAATCCTGAAGTGACCCTCGTCTTACCTTATTCTCGCACTGATTGTAGTCCTTACTTTCTCTGAGATTGCGGATCCTTTTTGCTGAGGTAGATATACCCAAAACCAGGTACTATGTGAGACCCTTCTATGCATCCATTTCATACCTCAACTCACACTTCATTACAGAGCTTGAACCGAACTTGATGGTGTATAATGAGGTCGCCGACCTATCTTATTTATAGGGACAATCTTTCACTCTTTAGGCCGACATGACCATCTGTTATAAGACCTGCTTGACAAGGAATGTCTTCAACATATTTGAGCTGACTTATTCAAGGAGATCTTCCAACATCTTCTATATCATTTTGACAAGGTCTCGAGGCATACTTTTTACATCAATAATGATCCTTTGCAAGTGTAACAACACTTCATGTACATGACTCTAAGTTATACATTTATGACAAGATGGCAAATCCCTAAAGACATCAAGAAGAAGTATTTGACCTATAATAAAAACTCCTTGCTCATGAAACTCATGAAGCAAGCATTACAAAATACATTTTATTATCTTTGTCTTCTTCATTACATAAATTCATAATTACTTAGTCATTATGAATACCGAACCTAGTTACACTTTCCAACAAAACAATGGATACAATATGAGAGCCCATGGCTCCATTATATAGAGAGTTGGGAGAAATCCCAATGTAGAAGTGATTAAACGAGTGGCATGAGGTGACAATTCCAAAGAGAAATTCGAATTTGTTGAATGGAGCTCCAATGCCAAGTGTAAAAATTGATTTTTGTTAGGTGGACATCATTTTCTTCTTCCCTTATGTGCCAAATTTGGACAAGTGTAGATGGGTGGTAATCCATGTGGGGACAATTTCCCACAAAAATCTCCTCCAAATATTTTCCTAAATCCTCCCAAATGAGCATTAACTTCACAAATTCGAATTTCCAAGTAAGCGACTTTCTCATTTAATGGCAGAAATTCGATTTTATTTGAGCACATATCATTTCCTTGATTTTAGGAGTCCACATCAACTTGGGGTTGCACTTTAACGTCTCCATTATTTTCCACCTCATTCCCACAACATTTAGCATGTGTGTATATTTATTTTTCTCCATCTATTTAATTTTTGGCTTAATTAATTGACATCTTTCCCACTAAACTTAGGAACAATGGGTTTTGAGGGTTCATAACACATTTTTAACCCCTCAAAGTGTGTCATAGTAGAAAGTTGAGAGTGAGAGGTGCACATTTTATTACTCATACCCAGACAACTTCTCTAGACATCACTTATTACATTACAAATACAATTTTTATGGCAATTTCCGCTCTGTGGGAAATCTAAAAAATTTAAAAATGACTACCTAGACCTAACCAAATTTCACGAAGTTTTTTGTGTGATTTAGTATGGTAATAAACATTGACCCTGGACATTAGGACTCACCGAAGGCCTCACCATCAAGCCGTACTTCGGCTTTGTGGTATATTTGGAGGAAAAAACTCAATTAATTATTAAGTCCTGGTACGGAGATGATAATTAATTAAGTGACAAAAACCTCTTAGAGTAATATTCACTTGATGACAAGGTCCCAGACTACGTAGGCCTGTTACATGACTCAAAACTCCTCATACTAGCATCACTTTTACAATGTACCCGCAGGGTGTGGAATCTGGGTACAACATAAAATGATGAAGAAGAAGAAGTCGAGTTTAGAAACTCTTGGAATCTAATGATATCTGATGGTACAAGTGTCCTTTGGTTCATCCTTGGGCATGGAGTCTTCGTATAATCATCAAGTGCCACTCCAGTAGTCAACAATATGTTTTTTGAATATAAATGCTACTATATATATATATATATATATATCATCAAGTGCCACTCCAGTAGTCAACAATATGTTTTTTGAATATAAATGCTACTATATATATATAGTAGATGCTTTTGAGATGCTTCGCTTCTGTAATGACCCATTTCAACCTAAAAGGGACATATGGATATTAACATGCGTACAATGCATGCATATGATAGCTACATACGCATGCATCGCATGCATTGCATTATATATATATATATATAAACAAAAACAATTATGAAAAATCTAATTATTAAAATACGAAGTAAGATACACAAGAAAATGGAACTATAACATTATATTAACAAATATAGAAACTATAACATATTATTGTTAATAATTGAAGCATAATATAAAATTATACATTTTGTAAATTAAGAAAATAAGATTATATAAAAAAGGGGACCAATGAATATAATTAAAAAAAACATGAATGATATAACATATAAATATAAGATAATAATAAAATACAAAGTGAATTAAAACAATTTAAATTAAACAATAAACTTAGATTAAAAACTATGAATAAAAAAAATTAATTAAAGTAAAACATTATAAATAGAAATCTAAAGGTACATCTAGATGATTTAGACCGCCTCTGGAATGTCCTGGGAGGCAGATGAGAACAGAGCCAACAAACCTAGCGAAAAATGAAGGCAGTGGGATAGAAGGTATAAGGAGAAGGGAATGAACATAGAGTTGGGGGGAGGAAAATAATTGAGAACTGGAGGAATTTTTCATAACAGAGAGAGCCAGACACAGAGGAGTGTGGATTGTTCTTGGAATTTTGGGGAATTCTGGGCATGGGTGCCAGAAGGTAAACCTTCTGGCTCTTGGTACCGTAGGATCTGGGTATTGTAGGCATGGGTGCCAGAAGGTAAACCTTTTGGTTCTGGGTACCGTATAAGTAGACCCAAATAGGCTAGGAAGTAAGATTGATTTGGTTAACTATGGTAACAAGAATATCAACAACACAAACAGTTAAATCCCAGGTATTCTCCTCAAATCTACGCTGTTTTTTAAAATTCTAGTGATTTACTGAGTATTATTACAAAATTGGATTTTATTTTGTTAATTATGTTGCACAATTTCTCTGGTTAAAACTATTTCCGAATTGGGGCCTTACAACTTCCTAGATTTTTGGAAAATGATGCTTCAGACGCTTCACTTCCAAAAAACATCCCTGCTTCATCCCCGTTTCGCGCTGTTAGAAAATCGGAAAGGCAAAAAGATTTTCTTATGTTGATAATTACTTGTGTTATTCTTGTATTCTTATGATCTTCTTTATGTTCTTCTTTTATCTTCTTTTCATAAAGAAATCATCAAATCAAAAACATGAAGATCAATGACACCAGATGTAGGCACTTAGCTAGGGCTAAAACCCCTCTCTAGGGGAAAACCCAGTCAAACTCTTCCACTAATAAAATTGATATAGACCAAGACCTTAGACCAAAAGACCTTCCTCCTCCACCAAGTTATCTTTCCAATACGACTCAACAAACTTCAGTAGATTCTTCTAGTCCAACAGTTACAACCCAACAACAATCCAAAATTTCGGCCCAAGTATTTCAGAATTTCGGTCCGAATACTCCAGAATTTTGGCCGTTACAACAACCCAGTAACTTGTGAGACAAGGAGAGAGAAAATTCGACTTCTTTTGCTTGACAAAGACTTCCTTCTTTGCTAGGGTTTCCTTCCACTTTCTAGAATTTCATACCCTTTTTCTGCCTCTAGCAACTGTGGATTGAACTTATTGTGAATGTACTCCAAATGAGGTCGAGTTACTACCTTTATATAGTGAATCTGTGAGGTCGAATTCCCTTGATGAGGCTGACTTGTCCTTCTTGAGGCCGACTTGGTGGAAGAGACCTAAATGACCTATTTTGCATAAAAATATGTTTATTTCTTGAATGACAAAGCCCAAGAAGGGTCTTTTACATTATGACATGGACAAGGACACTTGACATAGACCCTAGAAACATACAATGGAGGCTTTGACTTAAGAACCATTGACCCAAGAATGAAACCCATGCTTTAATAAGTCAATTTATTTTACAAAAAAAAATATTTTTTCTTTCTTTTCATTAAATACAATTTTGAAGACCGACACTAGTTACATTTTCAACACCCCCTCTTAACGAGGGAGGTATTCATAATTACATATATACAAAGGTCAGAGGTACATGGAAGATGTCAAAGTGATATACTCTATGAAGATTCGTAGCACATGCAGTGCCATAGATTGGATACCTGACCAGGATACTCTAATTGAGTGGGACTAAGGTGTGTCCTAAGCTTCAACCTCTATAGGTACCATTGAGCTTCCACTCTAACACCAACCCAGGGATCTAGGTTCGTATCCAGGGTCAGAGCTCTATGACCAATGCCACCCTCCCTACTTTAGGATCTGGACATCAACACATAGGCCGTCCAGTTGTCCTCCCAAGCATTTTGTTGCCACGAGATGCTTCATCTCTCTTTATCAATTAAATTCGATATATATCCACCACTCCAAGCATGCTTGAAATGTTCAATCTTTTTATGGAGAGATCCTGCACAATCACAATCCCAATCAGTAATAAACTCTTAAGTATATATACAAGTAAACACAAATCTTCGGGGTCCTCCTTTTTTTTGATGCTACTTATATTATCATCAAATACAACTTGTCAGAAGCTTTCTTCTTTCGTTTCTTCAGTTGCACCAAATATGTTAATTTCTGCATATGTTCTATGCCATTTCAGATTAGGGCACACAATACTGAAGGAGATAGAACATACTAATAGATCTATAGAAGACAAGCCAAAACAGAGATAATAAATGGTGGCGTTACGGCGATCAGCAGGATGCTTCTACCAGCAAAGTCTCCAATAGGTCATTCAGCCAAGCGTGTCACACGTAACCCAAAACAACCTAAACAAAGAACAGTCCATATATATATCACAGCTCCAACGCTATCCAGAGAGAGAGAATTCCTCCACAACAATGTGTGTCAAATGAACTCTAAGTCTCTCCAATATATAGGAATCTTTGGGGGTGTGTGACACATCCTTTAAGACATTTAAGTCTATATTTTATTCCAGGCCGACCTAGCACATAGGTGGAATAAATTCAAAGTACATGTTTTGCTCATCCGATCGAGATGATCTTTAGATCAATCTTACACCTCTCCGAAAGAGGAATCCAATAAGAGTATTGGGATCATCATCTGAGCAGTACAACCCGGAGTTTGGACCTAGTTGTCCAATTTTAACACTCCCTCTCAACTAGGGAGAACTCCGTCCACAAGTGCAATCCAAACATCGTGCATCATCCCGCCGTAACTTGCTTTGCTAGCCTCTTTATTTCAAAACATAAGTGGGTTAGTCACAAAGACATCATACCCGGCTGACAGCTTCAGCCCAGAGGTTCGAAACCTCTATAGGACTCACAAAGAGTCTCACACCAACTCGAAGTTGGTTTACCTGACCAGAAGTCAGTTGGAGGTCCGAAACCTCACTAGGACTCAAGAGAGTCATATACTAACCCGAAGTTAGTTTCACTGACCTGAAGTCAGTTGGAGGTCCGAAACCTCGCCAATCTTGATCCCAGATCAAGTAGTTGGATACGTGTCATCCTAGATAGAGAGTACAACAATCTCTGATGTGTCCATCAGTCTTTGCTACTAGTCTCTAGCTTTTCCCTCCTCATTGGCCAAATGAGAGGTACTTCCCATGAGTCTGGAACTCAAATGGGTAGGATGCATACAGGGCACAAATTATGAGAGGCGAACCAACTCAATCATCATGGTGGGGCCCAAGCACATCAACAAGGTTTGACAAGCCTAGCCCTGTGGTTGCTTATAGCTCCGAGAAGCTATCCCCAAAGCCCCCCAGAGCTCTCAGAGCTCATCGTCCAACAGGACCCTCAGAATAGGGTCATTCCACGATTCCAAGATTCTCACGGAAGGTTAGGAACATGACCTTCCCCAAAGGCATAGTGAGAATATCCGCGACCTGCTCATCAGTTCCTATGATTGAGCCTTACGGCGCCTTGCTGTACCATATCTCGGATAAAGTGGTACCAGCCATCAACATGCTTGGATCGATCGTGGAACACGAGATTCTATGACAAATGAATCCCCCTCTGGTTATCACAAAGGATAACAGTGGCATCTAGCACATGCTCAAACAACTCACAGAAGAGCTTTCGCAACCAAGTGACTTCACAACGGGCCATACATGCTGCATTGTATTTAACCTCAGTGGTGCTCAAGGCTACCGTCTTTTGTTTTTTGCCCGAAGAAAATCTACTTGTGAAGTAGCATCCAGATGTGCTCTTACGATCCACCACACTGCCAGTCCAATCAGCATCAGTATATCCATGAAGTGTCATACTCCCGACAGTGTATCTCAGCCCATGGTGTATCGTGCCTTAGAGATATATCAAGAGTTTCTTGGCACCAACCCAGTGAATGTTATGATCAACCATGTGTTGACTCAAAGTGTTCACTGCACAACATACGTCCTACGAGTTGACGATACTCAGTAGGATTTGCTAACACGGGCCCAGCAGCACTGCCACTCAACTTCTTAAAGTTGAGTACCATCGGTGTCGACACAGACTTACAATCCACCATACCAAATCTTTCCAGAAGCTTCACAATGTATTTTCCTTGAGAAAGGAAAATCTTGCCAGGTCTCTGCCAGACCTCCAGGCCTAGGAAATAGTGCATCAGTCCTAGGTCCTTCATCTCGAGCTCAGCAGCGAGCTCCCTCTTGCACTAATGAATGAGAGGGTCAACACTTGTCAGGAAGAGGTCATCCACGTACAACACCAGAATGAGAGGCTTCCCTTTGACAACCTAGAAGTAAAGGTTTAGATCAGCATTACTACGAGTGAAGCCCAGCTTCATCAGATAGCTATCTATCCTCTCGTACCAAGCTCTGGGTGCTTGCTTCAGCCCATAGAGGGCTTTCTTCAACCTGCATAAATGCGATCTTTACATCCATCTGATGAAGACTCCATCCTTGCGTAGCAGCAAGGGAAATAATAGATTATAGGTGCAATAGTAATTAGTGCCTTTAGGAAACACATTTTCCCATCAGATCCATGCTTGATCTAATATCGAGGTGACAACAACTTTGATTAGTGGTCTTGGAACCATCACCCTTGCATCCTTGCAGATTTAGATACTTTACAGCTCCTTCACATGATCTAGGCTCATATTGTACTCATGGCTGCTAGATACCCCTGGTATTTATATGGCTTCTTGGTTTTCCTCCAGAATTCCCCCCTCTGAAGCCATATGTGCCTGAGCCATGAGGATCTTCTTTCGTTCAGCAATGGTATCCGCTCAGGAGCATATACAGATATATTCTCCCTCTTAATGCCAGCTTCTCTTTCGAGAGAAGACTTCTAATTTAAATGAGGGCATCCAAGACACCAGCTTGGTAAGGAGTTTCATAATCAAAGCCATTAAAGACTCATTGCCATATACAGTGATATTGCTTCCATGCATCTTGACACGTATCGTATGCTTGTCAAATAATGGAAATCATTTATTCATAACTTTACAGGCTTTGCTAAGCATGGTTCAAGACTCCAACGACATGACTGAAAGGTTGCAAAGACTTCTCAGTTCACACTTCAAGTTTATCATTATGCTTTAATACTGTCACAAGCTTACTGCTATTATGAATTTCGTAAACATGGGAGACTGTCTATGTTACTGTCATGATGACAGTGACATAGAACGACAGTTTTAACTCCTCAAGATTGCGGCTATAGAACCGTCATCACTGTCATCATAGTTTTATCGTACCCATCACTATCTTCTTCATCATGGTCATACATATTTCCATATAGTATTGAAGAATTCAAATTTCATGGTCATACATATTCTGCCATATGTCACTGTCAAATAGGGAGAATATATCATGATTCCTCCTCTCATGATCTAGCACGGCTTCTTATTTTCAGATCTGTCCATTTGTCATTCAATTGGTCATTTTTAGAAGACTGCTCCTAAGGCTACCAAAAATAATTTGCCTAACTCAATGACAAATCTACTTCTCTTGTCACTCTCCCTAGGGCTTACAAATTGGCCCATCTTGACAACAGTCTGACTGTTTCATAATAACATAGAGATTTGATCTTTATAGGTACCTAAGGGTGGAGAGGCATGGCTGCAAGGAACAGTGAATTCTGAGCATGCAATAAACTTCTTCCAACTATCTCTGATTTGAATTAAAAACAATGAATTTCTTAATCAAGAATTTCAAGTTTTGGCAAGTTCATTCATGCTGGCTTCAATTGGATTTCCTTCCAAGATCATAGACGTATCAAGTCACAAGGGTTGATGCCAGTCACTGGATAGTTCGCTTATGCCACCTATATAACAAAGAAGTACTGTAGATAGATGCCGACTATGTTGCAAAGGAACACGATATTATATATTCTGTGTATATGAATTGTGCAATGAGTCATATATGTATACATAGATACAGAGGTACCTCCATCGAGAGTTACATCATAATTGAAGTCATGACAGATATTAAACCAACAAGGCCTCTGCATATATTGCAACTGCTATCTCAAGCTATGTATGAATATCACTACTGATGTCGTACTGTAATACATCTATACATATATGCTGCCATATGGTTCTGTACTTCAACATAGCAACACTGTGTACGAATCTATATCTTTGATGCCATGTACCCATATATCATAGTGCAGAGTGTCCAAACAAATATTGAGAGTCACCATACGAAGATGTAATGATGGCCTATACATATAATCGAAACCATGCGAGGGATAGAGAATGCAACGATACCCATATATTCTGCATATCATAATTCTAATAGAACCGTCTATGGCTCATGTGACGTTGGCTCACACCTAGTTTCCAGTTCAGGAACAACAATTTGAAATTCTGCATCAACAATGTGAAATTATTTAGTGATCTACTGTCATGGCTCCCGACACGGAGCAACGAACAAAGATGAACCCATGTATTGGCCTGCATCCTTCTTGATATTAGTGGTTGAATGTTCGAGCGGGTCCACACTCGCAGATCTATACGAGCGAGACCCCCGTGGCATGAGAGATCCTTTGCCATGATATGTTCGTAGGATCATTCGACGACATGACGGCATACAATGATACATCCGCAGGTTCATCTAACGGTCACGACGACATACCAGATTTGACGTCACACGTCCACCTGCAACTATATCAGCTTACCGCTGCTGCGTCCAATGCCGCCTGAGACATCATCGCTATACGCGTAAGACAAATATTATCTATGCTCTTCGCGTTAATGATTTTGATTATTGATGGCAACCTCTTCAATTTTGTCGGCATCCAACTTTTGTGATCAGGCTTGTGACATCTTTTGACGAGGCACATGCTATCTTTGGAGACAACCAATTATGTTTTGTGTCGAGTATTTATGAATTTTAACAGATTCACTCTAGACGCCGTCTCTTCCTTTTGAGATTCTGAAAGAATTCATTGACGCCTGCGCATGCAAGAATGTTGGTATCATCGAAAGATCCCAGGAAAGACTGCAGTTCATCCGTCATTTTGTTCAGATCATGCAGAAACTCAATCTTACGAACATAAAATTCTAAAAAAAATTCCGGAGTCGAGATCAGATCATAATTCTTCCCACAGAATTTGGAACAGTGTGAGGGACTCTGCCCTAGATAGAGGCAAGAAGTTGATTTGAAGTATGCCCAAAAAAAACTTCTGTCCAAAACTCATATTCACATGCCACAAAATGCCTTAGTTAAAGTCTGCGTTAAAATTCAGAAGCTCTATTAGAAATAGGACCGAAAAGGGGCTTGGAAACCCTATTCAAACAAACTCAACGGAATCCTTCCGTAAAAGAATTAAACCCTATATGTCTCAAATCTCGGCATTCATAAAGAAAAAATAATTAAATCCAATCTATCTCAAATCTCGGCCAACTTCTGTTATGTGTGACTGCACAGGGTCTCAGACAAACTAAACATGCTATCTTATGAGCGCTTCCTGTTGCCGCAACTTCTCTGCTCTTCTCTGTTTGGCAGCATTTTTATATTCCTCTAGAGTGTCACCCTCATCAAGCACGATATCCCGCCATATATCCGTTGCCGTGGTTCAGAAATGCAAGTAACCCTAACGCGTTAAGCAAAACCCTTATCTATTTGCCCTATATTATAGGCGTTGTCTTCTTCCAAGCTCTGAAACCATGTTAATTTCTGCATATGTTCTATGCCATTTTAGATTAGGGCACACAATACTGAAGGAGATAGAACATACTAATAGATCGATAGAAGACAAGCCAAAACAGAGATAATGAATGGTGGCGTTACGGCGATCAGCAGGATGCTTCTACCAGCAAAGTCTCCAATAGGTCATTCAGCCAAGCGTGTCACACATAACCCATAACAACCCAAACAAAGAACAGTCCATATATATCACAACTCCAACGCTATCCAAAGAGAGAGAATTCCTCCACCACAGTGTGTCAAATGAACTCTAAGTCTCTCCAATATATAGGAATCTTTGGGGGTGTGTGACACATCCTTTAAGACATTTAAGTCTATATTTTATTCCAGGCCGACCTAGCACATAAGTGGAATAAATTCAAAGTACATGTTCTGCTCTTCCGATCGAGATGATCTTTAGATCAATCTTACACCTCTTCGAAAGAGGAATCCAATAAGAATATTGGGATCGTCATCTGAGCAGTACAACCCGGAGTTTGGACCTAGTTGTCCAATTTTAACAAAATACAACCTCAGTATTGTTAGAAAATCAGAAAGGCAGAAATATTTTCTTATGTTGATAATTACTTGTGATATCTTTATGTTCTTATTAAATTTCTTATGTTCTTCTTTTATCTTTGTTTCATCAAGAAATCATCAAAACAAAACATGATGATCAGGAACACCAGATATAGGCACTCAGCGAGGGCTAAAACCCCTCTATAGGGGAAAATCTAGTCAAACTCTTCCACTAGCAAATTCAAGTTGAGATAGACCAAGACCCTAGACCAAAAGACCTTCCTCCTCCACCAAGTCAACATTCCAATATAATTTAGCAACCTTCAGTAGTCTCTTATTGTCCAACAGCTACAACCCTTCAACAACTTAGAATTTCGGCCGCCAACAACTCAAAATTTCGGCCCAGTTTTAGGACTGCAGTTTTGGCCCTTCAAGAAGCTTAGCAACTTTGCATGTGTGTGTGTGTGTGAGAGAGAGAGAGAGAATTTCGATTTCTTGTGCTAGATAACGACCTCCTTCTCCTTCGCCAACACTTTCCTCTTTATCCCTTGAATTTCACACTTTTTATTGTCCTTGAAGTTGCATATCGAACTTGATGAGTGAGTGCTCCAAATGAGGTCGAGTTGCTGCTTTTATATATGAGATTCTACCTCTCAATTAGGCCGACTTTTCTAGTTTGAGATCGACTTGGTGGAGGAGGTCTAATCGACCTATTACATTATGACATGGACAAACACACTTGACATGAACCCTAGAACCGTACAATGGAGACTTTGACCTAAACACATTGACCCAAGCATGAAACCCATGCTTTAATAAGTCAATTTCTTTTATAATAAAATTTCTTTTTCTACCTTTTGACAAATACATTACATCATGACTCAAATACAATTATGAAGACTGACACTAGTTACAATCTTCAACACTCCCTCTTAACTAGGGAGGTATTCAAAATTACATATATATAAAGGTACATGGAACATCTCAAAATGATATGCTCTATGAAGAGTCACAATGCACACACTGCTACAAATTAGATACTTGACTAGGGTACTCTAATCAGATGGGACTAAGGTGGACTCAAGATTTTAGCCACTATAGGTACCTTCATGATTTTAAGCTCTACCACCAACCCAAGGATCTAGGTGTGTATCCAAGGTTGGAGCTCCATGACCAACACCACCCTCCTTGCTTCAGGATCTAAACATCAACACATAGGCCAACCAGATGCCCTCCGAAGCATCTTGCCATAAGATGCTTCATCTCTCCTGTTCAACTAAATCAAATATATCCACTAATCCAAGCATGCTTCAAACTTTCAATCTTTTATGGAGAGATCCTGCACAATCACAACCCCAATCAGCAATAAGCTTTTAAATGTATATATACAAGTAAACACAAACATTCAGGGTCCTTAATCATTATGATGCTGCTTATATCATCTTCAAGTTATTCAAATACATCTTATCAAAAGTTTTCCTTTTCCATTTCTTCAACACTAAGTTGCGCTGAAATGGATACATATACATGGTTTGAAACAAATGCTACAAATTTTCAAAAAATCTGGATACGATATGACAAGGAAACAACATATATATATATATATATATGATAAAATAAAAATATCATATTATCATTCATCTTTTAGTCTTTAGAATCTAGATTCTATATTAAAAATACATAATCATCATCATGAATTCGACATAAACAAATCATCATCATCTATTCAGTAGAAACATTGTCATCACCATCAGCAATGATTATTATAACATTCAAGTTGGCACCTTTGATTAAAATGTCAGTTCCCACTCACAGTTTAAAGGAATATGAGATTGTTTTCAGAGTCACATCATACTTCATGAAATAGTATTTTTTTCTAATGAATTTGATAGGACTAACACAAAGGCAACATAGTGAATTTGACAACACTAACACAGAGGCAACATAGTGAATTTGACTTTGTAAATAGTATGTTGCACAATATCTTGGGCTAGACTCTAAAGGAGTCATCACATAGAAATATTGTTTAGTATCATCGAATATAATGTAAATTTAATCATTGTAAATAACAATGTATACACATTATAAATTGGATTGTATTCCAGTAGCTACAACAAAATATGCTCTTAAATTCATAGAAAGAAGTAAGCTGGATTTATTTATTCACAATCTAAGATCATATGGCCAAGAATCAAGATGCCACAATCTAAGCAATTAAGTATTGTGAAGGATGATACCAGTAAAGAAATGTTGAGAATTTTAACCTAATTCAAAGAAACTGCTTCCACTAGCAAACTTTGTGGGTAACAACTTTCCTTCTTGATTTCATAGATACCTTATGAGTTTCCATTCCAAATTCCAGGTTTCCATCCTTTAGATCTAGCATTGTTGAAATTTTTTTGGCAAATACTTATATCATGTCATGAATCATTTTTCATGATAAATGTTTACTTTCAGATGAGCTGTAATCAGTGGATATAAGGTCTACAAAGAATTCAACAGCATTTACATGCTCTGGACAAACAAAACATGAATATATTCTTGCAATAAAGTGCCTAGAACCATAGTTTTAAAAATCGGCTGGATTGACTCCGAATCAGCCGAGCCGACCGAGCCAACCCTCTGGCCCGACTGACTCGATAGAAAAACTGGTCCGGAGGCCGGTTTGTGACTGAATCGGCTGAGCCGGTCACCGACTCGGCCGATTCGGTCACAATCCGGCTGGCTTAGCCGAGTCTGAGTTAGACCGGCCGAACCACGGACAATCGACCGCAGACCCCACAAACAACCCAAAATGGACCCCAAATCAGATTTCAAAGATATTTTAGGGTTTTGGTATGCCCTCTAACCCCTCCCAATCTTATAAAAGCTCGTCTATCTCAAGCTCAATGTGCTAGTGCTACAATTCTAGTTGATGATCTTGATGAGGAGGAGGAGCCATGGGTTTCCCCCTCTGATTCAAAGTCTGAGGCAGAGGATATTGCCTTGTCTAGCAGTAGTGACTAGTCATGTTTTGTTGTAGAGGCCATTTAGAGCCTCCTTGGTTATGCTTTTTGTTCTTATCTCTATATCATGTATGTATTGGACAATGCACTAGGTGCCATTTTGATATAATGGATATATTCATGAGCCTACTTTGATCATATCTTGTCTTTTGTCTATATTCTAATGCTTTGTGTTTGGAAACATGAATGAAAATATTTAAAATTATGTTTTTTTATAAAAAAATTAATATTTAATGTATTTTTTACAAAGACCGAGTCATTGTATCCGAACCGGCTGAGTCGATACCGAGTTGGAGTCGGAGTCGACTCTTGGCTGGTTCCGAACCCAAGTCGGAGTTTTAAAACATTGCCTAGAAGATTGTAAACTTGGAAACGTATCCATATTTTGTGGAAACGTATCCAAATTTTTTGGAAAAAGATCAAATTTTCTTGAAACTCCTTTGAAACGTTTCGGATCTCAGGCTGACCGTTTCCAAAAAATTGAAACGTGGCGTAAACGTTTCCATGCCGTTTCATACGTGTTTCCATATCCGAAATGCCGAACTTCGTTTCTGGGAGTTGGGGGCAGTACCAAATACAGTCTCAGTGCTTTTCAAGTCTTTTTTTTATAACTTCATGAATCACAAACATTCATTTGTAGTATTTTCATTCATTACCTCAAGGTATTCATTATGATTGTCATAATCTGCCCTCCCTCTCAACTGGAGATCTATACCCTTTCTTCTATCCAGGCTCTCTCTCAACTTGAGGAGATTAACAACTTAGTAACATCGGAGAAACTTCATGTTGGTCAAGGTTGTCATTGATGTCAATATGGCATTGTTGATGGAAAATATTCTTGTGATACTCTAAACCCTAGGATCACAATGTCAATATGATGTCGAACATTAGTCTTTGGAATAGCCCACAAGAAGTCCTAAAAGTGATTCCCCAAACTTTTGGAGCATGACCTAATGAAACCCTAATGCTCATATTCTAAGCCTATGGAGAAGACCTTCACATACATGAAACCTCATCCTTTGATACAAATCCTAAGAAGCCCTAGCATGTCTAAATTCTTTGCAAAAAAATGATGCCCATGAAAATATATTGAAATGACGCGCTAGCCTTGTTGGATGATACCTTAACCTAATATCCCAAGACATTAAGCCCTATCTACAACCTAAATGATCACATCCATGTACATAAATTCCTAAGACTCTGTTATATATCCCTAACCCTTGACTGTGCAAAATATTTAATTCAAAAAAATGATAAAATATTTTGTTACTGTCTATACGAAATATTGAAAACTGCATTAGCCTATGAAGGACCTCATCCTCTCTCCAACAAATAAATTCTTATCTCCAAACCCTTCATCGTTGAGGAATAATTAATTTTTTAAAGACTAAAATTTTATTAAATATATGCCTATACAGGTCGGCTTCCCATGGTCATGTTGGCCCCATAACCAATAGACGGGTCTTTTCATGCATTCGAACCACTATAAATATAAGTCTGTCATTAATCCAGTCATCAATTCGGTGAAGTTTTTCCAAGGTCTGCAATTTGGTGAAGATCACAGATACCATGGAGGCCGAGGTTCATTGTGTGGGCATATTTTGTTGTGTTAGGTTAAAAACTTTGAAACAACTACCTGTAGCAGCTCACCTCAAAACTGTGAACAATAAAACTTGGACTAATGAACAGTCACCATATTAAGGGCTCGGATTTGTTGGAGAATTTACCTCGGACCTGTGACAAGGGGCTGCAAAGCCTTTCAGACCTGTGACAAGAACGGTGGACAGACCTGAAGTCTGTATCTTGGCAGTTCGAACCAAGTAAACAGTGTTTGGAAGCTTGGACAAACTGCAGATCTGTGGAGGGACTACAGGACAACAAACTTCAGATACCTTTCATTACTTCAAGCCTGAAATTTGTTTGTAGAAGCTCGGACATGAAGAGGGCTATACTTGGACCTGTGGCAGCTCTTTTAGAAGCTCAAACAGCAGCACCTTGAAGGCATACTTTTGGAGCCCGGACCTATAGCAGCAGAATTTTAACTAATTAAGGGCAGTCACTATTAAGAACAGTTTGGGGAGCAGATTATTGTAGCAATGATTTGAAAATACCTGTGGCATCCTTGATAGTCACAACCTAAGTCACCGCATTCGTGTTCGTGTTCGAGTTCGATGACCTTGAAATTCGAATAAAGTTCGACATAAAATTTGACATATAGAAATTTGAAAAAAATATGTATATATATAACAAAAGTTGTGGGGCTTGTATAATGTGAGCACTGAGGAGTCAGGACTCTATACATTGTGAGTCGGAACTCCGGCTGAGTGTAGGCCTGTGAAATATAAATGGTATATTTATTTTATAAAGGAAAACATTAGAAACTTCATTCATAAACAATATATATATATATATATATATATATATATATATATATATAAAATTTATTATTCATTCTAAAACTATCGTTACATTATATAAACTAAAATGTTACGTTATCTTAATTGTTACTATTATATCATACATGATATATTTATTTGATAAAGGAAAACATAAATTTATAGCAAAAATAAATTTATAAATCTATAAAAAATCCACCTACCACATATTCATCAAAGACAAATATAAATTTAAAATATAAAAAACAGAGAAAAACCTATCACGGACATCTAAACTTAAAACAAAAGTCCCACCCTGGGCAACCATAGTCGGGATTCTTTAAACTAAATCACGTGGAATTTGTAAGTTGTGACTGTGACGTTGTAGTAGAGAGTGAGAGCTTGTGAGGTTGTGACGCCAAGAGCAGCAATCATGTCGAGCGAGAGCAATGAACTGTGATCAGGATCAATCACGTTGAGCCCAAGAGACTTGATGCAGATGGTCGAGCAGTGGAGCACTTATGTCGATGGTTAAAACATGATCGATGTCTGAGCAATGAGCAAGCAATGTCGGGCAGGAGACACAGTCACTGTGAGTGTAGACAAAAGTCGGGGCCGCAGCAACAAAACTAACGCAGAAACCTTCAAAATTTAACCGAACGTCCAATCGAATTCCCTAACGCGGAAATCTTCAAAATTTAACCGAACGTCCAATCGAATACCCTAACGCGGAAACCTTCGAAATTTAACCGAACGTCGATGAACTCCATCGATTTTTTTAGGCGAATTTTATTCGGGCGAACGTTCGTGTTCGAAAATTTGTTCGGCATTCAAGTTCGTCGAATAAAATCGAACTTGTTCGAATTTGCTTAAGGTTCGATGAATTTCGATTCCCAAGGATTAAATTCGTCGAACCTGGTGACTTAGGTCACAATAGCTCGGTGCAGTGGATGGACTAGTACCTCAGACTTGTGACCTTGAGGGACTCGAAACAATGATCACATACTTGTTTGCAGTCCTGTGATAAATGGTGAACGTTGAGGGACAATGACCAATAAGGGACATTGAAGGTGCTTGGTGGAGAAGCAATGAAGTTCTTGTACATTGGTGTATTAGCAGTCTTGAAGCATATTTGTACAGTGAAGAAACTGGAAGTCTAGAACAACGAACTTGGAGGGTTGTACAAGTTGAAGAACTTGAAGACCTTGACAGTGGAACATTTGGGGATTTGCACAAGAGAAATATTGAACAGTGAAGACCTGGGTTGACTTGAAGGAGCCTGCATTCCTTGAAGACATATGGTGGTTTGTTGACAGCTTGAAACCTAGACTTGAAGTTTAGTGGTGATTTATTGCTGCTAACCTTTGAAGCTTTGAAAGCATTCCTATAGGGCACACTTGGAGCACACCTTGGAAAAGTCTTCATTTCTTGGGAGAACTGTTTGAAGACACCTTGAGGCATCACCAAGCATTGTTGAACATCTCTTGAAGTCTTGGAGACAACCTAGGAGACCATGATGTATTGAAGCCATCATGAAGTAACCTTGGATATTTTGTTTGGGTGCCATGAAGAGCAGTGATGACACCTTCATGGGAAGACCAAGCTGTCATTGATGAGGTAAGTGCTTTGGAGATTGTTTGAAGGCATTACTGAAGGTGAAGAAATTGATAGGGCTAGTTGAATAAGATATTGGGAGCCGTGAAGAAACATAAACTTATCTTGATGAATTGAAGCTGTGGGTTGGAGCCCTAGAGGATAGGAGTCCTTAAGAAGACCAGGTTGGAGCCCTAAAGCTTGGTGCCTCATAGTGACAAGGTTGGAGCCCTAGAGGTCGGAGCCTCGTGAAGTCCAAGTCGGTGCTTGGCAAAGTGCAGGTTGGTGCCTCATAGTGACAAGGTTGGAGCCCTAGAGGTCGGAACCTCGTGAAGTCCAAGTCGGTGCTTGGCAAAGTGCAGGTTGGTGCCTAGTAGGATTGAAGAATGGTGTCTTCATCTACGGTTGGAGCCGTACACATTATTGTATTGGATTTATTGTAAAGATGAGGATTGAAGTCCTCGTTATACATGATTAATAAAAGTATTTAATCTTATTGTGTGAAAATTTCTGAATATACTTAAACAGAAACCCTACCGTTAAATTCTTGATTTACTTCTCCTACTTACATTAGTTATTAATTTGAAATTTTCAGCATTAACATCGAAGTAAATACATTAACATCCTACACATGCAGATCTAAATTGAATAACATGCTCAATGACAAAGTGACGCACAAGGATTTTCTGGACAACTGTCCCCAGAAAAACCCAATGCAGGAAAACCGGTGCTTCTAGCTTTTGGAGTGTTTTTATTACTAAGCAAATTCTAAGTACAACAAATCTGGGCACTAAACTGGTTAATCTGACAGAGAAATAAAAATTGCAGCTATAACTTTGTTTTGGAGACAGAGAACTAACTAATTCACATCCTTAAATGGGATTTATAGAACTCAGCCTTTTCCGGCCTCTAGAAACCCTAACGCTGCTCTGAAGCCATTTGCGTCAGCCCTGCTGGCTTGTGTTAGCCTCTGCGTTGCTCAGGAAGGGCCTGCATCACCCCAGATTGGGTTACGCTGCCCCTGCGCTGCCCTGGCTGGCCTGCGTCAGTCCTCCTAGGAATTCGTCAGCCCTCTTGGCCTCTTGCTGCCTTTGCGCTGCCCTTGCTGGGCTCTCAACTGCTCTAGTCTGCTGCTTCTCTGCCCTTTTTGTACTCTTGGCTTGGGACTACACCATCCCCCTCTCCAATACTGCCCCTCGCTGCAGCTGAAACACTTCAGAAATTCTTAGCAAACCACGCCGTAGAATTCTAGCTTAGCTTATGCGCTCTGTCAATGTGTGTGTTCTCCAACTGACCCCAAGCCCTCTTCTTATACTTTTCTCGTTGAAACTTCAACGACCATGATCTAATCTTGAATCAATGACTAAGATTAGAATATGCCTGATCTGCATCACTTAAGTCATTCTCATCACATGTTTAATTTAATTACCTTTAATCTTTTAAGTTTCCTAAGTTAGACTTAGGGTCCTTAATTAAAAGGATTAATTAATTAAATATCTCTTAAAACATGATGGAATTTTCCAAAATGCTTTCTGGGTCTTGGAGATCTTATATACTTTAGTCCCAACACAAAGTTTGGGAGCTAGAGCACATCTGATGCTACCCCAACACCCCAAAATCTCAACATATTGTTCATTTTGTGTTCTAATTATGAGTGATCTAACTGGTAAAAATAACAATTGAAAAGAAATACTGATTCACCCCCCCTCTTAGTATTTCCAACAATTGGAATCAGAGCCAATACCTTCGCTCATAAGCCTAACAACTTGAAGGAAGATCCTTAGAACACAAATGGAAAAGCAAAGGAAGAAAGCCTCCAATCCTTCTAAAGATGTTTGCCTTCAACCTTGAAATCAGAATATAATCAAATTGGGAAAGTGGAGTGTAAAAACTCTGGTAAACTTGAATAAGTATATATTATTATTGATAAAAGATGAGATATGAGATATGATTACAATGGGGAATCACCGAGGCTTTAAATATAGCCTCATGGTGTCCCTTGGTGAAGAGGCATGATCTTTGATCATGCCCTTTCACTTAATAAAACCTAAGATAACTATATCTAACTAATAATTAATAAAATATACATAACATTGCCCCTCTCTTAAAGATGATTTGTCCTCAAAGCATACGTAACGATGGACAATGTTGACGAACGCTGGGTTTCTTGAGCTGTGGGCTCTTGCTTCCCACATTTTAAAAAGATCGTGGAGCATATTCTGGAGTTCAATCTTTTGTTGATCTGGATAGTGAAAAGATCTGATATCGACAGGGTTGGATCCTGTCTTGACTTCTATTGGATGTTTGATTTTCCTATCTGGAGGCACTTTTATGGGTAGATCCTGGAATACTTTTTCGTGTGTCCGAACTAGTCCTTGTTCTTCTAGTGACTCTTCGTGGCTCCCTTTTGAAGATAAGATTTCTAACTGATGACATTGTACTGTAGATGTTGGTGCTCCTATTTGAATCATCCTCGTCATTAGAGAGGAAGATACGACTTGATCTTCTGGGGCTTGGAATCCATACAACCTGTGTTTCTGCGCTTTCCACTTAAAACTTATAAACTGCTTTTGATGGTTGGCAGAATAAGTACCTAAAGTTTGTAGCCATTGAATTCCTAAGACCACATTTACTCCTCGTAATGGAACGGTGTAGAATGGAGATTCTAAATGAAAGTTTTTTATCTGTAGTTTGACCTTATGGCATTTCCCTACTTTCTCAATCTTCTTACCATCGGCCACCATTACCTTCATATTAGGCATGGGGAAGGTAAATATGTTAAGTCTTTTTGCCATGGTTGAATCTAGAAAATTGTGGGTACTGCCAGTGTCGACAAGAACCATTACGTTGTTGTTCTTGATATGTCCTCTTGACCTTAGGGTTTGAGGTTGTGATATGCCTGTCATAGCTGATAATGACACTTGCGGAATAGTTTCCCCATCCACTTCTGGAGAGAACTCTAAGTTGTCTTCTAATCCTTCTATATATGAATCATTATTGTTAGCGTCATTAGTTGCTTCACAACTGTATAGATTTTTCGCTTTTCCATTAGCACATCTGTGCCTAGGGTCCCAGTTTTCACCGCAACGCTTGCACTTGCCCTCTCTCATTCTTTGTTTTTCCACACTAGATTTTTCTTCTTCACGAAGATGGAGTGGGACATATTTTGTGTCATCTATATTTGTCTCGAATATACTTTTTCTGGTTTTGATAATCTTTCAAATTTCTTTTCAGCAACTTTTGCTTTTTGCCTTGCTACTTCTACTAATGTAACTTCATGAAGTTCGAGCTCTTCTTGTATATGGCTTTTAAGTCCTGAGATGTAAGACTGGATTAGACGAGATTCTGACAATCCCGGTACTCGTGTTGCCAAGGTCTCCCATTCTCTAGTGTACTCATCGACATCTCCTTTTTGGCATAATTTGATAAACGTTGAAAAAAACTTTTCTTCTTTTATGCCTTGAAACCTTTTGAAGAATGCATCCTTAAATTTCCTCCAATTGATAGTGAGCGTTGTTGTTTTCCACCACATATACCAATTATATGCTTCTCCTTCCATTTTCATGGAAGCATGCTTAATTTTTTCGTCGTCACTAGTAATGTCATAAATCTCGAAATATTCTTCCGCTTTATTAAGCCATGCAACGCTATTTTTTTCATTACCATCAAATTTGGGTAGCTCGATTTTGGCTTTTCGCTGATATGCTAATGGTGGAACAAGAAGGGGATATTGATTAGCAAATGCATTCCAGAGTTGCTTATTTTGAAAATCTGCATTACTATCTTCTTGATGATGTGGGGAATCGGTTTTTTTCTGATGCTCTTCTGAGTTCCCTGAATCTGCGGAATTGTTTTGTTGATTTTGTTCCATCCGGGAAGTTTTTTAATAAATGATCACCACATGAGTCTAAAAAACCAAGATTTTGTTCCATGTTACGAGATATTGGGGATTGTGTCTGACTTAACTTATCTATCTTATCATTTAGCTTATTGAAGAGCTCTATCATATTGTTCATTGCTTCGCTTTGCTTTTCTGTGGCCTCGTGATGATTTAGCCACATTTGTCTTTCTATTCGATTTGTCGTATCATGAACCTTTTTGATGTCGTTGGAATGTCCTGCAACTATACCTTCAAGATCGACTAATCTTTTTTCGAATTCTTCGGAATTATTATTGATATGTTTCTCGAGATCCACCAATTTCTTCTGGAATTTGGCCATCGACATTGATGAAGACATTGAACGTGTATGAGGTGGGGAATATTTTTTTGCCAGTTTTTCCCTCTTTTTTTTTTTTAAATTAATTAATTAATTAGTATTTAATTAATTAATTAAATTAATTTTTTTTGAAATAATAATAATAATTTCTATTATATATATATATATTTTAAATAATAATAATAATAATAATAATTATTATTTTATTATGTGAATTATATATATATATATATATAATTATGGGGAAAAGGATTGTTAACCTTGAAAAGTCATGTTGTTTTTAAAAATCACTTTGTTTTGAAAAGGCACGTTGTTTTGAAAAGGGGAAATGGGTTTTAATACCATGGGCAATTACCATGGGCCCAAAAACCACGAGCTTGTAAACCACGAGCAATTACTCTTCCTTTTTAATTTTACTTTGTCTTCACATGTACGTATATGTACTTCTTTATATATATATATATCTCTTTTTATTTTTTCTTTTGGAATTATTTTCTTTTAAATATATATATATATATATATATTTCTTTTAATTTATTTCCCCCTTTGTGTTAACTTTCCTTCTCTCTTTATTTTATTAATATATATATATTATATATATATTTCTTCCTTCTTTTTTTTAAAAACAGATGTTGTTGCCCACAAGCACTTGGTTTTTAAAAAAATCTGCAATTCTGGAATTTTCTTGTAATTCCTTAATTCTGGGTGATCACACAGATCCCGAAGAGCGATGGCTCTGATACCAATGGAGTGTAAAAACTCTGGTAAACTTGAATAAGTATATATTATTATTGATAAAAGATAAGATATGAGATATGATTACAATGGGGAATCATCGAGGCTTTAAATATAGCCTCATGGTGTCCCTTGGTGAAGAGGCATGATCTTTGATCATGCCCTTTCACTTAATAAAACCTAAGATAACCATATCTAACTAATAATTAATAAAATATACGTAACAGAAAGCTCCATTATTTAATGGAAACTTTGATATATGGAAGGCAAGAATGAAGATTTTTTTAATGGCTTAACGCTTTGAAGTCTGGGAATTAGTGATTACTGAAAGCACGATAGAAGAAGAATCCAAGGAATATAATGCAAGAGTGGCGAAAGAAATCTTGAGTGGGTTACTAGTTCTTATAAAGGCCAAAGTGGAGAAATGTTCATCGACAAATGGTATATGGGACAAACTTCAAGAACTTCACCCAAAAGAAGCATTGACCATAATCTCAAATCAAGAAGATGGTGGAAAACAAGAACGAAATCCAAAACCCATTAAGGATGCTGAAAATAAGAGAGAAGACATCAAGACCAAAGAAGACCTAGAAAATGAAGAAAATGAAGAGTACTTCACATAAAATCTCATGGCGAAACTTGTAGCTGCCCTAGAAGAGATAAGCAGTTTGAAAAAGGAAAATGAGAAGCTCGAGAAGCAATCACAAGATGGTGACCATGACCTTAACAAGACAAGGAAGGAAGTTGACTTATTCAAGCTTCAAGTACAACAAAAAGATAAGGAGCTCGCCAAGCTTAAGGAGGAATTTCATTAAGACAAGAAAAGGCATCATGAAGAAGTCATATCCATGACAAATCAATTGGATAAAACAAAGAAAATGGAAGACATTTTGTCAATCCACCTTAAACAAAGACACAAGGACTCGAACAAACTTGAAGCGGAAATTGGTCAATACAAGGAAGAGGTCTCCTCCCTAAAATCTCAACTAGAAGAAGCAAAGAAACAAGCACAAGAAGTTGAAAAGGCGATGGAATCTTTGGTACTCCTAGAAGGACAAGTCGATGAAGCAGAAAAAGAAAGAAATGCCATGATATACCAACATGAAGAAAAGAATGAAGATATCTTAAAATTAAAATCAGATATCACCTCTCTCAAGGCCGAAACATGTGAAACTTCAAAGATAAAGGAAGAAATGGAGATCAGTCTAGCAAAGAAGGATGGAGAATGCAAGATGATGAAAGAAGAAATTGATCTTCCAAGGAAAGAAGTTGATCATCTGAACAAGAGTCTAAAAAACTCTCAAACCTAGATGACATCCTAAGTCATCAAAGATCTCCTCTTCATAAATCGGGTCTTGGTTATGGAGGTGAACCCTCAAATAGTAATGATGGAAACCCTAATGTTTCAAACAATAAGGATGTGGAAAAGCTTGGAAGAAATATTGATTCCCCCAGTTCCAGCTAAATCAAGGAGAAGAGTCATGATGACAATGGAAGGAACCCTACTCCAAGAAGATCTGCAGATGGTATCAAGGATGCAAGAGGCAATGGATATCATCGAAGAATCCCAAGGCAAAAGGACTTCAGAAGTACATCAAGACAATCTCCATCTCCCAGGTACCAAAGTATATTTTTAGGATATTTCTATTCTTGTACAAATTTTGGGCACATGGCAAAGGATTGTAGGTCATACCAAAAGGACAAATATAATGGTCCTCATCAACTCGCTAGAAGCAACTTTACAAGTAGAAGTCATGATTCCTCATTCATGAACAAGATGAAATACTTCAATTGCCATTAAATTGGACATATGGCTCGTGATTGTAACTTGATCTAGGTCCCTAAACAAGCTAAAACCATGACTACCAAGCTAGAAAAGAAAGTTACACAAGTATGGAGAAGGAAGCAAATTGGATCAGAAAGTTTATTGGACACTCAAGCCAACAACACATGTTGTTGATTTGATGAAGATATCTGTGGCAGATATGATTTTCCAAGTTTTGATGATTAGACTATGCCAAAAAGTAGACCATGTGTACTGTTAGGGGTAGCTTATGATTCTTAACAATTCTCATAGAAGCTATCCAAGAAGAGCCCTATGAAACCCTTGATGAGTCACACATGGACAATCTTGATAGATCATCTCTCTGGAGTAACTCCATTGAAGAAAATCATGAAATTGTGAATATGTCCTTCACTTGATCACAATGCAACAAATCTTTCTTAGAAGAGCTAGAGGAGTTTATGTAGGCAGGGGGAGTCAGTTGATCATCTACCTCATCCATTTCCATGAAGGCATGTAGAGGCTTAGGGGGAGCAAGTGCATTAAAGAAGAGAACCATGACGAATAACAACATATCTATCATGGAGAAAATATCATTGATGAAGAAAAGACATTGAAGCAACTTGATAGAGGGAATACTAGGGCACCCCATTTACCATTGATGTCAAAGGGAGAGAGAATGTTGAAAGGGAAAGAATATTGCCATCAATGACAAAGGGGGAGATTGTTGGTCAAGGTTGTCATTGATGTCAATATGGCATTGTTGGAGATGGCAAATATTCTTGTGATACTCTAAACCCTAGAATCACTATGTCAATATGATGTCAAACAATAGTCATTGGAATAGCCTACAAGAAGTCCTAAAAGTGATTCCCCAGGATTTTGGAGCATGACCTAATGAAACCCTAATGCCCATACCCTAAGCCTATGGAGAAGACCTTCACATACATGAAACCCTATCCTTTGATACAAATCCTAAGAAGCCCTAGCATTGTCTAAATTCTTGGCAAATAAAATGATGCCCATGAAAATATATTGAAATGGCACCTAGCCTTGTTTGATGATACCTTAACCTAATATCCCAAGACATTAAGCCCTATCTACAACCTAAATGATCACATCCATGTACATAAATTCCTAAGATTGTCATATATCCCTAACCCTTGACTGTAAAGAATATTTAATTCAAAAAAATGATAAAATATTTTGTCACTGTCTATAAGAAATATTGAAAACTACATTAGCCTATGAAGGACCTCATCCTCTCTCCAACAAATAAATTCTTATCTCCAATCCCTTCATCGTTGAAGAATAATTATTTTTTTAAAGATTAAAAATATATTAAATATATGCCTATACAGGTCGGCTTCCCATGGTCATGTCGGACCCTTAACCAATAGACGAGCCTTTTAATGCATTCAAAGCATTATAAATATAAGTCTGTTCTCATTAGTCCAATAATCAATTTGGTGAAGTTTTTCAGAGGTTTGCAATTTAGTGAAGATCACAGATACCAAGGAGGCCGAGGTTCATTGTGTGGGCATATTTTGTTTTGTGTTGGGTTAAACACTTCGAAACAACCACCTGTAGCAGCTCACCTCAAAACTGTGAACAATAAAACTTGGACTATTGAACAGTCACCATATTAAGGGCTCAAATTTGTTGGAGAATTTACCTCGGACCTGTGACAAGGGGCTGCAAAACCTTTCGGACCTGTGACAAGAATGGTGGACAGACCAAAAGTTTGTGTATCTTGGCATCTCGGACCAAGTAAACAGTGCTTGGAAGCTTGAACAAACTGTGGATCTATGGAGAGACTACAGGACAACAGAGTTCATATACGTTTCATTACCTCAGGTTTGAAATTTGTTTGTAGAAGCTCGGACCTGAAGAGGGCTATACTTGGACCTGTGGTAGCTCTTTTAGAAGCTCCGACAACAACACCTTGAAGGCATACTTGTGGAGCCCAGACCTATAACAACAAACTTTTAACTAATTAATCCAAGGCGTGAAGCCCTGTGATCACATTCTGGGTCCTGTATGTGATAGTCACCATTAAGAACAATTTGGGGAGCAAATTATTGTAACAATGATATGAAAATACCTGTGGCATCCTTGACAGTCACAACAACTCGGTGCAGTGGATGGACTAGTACCTTGGACCTGTGACCTTGAGGGACTCAAAATAGTGATCACATACTTGTTTGCAGTCCTGTGATGAATGGTGAACGTTGAGGGACAGTAAACAGTAAGGAACATTGAAGGTGCTTGGTGGAGAAGTGTTGGATCCCTACACATTATTGTATTGGATTTATTGTAAAGATGAGGATTGAAGTCCTCGTTATATCTGATTAATAAAAACATTTAATCTTATTGTTTATTTTGTGTTCTAAATATAAGTGATCTAACTGGTAAAAATAACAATTGAAAAGAAACACTGATTCACTGCCCCTCTCAGTATTTCTAACACTTCATTCTTTCAAGGCTTCATTTCTTTCTTATGGCATCAAGGTCATCTTGATCATCATCATTCTTATAGCTTCCTTCATCATGCTTATCATTATCATCTTCAATTTATGAATATCTTGAAGATTATGTACCTGCAAAGCAAAGTATAACTATATACAAATATACAAAAGCATGAAGACAACTATAATATGTTTATCATGTCATTACAATGGAAGCATCAAAACATTCAAACTTTAGACATCAAATACCTAAACGTAGTTAGGTTCATATTCAACAAGAGACACATCTTTTTACACACTAGACTTCAACTTCTTGCTAGGGTTTTGTCATAAACCCTAGACTTCATCTTCAAGACAGAAAGCCTTAGATATCAACAATTCAATCAAATAACAATCCTATCTAAGGTTTCAACAATATTCTTTTAGAATTACCTATTAGACTTTACTAGGGTTCGTTGCAAACCTTAGATTTGATCATCAAAACTAAATAATATCAAAAGTAATATCATCATATCGTAGAATATCAATCTCAGAAGTGTTTCAGCTGCAGAGAGGGGAATTTAGGCCAAGGGGATGATCTGATCCCAGGGTCTAGAATCAGCGAGAGGCAGAGATCAGCTCAGAGAGGCAGCGCAGAAGCAGGAGGGCAACAACAACAACAAGGACATCGTAGTCCCTCAAGGACAATGTGATTTTCAGCAGGAAACCCTTAGGGGTTACGCAGAGACCCTAAGGGCCAGCGTAAGGACTGTGTACCCAGTCTAGGGTAACGTAGCCCTTTCCGCAGGACCGCTGAGGTTTAGAGGGGCTTCAGAGCCTAACGAGAGGCTTCAAGGGCAACGCTGGGGTTTCTAGACCCTAATTTTGGTTGAGTTCTATCAATCCCGTTTGAGGGTGTGGATTAGTTATTATTTTGGCCCTAGATCAGCCAGTGAGCTGTGGATCTATTATTTCTCTGTCGGGTTTTTCAGATCTGGAACCCAGGCTTGTTGTATTCAGAAAAATTCTTAATAATAAAACCCTCCAGTAGCCAGAGATTGGTTTTCCTGCATTGGGTTTTTCCGGGGACTATTTGTCCAGAAATAATTGTGTCACTTTGTCTATGTGTGCATGAACTTGTTCTAGATCTGGATTAGTGGAGATCTGTTATTTGTTTTGCTTTGATTTAACTTGAATTTATTCAGTTAATAACTTCTTGAAGTAGGAGGAGCATAACCAGATTAACAGTAAAATTTCTGCATATAGTGTAAAGATTCAGAATTTTCCACATTAACAACAAACCCTAACTTATCAAAACCAAAAAGATTTATGGTTTCAGTTTATAACTTAGACAACAACAAACCCTAAAGACTAGGATTTTGCCATAACAATATCAAAATCCAAAACATCAAAAGAATAGAGTTTCATTATAGGTTCCATATTTTATCAACAACCCTAAGAAGACCAGGGTTTCATAATCAACATTGGCATACCCTTAACAACAAGAGGCTAGGGTTTTATAGTGAACCTTAAAAGGTAGGGTTTCACAAGAATGATCAAAATGATAATATAACGAGGGTAGATTCAATCTAATGATTAATCACCCTAACATGAATCTTTAAGAGTCAAAACCTTAAACATAACGATGTCAGTAATGTAAAGAAAATTTCAAAAGAGAATGAACATACCTTTTCTATGAAGAGAATCTTGTAACAAAACTTGTAGTTTAAGGCATACCTTGAATTGTTTTGCAACATATCTTGTAGGACATCAATTGTCGAAGGGATTCCTTTGCAACAAAACTTCTTCCATGTTTCAAGTTTATCCTTTGAAGTCTCCTCCAATACCTTTGTGTATTCTGCAATCTTTCCTACCAAGGAAAATATAAAAGGTTATTAACATGTAATACAAACAAATCTTGATATGAGAGGGAAACCAAACATAAAAGAGGAAACAAGGAACAAGCTACTTGTCTTTTGGGAAAATGGTGGAGGCTCCCCCTTAATTCAATCTTTCTAAGGGATACTTATAACTTATCAAAATAATTCAAAAATGTTCTAACATGACATGTTATACCTACAAATTCTTGAAATCAAAACATAAAGGGTAACAATACAAAACATAGGATAGAAGACTAAGAAGGATATGTAAGAAAGGACTTAGTAGTATAAGTCTTTGAATTTCAATTCTTTAGTCTTGTTTTTCTTAGGTGGAGCTTCATCGATAATATTTTCTTGATCCCCTTCTCTCTTCTTATTCGTTGGATTCTCAGGACATTGATTTTTGTAATTACCCATCTTATGATATTTGTAGCATTCAACCTTGGATATGTTAACTTCTTCTTTGGTCCTTTGAACTTCTTGAAGGTTCCCTTCTTGTGATGAGCAAACTAGGCATTAGAGGTGTTTTCTTCTTCATCCTCCTCGTTGTTTACTAATGATATTCATGCTTCTTCTTGACTGCATGCATTCCACATTTGTTGGAATGTTGGAGTATCCTTCCAACTGCTAATTCCTAATGTAGAAGCGCTCCACGATTTTGTTAGTCCTATAAGAGCAACAATTACGAGCTCCTTTTCTGGTACAACTTTCGTCTATTGCTTGGAGTTCATCTCTTATTCTAGATATCCTTACAAAGTACGATGACACAGTGTCATCTCTTGTCAATGGTCATCCTTGTTGTCCTTAGTTCATTCTTGAGGTCTGATATTTGACCAATGTTCTTGATGGTGAATAATTTGGAGAGAGCCTCATACTTTTCTTGAGTGGAGTCTATGTTGGATATGTATGAAATTAGGTTGTCCTTTACTCCATCTACTATTATTAGATTCTTGGACAAGATTTCAGTTTCTCTGAACTTCTCTCTATGCTTCATCTGTAGGTTTCTTGACCTTTCCCTGAACAAGGTCCAAAAATTTGTTCTTAGCAAGGAGATCTATCCTCTTTTTCCATGCCCTGTAGTTGGAGGCTCCTTTTAGTTTGTTTTCTCCCTTCGTTGAGTTTGTCATATTCTATCTTCTACTCCTTGTGACCTTTCCTTGAAACTCTTTTCCTTATATCTTTCCTTTCAATAGATCTTCAATTTGCCTTTTTCTTCTTCTTCACCTTAGCTCTGATACCATGTTAGAAAATCAGAAAGGCAAAAATATTTTCTTATGTTGATAATTACTTGTGATATCTTTGTGTTCTTATTAACTTTCTTATGTTCTTCTTTTATCTTTGTTTCATCAAGCATCAAAACAAAGCATGAAGATCAGTGACACCATATATAGGTGCTCAGGTAGGGCTAAAACCCCTCTATAGGGGAAAACCTAGTCAAATTCTTCCACTAGCGAATTCAAGTTGAGATAGACCAAGACCCTAGACGAAAAGACCTTTGTCCTCCACCAAGTCAACCTTCCAATATGGTTTAGCAACCTTCAATAATCTCTTCTTGTGTAACATCGACAACCCAACAACAACTCACAATTTCGGCCCAGTTTTAGGATTGTAGTTTTGGCCCTCCATGTAGCTCGACAACTTCGCATGTGTGAGAGAGATAGAATTTTGATTTATTGTGCTTGATAACAACCTCTTTCTCCTTCGCATCTTTTCCTCTTTATCCCTTGAATTTTGCCCTTTTTCTTGTCCCAAAAGTTGTAGATCGAACTTGATGAGTGGGTGCTCCAAATGAGGTTGAGTTGCTGCCTTTATATAGGAGATTTTGCCCCTCAATTAGGCCCACTTGTTGGAAGAGGCCTAATTGACCTATTTTATATTAAAATAATTTTCTTTCTTGACAAATGAACCCAAGAAGGGTCTATTACATTATGACATGGACAAGGACACTTGACATAAACCCTAGAAGCCTACAATGGAGGCTTTGGCCTAAAACCATTGACCCAAGCATGATACCCATGCTTTAATAAGTTAATTTCTTTTATAATAAAATTTTGTTGTCCATCTTTTGACAAATACATTACATCATGACTCAAATACAATTATGAAGACCAACACTAGACACATGCTTCAACAAGTATTTCTCAAATCTTTTGGAAATCTATCTGTATTACTTTCATTCATTGTCTGATTTAATTCTTTTTTCAAGGTATTCGTTATGACTGTCATAATATGTCCTCCCTCTTAACTGGGGATATATTCTTCTATCCAAGCTCACTCTCAACATAGGGAGATCTACAACTTCCTTCTTTTATAACATTAGAGAAACTTCAACCTTTCAAGGCTTCATTCTTTGTCATGACATCACAGTCATCTTGATCATCATTATCATGCTCATCATCTTTAATTATGAACATCTTCAATATCTTGAAGATTATGTACCTGTAAAACTTTAACATCAAGTACAACCAAATACAAATATATTGAAGCATGAAGTCAATTATATCAAAATCATATTATTACAATGGAAGCATCAAAACATTCAAATTTTAGACATAAAATACCTAAACTTAGTTAGGTTCATAATCAACAAGGGTCACATCTTTTTACATACTAGACTTCAACTTCTTGCTAGGGTTTTGTCACAAACCCTAGACTCCATCTTTGAGACACAAACCCTTGGATAACAATCGAATCATATTACTATACATCTAAGGTTTCAACAATATGCTTTTAGAATTTAAATTTAAGACTCTACTAGGGTTTATTGCAAACCCTAATTTACCAAATCCTCTAGGGTTTCATTATATAACCTAGACATTAACAACAAAACCTAAAGGACTAGGGTTTTTACCATGGCATTACTAAAACCCTAAGCTTCAAAAGAATAGGATTTTATTATATGTTCTAGACTTTATCAACAACCCTAAGAAGAATAGGGTTTCATAATCAACATTGACATACCCTTAGCATCAAGAGGCTAGGGTTTTACAGTGAACCCTAAAGGTGAGGGTTTCATAAACAAATGACAAGATATAGTATAACAAGGGTAGATTCAATCTAATGCTTACTAACAAGAATCTTTATGATTAAAAATCTTAGACATAAAGATGTTAGTAATGTAAAACAAATTTCAAAAGAAGAATGATCATACGTTTTTGCAACAAAACTTTTAAGACATACCTTGAGTTGTTCTTTAGCAAACCTTGTAGGACATCAATTCTTGAAAATGTTATCAAAATACAATACAAACAAATCTCGATATGAGGAGGAAACCAATCATAAAAGATAAAACAAAGAACAATATACTTATCTTTTGGTAAAATGGTGAAGGCTCCTTCTTAATCCAATCTTTTTGGGGGATACTTACAACTTATCAAAACAACTTAAAGAATTTCTAGTAAGACATATTAGATCTATGAATCCTAAAATTCAAAATATAAAACATTACAAAACTTAGAATAGTAGATTTAGAAGAATATGTGAGAGAAGACTTAATAATATAAGTCTTTGACTTTAGATTCTTCAGTCCTGTTCTTCTTAGGTGGAGCTTCAACAACAACATTCGCATGCTCTTTTTCTCTATTCTTATTCCTTGGATTTTTAGGACAACGAATTTTGTAATGACTCATCTTATGACAATTGTAGCATTCATCTTATGCAAGCTTCTTCTTGACTGCATGCATTCCACATTTGTTCAAAGGTAGGTGTGTCTTTCCAACTGCTAATTCCTGATGCAAAAGAGCTCCAACATTTTGGTAGACCTAGAAGTACAACAATCACGAGTTCTTTCTCAGGTACAATTTCATCAGTTGCTTGGAGTTTATCTCTTATTCTAGGGATTTTTTAAAAAATATGATGACATAATATCGTCTATCCCTACTTCATCCCCGTTTCGTGCTGTTAGAAACCGGAAAGGTAGAAAGATTTTCTTATGTTGATAATTACTTGTGTTATTCTTGTATTCTTATGATCTTTATTTTCTTCTTTTATCTTCTTTTCATCAAGCAATCATCAGATAAAAAACATGAAGATCAACAACACCAGATGTAGGCACTTAGCCAAGGCTAAAACCCCACTCTAGGGGAAAACCCAGTCAAACTCTTCCACTAATAAAATTGAGATAGACTAAGACCTTAGACCAAAAGACCTTCCTCCACCAAGTCAACCTTCCAATACGATTCAACAAACTTTAGTTGTCTCTTCTAGTCCAACACCTACAACCCAACAACAATCCAGAATTTCAGCCCAACTACTTCAGAATTTCAGCCCAGTTACTCCAAAATTTCAGTCCAGCAACATTACTGCAATTTCGGCCCTTCCAATAGCCTAACAACTTCACATGTTTGAGACAAGAGGAGAGAAAAGTCAACATCTTTTGCTTGAAAAAGACTTCTTCTTTGCTAGGGTTTCCTTCCTCTTTCTAGAATTTTGCACCCTTTTTCTGCCTCCAACAACTGCAGATCGAACTTGTTGTGAATGTGCTCCAAATAAGGTCGAGTTGTTGCCTTTATATAGTGAATCTGTGAAGTCGAATTCCTTTGATGAGGCCGACTTGTCCTTCTTGAGACCGACTTGCTGGAAGAGACCTCAATGACCTATTTTACATAAAAATAAATTTCTTTCTTAATTGAGAAAGCCCAGGAAGGGTCTTTTACATTATGACATGGACACAAACACTTGACATAAATCCTAGAAGCGTATAATGGAGGCTTTGACCTAAGAACCATTGACCCGAACATGAAACCCATGCTTTAATAAGTCAATTTCTTTTACAATAAAATTTCTTTTTCTTTCTTTTCATTAAATACAATTATGAAGACCGACACTAGTTCAACACATGCAACATTGATATGAACCCTTTTCATTACACTAATCTATTTTTTAGATTACTCGTAATCTAAGTCATGCATGTATTAATATGTTTTTTATATTCATCAGTGAAATATGAGACTTCACTTTTTCACTAAAGTGATTTACAAAAGAGAATTGCTTTTTGAAAATATCTCAAAATATTTCTTGCACTTTCACACTGAACTTGTGCTGAAGTTTTTTTCCAAGATATAATTCTCAACACCAATCATCAAGTATGTTCCCACCATAGTTATTAAAACCGGAACCGGTGACCGGACCGGTGGACCTAATGAACCGGGTTTCGAACTGGAACCAGTCTAACCAGTAGCGGTCAGATCTCAATGAACCAGTTTTAAAAAAAATAAAAAAAATAATTATTTTTTAATAAAAAAAAACTATTTTTAAGATTTGCAACCATGATTCCAAGCCAATAGAGACAAAATATGCAAAGTTTGCTCATTTATATACCATGCAAAGGTGAATATATCAAAACGGCACCGAGTGCAATACATATCATCGAAAAATACATAAGCAATGAGGCTTCAAATGGCCCATAAAGTCCAAAAACAATGCTACAAGCTATGAGGCCATTGGCCTAATACAAGACTACACATGAATGATGATCAATCATCAAATTCATCAGTGCTACTAGACACAGGATCAACATCGGCTGCTACATAGACATCATCTGGATTAGAGTCTGAGGATGCCTCAGCCTCAGGCTCATCTGCAACCTCAGTACCCCTGCCACCAATAACAACAGAAGTGAACCTAATGGTAGCACGAGTTACTCGAGGTGCATGACTAGTGTCGTCCATTGGTTGTTTGCCTTTGCTTGATGCAGCTACCAATCCTAGGTCTGCGTCTGATGGCGCCACCAAATCTGCTTCAAATTCACCCCTCGCTACTGCTGCATCAAAATCAAAATCAGCCTCAAACACTGGATCTTCAGTCTCCTCCACCCATTCTGATGTTGGATCAATATCATCCAACACAATGGGATCTAGATCAGGTGTTTTGCTCATCAGTTGGTTCCGCCTCAAGCGAATATTGTATTGCACAAACACAAGATCATTTAACCGTTTCTATTCCAAACGGTTTCTCTTCTTTGTGTGTATGCGCTCAAAAACAGACCAATTGCGCTCACAACCTGAAGCACTGCAAGTTTGGCTGAGGATTCTAATTGCAAACCTTTGCAATTGAGGACATTGGCTGCCAAATGACTCCCACCAATATGCTGCAAATAAAAAGACATTCATTAGTAACATAGTTCATTTCATTACTTATTTACAAACAATTTAACATGAAAAGAAAAACAAATTGGAATTGCTTACCTGGTTGATCCACATCTCTTGCCATTTTTTCCAAGTTCTTTCCAAAGGTACCAGTTGCCATACTGAAAAGAGTAAGTTGTTTATGTGTTTCCAAAAGGTCTGCACGGTTAGGGATCATGCACTCCAAGCAATCAATCAATCCAGATCTGACCTCCCCATCTCGCTGATCTCCTAGCCGAGCTCTATAATGATACTTTGGGTTCAAAAAATACCCAGCTACATGTATAAGACGATGGAGTTGATTGTTCCATCTGTTATCAATGATCTCCCATATTTGGCCATATTTAGCTAACCTGTCCCTATAAGCTGCCCGTATCTGCTCCTTGGCTTGATCCATAGCCTCATAAATGCATCCCATTGCCATCCTTTCCCCATCCACCATCCTTAGCACCTTAACAAGGGGCTCAGTAATTTTTACCAACTCTAAAGACCTTTTTCCAAAAATGACTGTCAACGACTTTATTTTTGGTGTCTTTTCTATCTTGTCTACGAGCCCACCGGGATTCAGTCCAATCATCAAAAGAAAACATTTTCTGCAGGTTTTTCTATTGAGAATTGAGACATTGCAACGTGAGGAAGTGAGTTGCAAATCTTGTAATGGCAGGCCTAACAAGCTCTTTGCCCCCTATGTTTGAACTCATTAGGCTCAATACCCATGAGTGGTTGTAAATGTATTTTGTAATGCACTTGCCATGCTCTACAGTGTTTTTTACCCATTCCACTTTGTCTATGTCCTCAAGCATGAGGTCTATGCAATGTGCAGCACATGGAGTCCAAAATATGGTATTATACTTGGACTCAAGCATCTTTCCAACAAGAACATAGTTTGAGGCATTATCTGTGATGACCTGCACAACATTCTGCTCTCGCACTTCCTGAATAATCTCATCCAAAAGCTCAAATAGAAGGGTTGCATCCTTCACCTTATCAGATGCATCAACTGATCTCAAAAACATTGTTCCTCGAGGGCAAGCAACAAGGAAGTTAATGATAGTGCGGTTCTTTCCATCAGTCTATCCATCTGACAGGATGGAACAACCTGTTTTGAGCCATGAATCTTTATATTCAGCCAAATACTCATCAATATTAGAAATCTCTTGTTGCAAAGAAGCTCCCCTTAAGTCATGCGCAGTAGGGCCTTTGAAGCCCTTTCCTGCAACAAAAATAGAGTCCCACATAGCTTGGTAATAAGGTGAGTGAGCAGCATTAAATGGGATATCTGAATCATACCACCATCTAGCAATGTACTGATGAGAAGCTTCTTTGCATTGTTTTTTCCAATGTTGATCCATAGTGGGTTGACGACTTGGAGTTGGCTGGGACATGGAGGCAGTCGCTGTGGGATTAACAGTGGACGAGAAATAACTCATGAGGTTGGGTTTGATATTTTGCCAACAGGAGGAACATAGTGAAAGGGGTTATTGGTGGAAGGGATAGAAGTGGAGTCTTGAATCTCATACTCATCATTTTCATACCCACTCTCTCTCATCATTTCTACTATTCCCCTCTTCCTTGCAATTTCATCTTGGATGGCCTTCTCCCTAGCCTTAGTCTCCTCAAACTTTTCAAGCTTGGAAAGGTATTATGCCCTAATTGGACCTAACACTGCATTAGGTGCATCACATGGCGTTACATTGCCTCTTATCCCAGCCGAGTGATGTTTCAATTTAAGAATACCCCCACCTCCAATACATTTTCGACAAAGTTTGCATACCATCTTTCCATCAATCACATCACAATGGACCCATGCACTGTCCTTGGCTTTTGGAGGCATCTTGACTTGAAATAATTGAAATTTGGAAATAAATCTGCCATTTAAAAAAAAATTGCAGCTAAGATAAATACTAAGTTACCGGATCCGTGGGTCTACTTAGCTGATCCGGCGGATCTACGGATCAGATCTGGTTCCGAATCCGGATACACCAAAATATGGCTATAAACCGTCGGGTGGCGTATTTAATTTTAAAAGAAACGGCTCTGCGCTGTTAGAAACAGATCCAGCACATCCTGTCAGAGTTAGCTGCCGGACGGTGCAAACAAAAAGAATTTCCGCCCAAAAATTCTCGACGGCAGTGGAATGCGGAACCATCTTCCAGGAAATGCATATTCCACATTTGTCATTTATATAAATTCATGATCTTCTCGATTTTCTGAACATTAGGATAGTGCGTTATTTATAATGGGCATAGTGCGTTATTTTTTATTAGGATAGTGGGTTTTTTATTAGTATTATAATTATAATGGGTTTAATGCATATTGGACATTTCTATAATTCTAGAATCTAGAATTTTTATTATTTTTTGTTTGTTTTATTATAATAATATAATTTAATAATTATAATGGTTTCTAAAGTCTAAAGAGTTTCAATCCAACTTTTTTTGTGTGCGTTCACTTGTCTTGTCTTATATTGTAGTGGGATAATTTATAATGGTTTTTTTTGTATTAAAATTTAATAATTAATAATTATTATTTTTAATAATCTGTTATAATGAGTTTTGTAACTTTGTTTTGTTATTAAAATTTAATAATTATTAATTATTGATCTGTTATAATGAGTTTTGTTTTTTATTAAAGTTTAATAATTAATAATTTAATAATTGATAATTTGGTTTTTTACTTTTATTTTTAATATATATATTTATTATTTATACATCGTTTTATGGGGTTTTTGATATTTTTATTTGTTTTTAAAATTATACTTCGGTTTTTAAATTTTTCATACATGCTTTTATGATAAAACATTTATAATTTTATAATTATTAGGCCTCACATTTTAGGGCATGTCTTTTGAAGATGAGCTAATATCATTATAATATGTTCATTATAATATCATTGTAATATGTATGAGGGAGGATGCATCATTTCAATGTTTCAGTCTTCATATTTATAATATATCTAATGGTATCAGTTCTAAAAGTGTTTGATGCTTTAAAGGAGTATTTGACTTTTGAACTCTAAAGTGTTTTTTAAAATTAAAAAAATAATATTATATTTTAATTTTTTTGTACTTGACGTATCCTTGCCGTATCCGGATCCAGGATTTTCAAAAAACTAGCGAATCCGGATACGGATCCGGATCCGTATCCATATCCGTATCCGTATCCGAATCTTGGTAACTTAGGATAAATGGACAGCTAAGGCTAAATTTACGAAACAAAATGCACATTCAAACATTCAAAATTTGATAGCATAGGACTAGAGATTTGAGAGCAATAAAATAGCTAAACACATGAGAAAATAAATACATGAACAACAATGAAATGATGGAATTTTCAAGTGAAAATTCTTATTTGGAAATGCAAACTAGCTTCCTTAGCATCCTCTTGAAGATGCCAACGCTATTGACAGCTCCAAACTATCTCCAAGATAGCTCCAACTCCAACTCCAAGCCTCCAAGATCATTGCTCCGACAAACACTCAACACTCTCCAAGCTCTCAATCAAACTCACAAACAACAAATGAGTTGGTGTGAGACAAAGTAGAGGCTGCCCCTCCTTATAAAAGATTGGGGAGGGTGTTTTTGGAGGGAAACAACCCTCCCCTTAGCTCCACTTCAAGCCCTAAAACTCAATTGAGGCCGTGCGCGGGTCCGCGTAGAGGAAGATCACCTAACCGGTCGGTTAGGTCCGGTTAACTGTTGAAAAAAGGAGAGGCCACCCTCCAGACCGGGTTGCATGGCCGATTCTGACCGGGGGCACATCTGACTGGTCGGTTTGACCGGTTACCGGTTCAAACCGGCCGGTTTGACTGGTTATTGGTTCAAACCAGTCGGTTTTGATAACTATGGTTCCCACCACACATCGAACACAAGAGGACCATGTAGACCACCTCCTTCTAGTGACACTTATATCATAGCATCAACATATAATGTAGAAGTCGCTAGGAAACTCCAACAACATTATGAAACAAATCTGGGCACCTTACTAGTTAACCCGACAGAGAAATATAAGATTTGCAACAATGCCTTTGTTCCAGAGACGGAAAACTGGACTGATTCACACCCTCAAACGAGATTGATAGAACTCAGCCCCTTTCTGCCTCTAGAAACCCCAATGCTGCTCTTAAGTCTTCAACGTCAGCCCTGCTAGCCTTCTCATGCCCTTGTGCTGCTCAGGAGAGGGCTGCGTAACCCCAGATTGGGTGACGCAGTCCCTACGCTGCCTCTGATTGGTCTGCGTAAGCCCTGATGGCCTCCTGCTGCCTCTGCACTGCCCTTTCTGGGCCTGCGTAGCACCTGCGTAGTGGCTGAAGCCTTCTGCGCTGCGCAGCTGCTGCCCCCTTTGCACTACTCTGACTGTTGCTTCTTTGCCTCTTGCTGACTCTTGGCTCTGGGATCAGATCATCCCCTTAGCCAATACTACCACTCGCTGCAGCTGAAACACTTCTGGAAATTCTTAGCAAACCCGCCCTAGAATTCTATCTTAGTCTCAGTGCTCCGCCTCTATGTGTGTGTTCTCCAACTGAACCCAAGCTTTTCCTTTATACTTTCTCGTTGGAAAACCAACGACCATGATCTAATCTTGAATTGATGGCTCAGATTAAAAGAAATCTTGATCCGTGTGACTTAAGTCATTTCCATCACATGTTTAAATTAATTACCTTTAATACTTTAATTTTCCTAAGTTAGACTTAGGGTCCTTAATTAAAAATATTAATTAATTAATTTTCTCTTAAATTGAATGGAATTTCTCAAATCCCTTTCTGGGTCTTGGAGATCTCATGTACTCTTCTAGTCCCTCCACAAAGTTTGGGAGCTAGAGCACATCTGATGCTACCCCAACACTCAAAAAACTCAACACTCCCTCTTAGCGAGGAATGTGCTCTAGTACAACACGGCTTCATCGCGAAGATCTGCACTGATCTCTAGTGTGGGTCTCTGCGCTGATGCTGGACCTGCTGCCCTTCATCACTGCGCTGCTGCTGCCATTCTGTATTGTTGCCCATGACGTTGCCACCACCATTGCCACATCTGTACTGCAACTCCCTCTCAATTTGCTGCATCGTGCAGCCAACTGTTGCACTGCATATTCAGTTGCTGAGAGAAACAACTGAAACTCCTGCCCAATATTTGACAGACAAGTCAGTTTGGTTGCATCCTCATCACTGAAGCTCCATAGGCTGCTGCTCTATGCTGACATCTGGTGGTGCTGCACAGCTACAACTCTGCACTACGTAAGTAGTGCTCCTCTGCACTGTTGAAGTCACATCAACCTCTGCACTGAAGTCCCCTACGCTGTTGCTACGCTGCAATGTCCTCCTGAAGTCTCTACGTTGTTGCAACTCTACTCTGCGTAAGTCAGCGTGCACTATGCTGCTGAAGTCGCATCAACCTCTCTGCGCTGTGCTGTTACGCTGCTGCTGCATCTGCACTGCGCTACTCCCTCTCAGCATTCAGCTCCGCCTCTGCTCCTTTTGTGATTCTCTGCACTCACTGCTCTAGTTGTTCTGCTACTGTCTTAAGGCACCCGTAGCACGGATGTGATCCAAGAGATGAGCTGCTCAAGGATCCCGCTAGCATTCTATAGCTGCTTTACAGATCCATGTCACCCCACTTTCGTGGTTCATGAGCTCTCATGGCTACGTCATCTTGGGAACCATCGTCCGCCACAACACCCTTGGAGGTAGAAGCTTCCTTGTCCTTCTTCTTCTGTGGACAATTGGTGGCGAAATATCCTAATTCGCTGCACTAGACACACTTGATCTTAGATAGATCACTCTTCTTCCTCCCTTGCTGCCTCTTTGATGTCAAGGCTTCATCTTCTTCCTCTTCCTTCTTCACTCTACTCGATCCGGTGCTATAGTGCCTCTTGGTGAACTGGTGGAGTTCTTCTTGACGAAGGATTGCTCACATACTGTCCTAGTTGGGAAGGTCCGCTTTGCCCAAGATACTTTGGACAAAAGTTTCCCAGTCTTCTGTGACCGCATTGAGTGTAGTCCTGACCATCACATCATCCTCCACTTTCGCTCCCATGGCAGACAAATGATCCCTGATCGCTTGTAATCTGAAAAGGAAGGGCTTGATCTCTTCTCCCTCGGCCATCATGAATAACCGCATCTGGTTCTCCATAAAAGGATTCCCCTCTGGACGGATCTTCCCTCATATAGGGCAGTTAAGGCTTTTCACATCTCTTTAGCCATTTTCTTTTCGGCTATGTGTGGAACTATATGATCCTTAACCCCATCCATTATGAACAGCAGCATGTCTTGCTTACTCATACTTCTTTAGGAGAAGAACGATCAGTCGTGGCACAGGAACTTGCTCACCATGGTCCCTCGGGGGACCGTGTGCCTCCATGGCTACCGCGAGTTTTGGCCTTTGAACTAGGAGTTGAACCTCTTCCCCATACTTATCCTGATCACGTAGTTCATGAGGTGCCATTTGCTCAGATCTAGTCTATTGGAACAGATCTTCCTCTCCCTGCTTCTCAACCGAAGCTCAGATCTAGGGTCCTTGGAGAAAAGGCACCCTTTGCTCCCTCTGACAGTTGAGTTCCTCTTCTTGGAAGTCTGCCAAAAACAAACGAATGAACTCTCTTTGATCCTTTGATCTATCTGCAACCCTCTGAGAAGCTGTTCTCCTCCCGCTCTTTGTCACCTAGTGCTCAGGCTAAATTCCGAATCTTTAGAAATTTAGCCCCACCAACAACTTCTGAAGTGCTGTAGCATTGCTTCCAGCACTCTAGATCAACAACGGCTTCAGGACTGCATCACCGTGGCTGGCCTCTGCGTGAACAAACAATCCCAATGCTGTCTCTGCGCTGTAAGTACGTGGTTCGGCGTGGAGACTGCGTAGGATTGCGTCACTTTGGCCTTTGCGTGGCTCTGCTCCCTCTACTGCTGTGCTGTCCCTTTTGGTCCAGATTTCTGTGGCTGCTGTTGCTTTCTTTATTGCTTTCTACAACAAGGATTCTTCAATTTTCTACTGGTGATCCTACTAGATCTACAATCCCTCGTATACCATGTGAAAATTGTCGAATATTACTTATGCAGAAACCCTACTGTTAAATCTGGTTATCCTTCTCCTACTTAATCAAGTTATTAATGCTAAAATTTCAAATTAACATCGAAGTAAAGACATAACAGTCTTTCACCGATTCAGATCTAAAACATAATACATGCACACTGACAAAGTGACACACAATATTTTCTGGACAATTATCCCTGGAAAACCCAATGCGGGAAAACTGGGCTTCTGGCTGCTGGAGGGTTTATATTATTAAGTAGTTTATGAATACAACAAATTTGGGCACCTTACTGGTTAACCCGAAAAATAAAATAAGATCTATAGCAATACCTGCTGTTCTGGAGACTGAAAACTGGACTGATTCACACCCTCAAACGAGATTTACAGAACTCAGCCCCTTTCTGCTTCTAGAAACCCTAGCGTTGTTCTGAAGCTGCCTGCGTCAACCTTGCTAGCCTCTGCGTGCCCCTGCGCTGCTCTAGAGAGGGCTGCATAACCACAGACTGCGTGACGTAGTCCTTACGCTGCCCTGGATGGCCTCTGTGTAACGCTGAGGGCCTCCTGTTGCCTCAGCGCTGCCCTTTCTGGGCTTGCATAGCACCTGCGTAGCGGCTGAAGCTTTCTGCACTGCGCAACTACTGCGTAGCCTCTACTTCTTTGCGCTGCTCCTGGTTGCTGCCTCTCTGCCTCTTGTGGACTCTTGGCTCTAGGATCAGATCATCCCCTTAGCCAATACTACCCCTCGCTGCCGCTGAAATACTTTTGAAAATTCTTAGCAAACCCGCCCTAGAATTTCAGCGTAGTCTCTGTGCTCTACCTCCATGTGTGTGTTATCCAACTGACCCCAAGCCTTTCCTTTATACTTTCTCGTTGGGAAACCAACGGCCATGATCTAATCTTGAATCGATGGCTCAGATTAAAAGAAAGCTTGATCCGTGTGACTTAAGTCATTTCTATCACATGTTTAAATTAATTACTTTTAATATTTTAATTTTCCTAAGTTAGACTTAGGGTACTTAATTAAAAATATTAATTAATTAATTTTCTTTTAAACCGGATGGAATTTCTCAAATCCCTTTTTGGGTCTTGGAGATCTCATGTACTCTAGTCCCTCCACCAATTTTGGGAGCTAAAACACATCCGATGCTACCCCAACACTCAAAAAACTGAACATCTATGATAGCCTGCTGCAAGTAGATGTCATTGTTTTATCTTGCCAGTGCATACTAATATGAAATCAGTTAATATCCAAATGTGTGGCAGATTCATTTTCATATTAGCATTTGATAGTTGTATGCTTCATAGCTGCCTACAGCATGCACTCTTCTTTATTTTGTTGGTTTTCTAATACTTTCCTGTACACTTTCAGCATCTCTCCAGTTCTGTTTGAAATATTGTGATGCAGCACACTACTGATACTGAATATATTACACCGATCTTAAAGTATATTACTTTGATATTATTTGCAGTGAGCAAAAACATGGTGGAGTGAATCGTGTAGTAGTCTGTAACATTCATGTATTTTTTAATCCAAAGCGAGGCGAAATTAAACTTGGACAGGTACTTTTCCTTTCAAAGTCTGAAGTAAATGGTTTTTCCCTTCTGTACTTATGATCAATCTCAGACGGCCTTTTAAACTTGTCGATGAGGAGTCAATGCTTTATGCTCCTTGCTGCTTCATCCCATAGCCTTCCTCTCACTGACATTAAAGTAAATGTATCAGAAGATCATTTTTCATATGTTTTCTCACCTGATTGACTCTTCTTGATAATGTTGAATAATAGGACCATTTTGCTTCGGATAATTTACCTTTAAATTGATTCTCTAATCAGTTCCAAATTTGTTTTTCAATATCAGCATGCTTGAATATTTTCCAGTCTTGTAAGATTATTACTTCTGAATTCCTCAATTGCTCTAAATGTTGTGTTTTCTTATGCCAAATCAATTTTTGATTCTGTTATCTACCCAGATTCTTCATTTTAGTCAAGGGATTTACTGATGTGGTATAGTGATTATTTCTGCGTGATTTTTTTCAAGAGGAAGACTAATTATCTTACAAATTTCACAGGTCAGGGTACTGCTGGAGCAAGCACATACTGTTTCGAAAGCATGGGATGATGCTCCTGTAGTGATTGCTGGCGATTTCAACTGTACCCCAAAGGTGTCAATTAGAACTTCATCCTTACTTTATGCTGCTATGTAGATCTCTTGTCTTTCTCATTTAAGCGTTAATTTGATTGATTTAAAAATTTTTGTTGGAGTGTTTTCTTGCAATTTTATCATTCTGCTCGTATGTTTATCATCTGTTTGTGTTTTGACAGAGTCCATTATATGATTTCCTGTCTAAATATGAGGTGTGTTCATCTTCAAGCTTGATTGATTTCACATGCAGCTGTCATCTTTAACAGTTATGATGTTAACAGTTATTTGAATCAGATAGAGTAGTCAGGTCTTGGGCTGAGATTTTACTTACATCTGCTCTTATTGCATTATAGTTGGATATTTCTAATTTGGGACGGAACATAATCTCAGGACAGAAATACAGCCAGCCAAATTTCAGGCCAAATCCTACAAGCAGGTAGAGAAAGTTGACTAATTTAATTTAATTTTGTTTGAGCTTAAAGTTGTGACTTCATTTATATTTATGGCAGTGATGTTCCAGAGCTTGCACGATTGTCAGCTACTATCCTTCAAAGTGTGACCAGCAATGAAGTTCATTCCAGAAATGTGTCCCTCACTAGCTCTTCAATTCTAACAGCGAGCACGACTCCAAATGTTCGAAAAGGTACATCTATGGAATGTCAGTCTGTTCCAGATGAGAAGGGGTCAACATCAATTGGCAGCAGCGAAAGACAGTCAGTAGCTAGCTTAAAGGGTAAACATGCACAGGAATCAGTGGGTATTGCTCAACATGGCAATGAGCTGGCCGCAGATGTTAGTGATGATGAAGAAATGAGGTCATTGCAATCATCCTCTTCTGAAAGTCTTGCCTTGGCAGATGGGCCAACTATATCAGAAACTGGGGTGAATGAAAATGAAAGGCACTTGTGTCTACTGCCAATTCTCAAGGAAGAGGCAAGGAAAGAGGGGGAAGAGAGAGTCTTAATTACTTCAAAAGCCATGCAGTTGGAAAGTAAACCCATATTGGTTCTGGATGAGAAATCTCCGAAAGAAGTGGAAAGAAGGTCATTGGGACTTGGTGGTGGCTCCCAAGAAAACTGGCCATTAACAGATGCATGCGTAGAAAGTCAGTCTGTCTTGGGGGGGGAAGATGTGGTCTCAGGAGGTAGTACAAAGGAAAGTTTGGTTTTTGGAGGAAAGGATACTTTTACGAGCAAAGAAGGGCAGGCCATGGAAGAAAGTCAGTTTGTCTTGGAGGGGGAAGAGGTGGTCTCAGGAGGTAGTACAAAGGAAAGTTTTGATTTTGGAGGAAAGGATATTTTGACAAGCAAAAAAGGTCAAGCCATGGATGCTATAGATGACTGCATAGGTAACTACATAAAGGATTCATCAGAGGCATCTCAAGCTGAGCTGTACCCCAAAGAAGTTGAAAGAGCAAATCCATTACTGGTATACAGTTCTGGGAATGACTGCAAACATGTTGCAACCACTATCAAGGAAAATTCTGCAATTTTAGGCGGCTTTGAAAATGCTCAGAATTCCCTGGAAGTTTGTTCTTCTATATCTGGAAAAGAATCCCAAAATGGTTTTGGTAGCTCTTGTGTGATGGGAGAATTCAACAATTTTGCAGGTCAAGAACAGTCTTTCTATGAAAAAATTGTACAAGCATCTGATCCTGTAGGGCTTGTGGATGCTGAACAAACTGTGGTGCAGGATGAATTATCACCTGTTTTTAATTTTGAAAGTGTTGATTTAAACAGAGATGATGGTTCATCAACTTTAAGGAAGAATGTTGTGGTTCAGGAAGAACAAGTGGAATTTCACAATATGGAGAAGACTACAGAAAAACCCCTGCTTACTGCCAAAGATCTGGAGGTAGGTCAATTTGAGCAAGGATGTGAATCGACAAATGAGTCCCGGGAAATGTCTTCAAATTTTCCCTTTAATTCAAATGTCCCTGCAGAGGCAACACCACCACCATATGATCCCTACTCATGGAGTCCAATGGAAATTGAGGCAGCAACGGGAAATGCTGATTGCCATTTTCTTCGACATGATCTAAAGATAAAAAGTGCATATACTGAAGTTGAGGTAGGGTCTTTTTCTGATATAGTGGCAATTATGTGATGCAGTTTAACAACTTATGCATTTGCATATTCAGACATTATTTTGGCTCTCAGGCTTCTATATTGAGACATCTTCTTGACTGAATTGTTTGTTGAAGGAAGCACTTTACTAAAGAATTATCAGATCTCCTATGTATCTCCTTTTTCCAAAGAAACAGTAATGTTCAGAGGTAGATCCATAAATGTTGGGCCTGGAACTTAGTATATAATTTCGGACTTGTCTAACCAGACGACAATTTTGCCCGGACAACAATTTTCCTGTCAGAATCTGACAATTTTCTTTCAAAAAATCTGAAACTAGGAGTGTTTGAATCATTATTTTAATGATGGAAATGGATTCAGCACCCTCATGAACCCCTCGAGCACCTAAAATTCTGAAACTTGACAGCTGTAACCTGGATTTCCAAAAATTTCTGCCAGATTTTGGCAAAATCGAGCCAGAAAACCATTATTTTTTTTGCGAAATTGTTGCCTCTTTAGACTATGCTTATAATTTCTATGTTGGATCCCTTCTTGTTTTATGTAGATGTTAACTGTGGCTGTTTCTGGCTGATGATAATCAAGCATTTATTCCAAAGCCGTGCAATACAGTGGTGTCTCTGTAAATAGAATTTTGTTAGTGTAATGAATGTTTATGGTCATTCTTTAGTAAATAGTAGTTTATTTTATGTAAATAAAAAGTACATTAAAGTACTTTAGTATGATAAAGAAATTAATGCAAAGACATCATGAAACTTATTTCCCTCTTCATTCAAATTTCATATACATGTAAGAAGACCTATTCTATTTTCAATGAACAAATATTGGACATTTGTCTTCCAAATGTACGGTTCCCTCTCATTCTCTAGTTTTTTTTTTTCTGATATGGTGTCAGAGTCTCAGACCCTGGTGATGGGCCTCCTAAATAGGTACCAATCATGACCCATTCAACCATCCTTCAGCACCTTTTTACCTCTCTCGTTGCATTTGATGACATCTTTTTGAGCTATAATGTGTTCACTAGGAAGGTTAAAGAATATTTGTCATATCCTGTATCTTAATGCATTGAATGTGTAGGACAAGGAGCATTTATTGTACAGGAGCACATTGGAAACCAACATTTATTGCATAGGTGCTTGTTGGGGGCCAGCAAAAGAAGGTTTAGGAGGCCTGTTACTCGAGTTAGATCATCAACTACTCGGCTGGCATATGGGCAATTACTCCACCTCAGTGATTGCGAGAATCTCAAGAAACTAGATCCACTTTTATAGGGGTTTTGGAGGGAAGCAACCCTCCCTTTAAGGAGGCTGCCCCTCACTTATTTTTGTATGAATAAAGGAGCCTAGGAGCTCAGTAGGTTCCATTTTTTGGAGAAAGATAGTGACTGCTAGAGCTAGAGCTTGTTACTTGTTATTTCCATTATCATGTCATGTATTTGAACAATTTCTGAGATTAATGACAAACATCTTTTTGATACCAGCCTGAGTTTGTTTTTAGGAGCTGAGTTTCCTTGGGTTAGGGCCCAACCCAAGCACTCAAGCTCCTCTGCTGTATATTTCTGTCTTTTGTTCCTCTGCATGCATTTGATCTATTTGTAGTCTTTCTCTGCAAGTTTGGTTTACAAGAAAAAATACTGTTTCTGCAGGTTAGTGAGTGAGTTTCCTTGGGAGGCTCAATCATAAAGTCTGTGTAAACATACTCCAAAGTTATTTTCTTTTTCTTTTATGCAATAGTTAGGTTCTAGTTTAATTTCAACTCATCCTTTCCCTTGCATTTTGGTTTTCTGCAATTAGCCTTTTAGCAGTCCTTTAAATCATAATGTCTTTGTTAGTTGAATAATTATTGTGTGTGCAGGTAAGATCTATTGGTTCAGAGGAAAATATAACATCATCTTTTATCACCAACACGATCTCTTTCAACAACTTTCTTCCACTCATTCCTCCAAACTGTTTGTGCATAGAAATTACATTACAGGGTTAGAAGACTGTTGAGAAATCTAGGGCAGAGAATTAGAGTGTTTATTAACTTGATTTCTCTTTAATCCTTTACATTTTCTTGTGATTTATATTAGGACATTTTCATCATTATTTAGTTCTGTTCATCATCAAGACAAATGCCAATAAGAAGATCACACTGCAAACACAAGAACAACGGATGTAGGCTGCTAGCCAGGGCCAAAGCCCCTCCTAGAGAGGAAAACCCAACAAAAATCTCTTCTTGTAGAATCAATTCAATGAAGACCTCCAAAACCTTGACCCAAGACTAAACCTTCCAAGAGATGAGCCAACCAAACCCCAAACAATATCTCTGCAAATTCTGGACTGAGGAAACCCTAGATCCTTTAGCAAACTCGCATGTGTGAGCAGATTAGGATGTCAAGAACAGAATTTCACTTCCCTTCTTCGCTGGCCTCCAAACAATTTTGCTTTTCTTCCTCGCTGGATCAGACTTCATTTCTTTTGCTTGGACAAAAAGTCATTTGATGTATGTTTTTTCAAGTGGGAGAGAGCGCCTCTTTATATAGACTTCTTTTGAGGGTGCAATAGGCCTTTCTAGGCCAATATGAGGAGGATGGCCGACTCCATATGTTGGACGCTTCTAGACTCAGTATATTACAATAATAATTTTTCCTTCTTAATACATGAGCCCTCCAAGGGCTAAGACATCATGACTTGACTCTTTGGCTTGACTCAACAGACCCCTAGAGCACTCAATGGGTGCTTAAACCTAGGACAAACAACTATGGGCAAGAAACCCATTTTACAATAAATAATTTTCTTTTACAAATAATATTTCTTTTTCTTTTTCTTTTGACAAGTACATTAATAATTACATTAAGTCATGACTTAAGTACAATTATGAAGACCAACACTAGTTACATTTAAACACTCCCTCTTAACTAGGGAGGTATTCATAATTGACCACAGGTACAAGGTTAATACTTTCATTGAATTATTCTCATAAGAAGAGTTGGATTAGTAAGCCATCTTAAGCATCAACATTATAATCAATGTACAACCAACATTGTCAACATAGCAAAGCCTTGACTGACAAACTATATCTCAATAGATTAGAGCACAATGCTGGGAGGCTTTACGTAGGACACCACACTATTAGTTTTTGTAGCATCGGATGTGTTCTAGCCTCGAGATTTGGTATAGAGGTTAGAATACATGTATTCTCCAATACCCGGAAATCGTTTCTGGAAATTCCACCTAGAGACGACTTAATTAAATTAAATAGTCAGTTTTTAATATTTCCTAAGTCTAAACTTAGGAAATATGATTGATTAAAAGGAATTAATTAATTCATGGTGAGAATCTTCTAGAAAAATGCATGGATCGATTTCTAGTTAATCTTATCCATCGATTTAGATTTATTCGTGGTTGTTGAAGTCTCAACGAAAGATTATAAGAAGAACTCGATGAGGCTTGGAGAACACAAACCAATAGTTTGATTTCACTGGCAGATCGATTTCCAGAGTAGCAACATTTAGTTACCGGAGAGAGAATTAGTGAGCTCGAAGCAGTGAGAGAGGGGAAGAGATAGTAAGGTTGGAGGAAGCTTTTCTAGTTCCAGTGAGTACATTGCAGAGAGGAGATGAGTGCCACAGAGAGGTAGTGTAGAGCTTTGTGAGGAGATTACATTTTTTCTGTGGAGCAGGAGATTTTCTGAGCCGGAAGCTGGGTAGAGGGTCCATAGGTGAAGGAGACCAATCTTCCAGACAATAGCTCCAAGGACAGCAAGAGGAGAAGCATTTCCGAGCTTGTGGGATGCAGTGACTGCACAGAGGGAGCAAGGAGCAACTCCAATCGAGCTGAGGTCAGTGTCGGATCGCCTGTGGAAGTGAGAAATTTTCTCACTAGTTTTATTGCTACTCATTTTCTTTGTTTTGGTTTGCTAGATTAAGCAACCATAGATTGTAGTTAGATTTACTACTGCATAATAATCAAACCCTCAGCTGCTGCACCGATTTTCCCGAGTTGGGTTTTTACGGGGACTTAGTCCAAAAGTAACAGTGTGAATTTGTGTGTGCATCTATTCTTTCAATGTTTATTTGTCTTACTCAATATTTTTTTTGTGAAGGCTGTAGTGTATATGTTTCGATATTTGCCGTAGGAAACGACAAATAATTTGTTTTGTTAATTTAACAAATAGAATAAATATTATCAATTGCTATAATAGGATTTCGAGTAACGAAATTTTCACATGGTATCAGGGTGCAGATAGAAAGGAAAACAACCCAGTTGTAGAAAGGAAGAGGAGCTTTGTAGCACTGCGTAAGCAGATGCTTGAAACCCCAGAGGCAGCACAAATCCTTTGGCCAGGAGGGTCAATTTTTGAGGAAAAATTTATTTCTTTGAGAGAGCGATAGAGAAATTAGATTTTCCTGGTCGAAGATTACCAGAGGCAGAGGGAGAAACAATATTTTTCCTTGCAGAGCAGATCTTCAACTAGACGCAGTATTTTGTAGCAGTTGCTAGTGCAAAATAACGTCAGGAGGAAGAAAGAGCACATACAGATGGAAATCTTTACTCAGGGGACTTCTAGCTTTAGAAGTTCGATTTCTCATTGCAGTGCGACAGTCGTTGTGAGAAAATTTACTCACTCCAGCTAGAGTGCGTAGAGCCTAGCAGCAGTTGCATAGAGGAGAAGAGGAGGATTTCGACGTATTTTGAAGAGATGGTCTCAGCAGGGCTAATAGATCAGGATCGGTTGGACGGAGCATCCAACTATGTGATTTGGAAGGCAAGAATCACCTTCCTTCTAGATGAATATGATCCCAAGGCTTACATCGATAACGTGGTGGTTGTACCCACGGATCCAGATTAGCTCAAGACCTATAAGAAGGAGATGGCAAAGGCAAAGAGATTGATTCTCGATGGGGTTCGAGATCATGTGGTATCACATATAGCTGGCAAGGACACTTCCAAGCAGATGTGCGATGCTCTTGCTATGCTATACCAGGGATCTTCCGGGCAATGAAAGATGTATCTTGAGGAGAAGCTGAGATGTACCCGTATGCAGAAGGGGGAGCGCATAGACCCCTTCCTCACTAGGCTTCAGGATGTCCGAGACCAACTGTGAGCTGTAGGGTCAATGCCCCAACCTACAAAATTGGTGCGGTTAGCACTCAACAAGTGTTTTCAAGGACTGGTGGGTCTTTGTCCAAAGAATTTTGGGCAGAGACAAGTCGCTAGTGTGGGACAGGATGTGGGTTGATCTGCAGCAAGAGGAGATGAGGCGAGATTTGGTGAAGAGCACCATCAGTGGCAGCAGCAACAACAATGGGACGAAGCAAGTGAAGGAGGAGGAGAATGTGGCCCTCACATCAAAGGGGTAGTAGGAGCAACGCATGAAGAAGAAGGACCTTTCTAAGTTCAAGTGCTTCAGGTGTGGCGAGCTAGGCCACTACAACACTGTGTCTTCTCAGAAAGAAGAACAAGGAGGAGCAACAGGACCAACAGGCTGCTTCCACGGAGATCGATAGGTTGTCCTCCAGGTTGGAGGAAGATTTTGCCATGATAGAAGAATTCCCTCCAAGAGTGAGGTGGGGTGACTTGGTTTTGTAGCCCTAGAGTGCTATAGGTTAGGAAGGATTCTTGAGGAGGTCCACCTCTTGAATCAATACCTTGCTACGGGAGCCCGCAATCAACAGTAACAGGATGGAATAGTGGCAGTTAATGTAGTCAGATGCCGGAGTGACAAATTCAGTAGCTAGTAGAAGTCATATACTAAGCAACGTAGTGTAGTTGGCACAATGCAGAGTTAGCAGCAACGCGGAGGCCTCAGTGGCAGCGTAGAGACTAATAGCAGTCAGGACTCGGGTGAAGATGCATCACACTGAACACAAATGGTTTAGTACTTATGGATAGTTCTCAGCTGTAGATGTTGCAGTTGCAGCAACAATAGATAAGAGGGAGTTGCAGATTTTGCGGTAGCAGTAGCAACAAAGTTGAAGTAGTTGGAAGCAGTTCAGTAGGGTCAGCAACAACAAAAATGCAACACATATCAGAGTTGCGCAGTAGTTGGTGGGAAGTAGTAGCCAGCCATCAACAACGTGACAAGAGATGGTGCAAAGGCAGTGTATTGTAGCAGCAGTTGCAGTACTACAACACTTTCCTCGCTAAGAGGGAGTGTTAGTTTTGGTCGCATCGGATGTGTTCTAGCCTCGAGATTTGGCAGAGAGGTTAGAATACATGTATTCTCCAATAGTAGGCAGAAATTGTTTCTAGAAATTCCACCTAGAGATGATTTAATTAAATTAATTAGTTAGTTTTTAATATTTCCTAAGTCTAAACTTAGGAAATATGATTGATTAAAAGTAATTAATTAAGTCATGGTGAGAATCTTCTTGAAAAAGACATGGATCAATTTCTAGTTAATCTTAGCCATCGATTAAGATTTAATCGTGGGCGTTGAAGTCTAAACAAAAGATTATAAGAAGAAATTGATGGGGCTTGGAGAACACAAACCAACAGTTCGATTTCACTGGTAGATCGATTTCCAGAGTAGCAACATTCAGTTGCCGGAGAGAGAGCTAGTGAGCTCGAAGTAGTGAGAGAGGGGCAGAGATAGTAAGGCCGGAGGAAGATTTTCCAGTTCCGGTGAGTACATTGTAGAGAGGCAGTGAATGCCACAGAGAGGAAGCGCAGAGCTTTGTGAGGAAATTCCATTTTTGCTAGGTAGCTTCTGAGCTGGAAGCTGTGCAAAGGGTCTAGAGGTGAAGGAAATCAATCTTCCAGACAACAACTGTAGAGACAACAAGAGGAGAAGAAGTCCGAGCTTGTGGGACGCAGTACTGCATAGGCTGACGCAGTGACTGTGGAGAGGGAGCAAGGAGCAACTCAAATCGAGCTAAGTTCAGTGTCAAATCGCCTGTGGAAGTGAGAAATTTTCTAACTGTTTTATTGCTAGTCATTTCTCTGTTTTGGTTTGCTAGATTAAGCAACCATAGATTGTATTCAGATTTACTACTACATAATAATTAAACCCTTAGCTGCTGCACTGATTTTCCTGAGTTGGGTTTTTCCGGGGACTTAGTCCAAAAATAACGGTGTCAATTTGTGTGTGTGCATCTATTCTTTCAACGTTTATTTTTCTTCTGCAATATTTGTTTTGTGAAGGCTGTAGTGTACATGTTTCGATATTTTCCGTCAGAAACTGCAAATAATTTGTTTAATTAATCTAACAAATGGAAGAAATATTATCAGTTGTTGTAGTAGGATTCCAGGTAATGAAATTTTCATATACACTACCTCTCAAGGCACATACCCCATCTGGATATTCACAAGTTATGTCCTTTTAGGACTATTCTTATCTTGGATTACCAATCCTTAAAGAATATTGGTTCTCTTCGACCACTCCTATCTTGGATACCCTGCTAGATCCTCAAAGAGTGTCAGTCACCGGATGACTTCCTATCTTGGGTTCCAAATCCTTAAGGAGTATCTATCTCAGATGCTTACCCAATCCTTGGGACGCCATTCTCTCCTCATGGCCTTTACTAAGACTTACGCTTGTTAGTCATAGTCTAGTGCATGACACATGAAGCAGAGATCCATATTCGTCACTGCCTCTCAACTAGGGAGGAGCTCCCTCTTAACTAGGGAGAAGTTTCCATCATCAACTACTATGATAGTAGCTCACAGTGATCTATCGTTATCATCTCACGTGTGAGCTTTCCTTGAATATCACAGAGCCCTCTATATACACAATGTTCCACCGAATTTCCGGGACAGGGAAACGTGGGAGCGAGGATATGCACAAGGGGGACATATATAAGCAACCCCAAAATTTAGGGAATTTTCGGGGAAACGGGGGGACGTCAAAGTCATAAAATTATAAATAATTAAAATTTTAATTATTAAAAAAAAATGTCAATAAATAAATAAAAATCTTAATAATTATGAAATGTACATCTAAAGACTAAATATGATCATCATTACATATTCGACTATTATCATTTGACATTTATGTATTGTAAATTTAAAAGTAAATTACTAAATTGAATCGATCATTTGACATTATGCAATGTTCCATCTAAATTCATCATTTGACATGATGCAATGTACATCTAAATTAAATAGATAAATTCATCATTTGACAATTGAAAATTGAAATTGTGCAATGCACATCAAATTTTCAAAAACAAATTCTTTATATGGAAATGACAATGACACTATGTTGAAGTCTAAAATAGCCATAGAATACTAAACTAAAAGTAAACATAAAAAGAACTAACCAATGAAATACTAGTAAATTTCTCAAAAAGTACTAATAATATTAATAAATACCAAGTTTTAAGTTTTGATATACTTTAATTTTTTTATTTATTGTTATTGTTTTTAATTTTTTTTCAAGTTTTAAATTTTCATATTATATAATTTATTTATTTATTAAAAAAACAGTTTTAACAAGTTTGAGTTTGAAATTTTAATATAGTAGCATTTTTTTTTGTTTTTTGTTTTTTCATATATTTAAATTTGTATTTTTTTTAAATTTTTAATGTTTTATAAAAATTATTAGACAAAAAAAAGGGGGGATGCATATTCGTCTCCCTTGCATCCCCACGACGTCCCCTCGTCCCCATGCAAAGGAGTCGCGTTTCGTCGCCAAAAAATGTCCCCCAGGATTTTCCCCAAGTTTCCCCAAAAATGGGACGTGGGGGAAATGTTTCCTCAGTTGTTTCCCTGTCCCAGAGCATGGGGAGCGTCGGGGCGTGCCCCCAAGCCTAGGGGACGCATCCTTGTGGAACACTGTAGATACATCATCATCAAGACAGGGTTCCCCATCACTTTCTATATCATTAGTCTGCATCTGTTGCATCTTCACAAACCAACTGTCATAGAGTTTGAACACGACTCCCTCTGAACATTAGGAAAGTGATCTACTAGGACATGATCATCGATCCATCTGCAACTTGCTCTTACATATGTTATCGTGATTTACATCAACTCCTTAGAACAAGTACCAAGGCAACAACATAATGGTGTCGTCCTATCTTACTTAAAACGAATCTTGTTCATATAGCTGGATGTGTAGAACCTAACAATATATCATGTCATCATTAACATCATGGTCTTCCTTCAATCTTCATTAGAGTCTTCATCAGAACATATCTCACCCAATCATCTTGCCCTGCTTGTCATTTCCAAGATGAGGTTCGTCGTGTTGCAATTGAACCAACAAATTCTAAGAAGCATATATTATTATTAGCTTGTAGCAAGATCTTTATATCGACTAGTTTACTGCTATATCGGGTTCATGAATCCTTTGGTATGCTGCTATTAATTCTTCCCTTCCAAAGATTCACAGTCACATGATCATATCATGAATCTGTCTTTATATATCAGAGTGTCTGAGTTTCAACCATTATTAAGGTCCTTCCAGTTCCTTCCTTCCATCATGCTTGCCAAAACAAAGGATCTGCTCACCCTTCTACTTGTACTTGCAACATTCTTTGACAAGTACACCCAGGAAAAGTATACAATAAAAAAATCATGATGTCAATTTGCCAATCTAGGGTTACCATGGAAACTTATAGGATGGATTCCTAGGGATGTCAAAGAGGCCTCCAGGGCCATGAATGAGGTTCAGATAAGAGACTAAGTTGCTCAGAGGGTGAGCAACACTTTCAATAGGAGGGTATGATGGGACTCCTAAATAGGTACCAATCATGGCCCATCTAACCATCCTTCAACGCATTTTTACCTCTCTCTTTGCATATGATGACATCTGTATGAGCTATAATATGTTTGTTACTTACCTCTTTGTGGGTAATATCCCTAGGAGAAAATTTTCTCCAAGATGGTCCTCAGTCGACAGACAACATCGCCTTCCAACTATCAACTAGCTCGTTGTGCCGTTTCTCCACCACGTGAGCCAACCATGTGGTCCCTCACCCATCAGTCATGATCATATGTTCGAAGGTGGGCCTCCTGAACCTAAAGATATGTCTTGTCATTTGATAATTGAGTATTGAGTTTGGTCATCATGGACACTCATGGGCATGGATCAATGGGGGGATTTGACGGAAAGGGTGGGCTTAATTTGTGCTTCTGTCCCCTTGGTCTCTTTTGGATGTTACCCTTGGATTTTAGTTTTGTGGGATCTCCTTCACTGACCATTTGGTTTTAGGGTGATACTACTTGGGAAACCCCAATTTTGGTCGCATGGTCCCGCTCCCTCATCCACATATATCACCTCTCTTCCATTCATTATAACCCCATTCATCATTTTTCCCACCTGGGTCCACATTACTTCACTGGGTCCACATAAGGCTAGCCCCCCCTTTCCCTTGGCCCCACCTTGGGTCAGGCTTGGAACAATGCCTTGGAGGTTAAAGTATCTAAAAAGAAAAAGTAAAAGCATAAATGGCCTCATTCAACAGGGAAATGTACCACAAGATGCAAAAGATGGTTGGGACAAACATATTTAGCACGTGGGAAAAAGCCAATGCATGAGCTCTACCCCATACCCATCGTGATCACCCTGGTTCCATAGGTGCTATATGAGCCTCCTTTATCATTCAGGAACCCATGATTATCCCAACCCTTAGAGGGAAATGAACTGCCCTACCTAGAAGGGAGTATCCACTGCTATATCTTACACATGATGCTCTTATCCTTTGAGCCCCGAGCAATTAATCAAAGAAAAATCATAAAAGGCAAAAGACATAAAGAACGGTGGAAAAATCAAGGTCGGGGCACCTCATGTACCATGATTGCTCCCTCCTATACATTATATTGGCACATGTAGGGTGTGCTCCCTCCTCCATAGGTCATCACCCCAAAGATTATTTCTTTCACCTTCCCCTCTTTTCTAGGACTAGCCTAGATAGGTCACCTAGGGCATCAATTATCTCACAATATAGCTGTCCAAACACTTTGATTTTTAGTCCACAACTGCGCTAGTGTGTCCTCAAGAAGCCCTCCAAATTTCATGAGGTTCTGACGATGGGATCTTGAGATATTGCAAGCCCTAGCTCGAAGACCGATTCTTGCCCTTGGTTTTCTTAGGCTAGAAACCTCACTATGATCATTGCATTACCTTTCGTTGAAAATTTCTTCCTTGATGCCCTTCTCCTCCCTGATTAGGTCAAGCACATCATTGGTTACTCAACCCCATTCCCTTGACCTAACCTCGGGTCCACTTGGTCCCGTGTGGTCCCACAACTTATTGAAGCCAATTTCACAAAGACCACTTGGAAGCCAAGTTTCCACAAGGATTTTAGGAGCTAAGAATCTTATTGACAAGTCATATACTCAAACCCTAGCTCTTAGAATTCCCTAAGCCCTTCCTAGAGAGCCTTTCACCTTTCTTTCAAAGCAAGCAAGCCATATATCTGAGCCTCTCTTGTGAATAGGATTTTAGGATCACCTCTCATCCTATCATTGATCCATTCAATTTTGTGATCTTTATTATAGCAGGTCTCCTCCCATTAGTGAAAGTCAGTAAAGAGTAGGGAGCCTTAGCCGAGGTGACAGTGGGATGTTGCTCCATTGTGCCCTTGACCTAGTGGTAGCCCTACAAGGATCCCCTTTTAGGACTCCTGCTAGTTTGAGCGGTAACATTTCTGGCACCGTTCCTGGGGACACGAGACGTGTTTTGTTCCCCGTTACGGCACATTAACATATCATTATTGGCAACTCCATTGGAAGAGTGAAGGCCTAGTTCTTCATTGAACTTTAAAGTCGATGCTTGTAGGGTGAAGCAAGTATTTTTCTAGGCATCTTCAAATTCACCCAGACGACTCCTACATATTTTTCATGTATATCTCAAATAGGTTATCTTTCTTTGATAAATTTCCTGCTTTGGATATTGCTAGCATCCTCGGGCATCCTAATCATGTCACAAGAAGGATGGTATGTGGGGTACTCGTGTTTCATGGTGACCCAAGCTCCACATTTAACCATGTGGAGAGATTTAATGCACATACTTCATGTTGGAAAGTGTAACTAGGTTCAGTCTTCATAATGACTTGTAATTATGAATTTATGTAATGAAGAGACAAAGATAATAAAATGTATTTTGTAAATACTTGCTTCATGGGTTTCATTAGCTAGGAGTTTTCATTATAGGTTAAATACTTCTTGATGTCTTTAGGGATTTCTCATCGTGTCATAAATGTATAATTTAGAGTCATGTACATGAAGTGTTGTTACACTTGTAAATCACAACGATTGATGTATTTGTATGCTCCAAGTCTCAAGACCTTGTTAATATGCTCCACTAAGTCGGCTCAAATATGATGAAAAGATCTCCTTGAAAAGGTTGGCCTACACCCTCGAGAAGTTCGACCTACACACCTATCTTCATGTCGACCTAAAAGCTAGGGGCAATCCCTATATATAGAGGGACTTCGACCTCATTTGGATACAACAATCTTGGTCAAGTTCTATGACGAGGATTCAAAGTACAGGTCTGCAATTGGTGCGAAATCAAGTGCAAGAAGGGAAGAGATCTCAACAAGGAAGTATGTCGGTCATCATCTTTGTTACTACTCTGCAGATTTTAGGTAGGCCGAGGGCTACCATAGTAAGAAACATGACTACTATACAGTGCAGATAAGGCTGACTTGGCAACAAAGAAAGGAAGATTGTAAGAAGTACACAGGAGAAGCAAATCTGGCCTTAGATTTGGATAACCACATCTCGGATACATCAGAAAAAGGACGAGTGCACTTACAACGTGAAGGAGAATTGTTACAACAAGAAGTTCTCGGTCTTGGGAATCAAGTGTAGAAGGCTGAGGAGAGGTCTCTAGGAGGCCGTGGCTAGATCAAAGGAAGGCAAAGAAGGAGTTCACCGTTTAGAGCTAGGAACCGAGATTCCTAGTTCTGGTGCAATGCAGTGCAAAAAAAAGGGGATCAACATGAAAAGCCGAGAAGAGCAGTGACAAGGCCCTTGGAGGCATACTGGTGTCAAGAGTCTATGTCACGGTCATGGTACTTGTCAATTGAATAGATAAGAAGAATTAATTTTGGTTTCCTCTCCAAGAGGTAGAGGTTTTGGCCCTGGCTTGAAGAGCCTAAACTTTGTGTCTCTTGTGTTTTTGATAATTCACTGATGAAGGACATAATAAGCTAACAAAGATAAGATCTAAGCATAACAAGTATAACACAAGCAATTATCAATTAAGAGAATTGAATTAAACACTTCCCTACTAAATTCTCAACACTTCAAAGGAGAAAGTGGTCCACTAGGATGCCCTTATGTTGTTACTCTTTAGCTCCCTCTATGGTCATAATTCATGGTTGCAAAATCATGAACCTAGGAGTGTCTCATCTGTTGAGGAGTTCGTTGATGGCTTTCTTAGACATTTTCAAGTAGGCTCCACATTGAACACTCAAGAGGAAGCCTTCATCGAGCATCACCGAGACGTTGAGAACCTAAGTGATGAATTGGAATATGAGTCCTCCTTGGGTCCACATGATGAAAGAGATGATTTTGGGAATACGTGTTGGGAAGGATGAGTCCCTGGAAAGTGAAGTTGAGATTAACCTTACCTTTCTCAAGGATATTACTCTCGATGAATCTCCTTTGTTGAAATTTGATGACTAAAAAGATTCTTGCAATTCCAACACGGTTTTAATTTCACCTTATCGCTCCCATTCAGTTAAATGCCCTTTCCCATAAATATACATTTAACATATAGAATTCTGGAAATGAAATTTTCAGATTAAAACACATGGGACTGTCAACACATGTTGAAAATAAATATGGACATAAACATACCAGCAACACATGAAAATACACACAGATTTTGGTTAACTTAGACCCATTCAAAACCTCTTCAATTTTCTCTGGGGAAAACCAGTTAGAGAGAACTTAAAATTTATTTATCTTTCAAGTTCAGGAAAAATACATTTGCAGACAAAACAAAACAACAAAACACAACTTATCTCTTCAACCCAAAACTCCTTGAAAACGGTGCCCACTTTGCCTCAATTTCCATGCCCACTTGAAGTTGAAAAATGTACTATACGGGTACAAACATTACAGATTTAAAAAAAATGTTTTTTTTTCAAAAACTTCTCTCAAACTACATGCAGCTCACATCATTAATGATGTTCGTACTATATCTTCTGCAGTCTTCTATGCCTTGATTTCCATGCCAAACTTTGCCCAGAAACCTCTCTTTCAGCTTGCTGCAACAAATTTCTCCTTCACAAATTTTCTCGAGCCCTTAGCCTCCTTTCTCCAATCTGCTCATGAAGAATGAATGCAATCTCTCTTTTATTTTCGTCCTTTTGTTTCCCTAAATGACTTTTGGGCAACCCTAAGATCTAATGGCTCAGATTCATTTAGATCAAGAGATGAGAATAAATGTGCATTTAATTCTCACTTTCTATTTTTTAACTAACCCATTAAATAAAGTACCCACATTGTACTTTATGTCTAAAGTCACTTTTCATTTTGTAATTTAACATTGGCTTTGCCACTCATAAAGTCACTTTCAATTTATAAGGTCACACTTAGGAAAATAATTATTTTGGACACTTTTCCCTAGGTAGAGACTAACCCATGGGAAACCACTTGTCCAAGGTACATTAAAAATCAACACTTCCTCTTACCGAGAAAGTGTTTCTCACCACACCCAACTTGTCCCTGAAATGGACATGCTTGCCTCTTGGCAAGGACTTCGTGAGAGCATTGACCACCTGCGCATTTGTCGATATATACTCCAGCTTCACTACCCCCTTCTGAACATAGTCCCTGTTGAAATGATATCTGATGTCAATGCGTTTTGACCTGTTATGAAACACTGGATTCTCCGTGAATTTAATGCAACTCTGATTATCATAATGAATAACTGTCAGTCTCAACTCCTGATCAAATAGGCCATACAACAACTTGCAAAGCTGAATGGCCTCACAACTAGCCTAGCTAGCGGCCATATACTCAGCCTTAGAAGAGCTCAAAGCAACTGACTTTTTCTTTCGACTGAACTATGACACAACTGCCGAACCTAATTCGAAGCCACACCCTGAAGTGCTTTTCCTGTCAGAAGCACACCCTGCCCAATCTGAATTTGTGTAACCTGCCAACCTCACTCCATCTCCCCACCTATAGTCCAGACCATAATCAACAGTGCCCTACATGTAGTGCAAAATGTGATTTGCAGCTACCAAGTGCACCCTCCTGGGTTCAATCATGAACTGGCTAGGTGTGTTCACTGCAAATCATATATCTGGCCTAGTGTTGACCATATACATCAAGGACCCAATAAGCTTCTTATACAATGTGGGATCCACCAAACTAGAATCTGAAGCATGAAGCTTCTTCCAGTTGGTGATCATAGGTGTGGACATGGGTCTATAGTCTGCCATGTGAAATCTACTCAACACATTCACAACATACTGCCCCTGCCCCAAAAAGATATGCCCCTTCTCCTGCCACACCTCTAGCCCCTAAAAGTTATGCATCAACCCAATGTTCTTCATCTCGAACTCCATAGCAAGATCCTCCTTGCAATCACTAATCAATATCTCTGCCCCAGTAATGAACAAGTCATCAACGTATAGCACAAGAATGAGCGGATCATCCCCTACAACAATGTAGTATAGGTTCGGATTTGCATCACTCTTCGTGAAACCCATCTGCTGCAAGTAAGTATCAATCCTCAAATAACAAGCTCTCGGAGCTTGCTTCAGTCCATCGAGTGCTCGCCTCAACCGACATACATGGGTCTCCTGCCCAAGTACCTCAAAGCCCTGTGGCTGCTCAACATACACCTCCTCCTCTATAACTCCGTTCAGAAATGCTGTCTTCACATCCATCTGATGGATCTGCTAACCCATTTCTGTTGCAATAGAAATAAGGGACAAGATAGAAGTGTACCGAGCTACGGGAGTGAAGGTGTCATCATAGTCAACTCCCTTTATTTGTAAGAACGCTCTAGCCACAATCCTCGCCTTGAACTTCTCAATGCTACCATTAGCAACATGCTTGTTCTTGTAGAGCCACCTGGAAGTCACAACTGACTTGCCCCTCAGGCCTAGGCACCACCTCCCAGACATTGTTCTTAATGATAGAGGCATACTCCTCCACCATAGCCTCTCTCCATAACTCCTGGCTGGAAGTCTCCTCATAGCTAGTAGGCTCAGAGTCAACAATGCTGGTAGCCTTGGCTACATAATTGCAAAAGCGCTCAGCTGGCACACTCTCCCTATTCACCCTCTTCGGAGGACCATTGGACTTCGCTTCCTTCAAGGTGTCTTGAAGTCACTTGGGCCTCTTCCCTAAAGAAGCTTCCTCATAGGGAACCTCATTCTCTGCCCCCCAGCTTGGTGAACCTAAAGGTTTGCCAACTGACCCTGGTGTGCCTGTACAAACACTTGTCCTCGAAGAACCTGTACCTGCACCTGTGTCTGTGTCAGTTGAAGTGCTATGTGAACTTTGTACCAGTGGACTCCCTAAAGAAGTGCTTGATGAACTCGCCACTAGTGCACCATATGTCACTGACACTGAAGTACCTCCTGTACTAGTAGATCCAGAACCCTGAGGTCTTGCTTCTTGTACCTGACCTCCCTGTTGAGGAGAAGTCTGTGGCTCTCTCTCATCATACTCCCGTGATTTCCAATAGGCCCTCTCCTCCTCCAACTTCACATCCCTCCTAATCACCACTCTTCGTTTAGAAGGAATGAAGATCCGATATGCCTTCGAAGTCTAGTTGTAACCCATAAAGACGCCCTTCTCTGCCATGGGTTCCAGCTTTGTCCTCTGCTCCTTGGGGATTTAAGAATATGTGAGAAATCCAAAGATACAAAGATGTCCCACATGAGGCTTCTCTCTAGTGAAAGGCTCCTCCAGAGTCATATTCCCCAATCCTCTATGAGGACTCATGTTCTAAAGATAAACAATAGTATTGCAAGCCTTAACCCAGAAAAACAAATACAACCCTTGATCATGAATCATCGCTCTAGTAGCCCCAACAATAACTTTGTTCTTCCTTTCAGACACCCCATTCCGTTGGGCATTGTAAGGAACCGTGAACTCTCTCCTAATGCCCTCCTGTGCACAGAAGTTAGAAAACCCACCATCGGTGTACTCACCACCATTGTCTGACCTCAAGACCCGAATCTTCCTACCTGTATACTTTTCCACAACAGCTTTGAACTCTTTAAAGTGACTAAAGACCTAACCCTTTGTCTTCAGGAAATATATCAAAGTCCTCCTAGAGTAGTCATCAATGAATATATCGTAATACTCAACCATCCAAAGACACATGAGACATATGACCACAAACATGAATATGAATCAAGTCTAGTATACCTGTAGATCTGTTGGCGCTCGCTGGGAATGATAACTTGGTGTACTTGCCCAAAGCACACCCTCTGCAGACCTCATAATGCTTGAGACTAAAATCAGGAACTCCAGTAGTGATCTCCCTTAGAACTCTCAAAGCTCCATGATGCATATGCGCCATCCTCTGGTGCCATAACTTGCACAAGTCTCTACTGCTGGTGGGACTAGTGTGAGTGCTACCAGATGTGCTACTCACCAATGCAACTGCCGACTGAAAACTGAACCTGTATAGTTTCCCAGAGTGGACTCCAATCACTTTGGCCGAAGTGATGGAAGCTCCCTTGGGATGCATCAATACATGCCCTCCTGAGAAAGTGACGTCAAACCCCTTCTCCTCCATAGAAAACACTGAAATTAAGTTCTTCTTCATCCCCAGAACATACAAAACATCCATGACCTTCAAAGGAGGCAAAGACTCCCTCTTAAAGGTCACAATACCCACACCAACAACTCTCATAGTGCGGTCATCTCCTAGTAAAATTTCAATATCAAGTGCCCTCTTTGCAAGCTCTGAAAAGAATTCCCGTTCACCTTTCATATGGCGGGAAGCCCCGCTGTCTATGTACCACACATCGTATGATGTACTCCTACTAGATGTAGAAGTAATAAATGCAAAGTCCTTGTCAAACTGTGAAGCGAATTTCTCCACCTCTGCTGAAGCTGCAGTACCCTTCTTCCCCTTGTTTTTCCTCTCAGGACACGTAGCAGCATAGTGTCCCATCTTTTGACATGGCCAACATTTGACTTTGGACATATCCATATCTTTCTTCTTCTTCTTCTCCTTTCCCTTAGCCCCATCTAATGAGGCCCCTTTCTTGGCCTTCCCTTTGTTCTTCCCCCTGGCTATCAAGGCTACATCCTCCTCATCTGCTATCTTCACCCCACCACTGCCAGTCTTTCGTTTCTCATGCGGCACACAATCATCCCAGAATCTGTTCCAATTGGGAAGATTCTCCTTAGAGGTAACATCGTCTCCAAAGACCTGCCAAGACTTAGCAAGTCCCACTACAACTATCCTGACTAACTCTGTGGGTGCATCTGCGTCGCCAACAACTGTCAAATCATCATGTACCTGTTTGACGCTGCCAAGATAATGAACTACACTTTCAAGCTTTGTCATCCTGATGTTCTTCAATTGTTCTTTGAGTACCATCTTCCTGCTCTCATTGGTACTCTGATAGAGAGTGTTTAGAGCTGTGCACATCGAATATGCATATGTGTTTCCTCTCACTTGAGGAACCACATGATCCTTTAGACTGTCCATCAAAATCCTTTTTTCCTTTGCATTATTTTTTGTGAATTCAGCGAGTTCATCTGTAGCAATAGGAGGTACAATCTCTTTCCGCACTATGTCCCAAACTACTGCCTCCTCAAACACTGTTTGAATTCAGTCCTTCCAAACGGCATAATCGAATATCTCATCTAGTCTGTCCTCTATCCTTAAGAACATGGCCATGACATGTTGTCCAAAATTTACAAAACCAAGAAAATGGAGAATTGAACTTTTCAGCACACCTCGTTGTCCTAAAAGATCAGTCTGTGTGAAATTTCACCTTGCTGTCCCAAAATATCAGTTTGCTGTCCAAACTGAGTTTGTTGTCCAAACCACTGTTTGCTGTCCCAAATTACTGTCTGTTGTTCAAACTGCAATATTCAGCGTGTAGCTTTGATACCATGTTGAAATTTGATGACTAAAAGGTTTCCTGCAATCCCAACCCGGTTTTAATTTCACCTTATCACCCCCATTCAGTTAAATGCCCTTTCCCATAAACATACATTCAACATATAGAATTCTAGAAATTAAATTTTCAGAGTAAAACTCATGGGACTATCAACATATGCTAAAAATAAATATGGACATAAACATACCAGCAACACATAAAGTACACATAAAATAGACATAGATTTTGGTCAACTTTGTTAATTTTGGACAACTAGTTCCAAACTCCATGTTGTGATGCTCATATGAAGATACCAATATTTTTATTGGGTTCCTCTTTCGGAGAGGTGCAAGATCGATCTAAAGATCATCTTGATCCAATGAGCATAACATTTATTTTCAATTTATTTTTAATCTATTCAAAATATGTGCAGGTCGGCCTTAAGGTTTTGTGCCCTAGCGGATGTGTCACACACCCTCAATGATGGATATAAATAAGGTCAACGTTGGAGGACATTTCACTCATCTCATCCTCACACATTCTCTCTCCTCATCTGATTGGTTCGATCACCTGGAGTCTCTTCTCTCTCCACATGTGGGAAATCTGGCAGCAACACTTTTCTGTTTTTCGGTCTAGGGTTTCTGCAGCAAAGTTGGACCAGCGTTGACTTTGGTCAATGCAAGGTCAAATCGACTCGAAACTTTCCCAAAATCTCGATTTCTCTAATCCGCATTTTCTGGCACTATTTCCGAGGCAAAATGTTGACTTTGAATTTTCAACGTTGACCTAGATGCTGCTGCTATTTGCGTTGACCATTGACTAATATCATTGACTTTTGAGTTGACTGTTTGGCTGTCCTAGAGGGTTGTGTGACATTGCTGGTTGGCTGACCATATTTAGACTTCGCTGGTTGAAGCATCCTGTTGACTGCCGTAACGCACCAACACACTTATATATTTCTAGCTTGTCTTCTGTCGATCTACTGGTATGTTCTATCAGTGTTTTACTTTATTGTTTATGTGATCGCTATCTAATATTGAAGGGAAAGTAAAGTTGCATCAAGCATAGAACATCTACATAAATTTACATGATATCAGAGTTGAGGTGAAGACAAAGCCCTAATTTGTAGCAATCACCGAAGAAGAGGATGGGTTCCTCAAACTACAATGGCTTCAAGGCTGATGACAAATTGACTGGGAAGGATGACTTCCATGCTTGGAAGATGACATTGGATCTTATGTTGGAAGACCAAGATGTCATGGACTATGTGCAGGGTAAAATCCAATAGCCTCCATCCACTGCAACTGCTGTTGCCAAAACAAAGTATAAGAAGGGGGAGATCAAAGCAAAGCTGATGATCAGGGACTCAATTCACAAAAGTCTGGTTGCCTACATCTCTGAGCTGGGCACATTCAAAGAGATGTATGATAATTTGGTCCACATGTTCAAGGACAACAATGCGAATCAATTCCTATTCTTCAAGAATCAATTGAAGAATCTGAAGAAAGGCAGGGATGAGTCTATTCAATCATATTTTCTGAAGCTGACTGAGATCAGGAACAATCTACTGGCTATTAGGGAGACAATATCTGATAAAGAGATGGTGCTCACCGCACTTGGAGGGTTTTCATCCGAATGGCATGTGTTCAAAACTACCATTCTCAATAATAATGTGATACCTGACTTTGACGAAGTACTATCGAGATGCATTCAAGAAGAGACAAGAATGAAGGAGTATGAAAATGAAGGAAATGCTGCCTACGCTGCTCATTCTAGAAAGAAGAACTTCGGTGGTCGAAAGAAGAAAGGAAGAGCGGGGGCCCAAGGAAAGAAGGGCAAGTGTTACACTTGTCATAGGCCAGGTCACTATGCTAGAGAATGCCCTTTCAAGAAGGATTCTCTTGATGGTGATGACAACAACAACAACCGAAGGAATGGAAATCAAAGGAATAATAGGTTCAAGGGAACGAGGAAGGCTCCCTCTGGCGGAAATGGTCAACTTTTCAAAAGGTCGAGAAATTCCAGGTATGAGGAATCAAATGCTGTTGATAAAAGAAATGAATTCATTCTTGTATCTGCCCTCTCTGTTGCATCTCCACCCAACACTATGGATGTCTGGTTGATAGATAGTGGTGCCTCAAGGCACATCATTGGGTTCAAGGAAGCACTCTCTGATATAGTTGAGAAGGATACTAATCTGGAAATTATCCTTGGAGATAATGCCACATATCTCGTGAAAGGGACAGGGACTATGACCCTCCACTTGTCTCAAGGTCAAGTCCTCCACTTATAGGGTGTACTCTATGTACCTTATTTGAAGAAGAACCTTATGTTTATATCGGCCATGGAAGACAAAGGTTTCATTGTGGCATTCACTGATGGAAAGGTGCGCATGTGGAAGAAGTGCTTCAAGGAAGCTATCATGATTGGGTTTAGAGTTGATACACTCTACCAGGTTGGAGGAAGTCCACTGGGAGCGATGACATGTGATACTATCCGACAGACTGAAGTATGGCACTGGAGGTTTGGACACCTTCACTACAAGGCCCTTCTCGAAGCAAGGAAGGTGGTGACAGGGATGCCCGAGTTCTCAAATAATCATGAAGGTGTATGTTAGGGTTGTGCCGAAGGAAAGCATACAAGGGGACCTTTCCCCTCAAGCATCACAAAGACATCTGGTGTCTTGCAATTATTACATTCTGATCTGTCAGGTATGCTACTCGTGACATCCTTGGGAGGATGTTCTTATTATATGACGTTCATAGATGACTTCTCTTGCAAAACCTGGATATACTTCTTGAAGAAGGATGAGGCTTTCATGTGGTTCCGTACCTTCAAAGCCTTGGTGGAAAATATGACAAGGAAGAGGATCAAGATTTTGAGGACCGATAATGGCACTGAATATGAGACGAATGAGTTCAAGAACTTTTGCAGAGAAGCTGGCATCAAGAGGGAGACCACCACTGTCTATACTCTCGAGCAGAATGGCGTTGCTGAACGAAAGAACAGGACCATTGTTGAAGCTGCCCGTGCCATGCTATGTGACCAGGGTCTATCGAAGTTTCTATGGGGAGAAGCTGCGAACACTGCTGTGTACATACAAAATTGATGCCCGCATTCCGCATTGGACTCCAAAACTCCCGAAGAGGTTTTTTCTGGTAAAAAACCTGACGTCTCACATTTTAGAGTTTTTGGATGTCCTGTTTATTTCATGTGCCGAAAGAGAAGAGGAGCAAGCTGGATGCTTCTGGGAAGAAGGGAATGTTTGTGGGCTACAACAAAACTTTGAAGGCCTATAGAGTCTATGTGCCTGGTCAAAGGGAAGTGGAGATATGCCACGATGTCACTTTTGACGAAGATGCTTCCCTGAGGAAAGTAGTCAATCTTCTGAGATCTGAGGAAGATCATGAAGCAAGGCCTGGAAATCAAGAAGAACCGAAGAATGAGACGATGCCCGATGTTGAAGGACCATTGGACCCAATTGATCCACCTCCTTCACTGGGGAAGAGACCATCATGTTCCAGGGACACTCTCGAGGATGCCGAGGGACATATGGCCCCAAAGGGGACATTCCGTGAAAGCAAGAAGCTGAGTAGATAGCAGCCATGAGTATTATTGTACAATCTGAGCCTGGATCTTTTGAGGAAGTTGTAAAGCATCAAGCTTGGAAGGATGCTATGCACGAAGAGTATGAGTCCATAATGAAGAATGATGTCTAGGATGTGGTTCCAACGCCGGAGGACAAAGCAATTGTCACCTCGAAATGGCTCTAAAAGTTCAAGGCAAGATTCGTTGCCCATGGCTTCTCTCAAAAGGAAGGCATAGACTATGATGACCTATTTGCACCTGTGGCCCGATATACCACCATTCGATCTATCATAGCCTTTGTTGCTACACAAGGATGGAGTCTTCATTAGATGGATGTGAAGACCACATTTCTGCATGGTGTGATAAAAGAAGAGGTGTATGTAGAGCAACCTCTGGGTTTCAAAGTCTAGGATTGGGGCACCCAAGTCTGCAGGTTGAAGAAAGGCCTCTATGGGCCGAAGCAAGCACCCAGAGCTTGGTACGAGAGGATAGATAGCTACCCGATGAAGCTGGGCTTCACTTGTAGTATGTTGATTTGAACCTTTATTTAAAGGTTGATAGAGAGAAGCCTCTTATTTTGGTGCTGTATGTGGATGACCTCTTCTTGACAGATGTTGACCCTCTCATTCATCAGTGCAAGAGGGAGCTCGCTGCTAAGTTCGAGATGAAGGACCTAGGATTGATGCACTACTTCCTAGGCCTAGAGGTCTGGCGGAGACCTCGCGAGATTTTCATTTCTCAAGGAAAATACATTGTGAAACTTCTGGAAATATTTGGTATGGTGGACTGTAAGTCCGTGTCGACACCGATGGAGCTCAACTTTAAGAAGTTGAGTGGCAGCGTTGCTGGGCCTGTGTTAGCAAATCCTACTGAGTATCGTCAACTTGTAGGGGCCCTGATGTTCTTAGTGAACACTCGTCCGGACATATGTTTTGCAGTGAACACTTTGAGTCAACAGATGGTTAAGCCTCATCAGACTCACTGGGTTGGTGCCAAGAATCTTCTGAGATATCTTCGGGGCATGATAAACTATGGGCTGAGATACACTACCGGGAGTGTGACACCCCTTGGATATACTGATGCTGATTGGGCTAGCAGTGTGGTGGATCGTAAGAGTACGTCAGGATGCTGCTTCACACTTGGTTCTACTTCGATATCATGGATGAGCAGGAAGCAAAATTTGGTGGCTTTGAGCACTGCGGAGGCTGAATACATTGCAGTGAGTATGGCCTGTTGTGAAGCAGTCTGGTTGCGAAAGCTCTTTAGAGAGCTGTTCGGGCATGTGCTAGATACCACCGTGATACTCTGTGATAACCAAAGTGGGATTCGGTTGTCCGAGAATCCCGCGTTCCACGATCGATCCAAGCATATTGATATCAGGTACCACTTTATCCGAGATATGGTACAGCAAGGCGCTGTAAGGCTTGATCATATAGGAACTGATGAGTAGGTCGCGGATATCCTCACAAAGCCCCTGGGGAAGGTCAAGTTCCTAACCTTCTGTGAGAATCTTGGTATCGTGGAACGACCCTTTTCTGAGGGTCTTGTTGGATGATGAGCTCTGGGAGCTCTGGGGGGCTTTGGGGGTAGCTTCTCAGAGCTGTAAGGAACCACAGGGCTAGGCTTGCCGAACCTTGTTGGTGTGCTTTTGCCCCACCATTGTGATGATTGAGTTGGTTCACCTCTCATTATCAGTGCCTCGTATGCATCCTACCCATTGAGTTTTGGGCTCATGGGAAGTACAGAAACAAAGAGAACTTTATCTTCTAAAATTAGAGATTGGCAGATTTTGATTGAAAAGAAAGAGGAATGGAAAAAGCAAGTTAGTGGCTTACAGATTTGTAAGGAAGAAAAGGGAAGAATGAAAAGAAATATGGAAGGAAGGAAGGCCAAAGAGAAGGACAAAGAACAAAATTAAGAAGTTAGACAACATTCAGAACAAAGTAAAAACAAAGAAGAATTTTCCAAGAGAAGACATTATGAAGAAGGTTATGAGAAGTTGGACATGTCATATGCACATCAAGGGGATGACAAATCAGAGAAAACTTGGAGCAGAGGTAATGAGGAAAAAGATGGAAAATGTAATATGTTTTCTGATTTTGAAATATTAACTGTTGAATGTGTTTTCAAGATGAAAGACAAACTTCTCTTGGTGATATATTTGTTTATGCAAATATGAGGGAGTATGCAAGTTCTGGAGATGCAGAAAATTAGTTTTCCGTATGGAAACAAGAAGATGGGAGAAAGCAACTAGTTGATTCAGAAGTTTGCAACGGAGGAAAGAGAGTTGATATAACTCTTACACAAGTCATTGCAAAAGAGAAAGAAAATTGTCGAGGATGTGAAATTACAGTCCATGAACAAATTTTGTTTTTGACCCAAAGAAGATTTGAATGTCAAGAGTTTATCTTGAGTTTGCAAATGAATAATTGGGTGAACAGTTCAGTTAAATTTAATGTGAATATGGAGACAATTGAACAAGGTTCAATAACTAAATTTTTTGTAGATGATGGACAGTATATAGTGGGAAGGTCATATGTTCATGTGTCAAACGAGGAACAATCTTCTTTTGAAATTGAGAAGATTCCACTCAAGATATTGGATAAGTGGATGATGAAAAAAACAAAGGTGATAGGTATGGGAATTTTTCAAAGTCAACAAGTCAAGAAGAGATGGAAGGATATGCAGGACAGTATAAAGAAAATGGTTTGGAAACAGAAGAGAATGTTGGTGATAGGGTCATAAATAAAAATATATGGTCAGGTACAAGACAATGGAACTAGTGGAGAAGACATGAAGTTGAAGTTAAATACGGTTTAGATGATGACAAGACAGTAGCACACAAAAGGACATAAAGTTATGTTTCTTGAAGAGATACTTATGTTGAATATCAGTATCAAAACACTATGCAGTAGAGATGCTCATGACAACAGAGCAAGAGGAGATCCATAATACAGGGTTTGTCATCTAGGAGAAGGAGAGAATGCAACAAATACACCTACAATCGGAAAAGGTTAGACATCGAGCTGGAAGATGAAGTCTGATGAAGTTTACAAGAAAGGAAATTGGAAGACTCATGAACAGGAGTCCATGAATTATTAAAACCTAGGGAGTCTGATGCAAGAACATTCTTCAAAGTTTACAAGACCTAAGAGTCTTATCACACATTTACTAAAGGGAGTGGGTTCCCTTAATTATTTTGTTTATTTCCTAAGTTTAGTTTGAGTTCTAAAAGAGATATAAATGTAAATTGATTAATGAAGAATATCTCGTGAGTTGTAGAGATCTTAGGGATGAGTGAGTAATCCCAGAAAGAGTGAGGATTTTAGGGATCTTGATGTCTAATATAGGATTTGGTTGAGTAAAGAATGGAATTGAGAGAAGCTTTAGCAAATATTGAGAGATTGTTGGATCTAAATTGAAATTGGTTCATGATTCCTTTTTTTATATATTGGTAAGCATTTTGAAACATAGGAGGTAGGCTAGTTAGGTGTGAGAGTGCAATGAGATGTATAGGGAGGCCATATTGTAATGTGTGTGTTCAGGCCCACAGAGGTGGTAGGACTGTAATTGAATTAGACGTCAATGGAGATTGGATAATTTTGTATTGATTATGATTTGTTTTAACTATGGTTTATAAATCCTGTGTGATTGTGTGAATTGTGGCGTGTCATGTTGTTTAAGTAGAATTGTTGTTGAAGTTTCAAAACCAGATTGACCAGTAGAATGGGATCCAAATCGATCGCTGTCATGGAGTCTTGAGACTCTGCGTATTAAATCAGGAATCGCACAGCCGAGGGAATGTCAATTGTTGCATAATCAGCTGGAACGTCCAAAACGAGCGACGATGGAACACTTTGCAGTTGCACAAGTTTAGTGATGAGTTATTGAAGAGAGTAGGATGGAGTAATGTTTGGTCGCAGAGGGCTGCAACTGTGTTTCCCCAAAATCTCAGATGTTTCAGAACAAAAGTATGAAGGGTGAATGGATGGTTGAGATTATCTCGCAGATCTGAAGCGGAGAGCGATGGATGGTTAAGATCCTGTCGCAGGAATGAAGCTTGAAGGATGCATGGGTGAGATCTTATCGCAAGAGTGCAGTGGGGAATGAACGATCGAGGAACCATATCGCAACCGACGATTCTTACCTTTATTGCTAAGCCATCGCATGTTATAAAGCTTAAGTTGCAATGCTGATAAAGTGTACCACGTGTCGAAGTTCCGTATATATCGCATATCGCATCAGTTAAGGGATATTTGAAATGCGATAAGGTATTAGTTAGTAATAAGTAAGTTAATGGCTGGAGTTGTGGAAATATATATTTAAATGATATTATTTTGTGCGCCATGCGATATTGTAAAACCTGCGATTCTGGTATTGTTTGGGAGCCAATTTGTGATGAGTTCTAGTATGAAGATTTTCGAATCCGGTTGAAACTATGAAGTTCCGATAATGGCATCCACTATTGCGTGCTTCCGAGTATATGTGGGTCCATAACCCTCAGGTCTGCGTATTGGAGTAAAGTTGTAGTCTTGCGGCATCAGTTTAAATGAGAAAAAATTCGGAACATATACTCTAAATTGAGTAAAATCCTAGGTTAAGGCGAGGTGGATAGGTAGCCCTACATCAAAAAATAGACTGAATCTAGTGTCCCCATGCATTGTCTAGGTGAAGCACTTTCTGAGTGAGGTCCTTATGTATGCATGGGTCTTTGAATTTGGGAACCTCCTTTGCATTGTGGCGTAAGCACTGCTGAATGAGAGCTTAGTAATGCTCGGGTGTTCGACTAAATGGAAGAGTTGTAGCGGTTATGAAGTACGATACCACCCTGACATGAAAACTGGTGTTGATGTCGAATGTCAGGGGGATCGATGACATCAATGGACAATGTTGATTCCCATTGGGCCACCGGAGGATGTTCCCTGAAGGGGGAAGCTATCCAAGGTACTACCTCAATCATGGAATATGAGTGGTGAAGTTGACAGGAAAGAAGCATCAACCGTCCAAGAAGTGTTGATATAGGGGATCAAGGTTTTTGGTGATTGTAATATGGTGGGTTAAGAAGGCATGATAACGAGAGCTGACTATAGTAATGGTTATGGACAATTGGCCTGAGGTCGAAGCTGTAATGCGAGTGGCGGCAATCAAAACAATATCTGATAGGGGTATCCCTGACGTCGGTAGGACATCCAGGGCATGTGTAAGTATGCTCTGATTGATGTGATCGTGATTGGTGGAAAATGTGGAAGCCCCGACCAAGGGCGACTAGAAACTGCTGCCAGGCATAAAACATAAAAATATGGGTGGGAGTATTTTTCCTAAAAAACCTTTTCACTTGCCAAAAGAATGTAAAGGTGGTTTGGATGTACAAACACAGAGACGGGTGCCCCAAAAACATGTGCTGGCCTGCATAATGATGCAGGGATGGTATCTGTTTGCTGCGGGTGGGGGCCCCATTGGCTTGTCTTGGTGTGGGGTTGATGAGGTAGATGAAGTGATGCAAATGGGCTATGTAACTGGGGGTGTGATAGGTGAAATGTGGAACATAGTAGTGTGTCCTACTTGATCTGTCATAAAAAATTAGTGGCGACTCGGGAATGGGTTTTAATGAGCAATGAGTGTAGCAGAATGAGGTTGATCTTCAAGTTATATATGTTAAACACCATGTTAAGGCACACACATGGTGTATGGGGAGAATAACACACACACAAGAGAATCAACACAATGAAGGATAAGCGTGAGGCTTTCTTATTTTCCATTATACAAAGATGTACATTTATAGTACAATGGTGTGACTCTTGGTTTCTCATTCCAAGGTCACTTGGACTCCATTGTGACTTTTTGTATTCCACACCTACCCATGTAGGATTAGGTGTTCCAACATCCCCCCTTAATCCGAAGGGGTATGTGTGAGTCCAAGAAAAGAGTTGTAATACAAATCGGCAAAGTATGCATGGCAGCACTTGGCTGAATCAACTCTCTGAAATGTTGGAAAAAGGAGGTGGTTTTAGGATGACCACAAACACTGGAACGCAAAACTTGTTGCAGTTCTCGGAACTCTTCCAAAACTGGCAAGAAGCTGAAGGCTTCTGCTAGAGGAATTGTCCCTCATATAAAAGGGAGACCTTCGACCTAAAAGAAGGGAGGTCTACGACCTGTGGTGGTTTTAGGTTGTCCACCAGCCAAAGATGATGGTTTTAGGTTATCCACCAACCGAAAATGATGGTTTTAGGTTATCCACCAACCGAAAATGATGGTTTTAGGTTATCCACCAACCAAAGATGATGGTTTTAGGTTATCCACCAACCGAAGGTATGCTCATGGGCATCCGTATCTCTGGCTACATCTCTGAATCCAGAATGACGAATTGTGGCTCAGGCTCGCTTGAACTGCTGGCTACAAATCTGAACATGGAATGAGAGATTGTGGCTCAGGCTCGCTTGATCTGTCGTCGAAGCTTGTACATGACCACCATTTTCCCCCTGTCAGGGACAAGGTGAGATGATGGCGAAAACTCAACTGCAAGTTTGCTCAATATTCGTGAACAAGTTCTGACATGTGTCTTAAACATCTTCTTGGCTGCTGATGCCCATTGCCAAGAAGCGATCCATCCAAGATGAATCTTGGTTCTTGCATGAGGCTTGTTTCTGAAGCATCTGTCTGAAGAATGAGTGTGCCGACCACAGTGCTTGCATGGATGAAGATCAAAACAATGATCTTTCATATGGCCAACTCGATCACAGTGTTGGCATTTCTCAATCTGTTGTCGTGGAAGTGGAACAGGATCTGGAACAGCTGTAGGTGAACTGTCATACAGGAATCCGGCACTCTGAAATATGATGGGCTTGGTGTACTTCGGAATATGAAAGGACACATCCTTGTCATATCCAAGACCAGTTCTGTGCTTGTTGTGGACAAGCTCTTCCCAAGGTCTGATGATAGGCTTAGGAAGTGCAGGCTGAGCTGCTGCATCTGCATGAAAATCTGCTCTAGTGCAAGGAACTGAATGTGAATCAACTGAAACTTTTTTGACTTGCTGCTGATGGGAGTCCTTCTCAATCTTCTGAACAGAAACAGGTTCAGAATGGTGACTCTTTTGCTGAAGTTCGTCTTGCTGAAGTTGAGTTTCCAACTGCAAAAACTCAATCTTTTCTTGTGCATCTTGTAAACAAATCTGAATATTACAAATAGCATTCTTGCTCATTTTAGGGGGAGAGGAATTAAAAGTGGGATTAGAAATGGATTATTAAAAAATGGAAGGAGATGGGGGAGCGGGGATTGTATTTATATGGGAGTAGTTTAAAAAATTTAAAAATAAAAAAGGAATGGGCGTTATTATTAAATGATGGGCGGTATTTTAGGTATGGCGGTATTTTATAGAGGCAGTATTTATTATGCAGGGTCTGAATTTAAAAACTGAAATGAGAGGGGAGGCGTTACCGTGAGGAGCGTGGGGGACTCGTGTTGATTGGAGAGCCGAATGGTCAGTGTGCAGGGAGGGGGGCAGGAAGATGGCGCGGGGAGAGGAAGGGCCCGTAGGATAGGGAGGGAAGGGCATATAGTGGAGCGTTGGGATGATCTGTTGCAGCGGGTAGGGCGTTGTGAGTTAAGAGCAGGTCGTGGAGATGCGCGCGGGTTGAGAGAGCGGTGTAGGCGGTGGGTTGGGTGTGGGAAACGCAGAGCGTTGGAGAAGGTGAGGTGACTGTTGAGTGTAAGCGGAGAGAGAGCTGAGGAATAGAGGCGTGTGACTGTGTGTAGGAGCGAGGGTAATAGTCGTAGGTTGAACTGTGGGCAGAGTGTTGGGATCGTGCGCTTGAGTGGAGGGCAGCCGAGAGCGAGGGTAGGCGCAGGTGAGAGCAGGAGAGCGCGCGGGTTGAGTGGTAGAGCAGACCGGCGTGTGAAGAATGAGCGGAGTTGTGTGCGCATAGGGAGAAAGCGAGCGGGGGTTTTTGCAGTCGATAGGAAAAGGTGTGTAGGTGTAAGGGAGCTGCCGTTTGGAATGTGATGGGAGTGCTGTAAGGGAGGGCGTAGTGGAGTTTAGGGGAAGGTTAATTGTATGGCGTGGGAGAGTAGTAAGCGTGGAGGGAGGTCGAATGGGCCAAGGGCCGAGTTGAAATTTTTTTTTTTTAATTTTTTTTAATTTTTATTTTTATTTTTTAATTTTTATATTTTTTTATTTTATTAAAACAGCAGAGGAGTAAAGATAGTAACTCTAACACAGCAGTAGAACTTTCTTTTGGACAAAATGCAGAAATGAAGGCAGCAGTAGAATTTTTCCAGCAGCAGAGAAACCCAGAATTGCAGAATTTTCCAAATTATTTCAACAGTAAAACTCATAAATCTTTCCAATAGCTCAGCAGCAGAAAAACTCAAAATTCTTTTCCATTAAAAAAGCCAGAAACTTCTATTTCAGAAACCCTCTTTAAACAGTGTTTTCCAGCAACTCTTCAATGCAGAAATTAATGGAAATTGCAGGAAAAATGAGAATGAAAACCTTCAGATGGGCAGTGCTACCTTTCTTCAAAACCACTGCTGCTCTTCTTCAAAACAAATTCTGAATGCTGCTCTTTCTTCTGAATGCTGCTCCTTCTCCAAAACCACTTTCTGAATGTGGCAAAAACACTGCTACAAACACTTGAGTGCTGCAAAAAAAACCAACAATTTTTTGCAGATATGCATAGGCCATAAACACAAATGGCTCACTCAATTTGGAGCAGGGTCAGCAATCGCCCCCTCTGATACCATGTTAAACACCATGTTAAGGCACACACATGGTGTATGGGGAGAATAACACACACACAAGAGAATCAACACAAGAGCTGAAGGATAAGCGTGAGGCTCTCTTATTTTCCATTATACAAAGATGTACATTTATAGTACAATGGTGTGACTCTTGGTTTCACATTCCAAGGTCACTTGGACTCCATTGTGACTTTTCGTATTCCACACCTACCCATGTAGGATTAGGTGTTCCAACAATATAAGTGAGGTGGTTCCTGGGCCAGCGTGGGTGGTCATGCATCTCGATAATGGACGAGGGTCTATGAATGTGAAGGGAGCCATGAGTGGGAAGGCTCTATCAACCGATGTCGATGTTTATCATATGCAAGATGAGGTGGTGATAGACATGGTTGAGATGATGGACTCTAGGGTGCACTTTGGAGAAATGATGTCAGGATATGCAAAGCTTGAAAGGAAGCCTATCATGTTGAGAGGTAAATGATACCTGCTCTTGTATTTGTCTACCACAGTGTTTGGTCGAAGCATGGTGTTTGTGATGTACCAGCAATATCCACGACCAATACCCAAGTGAAAACATCTTATTAAAACATATGAATAATCTGTGATTGATTGAATGATAGGAGTTAAAAAACAAGAGAAGGTGCACCTGAAATGATGTGCTGGGTGTGGGGCGGGTCAAAAAAATGAGTTTTGGCGATAACTGGAATGGAGAGTTCCATGATGAAAATGATGTGGTACTGATCCTTGTGTCTCTCACAATTTTCAGAACAGAGTTCCTGAGCTCTTGTAATGGGCTCCAGAAAATGGAAAAAAGGGTGATAAATAGGGATAAGGGGCCAAATATCATTTCATTTGCACTGTTGAGCTTGAGAGACCAAAGCCTGATCCTGGAGAGTTTATTTCTGTTGTGGTCAACCAGAGTACCAGGGATGTGTGAGCAGCTTGTGCCCTAGCCCTTTTATTTTTGGTAGCTGTATGGTAGGTAGTCCGTGCAGAGGTCCCCTGTACGACCTTTTTGGGGTTGATTTTTTAGGGCGACATGGGTGACTCAGCTGGAGTCGCGTGGTCGCTGCGCAAAAGAGCCTCTCAGTCACGATAAGCCATGGTGATGCCCGTCTGGGTGTCGCCGCAACTTGGTCGCTTGACCACGCGCAGGCCACCCTTCTGTGTTTGACAGCAGACCATGTGCGTGTTGATTTCTATAGCATCGGGAGGTGTTCTAAGTCTCATTTTTTGTAGAGAGGCTTGGACATCAGTTATCCAGAGAACCCAAAAATCGTTTATGGAACTTCCATTCGGATATGACTTTATTAAAATAATTAATTATTTTAATACAGACCCTAAGTTTAAACTTAGGGAAATTAAATAATTAAAGGGTATTAATAGAGCAGAGTGTGAATCTTCTAGAAAACGAAGATCAAGTCATCTTTTAAACAGAGTCGTTGATTAACGATATAATCTTGGTTGTTGATTTATCAACGAGAAGAATATAAGAAGAGACTTGAGGGCCATTTGGAAATTAAGCCGAAGACTTTCTCAGTACCCGAAGGAAATCGATTCTGAAGCAAGAGACTTCAATTTCAGTGGGTGAGATTGTAGAGTCAGGGTTGCAGAAGTAGAAGGAGGAGGGAGAAGTTAGTTATCGGGAAGCAGAAGTCAGGAGGATGAAGGGAAGGGTGAGCTGATCAGCAACCATAACCCGTCCACACAGAATCACACAGGCCAGGGAGAGACTGCACAAAGCTCTCACGCTGGATGACGTAGAGGGTGAAGGAGGTCACCCTGAGGGTCTAAAATTTGTCTGGAGGCTCCAGAAAATTCAGCCAGGTGTTTGCAAATTTTTCTCTGCTCATCAGACTCTTGTAAATGTACTTTCCATTTCTGAAGATAAATATAAAACCCTCATCTGCTGCACTGGTTTTCCCACATTGGGTTTTTCAGGGGACAATTGTCTAAAAACAACTGTGTTCATGTGATTGTTTCTATTGTGCTACGTGTGTAAATTGTCATTTTTTATTTATGCTCTTAATGATAATGAAGATTTGCGAATGTGTTTATTTTGGAATTCACTGAAGCATCTCTAAATAGCTTATCTCATAAGTAGGAGAAATAAACCAAGCATTGCAGAAATATTTTCTTTGAAAATTTCACATGGTATCAGAGGGAAGGGCTAAAAACAGGAAGGGAGGATCTGCCATGGACCAAAGTTCCATCATTTGGAAGGGTTTATGTAGCCAAAAGGACTCACGCAGTCCTCCAGAGCACGCAGAAATGCAGAGAGAACACGACATGAAAGTGCTGGCATCCAGACTACAAGATGACCTTGCTTGTATGTCGAGCACAACTCCTCCAAGTGTTTGGTATATTGATAATGGAGCATCTGCTCATATGACAGGGGTTCGAGAATGTTTTTCGAGCTACCAAGAAGAACAGATGAATTTCCAGATCACTATGGGAAACAAGGCAAAATGTACCCCCATTAGGGGAGGCACCGTAACATTTCAGACCGAGGATGGCAACAAGATTCGAGCCACGAATGTTCTACATGTACCAGGGTTGGGGATGAATTTACTTTCAGTGTCCCAACTTTAGAACAAGGGCTATGACGTATACTTTATTAGAGATAAGTTGTATGTCAAACACCCTTGCTAGAGCACAAAGGCACAAATCGGAGTAAAGAGTCAAGCTGGATAAACTCCATCTTGAATCTCCAGTGGCCCCGATTGGTAGTATAGACGACAGAGATCTGAATGAATTATGGCACAGAAGGATGGGGCATCTACATCATGGAGCCTTGGGGATTCTCAAAAATACTGTCATAGGAGCTCCTGAGCTTAGCACGAAGAAAGATGAAGTTTGCAAGGGATGCGTGCTAGGGAAGTACGCTAAGGCAACATTTCCAAGAAGCAGCAGTAGAGCCAAAAGTGTATTAGAGCTAATACACTTTGACATTTTCGGTCCAATGTCCACAACTGCTCTCACTGGAGCAAAGTATTTTTCCACCTTCATTGATGATCATTCCAGGAAAACTTGGATCTATTTTCTGAAAACCAAAGATGAAGTCTTTGATCGATTCAAAGATTTGAAAGCATTGGTGGAGAACTCTACAGGAAAGAAGATCAAGAAGTTGTGGTCAGATAACGGTGGAGAATATAATGATAAAGACTTCACAAATTTCTATGCAAGGGAAGGGATCAAGAGAGAATGGACAACTCCATACAATCCAGAGAAAAATGGAGTTGCAGAATGGAAGAATCAGACCATAATAGAGGCTGCAAAGGCAATGTTGTACGACCAAGATATGCCCAAATTCTTATGGGCAGAGGCTTGCAATACAATAGTAGATATTCAAAACAGATTTCCTAATAGAGCTTTGGGGAAGGTAACACCTGAGAGTGTGTTCACAGGCAGCAAGCCAGAAGTGAGCCACATCAGGATATTCAGCAGCATGGTGTACTGCCACATTCCAGATGAAAAGAGAAAGAAGTTGGATCAAATTGTAGAAAAGGGTTTTCTGATGGGCTATAGAAAGAATGCAGAGGCATATCGCATCTATATTCTAGAGAGCAGGAAAATCGTGGTAAGAAGGGACGTGAAATTCCTGGAGGAGAGAGTCTTTAGGAGATCTCGAGAAATGGCCACAAATATGCAGATTGAGGAAGATACAATGGTACAACCTCAAAGACCTATAGAGGAGAGGTCAAGTGCCTCTCCAAGGCACAATGATTCTGAGGAGAGCTCGTTCGAAGAAGAACAAGAGGAAGAACAGGTAAGACCACCCACAAATGATGGGATACCGAGCAGAGAACTTTAACAAATTCTTAAGGATGTAGAAGAATTTGTTGGAGCCCCTAGAGAAGGAAAGAGGATAAGGAAACAACCAGACAGATATCAGGCACTTGTAGCTTAGGTTGGTGAACCATCTACCTTTCGGGAAGCAACTCAGCATCAAGTATGGGTGGATGCCATGGTGGAGGAGTATAGCTCCATCATGACAAATGATGTATAGGAAGTAGTCCCTAGACCTCAGGACAAATTAGTTGTAGGATCCAGATGGATCTACAAGATCAAATATGCTGCAAATGGCAGCATAGAGAAGTTCAAGGCAAGATTTGTAGCTAAGGGGTATGCATAGAAGGAAGGCATTGATTATGAAGAAACCTTCGCCCTAGTAGCTCGATACACTTCTATCAGGTCTGTCATCTGTTTGGCTGCGCAAATGGGATGGGAGATTCACCAGATGGATGTCAAGACAACATTCTTGAACGGGGTGATAGAGGAGGAAGTGTACATAGAACAACCAGAGGGTTTCGAGACACATGAGCAGAAGACTCATGTTTGCAGGCTTAAGAAAGCCTTGGATGGCTTAAAACAAGCCCCCAGGGTATGGTATGGACAGATTGATAGCTACTTGCAGAAGATGTGGTTCGTCAAGAGTGACGCAGATCCCAACCTATACTACTTGAGAGTAGGAAATGAGCTGCTTATTCTTGTATTTTATGTGGATGACCTGTTTTTGACCGGATCATCCAAGCTCATCAAGGACTGCAAGGAGAATCTGGCAACATAATTCAACATGAAGGACCTAGGGCGGATGCATTATTTTCTTGGATTAGAAGTCTGGCAGCTGAAAGGGGAAATCTTCCTAGGAAAAGGAAGATACACGACATAAATCCTGAAGAGATTTTAGATGGACAACTGTAGACCCATGGCCATGCTAATGATTACTAATTGGAAGAAGATAGACACATCGGAGGATGATGAGGTTGATCCCACCTTGTACATACAAGTCATCGGATCATTGACTTATCTGTTCAATACTAGACCAAACATCTGTTATGCAGTGAATACCCTCAGTCAGTTCATCGTGGAACCAAGGAGGGCTCATTAGGCAGTAGCCAAACATGTTCTGAGATACCTGAGAGGGACAGTCGAGTATGGGCTGAAGTACACCAAGGGTAATGAGATCCAGTTGAGTGGGTTCATAGATGCAGACTGGGCTGGAAGCACAGTAGATCGGAAAAGTACCAGTGGGTACTGTTTCAGTCTCAGATCAGGAATGACCTCCTGGTGCAGCAGGAAACAGAAGTCCGTAGCACTGAGCTCAGCCGGGGTAGAGTACATGGCAGCAAGCACAGCTTCGTGCGAGGCCATATGGCTCCGCAAATTACTCTTGAACCTACTCAAGAAGCGGATAAAAACGACCAGGATTATGTGCGATAATCAGAGCTGCATTAAGCTCTCTGAAAATCCTGTTTTTCATGACTACGAAATACATTGACATTCGGTGTGACTTTATCAGGGACTATGTCCAGAGGGGAGCAGTACAGTTGCGATACACTCCTACAGGAGAACATGTGGCAGATATCCTCACAAAGGCTCTAAGTAAGATCAAGTTCACTTACTTTAGAGAGAAGATGGGGATGGTCGAGAACCCCTTCCATTAGAGGAAAGGGTGGTCTTCAGAAGAAGAGGGAGCTGTAGTGGCAGGGCAACAGTACAGGAAGCAACAGTGCAGAAATGAGGGGCAGCAACCAGGACAACTTCCTCGCAGCAGATGATGTAGAGTCAGAGCAATACATTGGTATCTTGCTTAAACACTTTCCTCACTAAGAGGGAGTGTTGATTTCTATAGCATCGGGAAGTGTTCTAAGTCTCATTTCTTGTAGAGAGGCTTGGACATCAGTTATCCAGAGAACCCAGAAATCGTTTGTGGAAATTCCACTCCGATATGACTTTATTAAAATAATTTATTATTTTAATGCGGACCCTAAGTTTAAATTTAGGGAAATAAATAATTAAAGGGTATTAATAGAGCAGAGTGTGAATCTTCTAGAAAATGAAGATCAAGTCATCTTTTAATCTGAGCCATTGATTAACGATATAATCTTGGCCGTTGATTCATCAGTGAGAAGAATATAAGAAGAGACTTGAGGGTCATTTGGAAATTAAGTCGGGGACATTCTCAGTACTCGAAGGAAATTGATTCTGAAGCAAGAGAATTCGATTTCAGTGGGTGAGATTGTAGAGGCAGGGTTGCAGAAGCAGAAGGAGGAGGGAGAAGTCAGTTATCGGGAAGCGTAAGTTAGGAGGATGAAGGGAAGGGTGAGCTAATCAGCAGCCATAACCTGTCCACGCAGAATCATGCAGTCCAGGGAGAGACTGCGCAGAGCTCTCACACTAGATGATGCAGAGGGTGAAGGTCACCCCGAGGGTCTGAAATTTGTCTAGAGGCTCCAGAAAATTCAGTGAGGTGTTTGCAAATTGAGCCAGGTAGTGAGCCAAACCTTGGCTTGATGGGGGTTACTGAAGTTTCTTCAGAACTATATCTTGAGGTCACAGGATAAGTTCCGATGCTTTTTGATCTGCTGCTGGAATGACAACTGACAGATGATAGAGGTGAGGAGGGTAGATTTTTCCATATCGGCCCAGATTGATGTTTATTTTGTGACTGGGTTGTTGGCTCGTGGGGAGGATTTACCTTATCCACTGCCAGCTGGGCTTGTGGAGATTCGCCGATGGGCGGAGACTTAAGCCCAATGTAGGCCCAACGCTATTGAGGGTTGTATCTGAGTGTCTTCCATTCTAGATTTCACTGAGCGAATTGATTTTTCTATGATCATTCGGTTAGCAAGGTCAGTTTCAGCCCATAGAGTATCAAGGCCTCAGATAGCGGTCCTCTCGTAGTTGCAGGCGTATCATTTTTTTGACTGTGCTCGATTTGTTTATAGGGGTATGACGTCCTAGCTCACGCAGGTGAAGCATGGCGAGCTTCGATGTTTTTTCTATGCTAGCATTTTGTGTAGTATCATGTACGAGAGGGTGGTTATGCTTCGACCCTTTCTAGCAGTCGCGCCAGGGCTTGCCAAGGACCCACGCATACGACGATGGGAGCCCGTGATGCCACGAGCCGATGGTGGAGCTGCGGGCGTTACTGGAACGCCACCGTGGAGGGTTGGTTTAACTCCAGCCCTCAATTGATTTTGGAGTATCCATACCATGGTGTGGACTTTCCGGGGGGATCCAGACATGGGTCTTCCTCCTGGTGATGCATGGGGACTAGCAGGTACGAGATTTGTTTTTTCCGCATTTCTGTATTTTTTACATGTATATATATGTGTTTTATATGACAACATTGATACCATGCTTGTTTACTTGAAGATGTGGGGCCTCAGGGACGACCATTAGCCTACTTGGTAGGAAATGACCCGAGACATATGGGTGTCGCGCCCCAGAGAATGAGAGATGCGAGACCTCCTCCTAGGCCTGGACGACCGGTGTAGGAGCACCGGTTGGAGATTGGTGGACCCTTCGGGCAAGGTAGCAGTGTGGTAGCAGTTGGGAACTCTGAGTGATGGCGCGAGCGTGCTGAGGCAACAAGGGCTCGAATAGTAGCAGCTGAGGCCCAACTGTGATAGTACCGAGACACTTGGGGTAGGGTAGAGTCCCTGACTCGAGAGATGCCAAATAGGGGCTGGGATGATTTGGCAGAGATCGTGGTGGAGACGACGATGGCACATGAGCGGGCGGATCGGCCATCATTGCGCTGCATAGCTTTGGTGGTTGCCACAAATGGCCCCATTTTGGCTCCAGGTGCAGATATTGGTCCACGAGACTAGGAGCAAGGGCTTCAACCCTAGATTTGTTTGTATTTACCGGGCAAACACCCAGTATGAGGATGCTCCCCTGCTTTTTGATGACATATTTTTTGCCTGGTTATGATGATACATTAATCTATTATTAATGTATTAACATTCCCCGTACCTCCCTCCTAAGATTCCTGGCAAGTGTGACACAAAGTATCTCCTAGTAGTATGAAGCCTGTCCATCCAACGTTTTCTGATGGTCCATAATCCCCATTCCATCTGGCAGTTCCACGATCTCTGCTTAAAGGTGAAAGGGAAAACCCCCTCTCTCGGCTACTGGACTATCTCGTCCCACAGCATGAGAAGCTCCGAAAAGTTCTCGGCTAATTGACCCCATCCCATCTGGCCTTGCCTGATAAGAGAAGGTCTGTGTACCTCCTCCTATCCTCCTAAGGTAATAAGTAAGTTAATGATATAGGTATAAGAGTTCTAGGTAATAAGGTCATATCGGAGGATCATGGAGTGTCAGAAACCACTCATGCAGAGCCATCCACTAGACATGGTAGGAGGCGCACCACAGAGGCTGACAGATTTAGACTTGATGTGGCAAAACATGTAGGAGAACCTACATCACAGTGCAAACAGAGACAGTCACTAGACAGGGCACAGATCATGAAGTTTGATCACATACGAGCTACAGGAGCCCTTAATGACAGTAGCAGGATGACTGGAGTCAGTTAGTGCGAGGGATGATGGGGCAACATTGGCAGAGTTAGAACGCTGATATCTCAGCTGCTGAGACTGTTGTGCTATTACGATATTAATCAATCTGATACGGGTAGGACTGGGGTAGTTGTGGGCAATAAAAGTTTTGCATACGTATTGCCACGTAACATGACCGTATCCAACTGGTTCTTTAGCTACTGAGTCAACTGCTTATGCTTCTGTTGCTTCAACTGAATAAACTGGGTTTACCACCGCCTCTTTGTATGCCTCCTAGGCCTGCCTACCTTTCGGGTTCATTTCAATCCATCCATCCATCACTCAATGTGGTAAACCCATTGAGTATTATGATAATAGAACATTTCACATTCATCAATTAAGTATTATGATAATAAACTTTTAATTCTGAAGTTTCATCAATCAAAGTTATACAATTATGGGACTCATTTTCTGTATACTTGGACACATATATTTTTTGATATATATATGCGCGATGTATTTTGACGGCTCTCATGATGTGTACATGTTGATACTTTATGGTGTATTTCATGTTTTGTTATTTATATGTTTTTTTGTATATATGCGATGGATAATGATGCTTTTATGGTCGATGATATAGATGTGATGCTTTCTAGTCTAGGATTTGGTTAGCTATGTGATTTTGATCTCTTGGGATATGCGTAAACTATGTTGCCAAGAAACGTGGGGACGGGGACGGGGACGAGGACAGGGACGGGTGCACCATTTTTTGAAACAGGCTGCATGGGTTCGTCGGGGGTATATATATATATATGTGAATTTGTACAGCTAAAATATTTATGATTTAAACTTTAAAGATTTAAACATGCACATCATTGAACATTGAACATTTACATTGAAATATCAAAATTTCTTGTTTGATATCAAGTAAAAATTGGAGTTTACACATTCTTGTAAATTTGGCCCCAAGCCAATTTTGCCCAAAACTTTGGTAGGGAAAGAGAAGGCCAAAAGTTACATTCTTGGCATAAAATGTAAAAAAAAAACACAGTTAATAGAGTGATTAGAAAAGCAAGTGATGTCGGTTGGCCATGAGAGAATGTGGAGATTACACTATAAAAACAAGAGTTTGGAATCACAGTATATGGTAGTGGAATGTTTATTGTGTTTTCTTCAAGATTCTAATACTCATCATAAGGAAGCTTGACATCATAAGTCGATTTACTATTTAGAATTAAATTTTAATTTACTAATTTTGTTATGCAAACAGTGAAGTTTGAACACACAAAAAATAGAATTAATTCATGCCGCAAGGTGAATCTTCAAGAGCTACGTGTGAATCTTTAAGCAGGGATTGCATCTCTATGAATTGCACCTCCGTGGGAACCTCCAGTCACCGGCACACACACCAACGAATGCCCCGAACACAGCAGGGAATGCTCGTTGTCTCAATAGTCAAACCAAATGGTTGTTATCTCAAATGGAATGTCGTAGCCGAAAAGTGAAGCGATTTTAGGTTTTACGGGTTATGTATTCACCTTTTGAACTTCCACGATTTTTTTTATATTTAAATTTTTATTTAAATCGTTAAACAAAGAACCCTAAAGAACCCAATTTTGGGGTTCCAAGTACCTTTAATGCCAAAAGCACCCAATTTTTTTTAACGAAGAACCTGGTTCTTATGGGTTCATTTCGGAAGAACTCGTACACGAATCTAGTTCTTGGGTTCGAGAACCCCACCCCTGGGTTCGGGTACCCATGCAACATAGTGCGTAAATGTGATGTGATCAAAACTTCAGGCTAATCTTTGTGCATGACACATGTAGGTATTTCCTAAAGAGGCGTGGATCACTTACCTGAAAGGTTTGATTTAACTGTGATATAACCAGCAGGGAATCAAGGAAGACATGCAGATGGTAGATACCTTGGAGGAAGGCATCTACTAAAAGGCCAATGACAACATCATATTCAACTTGATAGTTGGTGGCTGACCCGATACATAGTCCATTAGTGAGGCAAGGTGTCTGATCAGGAGAGTATATGGCCCAGGCTGCAGCAATAAGGTTTTGCGACCATCGAGAGGCACCATCAGCAAATCCGTAATGATATATTGGCGGACGATCCATCTGCGACACAGGATGAGAGAGTGTTTTTAGAGCAAATCCATGATGAGGTGATCATCATAAAATATTAGTTATGGTGCATACATATTTATTCTAGGGTACTGTGGCTTTTCTTTATGGGTGAAATTTTTTGAGATAGAGTCCATTAACGGGATTTCTTAGGCATTTCCCATTGGGCTTTCATAAAATATATTCCCCCTTGAGGAGGCAATGTTAGACTATATATGGACCCTTCCATAATGTCCTGAACTTCCCAGGGCCTAAAGCTTCTTGGGTGACATCATTGCGGAGGACTAATTCTCACTCAGTGAATGATCGAGGGATGATGTTGCTGTCAAACAAGGCTTTGACCCTCTTTTTTGTAGAAATTTCTGAATCTTAATTCTTATGTAGAAATTATTTCTGTTAATCTGGTTAAGCTTCTCCTACTTATACAAGTTATCAAATGAATAAATTCAAGTTAACATCAGAGCAAAAAACATGACAAATCTCTACCAATTCAGATCTAGAATAAGCACATGCACGCATAGACAAAGTGACACAGTTATTTCTGGACAAACTGTCCCCGGAAAAACCCAATGTGGGAAAACCGGTCTCTGGCTGCTGGAGGGCTCTATTATTAAGAATATTTCTGAATACACAACTCTGGGTTCCAGATCTGGAAAACCCTACAGAAAAAACTCTAGATCTGCAACACCTGGCTGATCTAAGACCAACAATACTGACTGATCCACACCCTCAAACGAGATTTACAGAACTCAGCCAGATATAGGCCTAGAAACCTCAGATCTGCCCTTGAAAGACACTGCGTCAGCCTCTGAAGGCCTCCAAATGCTCAGCGCTGTCACTGGAAGGTACTGCGTTACCCCAGACTGGGTGACGCAGTCACTACGCTGCACCTAAGGGTCTCTGCGTAATCCCTGAAGGGTTTCCTGAAAATCATGTCGTCCTTGCTGCTGCTGCTGCTGCCTTCCTCTGCACTGTCTTTCCTGATCTCTTCTCTGCTTCTTGTGTATTCTAGACCCGGGGATCAGATCATCCCCTTGGTCTAAATTCTCCTCTCTGTAACTGAAACACTTGGGAATTCTTAGCAACCTCTCCCTAGAATCTCAGCTTAGCTTCAGTGCTCTACCTCTGTGTGTCTTTACAAATGACCCCAAGCCTTTCCTTTATACTTTTCTCGTTGACAAATCAACGACCAAGATTAAATCTTTAATTAAAAGAAAGCTTGATCCGTGTGACTTAAGACAATTTCATCACATGTTTAATTAAATTCACTTTAATTATTTTATTTTCCTAATTTTTAACTTAGGAAATACTTCAAAATAATTAATTAATTTAATATCTCCTAACTAGATGAAATTTCCCAAATCCATTTCTAGGTCTCATAGATAAGGTGAACTCTAGTCCTTCCTCAAAATTTGGGACCTAGAGCAAAACTGATGCTACCCCAAATACACAAAATCTCAACACTCCCTCTTAGCATTAAGGGTTTGCTCTAGCAATAAATCACATTTATGCATTACATGATTTTGGCTACTGGGTCTGTGCTGCTGAAGCTTGGCCTCTTGCCACTCAACCCTGCAACACTCTCGAAAAGGCAGAGAGCGTTTTTGACAGCGCAGGCAGCGCGCTCCCTATGCGCTCCCAAAACGCTCCCGCTCAAAACGCGCTTTGGGAGCGGGTTCGAGGGGGAGGGATGCTTCTCGCAACCCTGGTTTGAATTGACTGGGAGAGAACTCTGTGTATGTTGTAACGAACTTGGTAGAAGATTCTACATATGGTAGAACGTCGTCAAGGGTGGTCACTGGCTTCTTCTCGTAATATGTGAGTTTGTCAATAGTAACGACTTTCCCTTCATGGGGAAACATCATTACTCTAAATACAGAGGATGCTACCGCAGTCGTTGCGTACATATAACTCCGACCAAGAAGGATGTTATAATCCATCTGTGCATCCAAGACTTCAATGTCAATGAGTACAGTCTTGTTGGCGAAATGTACTCATACGTCTTGGAATAGACCTACAGGGGTAGAAGGGCGCCCCTCATATGCTCTAAGCATAATGTCGGATTGTTTGAGTTCCGAAGATCCTAATTTTTGCCAAACCGTTTTAAACATTATACATGTGCACGCTCCTTCGTCCACGATGCAACAATGAATGGTGATGTTTTGGATCGAAACCAGAATTTGAAAGGCGAATAGAGAAGGGAGTTGTGGGCTCGCTTTGTCTGGGTCAAAAACCATTAAGCGAGAATCAAAAGGGTCGATTGCTCCCAATGCAGAAAGTAGGTCTTTCCTTTGGGCTGGGCAGGATTGCAGGATTTCTAATGCTGACATAGCTGAAGGAGCTTGAGCCAAGTCATCGATTATGTTGTAGCTATGAGCAGCCTTTGAATTATGTCCTGTGTGCCTCAAGGGACCTTTTACCATTTTTGGCATGGTTTCTACAGGTATTCGAAGAATGGTCAATGGTCCTATAGGCATGGTCGCGCTTGAGGTGGATGGGTTGGTCTCTGGGGGAGCTTCATAATTTCTATTTCGCGTTTGCAGGAAAATTTCTTCTCCTGCCATGAAAATATCGCGATTAGAGTTGTTATGGGGGTTCCCTCCATGGGTATTTTGCCAGGGTGGTTGATATTGTTGAGTATTAATCACTCCCTGATGGGGGAAAGGTTCCTGCATTACTGTAGTTTGTTGGTTTTGCCCACCTTGTTCCCTATTTTCTTGAATTCTTATTAACTCAGGGAGTTGAGGACAGTGGTGGGTATTATTAGTGTTTGTCAGTGTTGTTAGTCACCAGTGATCAAATTATGCTCTTTCATATGGTTGATAGGGTCCTAGGGTAAATTTTTATAGTTCCAATAGGTTTTCAAATAAAAATTTGATCATTGGTTAGTCTACCTAGGTCATTACTACTCCTTTCATTTTCATGGTCAATAAACATCATCATGGTCAGGTCATTGTTCTTTGGGAGAGTGTCTTGGTCATCTTGGTCATCATTCAGCTTATCTTTCCATGTAGTGTCATCATTAGGTCATGTTGTCAAAATCATAAAATTAGGTCATGTCATCATCAAATTCACCATTTCAAGTAGTAATAAAGAAAAGTGATCAATAATGATTTCTAAAGTTCATTTGTATCTCTATTAAGATGTAAATATATGTTATAAGGTTCCAAAGCTGCAATGCACAAGCAATTAATTCAATTGATGAAAAGACAAGGTGGGGCCACGTCACCACCAAGGAGAAAAATCGATTTCCAACCTTTTAAAAGACGAACCAAGCATGTCATTTGCTCATTTCAACTTCATGAGACATCATTTTGTCACCAAGGAGCTTGCCACCCTCTGAAAACCAATTTCATGCCTGGGAAAGCTACGTTTTCTCGCTGCGCTGTGCATTTCACTGGCTGCGCTGCACTTTTCTCAAGATTGCTGCGTTTTCCTTCAAGAAGGAAAATCTCTCTCCTCGAGTGGTTTCTTCATCAAGGGCAGGTTCCAACACATCAAAGCAAGTAAGTGGGTCACCATCCACCTCTCTTTCATTTCATTTCATGCTTAACAACTCAGAAATCCCCTCTCCTAGTTTTTGTTGTGTTTTTGGTCAAACAAGTTTCTTTGGTCCATTTTGTTGAGAAAAACCCTCAAATTCATGCTCACTAACCCTCCCCCAGCTTCCATATACCTTCCTTGACACTTTCCCTCATCCCTTACCCTCATTTTCTTCATTTCCCTACAAATCCTAGCGTACACTACACTTTCTTAGGCTAGGACTGTGTTTTGCCCTTTTTCACCCCTTCCCCTCACTCATTTCCCAAAATTCCACCTCCCTACACTCCCTAATATCTATCCCTACCCCTTAAATTTTCCCAAGAATTTAGGCACCTTCAAACCCCTTCATCCCCCTCCATTCCTAAAACTGCCCAAAATCCCCCGTTTTCCTACACTAAAACCCTAATTTTCCCTCCTAGTGATCTAGGGTTTCTCATGGATTCAGAGACCACTGAGCAAAGGAGGCATAAGGGAGGTGAAATCGTAAGATATGAACCCACTAGAGTGTAGGATATCATGGCTGCACCATTTCTCAAGAAATCATTCCAAGATGCAGGTTGCCTTGCTTTTTGTCAAAAGATTGAAGAGTTTGGTTTCAATGATAAGCTTACAAGCACCTTTGCCACTAGTTTGAGGAGGGATAAGGTGACCATTGCAAGGGTTGTGTTTACTGTTTCAGCAGAGGCCATTGCCATAGCCACTGGGATTCCAAATCATGGAGAGCTTTGGTTCAAAAGAAGAGACCTAGATATTGAAAATTACAAGATGTTTTTGAAGTCTCCATACAAAGCTTCTCCAAAACACATTTTTCCATTCAGATACTTGCTTCACAAATATGCCCCTCTCATGAAGATGATCATGAAACATTTCACATGTGAGGGTATGTTCAAAAGGTTATATCAGTACCATGTTAGATTACTGATGCATTTCCCCAGCGTTAAGGTTCTCAACCTACCTCACTATCTCCATAGAAGCATGGTCAAAATGGCAGAGAAGGTACATAGCAAAGGGCAAGATCATCATGCTAGCTTGTTCCATCATGGCTTGGAGAAAATCATTGTTTGTCATTAGATCACATAGATCAACTTGTCTTGGGATGGATTCATGCATTCAACTTCACTTTTGAGTACCCCAACTCAATCAAGCAGTCATTCTACACCATTGACTTCACGAAGGCAACAAGAAGTAGGTTCCACAAGAAAAACTGTCACAAGAACACCTATGGCTGAGGTGACTAAGACATACACTACAGGAAAGAAGTTGATGTTTGCTCCTGCCAGTTTGGAAAGGGCCCAACCTACATCAATGGAAAAAGAGACATTAGCACATCCACATGAAGCACCATTGCAAGAGGAAGAACAAGTACACTTTGACACTGACATGGTAGATTTAGAAGTGCATGAGGAGGACAAATCATTAGAGAAGATCATTAAAGATAAGGAAGCTGAGATTAGAGAGCTAAAGGACAAGTTATCAAAGGAAAACTTCATGATCACATTTCTTCAGCAGGAGAACAAACAACTCCAAGTCAAACAACTTTTGCTTAGCAAGCCCAAGGCAGATTTGGAGAAGGATGGTGGCAAAGGTAAATCAGTGGTTGATGTGGATGAACTTGAAGATCAGGAAGAGCAAGTCAAACCAAGGAGGCCAAGAACAAGAGGTCTCAAGAGGCAACAAGAGCAAGAAATTGAACCTTCTCGAACACTAGGTTAAGAAAACTTTGATGACCTAATTGCAGTAGAAATTGAGCAAGATAAGGAGTTTTGGCTTGATAAGGTGAATTGTCACTTGGAGGAGCTTCTTGAGAAGGCTAACATGAACAATAATCTTCAAAGGCACATGGCCATGCACTATTGCAGAAGGAACATGATCTCTCAAATCAGAATCAAGCAATTGAAGAAGAAATTGAGGCAAACCCTAATGAAGCAAAAGGAGAAAGACAAACTTGATTTTTTGGTTGAGGCCTCCCTTATAGCCTAACACATCATCTTCTAACTTCATGGGGCAAGTTTGGGCAATTTTTGATCAAAGTTTGTAAAGTTTTGAAATTTTGGTGTTTTTTGGCTTAAACAAGAAAATGCAAAGAGGCCAAGGCGCTGCACTTTTCCCTTAGAGGTCCAAATGACTTAAACTCCACATCAATGGATAAATATTGCCCTGCATATCTCAACTATCCGCTTTTTGTGCCATGTCAGCATCCAGGCTAGGAGAAAAATGCAAAAAACATGCAAAAAACTCACTTTCTGCCACCTTTTTGACCAAGGAAGACAGGTGGTTCCCTAAGGCTTTGATCTTTGGCCTAGGGAAAAGTGTCCAAAAGAATTTAACTTTTTCTCCTGAAGTGACTTTATAAGTTGTAAAGTCAAATCTAATTTAAAAGTGACTTTAAGTGATAAAGTTACTAAGTCTAATTTTAAAGTGACTTTAATAAAGTCAATGTGAAATTAGAAAGTGAAAAATGACTTTGGAAATAAATGACTAAGAGGGTCTTTATTAAAGTGGGGTGAAATAAAAAATAGAAAGTGAGATTTAAATGCACATTTAATTTCAGCCATAGATCTAAAGCTATCTCAGCCATTGGATTTAGGGATTCTCCAAAAGTCACTTAGGGTTAGGTTAAAGGAGGAAAAGAGGGAAAATATCATTTAGTCTTTCATGAGCAGATTGAGAGAGGAGGAGAGAAAGCAAATGAGACATTTTCTGAGCAGAGAAGAGAAGGAGAGACAACACCATTTTAACAAATCCGTACAACAAAGCAAGAGCATGGTTTTCAAGGCAAGAGGCACGAAAATCGAGGAAGGTAGAACATCATTTATTGTTTCTATATTGGCACACATTTCTAGGTCCATACATCAGCAAGGAGGCACTGTTTTGAGGTCCGTACAACAGCAGCAACACAGACACCAAAGTCCGTATAGCAGTCGTACAACACAGAAATCGAGGCAGCTGTTCAACACAGATTTCAAGGAAGACGTACATCACAATTTTCGAGGAGGTTGTACAACTGTCCGACACAGTTTTCTAGGCTGTTTGTACAACATTTAAGGTTGTACATTTCTCTGTAATTTTCTATTTTGTGTTGGCACGAAAATCGAGGTGGAGTACAAACACGATTTTTGAGATAAGTACATTTATGTGGTTGCTGGAATTTTTGCTATACTTTCCATTTCTCTGTAAAAGCAATATTCAGAAATAAAGAGAATTTTTTGAACTGGTTTTCCCCAAGAGTTGTAGGGGGTTTTTCCTGGGTCATATTGACCAAAAATCAGCGTGTCAATTTTCTGTGTGTGGCTGAAAATATTTCCGTGTTCTTATTTTTGCAATTTTCAGCACTTAGAAATTTCCAGAATTTGTGTTTTCAGAAAAAATTTATTTTTTCCAGCTTGTTGAATGTATGGTTATGGGAATGGGCATTTACTATATGGGAGTAGTAAGGAGAAACTGAAAACCAGAGTGGGTCACAAAATTTCTACAAGGAAGGCAATCAAAAGTGCCCTGCAAGATGGCGATGCGCTTTTCCTTGTTGGCGATGCGCTTTTCCTTGTTGGTGCTGCGATTTTCCCTGAAGGTCAATTTTTCGAGTTTCTTTAGTCAAATTTGGTTTTCCATGATTTAGTTCCTCTTGTTTTGAGTTGACCTGATGTATATGAATATAATTGGGCTTTTAAATGTCATTTTGATGTAATTTTGAAGATCATTAATGATGGGTAGATTAGTTAAAGGCTAAAAGGAGAGTTTGTTTTAACCTCCCTAGTATCAGGTTTTGGTTGGAGAATTTTGTGTAAACTGATCCTATCTTGAGGGATTCGACCTGCTGAGAGAGGGGACGATGGTGTTGGTCTATATGTATCTAGTTTTAAGTCAGAATTAAGGTTGGACATTAGAGAGTAGAAGGCTTGGAGCTTTGTATACAATTGATATTTGCAGAAATACAAGTTTAGTTGCAGCTATTATATAGGGATTCATGTGGTATGATTTTGTGGCAGTGTTTTTCTTCTGTAATTCACTTTTATGTAGAAATTTTATAACCCACTCCTGTTTTCAGTTTCTCCTTATTTCTCCCATAAAATTAAATGCCCATTCCCATAACCATACATTCAACACGCTAGAAAAAATAAATATTTTCTGAAAACACAAATTTTGGAAATTTCATAGTGCTGAAAATGCAGAAATAAAAACTCAGAAAATAAATCAGCCACACACAGAAATTTGACACGCTGATTTTTGGACAATATGACCCTGGAAAAACCCCCTACAACTCTTGGGGAAAACCAGTTCGAAAGCTTCTCTTTATTTCTGAATATGCTTTTACAGTGAACAGAAAAACACAATAAAAATTACAGCAAACACAAAACTCACTTATCTCGATTTCCGTGCCAAGTTTCCACCTTAAAAATCGTGCCAACAACAAACAAACAATTATAGTAAAAATTACAGCATTAAATGTTGTACTTGCTACCTTGAAATGCATGCCAGATTCTGCCTATACGGAACTGTACGGACATGTACAACAGTGCCTCGATTTCCATGCCTTGAAAAGCTGCCTCAAAAATCGTGCCCTTGACTACTGAATCTGCTCCTTGAAAACAACACTGTACCTTGCCTCGAAAAGCATCCAAACAGTGCTGTATGGTTTCTGTCTTGGTAACTGTGCCAAATAAATGCTGCCGTCCGAAAATACTGCTTTGGGAAATGTGCCAAGCTGTTGTATGGATTTGCTGTGTATCTTTGCTGCTCTCCCTCTGCTTCATAAATTTCTCCTTTGCTTTCTCTCCTCCTCTCTCAATCTGTTCATGAAAGAATGAATGATCTTTTCCCTCTTTTCCTCCTTTAACCTAACCTTAAGTGACTTTTGGGGAATCCCTAAATCCAATGTCTGAGATAGCTTTAGATCTAGGGCTGAGATTAAATGTGTATTTAAATCTCACTTTCTATTTTTTAATTCACCCCACTTTAATAAAGACCCTCTTAGTGATTTATTTCCAAAGTCACTTTTCACTTTCTAATTTCACATTGACTTTATTAAAGTCACTTTAAAATTAGAGTTAGTAACTTTATCACTTAAAGTCACTTTTAAATTAGATTTAACTTTATAACTTATAAAGTCACTTCAGGAGAAAAAGTGAAATACATTTGGACACTTTTCCATAGGCCAAAGATCAAAACCTTAAGGAACCACCTATCCTTCGGTACCAAATTTCAACATTTTATGAATGATTAGTTCATCTTCTTTCCATATCTATGATTTTAGTGATCTTCGTATAAGATGTTAAACATAATTATTTAAGCTTATGCTCCGTTTTGGTAGGAATTTCATGTTTATGTTGTTCATATACTGATAAATGAACTCATGCTTGTCATGCTCATTCTGATCCTTTGCTTTTCCACTCTACACTACAATTGACAACCTTAAAGTGCCATTGAACATACCTGTCATGCCCCTTTGTATCCCTACAACTGCAATCTTTTAGATTCGACCTAGTTTCCTTGGCCTCTCCTCTTGATCCAACAAAAAACCAAAATTTTGAAAAGCGTAGAGCTCAGACCTAGCCTAATATCTTTACCGTTCTCGAGTCATCTTTTGGCTGCAAGATCACAAAGAGAGCCCTCTCTGATTTGGTAGGGCTAGCTACCAAATCCTAAGTGGTTCAATGTTACCTCCTTCGATTTCCATTCTCAACCTTGGGACAATATGGAGGATAACATTTTTGGTGCCGTTGCCGGGGAACGAAAGATTACACCTTCCCTGTGATTTCACGACAAATTCATTGAGATCTAGAGATGTGGGTGACAAGACATAGTTTTCAAGAAGGCTGATTCGAAATTTGCAGAAGCAAAGTGTAGCTTTCAGAACTGGCTCCCAAGAAGAAGTTCACAAGATCAAACTCTGATCCAAATCCACCATCTCTGGTTGAAGACCTTGAGAGAATTCTGAAGAAGCAAAGATCACAACTCCAGCAAGTTGAGTCAAGTTCACCATCACTGATAAGATCTATTTCACTTCCTGCTGATTTGACCACTTTACAAGATTTACCTTTCAACATCAAGTTTGAGCTTTCATTGTTCCGAGCTAAATTTGAAACTTCACTTTCAGAAATAGTATATGATCCTATAAAAGTTGAATTGAGCCCACCATCTTTAGAGTCTACATTTGAAACTGATAGGAAGGTTTGGTCACAATTCCACAAGCTTAAAAAATTAGCCAATAACTTGCAGTACACCTCCGAGACAGCCTATATTCAGTATCAGCAAGAAAGTTTGTTTTTTGCCTCATCCTTACCTTCATCATCTCATTCAGCTACTGCAACATCTTCAAGACCTTATTCATTACTTCCTCCTCAAACACCTTCTCAAACAACACCTCCTATTGTCACCCCTACACCATCATCTGTAGCATTCATGGCGAGATTTGGCCCTTTAATCCTTCCTGCTCAACTCACTGCTTTACCTCAAGGGTATGGTTAAAGGCTCCCTCTGTTTGATGGGACAATAGAGGTTACAACCCTGCAACATATGGTGAAGGTTACTGATTTCATCGATCTTGAAGAGATCGACAACGATAATGCAAAGATGAGGGTAATTGCCCAAATTTTTTCAGGAGATGTGAATACATGGTTTCGTAATCTAGCTCCAAATTCAGTTGCAAATCCACAATAGTTGACTGATTTGTTTTTAGCCAAATGGGAAGAAAAGAAGAATCCACTTCAGATTTTTGCTGAATATGATGCTTTGAGAAGGCATCCCAATGAGTCTGTCCAAGATTTCACTACCTGTTTCAACAAGATATATAATTCAATTCCAAATAACATCAAGCCTCCTCCTGGCTTGGCTTTGGTACATTATCCGGATGACTTCGATCTCGACATGGCTTATCAGCTGAGGGAAAGAAGTCCTACAACTCTCGAAGAGATGAAAAGAAATGCAAAGAAATGCAGTGAGTGCGGAGGCGAATTTGTTGATTAAAGAAGTTGAAAATGAAGACAGAAAGAAGGGTAAAAATTAAAGAGGAGCCATCTACTTCTTCAGATGGTAAGCTGGACTCTTTGATTAGAACTATGGAGAAAATGATGGATAGGATGACAGTATCAAATAGGCAAGCAAAAAATCAGATCCGGAATCCTAATTGCCGAGGACAATAACAACAACAACCTCAGCTTAGGTTCAAGAAAAGAGAGTAGAAAGGTCAGGATCAACAAGCACAACGACAAATTAGAACACCACTTCAACAAAACTATGCTCAGGCAATTGAGGAAGAAGGTGAGATTCTTGAAGAGAATCATCTTTTCGATAATGATGGGCAGCCTATTTTCTTAACGGAAGTTGAAGAATACACTCAAGAACTTGAGGTTGATCAATCTCATGATCAAAAATTTGTCCCTTCAAATGTTGATATGATAGCAACAGAGATGGAAGATTATTAGAGAGGTTTCCAAAATGCCCTTAGCTCTATGCAAAGGCAATATACTTTGAGAAACAAAAACGTTCCTGTTGTCGCACAAAATGTCTAGGCACCGCGACAATGGCTTAGATTGGAGGCTATCACCCTGATCTCCAATCTATCTATCTAAGTTGTTTCCTTGCAAGTTAAGGGAGGTAGACCCTAACGTTAATGAAGAAGGAGAAATGGTTGAGAACCAACCAATTCAGGAGAGACAGCTAGATGATCAAGTACTTGTTAAGACTAACGAGTTTTTACAAATCCAATTAGATTTGAAACTTTAAAACCAGTGCCTTGTGGAGTCAAAATATCCCGTTATGAAATTAAAGCCAAGTAATTGATATGTAACTGTTGCTATGAAAAATCAATCTACCACAATGATATTCAATAAAACACCTTCACAATTATGTATTAACAATGTTCGATAAAGACATGCAATTTATCATCACTCGAAATATTCCCAAAGTTGACTTACACAATTAATCACTGGTTTGAAGTAATTTAAAACCACAATTAAAGCTCATTAAACGATCATCAACCACAACTAAACATAAAAATACTTTGAACCAACAATTTAAATTTGAAACAAAAAATATTTCATGAGGGTACCATCGAATTTAAATGCTAGATATTTCCAATATTTTGGAATTTACGATATTCCAAATAATTCCAATTCAGAAATCTATAGTCAAACTTTTGATAGAAAGAAATTTAAAGCTCACCTTGACTATGTAAAATTTTTAAATTTTTTGAGAAATTTCTAAAGTTAAAAATTTAATACTTCTTTTTTTTTCCCTTTTTTTTTAAAAATTTAATGAAACTAAAAAATATAAAAAAATGAAATATATATATACAACTAAATTTAAAGTCCAATTTTTTTTTTTTTTTTAATTTATTTATTAAAGTTCCAAAAGTTTCTAAAATCTAAAATTTACAATTAAGAACTAAAACTAAAGTCTAATTAAATAAAAATTAAAATCTAAAGTTAAAAATATCTAAAATCTAAAGCAAGGTTTTACAAAATCTAAAAAATTTATGACTAAAATTGAATCCAATCAAAAAATTTTAAAACTAAAACTAAAACTAACTGAAAAAAAAAAAAAAATCGAAAATATGAAATAGAGATTTGGATCTGGTTTAAGCTTGGTTTTATGCAGGCGAGAGGAAGGCATGTACGAATGACAAGGAAGAAGGAAAAGGAAATGACGACGACGACAACGTGAGGAGGATGCCGGCTGAGACAGTGAAGGCGTAAAGGTTGAGCGAGGACGACAATCGAGGGTAGCGAAGAAATGGGCAGCGAGGGCGTGAGGCTGTGCGTGAGCAGAGCAGGTAGCGAATGACGCAAGTTGAGAAGATAGGCCTGAGGGAGAGCTCAACAACAAGCGTGGAATGCGTGGAGAAAGAGAGGGTGAAAAGGCAGCGTACAGGGATCGGATGCAGAGAGAACAACGACAGATACTTGGCTAGTGGAGGAGAGAAAGGAATGAGAGGGGGCAACAACGGATTTGTTTAGGCACGACTAGCATTCATGAAATTTTTTTCTCACCCAGCAATTAAAATTTTGCCAATATAGCTCAGATTTTCAAAATATTGATTTGGATGCACCTGAGATTTACACTTTTGAGGCAAAATAACACTCAGATATGCTAGCAGAAATGATCCTGAAGCCAGATCTTACCCTCCAGGGCCTAGATCTGGCTCAAATCTAAATTTTTTTTTTGAGAATCTCCCTGTAAAACCTGCACAAAACCAGAAAAACGAGGAATCCAAACCCAAAACTATGCACATAAAATAAACCCTTACACCCTAGCGAAAATTTGCAGAATTTACAGTGCTATTTTACAGATAAAAAACCCTCATGGCCATATTTAAAACCTTTTTGCACAATTAATAAAAAAACGAAATTAAGAGAGGCACAAGCCCAAGAAGACCCTGCAAGAACAAAATTTCATAAGATAACTTTGGGAATTAGGAAACAATGAGATTTTTCAGATTTTCTGATATTTGAGAGTCGGCTAGTCTAACTGAAGACTTCCCCGAATGCTCAGATCTTAAAATGATCTCTGCACACTTAGATCCGAAATTTAGATTGATAGAGATTTAAAAATAAACATGAGACTTTTCAGAAAAATAGATAACTTATATTTTAGTTAAATCAAAATGCAATTTTAGAAACCTAGAAAACTGCACAAGATACTTGTATGCAGATTAATCCATAAAGGCCATCAACCATCAAATGCTACTAGAAGTAGCAAAGTTTAGAGACAATATAACCACATAGATCTGGAAAAGGGACATCGAAGTTTGTAACCCCAAAGTCTTTATGCTTTATTCATCAAAGAATTACAAGAGCTTCCAAGAACAAGTGCACGATTCAAAGATCGGATGATTGAAAGACTGACAAAGACCTCTAATTTATAAGATAAAATCTCCAATGGCTAGTTCGGTTGATCCATGTCAAAGTAATCTCGACCGTCGAAAAAGATTTAAACATCTTTTAATTTGAATCGTCGAAATTATAATTTTGAGGAAATTCGAATTTATCATTTAATTTATTTTTAATTAACTCAAAAATTATATTTTTGAGTTAATTACCTCAAAATTTTGACTTTGACCTAACCACCAAGGCCCAAGGGTCCAAAATTTCTTGAAATTCTCAATATTCCCTTGGCTTGTGACCCTTAAAAATTTATTTTTTAAGGAACCACGAATTTTGCCTTTGAAGAGTTTTAAAGCACCTAGGACTTAAAATTAATTAAATTTATGGCTTAGGATTTTTAATTAATTTGGTCAGAAAATTTAATTAAATGACTGAGAGGGGTTTTAATTATTTTTCCAACCCTCTTTACATAAGATAAAAACATTTAGACACATAAAGAGAAATACCCATTCGTATAGACCCTCAAATATCTACCCAATTCTGCGACTCAAAACATGATCTAGTAGACCAAATAGCTTGTAATAAAATAATCTAGCCAATTAGCTAGGATTATTCCCAAACTACTTTTACAAAGACTCGATAGAAAACACTAGGACTCACTTAGCATCGTGATGACAAAATCCACCCTAGCTTTGGGGTGAAGCTGGAGGGGAAAATTCTGCCGATCACTTGTGTCGAGAAACACAAGTGAATCAGTGAGACAAAAAACCTCCTAGGATAGAGATCATCACCAAAATACTAGGCTTACCTAGGTTGTTACATACATGGTGGTTTTACTTATATCATTTACATAATAAATATGCAGAATGGGTTTACATCATTCATAAAACTGTCGACTGTTGATGAAATCTGAATGGCGTGAACACCTCAAACATGATGCATCCCATTTGAAAAAATGGGGGTGTACTGCTATGGGGTCGTTGACAAATTGTGGTCAACACCTGGCTCTGTTTGGGGACACGTTGCTTCATTGAAGGAATGTGAGAATCCAGAATTTGCATCCAAGCAGCACAGAATTACATAAGTAGCGTCCATCTAAATATCATCATATAACATTAGGCACATGAAAAATAGAAACTCTTCAATCATTTATTATTCTACTTGACATGAAAAGTAAATCTAATCTAACTACAAAATGAAATGCTGAAAGGACAAGGAGTAAGGTTAGAAATACAATACAAAGGATGCCCAATGGCATCAGATGTCATCTCTGAAGAACAACTTGAGCAGTTGGCCATTAGCAGGTAACTGAAGTGGTTCGCCTTCCAATGTGCTCAAATGGAATGAGTTTGGTCCAGGAATGTCTCTGATAATATAAGGTCTTAGCCACAAACTTTCAAATTTCTTGTGTTTTCCGCGCTTCTCATTTTTTCGATCCCAAAGTAATACCATGTCTCCAACCTGCAAAGATCTAGATCGAGATGATTTATCAAAGCTTTTCTTAATGTTAGATTGATTCTTAGACATATTATCTAAAGCTTTCCTACGAGTTTCATCCAACTCCACAATCTGATCAATTCTATTTTGAACAACATCTTTATCAGTGGAAAAATGTTGAAGGAGTTGGTAAGCTGGTAATTTAAGGTGCACAGGCAAAGTTACATCCAAGTCATAAACCAATTCAAAGGACTTTTACCAGTAGCTTTCTTTTTAGTAATTCTATCTGGCCATAAAGCATACTTGATTTTGCTATCCCAAGATCGCTTATTATCTCCTATTATCTTCTTGATAATGGTTATAAGATTTTTATTACTTGACTCAGCGAAGCCATTACCCTGAGGATAGTAGTTAGATGAATGAGATAATGTAATGCCATACTTAAAACAAAAAGATGAAAATTCAAAAGAACTAAAAGCCTTGGCATTATTAGTAGTGATCTTGGCAGGGACACCAAATCTAGTAATGATTTGATTTTCAATAAAGTCCATAATGACCTTTTCATTGGCATTCTTAGTAGAAATGGCTTCAACCCATTTTGTAAAATAATCAGTCGCAGTTAAGATCCAAGAGTAGTCATTACTAGAATTTTCATGGAATTTCCCAATGAAATCGAGACTCCAATGTTGAAAAGGTGCTTCAAGAACCACAGGTTGTAGGGGCAGGGCAGCTAGCTTTTGCTTCCCAGTGAATAGTTGACAGGCTTGTGAACTTCTGACAAATTTATGCACATCCGAAAAAATCGAAGGCCAATAATAACCAGCTCTCAAAATTTTGTGGACGGTCGTTCTAGCAGCATAATGACCACCACAAAATCTTGAATGAAACTCAGAAATCAACTTCTTAGACTCAATCTCATCAACACACCTAAGTATTATCCCCTCAGGATTTATCCATCTAAGGCCATCCTTCATGAGGCAATACTTAGTGGCTTCTAATCTAAGAGCCCTTCTTCTATGAGCAACTAAATGGTTAGGACATGTAAGATTTAACAAATAATAAATAATGTCCTTATACCATTCATGCTCTCCTAACCTATGCAGCTCAGGTGAAGATGCATCATTAAGACAAATCAAACCAAGCGCTTTCTCATTACCTTCAGTCATCATTTCAGCCAAACCTTGACCTAGAATAACTTGGTGCGCCTAATCTCTAAATCATACTCTTGAATTTTAGTAACCCACCTAGCACGAGTCCCTAAGCAATCAGTTTGAGTTAAGATATCTTTAATCGCGGAATGCAGGACAAAAGCAATGATTTTAGAATAACCCACATAAGTCCTAAAATGCTTAAGAGACTTAACCAAGGCATAGGCTTGCTTTTCCATGGTAGTATAATTCAATTCAGAATTTTGAAGCGCTCTACTCATGAAAGCAATAGGCTGTTCGTGACCTTCCTTATTCTTTTGTAACAAGCCACCAACAATGGTATCTTTAGAGGCAAAAGAGAAAATCATGAAATCCTTAGAATAATCAGGACTTGCCAAACCAGGAGCTTTGGCAATGGCACCCTTAATTCCTTGAAAAGCCTTTTTACCATTTTCTTTCCACAAAAATTTTACATCCTTTTTTAGAAGACTTTGAATAGGCTTAGCTATTTCTGCGTAATTTGGAATAAATCTTCTAAGAAAATTAGTTTTTCCTAGAAAAGATTGAAGGGATCTAAGATTATGAGGTAGAGGAATCTTTTGGATTGCCTCGACTCTTTTAGGATCAATCTTGATCCCATCTTTGGAGATGATGTAACCAAGTAATTTCCCTTCAGTTACTCCAAAAATAGACTTCGCTGGATTCAAGGAAATTCCAAACTCTCTACACCTATCAAAGACTTGCTTAAGATGACCTATGTGACTAATACACAATGTTTTGAAAATCGCGATCGGGATTAAATCGGCGAGGGGAAAAAATCGGAAAAAATCGTAAAAATCAGGAAAAAATCGGTAAAAGTCGGGAAAAAATCGGCACATACAAAATTATTCATTTTCTTTCAATTTTTTTAATATCTAAAGCATCTACAGCATAAAATAAATGCATTGACACATAAATATGAAAGAAAAACTAATATATAAGATGTGTAATATCATGTCTAGTGGTACATCACACATAAAACTGAATCTTGTCCCGAATACTAAGTCTTGAGTCTCAAGAGTCAACTCAGCCTCAAAATATCAACAAAAAATATAATAATGTATCTCATATTATGAGTCATAATGTCATATACAAAGGAATGTCAATGCACCATATAACCTATGGTCCTATACTACTGATTTCCTCTACCCCTCTTGCAAGAAAATACAATAGCTTTGCCTTTCCCTCTAGATGAAGAAGCTAGCGGGACTGGCAATGGACTCTGTTGTGCTCTAGAAGTAGAAATTGAAGCACCAGAACGAGAACTTGAAGCACTAGGAGTTAAAGGAGGCAGACCACGTCCTCTACCGGTAGTAGTGGTAGGTGGTGTCACCTGCTCCTCCTGCTGCTCCTCGTCCTCGTCCTCCTCCCCCTCCACTACCTCCTACTCTATCCAATCAGGGGCTGAATCCATGACAGGTCTCTCAGCCTCAACCCTCCATTCAGTAGTGGTGTCAATCGCATCTAAAGAGATTGCCTCCATATCAGGTGTCCTCTCAAGTTGTCTCACCCACAATCTAAGATTGTAGTAGACGTAAACCATGTCATTGATCCGCTGGGCCTCCAACCTGTACAAGGGTCATAAAGTAATAAATTAAATATTTAAAAAAAAAAAATTTAATGAATTCAAAAAATCAGTTGGATTATTTTAAGTTTTTTACCTGTTGCGCCTTTTGGTGTGTATTTTTTCAAATACACTCCAGTTGCGCTTGCATCCTGAAGAGCTACATGTTTAGCTGAGTATTCTAATGGCAAGTTTTTGGAGTTTTGGTAATCTGCCATTGTAGCTCCTCCACCATGCATCTATAAGTTACAAGTTACAACAAATAAGATAAACTTATAAAGTTACAAACATAAGGAAAATTTTAAAATAATGAAAATATTACTTGGCATTTTAGTAGTCCTATCCTGGACAGCCATGTCGAAGCTCAAGGTGCCACCTTCCATTTTGTATACCTCCATCTCTTTGGATATTTCTGCACGTTTTGATGGATTTGGCACCATCTTCTGAACACAAGTGAAAAAGCCATCCATGACCTCAGCATCAAATAGGAAACTACATGAACAAGCAAATCTGGGGTTCAGGAAGATCCCTGCAGCATGAATGGGATGATGGAGTGTGTTGTTCCATCGATCATCAATCACTACCCATAAAAGAAGTTGTTTCTGAAACCCCTCATCACCCTTATCATCATAGTAGCTGCGAACAGCTTCTTTGGCCCTATCCATGGCCTCATACAAGTAGCCCATTGCGGGCTTCTCTCCATCAACCAATCTAAGAACCTTTACCAAAGGTTCGGTAACGCTGCACACCTCTTCCACTTCAGCCCAGAAACTTTCCTGATATGACACCAAACTGCAGATGGCCTCTCCCTCTGATTTGCGGTTGATAGTCGAAGCACGCCACTCATCTGAAAGAAACATTCTCTTCAAATCCCACTTAGAATTCAAGAGGGATTGAAGAGATATGAAACTAGTAGCAAATCGTGTAATAGCAAGCCGCACCAACGCCTTGTTGGTGAATGTCCTCATCAAATGAAGCACAGATGCATGATTATATATAAATTTTGTGATGCTCTTTGATGATTTTACAATATCATTGACAAAATCAATCTTTTCGATGTCCTCCAACATCAAATCAAGGCAATGTGCAGCACAAGGTGTCCAAAATATGCTCGGATGCCTCTCCATAAGCATCTTGCCAGCAGAAACATAGTTTGCAGCGTTGTCCGTTATGATTTGGACAACATTTTGGGGCCCAACCTCCAGAATGAACACATCCAATAAATCACATAATAATCTTGCATCTTTGACATGTGCAGATGCATCAACAGATTTCATAAACATTGTCCCCTTGGGACAACTGACCAAGAAGTTAATAAGGGTCCTACCCCTTTGATCAGTGCGACCATCTGACATCACAGTGCATCCTGTGACTTCCCATGATGCCCTTAACTCCTCCAATCTCTTGGTGCAGTCAGCTTTCTCATTTTGCAGAATGCGCCTTCTAAAGTCATCATATGAAGGGGCTTTGTATCCTGGGCCAACAACAACGATAACATCAATCGTAGCCTGATAAAATGGATTGTTCCTAGCAACAATGAAAGGAATATCACTCCAAAGAAACAGTTTGCCCAACAACATAGCAGCTTCTTCCTTCTTCTTTTTTTTAATAAGGGAGGAGATAGATGGCTGTGCCCCGTGAGTGGTTCTAGGAGCAAAAAATGAGGCGGCAGCTACAGGGTTGCCTGTAGAAGATGTTGATGTTGAAGAGACACTACCACTCTCACGGTCAACTCTAAACCTTGATATTTGACTCTTCAGAGCTGCCTTGCTGAGTTTAGTTGTTTCTATATCTTCCAATGAGTTCATGGCTCTTCTGATTATTTATGGAGTGGAATTTGTGCAAGGGCCTACTTCATGCCCAGGAATTTGTGCCAAGTGGTATTTCAACCTATAGACCCCCCCTATCATGTGTTGACCACATAATTTGCAAGTCAAGTTTGATCGGTCAAACCCCTAATCAGGTACACCAAATTCCCATAAAGGATCTAATTTCCTTGGCATGTTGGAAACTTTGAACTTTGAACGTTGAAATTTGAACCTAGGGAACAAGAAAAATTGCAAGTTAAAAAATAAAATAAAAAATTACAATTTTACATACAACATTTTGATTTTTTTCACAAAAAAAAACCCTCAACTCAATGCAAAAATAATGGGAAAAAATACATGTTGAAACACAAGAAAAAATAATGGAAATAAACTAAGAGCACAAGAAGAAATATAAAAAACAAATTTAACAAACAATTTTTTGCATTTTTGACCAAAATAAACCCTCTCCTCTCAATAAAACAAAAACAAAAAAAAAACACAACCAAATGCAATGACAAATGATGAAAAATACATGGGTGCTAGAAACCCATGGAAGAATAAGAAAAAAACAAAAAAAAATGGGTCAAATTTGATGCCCATACCTGGAAAAAACGTTTTGCTAGAGTCACTTGGTCCAAATTCGATTTTTATTCGCTTGGCTTGCAAGAAATTCTTCACTTTTGTCCAATCTTGGGCTTGTAGATCATGTATCTCCCTCCTTGGCTCTCCTCCTTCACTCCTTAGCTCTCATAACCAAACCTGTCAATGTAAAAATGAAAAAAAAAAACATCAAAATCGCCTTTAAACCCGCTGTTTTGCCTGCCCACGATTTTTTCAGGTCGGATCGCGATTATTTGGAAAAAATAGCGATTTTTTGCCGATTAGCGATTTTTTCAAAAAATCGGGGGAAACATTGTCGATTAAATCGTTTGCGCGAAATCACTGTTAATACCATCTTTAGAAAAAACAGTAAGATCATCCTGATAAATTTCAATAATTTTTCCAATTAAACCTTTAAAAGCATAATCCATAGCCCTTTGAAAAGTAGCCCCAGCATTAGTCAACCCAAAAGGCATTCTAATGTATTCGAAAGTACCTCATGGTGTGGTGAATGTAGTTTTGTGACGATCTTTTTTAACCCAAACTTGATTGTATCTAGAAAAACGATCTAGCAATGACATCATTTCTGAACCTGTTACTCTTTGCAACATAGTCTCCATGTTGGGCAAAGGGTAATTATCCTTTTTACATGCTAGATTAAGATTTGTAAAATCAACATAAAGTCTAATGGTACCATTCTTCTTCCTAACAATCACCGGGTTAGAACAACATGTTAAATGTCTAGTTTAAGCAATGATTCCAGCTGCGAGCATTTTTGAAAGCTCTTTCTGAACCAAAGGGGCTATCTTAGGATTTATTTGCCTAAGCTTTTTACGAAAAGGTTTAGCATTCTCATATTTCAAAGGGATAATGTGTTGCATGACATCTTCCCTATATCCTTTTAACTCATCATACGAAAATGCTAAAACATCCCTATATTCATGAAGTAAATTGGTCAACTTTTTCCTTTTTTCTTCATTAGTACCTTTACCAATTTTGACAATCTTAGGGTCCTCAGAGGTACCAATATTTACTTCAATGAATTCACCCGGTTCCATTTTATTTTCCTCTTTCATCCTTGTGGCATCATGCCGATCAAAGTGTTGCTCTAAAGCAATAATATTTCTAGGAGTAGGATTTATAATATCTTCATGATCATTAGATCCATCCTCACTAGAACTTATCCGAAAATTTTCAAACTCATCCAAATTATTAAGAAAACGAATGACCTGCTTTTCATCATTAAAAACTTGCCAATGCTCTGAATTATCTGGGACTGAATGTCTGAAAATAATTTCCATTTTTATCTTATCCTTAATTAATTCATCAGATAATTGTAAAGTTGAAGCGGCCACAACAAGCTCATCCGCCAAGGTATTCTTTTCTCGTGGGATAGCTTCAAGGTTAATGGCATCAAAGTGCTCCATAACATCCCACACAACGTTTCAATAATTCCTTAACCTTTGATTTTTGCATGTAAATTTATTCTTAACTTGCATGATAACCAAATCAGAATCTCCCTTGATACTGAGCATCTTAATTCCTAAAGCTTTGCAAACTCAAAACCCAACAACAAGGCTTCATATTCAGCGACATTGTTGGTTGCATCAAACTCAAGTCTATAGGCAAACTTAAAAATATGACCAAGGGGAGACTTCAATACAATTCCAACACCCTTACCATGCCTAGATGCTGCACCAAACCTGATCCCTTAGATCCTCAAACTCTTCATCAACCTTGTCATCTAAAGGAACTATGAAATTAAACGTAATAGCATAATTCCCCATGTCAGGTTGTTCCTTAATTATTTCATTATGAGGTCTCTTAGGATCTTCCACATGGAATCTTCTTTCAGGTTCTCTATTTAGTTTCACAAACCCTTCACCTCTAGGGGAAGGAATCATAGCATAGGACCAATTCATCTGAATAATTCCTCCTAGATCAGAGGCCCACTTTCTAGATAACAACATACCCCAAGCATCCGGAACATCAACTACAACTATGTCCATAACAATCATTATATCAGGGTAAACCGATAAATGAACTTGTAAATCCTTGATTAACCCATGAACTTCAATTTTCTTAGAATCCATGGCACATATGTTGTAGTATGGTCTAGAAACTCTAAAATTAAGCTGTTCCATGACCCTCTTGGTCATGACACAAGCTGAAGCACCACAATCTAGCATACAATTATTCAATTTATAACCATTAACCATCAAAGTAACAAAAAATGGTTGATGCTCCTTGTTATCCGACTCCATTTTTTGCAAATATATAGGGGCATCTTGATAAGAAACTTCAGGAGTCTTATCTTGAGTAACATTAACATGCAAAACTCCAAGAACATCTAGAACTTTAGCTCTCTGACTGGGAAGCTTTAACATATCAGTGACAGGTACCAAGATCTTAGCATTACTCAACCATGCGCCCAAATCAATATTCAAACCATGACTAGGGTTAAAAATTCGAGGGGGAGTTAGATTATTACCTTGCTCTTTATCCCTTCTTTGATAAGTTAATCCTTTGTCCTTAGCAATTTCCAAAATTTGATCAGGAGAAGGCTTTTCACCAAATAACTCAATCATCAAATTCCTCTCATGATCAAAATTATTGATACTATGCGATGATGTAAAAGGCCTAACATCCTGACCATTTTCCTTAACTTCCATCCAATCTTCCATAGACAAAGAGAACTCCTGACCAACAACATTTATCTGATTACTTGCCCCAAACATTCCACTATTCATGATTCTTTTAACAATGGGACAAGTAACCTCCTCATGAAGACCATCACAAGCTCTACAATAAGGTGGAGTTTCATCAACCATATTATTAGATTCAAGCGGATTAGGAGGTCTCTACTCACTAGGCTGACCTTTTTCTGCCAAGTATTATTACTTCGATTATTATTATGATTCCTAGGTTGGGAATTTTGTGCTTGAGCCCTTTCCATTTGGACCAACCTAGACTGCAAAGTGCTTATTTCCTTAGCATGGTCAGAGGTTAATTTCGTTTGGTTAAGCTCCATGCTTTCAAGCTTTTGCATTAACTTTTTTCATAGGGTCATCATCATTTTCCAGAGGCTCTTTACCTTTAGGCTTTCAACTTAGTCGCAGCCCTATCAAAACCAGGAATTTCAGATTTTCCCGACGCCCTTTTGTCCTTTTCAAGTTCTTCAACTAAAGTTTGGCAAGCTTTATAATCAACAGTCTTAGCACGTCTTAGCTCATATGAAGTATCAGAATCAAAAGCATCAATGTAAAAATTTAGAAGAGATCCATTAGGAGGCTTATGAGTTTGAGATATTTCCCTAAGAATACCATTAAATCTCTTGTTAAATTCTTCCATCGTTTCATTTTATTTCTTTTCTATGGTACTGATATCTTTCACCAAATGCCTATCTTCCCTTTTATCACCAAACTTATCCTTGCAGGCTGCTAGAATTCACTGAAAAGTATCAAATGAATTATCAGGCTTTTCAGTAAACCAATCCATAGCATCCTGTTCAATTGTAAGAATGAAACAACACATCTTTACATCCTCGAAATTATTACTTCTAGCCCATTTATTCCACCAACCAGTGAAAGCGCTTAAATGACATTTGACACTAACTGCATTATTTCCTTGAAAAGAAGGTAACTTATCCATTCCATGTTGAGGGAAATCATGGCGATGACCTTGAATATTAGCAAAATTACACGGGGCATATAAATCCATGATATCGGGCTGAAGAGGATCACAAAAAAGAGAATGGATATCAGAGAGAGCTTCCTGGCCGAGATTAACAAGAAGTGTACGAGAAGAAAGCTTGTGTAATCGGACTCTGAGAACCTTTTCAGGGCCTGGAGTAGGATTAATCAAGCTAGTTGGATGTCTTCTAGTACAAATTCCTGTGGAAGATGAACCCAATGGAGTCGTCACTAGGACAGGAAGTTAACTCAAATATCTGAGATGAAAGACAAAGAAAGAGATGAATGTTGTAAAGCCAAAGTCCAATAAATTGTTCCCCGACAATGGTGCCAAAAAATGTTGTCGCACAAAATGTCTAGGCACCGCGACAACGGCTCAGATCGGGGGCTGTCACCCTGATCCCCAATCTCTCTATCTAAGCTGTGTCCTTGCAAGCTAAGGGAGGTAGACCCTAACGTTAATGAAGAACGAGAAATGGTTGAGAACCAACCAATTCAGGGGACACAGCTAGATGACCAAGTACTTGTTAAGACTAATGAGATTTTACAGATCCAATTAGATGTGAAACTTTAAAATCGGTGCCTTTTGGAGTCAAAATATCCCGTTATGAAATTAAAGGCAAGTAATTGATATGTAACTGTTGCTATGAAAAATCAATCTACCACAATGATATTCAATAAAACACCTTCACAATTATGCATTAACAATTGTCAATGTTCAATAATGACATGCAATTTATCATCACTCGAAATATTCCCAAAGTTGACTTAAACAATTAATTACCGATTTCAAGTAATTTAAAACCACAATTAAAGCTCATTAAACAATCATCAACCACAGCTAAGCATAAAAATACTTTGAACCAACAATTTAAATTCGAAACAAAAAATATTATCATGAGAGTACCATCGAATTTAAATGCTAGATATTTCCAATATTTTCGAATTTACGCTATTCCAAATAATTCCAATTCCGAAATCTATAGTCAAACTTTTGATAGAAAGAAATTTAAAGCTCACCTTGACTATGTAAAATTTTTAATTTTTTTGAGAATTTTCTAAAGTTAAAAATTTAAAACTTTTTTTTTCTTTTTTATTTTTTATTTTATTTTTATTTTTATTTTTTTAAAAGTTAATGAAACTGAAAAATATAAAAAAGTGAAATATATATATATATATATATACAACTAAATCTAAAGTCCAAAAAAAAAGAAAGAAAAAAAAGGAAGATTTATTTATTTATTTTTTTAATTTCTTAAAGTTCCAAAAGTAAAAAAAAAAATTAAATCCTAAAATTAAATTAAATCTCAACGCTAGACAAATTCTAAAATCTAAAATTTACAATTAAGAACTAAAACTAAAGTCTAATTAAATAAAAATTAAAATCAAAAGTTAAAACTAAAGCTAAAGTTAAAAATATCTAAAATCTAAAGTAAGGTTTTACAAAATCTAAAAAATCTATGACTAAAACTAAAGCCAATAAAAAACTTTTAAAACTAAAACTAAAACTAACTAAAAATAAAAATAAAAATCAAAAATATGAAATAGAGATTTGGATCTGGTTTAAGCTTGGTTTTATGTAGGTCGAGAGGAAGGCACATACGGACGACAAGGAAGAAGGAAAAGGAAATGACAGCGACGACAGCGTGAGGAGGATGTCGGCGGAGACAGTGAAGGCGTAAAGGCTGAGCGAGGACGACAATCGAGGGTAGCGAAGAAATGGGCAGCGAGGGCGTGAGGCTATGCGTGAGCAGAGCAGGCAGCGAATGCCGCAAGTCGAGAAGATAGGCCTGAGCGAGAGCTCGACAGTAAGCGTGGAATGCGTGGAGGAAGAGAGGGCGAAAAGGCAGCGTACAGGGATCGGATGCAGAGAGAACATCGACAGATACTTGGCCAGCGGAGGAGAGAAAGGAATGAGAGGGGGCAGCAACTGATTTATTCAGGCACGATTAGCATTCATGAAAAAAATTTCTCACCCAACAATAATTTTTTTTGCCAATATAGCTCATATTTTCAAAATATTGATTTGGATGCACCTGAGATTTACACTTTTGAGGCAAAATAACACTCAGATCTGCCACTAGATATGATCCTGAAGCTAGATCTTACCCTCTAGGGCCTAGATTTGGCTCAGATCTAATTTTTTTCTTTGAGAATCTCCCTGTAAAACCTGCACAAAACCAGAATAGCGAGGAATCCAAACCCAAAACTATGCACATAAAATAAACCCTTACACTCTAGAGAAAATTTGCAGAATTTACAGTGCTATTATACAGATAAAAAGCCCTAATGGCCAGATTTAAAACCATTTTGCGCAATTAATAAAAAAAGCGAAATTAAGAGAGGCACAATCCCAAGAAGACTTTGCAAGAACAAAATTTCGTAAGATAACTTTGGGAATTAGGAAACAATGAGCTTTATCAGTTTTTCTGATATCTGAGAGTCGGCTGGTCTAACTAAAGACTTTCCCAAATGCTTAGATCTTGGAAAATGATCTCTGCACACTTGGATCCGAAATTTAGATTGATAGAGATTTAAAAATAAACATGAGACTTTTCAGAAAAATAGATAACTTATATTTCCTCTAAATCAAAATGCAATTTCAGAAACCTAGAAAACTGCACAAGATACCTGTATGCAGATTAATTCGTAAAGGCCATCAACCATCAAATGCCAATAGAAGTAGCAGAGTTTAGAGACAATATCACTACATAGATCTGGAAAAGGAACACCAAAGTTTGTAACCCCAAAGTCTTTATGCTTTATTCATCAAAAAATTACAAGAGCTTCAAAGAACAAGTGCATGATTCAAAGAATGAATGACTGAAACACTGACAAAGACCTCTAATTTAGAAGATAAAATCTCCAATGGCTAGTTTGGTTGATCCATGTCAAAGTAATCTCGACCGTCGAAAAAGATTTAATCATCTTTTAATCTGGACTGTGGAAATTATAATTTTGAGGAAATTCGAATTTATCATTTAATTTTTTTTTAATTAACTCAAAAATAATATTTTTGAGTTAATTACCTCAAAATTTTGACTTTGACTTAACCACCAAGGCCCAAGGGTCCAAAATTTATTGAAATTCTCAATATTCCCTTGGCCTAAGACCATTAAAAATTTAATTTTTTAAGGAAACATGAATTTTGCCTTTGAAGAATTTTAAAACACCGAGTACTTAAAATTAATTAAATTTCTGGCTTAGGATTTTTAATTAATTTGGCCAAAAAATTTAATGAATTGACTGAGAGGGGATTTAATTATTTTTCCAACTCTCTTTACATAAGATAAAAACATTTAGACACATAAAGGGGAAATACCCATTCGTATAGACCCTCAAATATCTACCCAATTCTGCGACTCAAAACATGATTTAGTAGAGCAAATAGCTTGTAATAAAACAATCTAGCCAATTAGCTAGGATTATTCCCAAACTACTTTTACAAAGACTTGATAGAAAACACTAGGACTCACTTAGCATCGTGATGACAAAATCCACCCTAGCTTTGGGGTGAAGCTGGAGGGGAAAATTCTGCCGATCACTTGTGTCGAGAAACACAAGTGAATCAGTGAGGCAAAAAGCCTCCTAGGATAGAGATTATCACCAAAATACTAGGCTTACCTAAGTTGTTACATACATGGTGGTCTTACTTATATCATTTACATAATAAATATGCAGAATGGGTTTACATCATTCATAAAACTGTCGACTGTTGATGAAATCTGAATGGCGTGAACACCTCAAACATGATGCATCCCATTTGAAAAAATGGGGGTGTATTGCTATGCGGTCGTTGACAAAGTGTGGTCAACAGTGCCTATCACTTCAAATCAGAAGAGGCCAACTTCTCCAAAGGATACTCAACCCCAAAACCGACCGCTACAAATCAGCAAAAAGACAAGGAGCCTGCTGGTACTAACCAGAAGAAGAATAATGAGGCATCAACCAACAATCCAAAAAAAGATGAGGAAAAACAAATTGCAGGTTAGAGAAAGGAGATTCCTGCCAAAGAACAGTTTGAAAGAAAGGATGCCACTTCCAAAGAGGTAGACAAGTATCCCAATCTGTTGAATTTAGAGAATGAAACTTCCAGGCTGAAAGTTTCCATTCTTTTAACTGAACTTGTAAAGAATGATTAGTATAAGTTTCACGTAGCTAAGATGCTCAAAGTAAACCAAACATCTGATGTGGTCAATGTCAGTGATGATCACCCTGAGGTGTTGTTTGGCCCAACCGTAGATGGAAACTTACCTGATAGTGAAGTCCCACCATTCTACCTCAGTCTTAGAGTTCATGATTCTGGAGCATCTCACAATCTGATGTCGAAAGCCATAATGGACAAATTGGGATTAGACATTATTCACCCATATCATGACCTCTATTCCTTTGATTTTGGTAGAGTGAGGTGTCTCAGTCTCCTTAATGACCTAGTAGTGTCCCTTGATCAGATTCCCCAGAAGAATGTTTTGATGGATGTGGTTGTGGTTGATATTCCTCCAAGGTACGGGATGTTGTTCTCGCGATCATGGGTAGCAAAGCTGAAAGGTACTTTGTAGCTCGATTTTTCTTATGCTACTATACCCGTGTTTGGTCATCTTAGAAAACTGTACTGGGAAACAAAGATGAAGTATATGATTAGCAACAAAGAGAAACCTAATAATCACCCTATACACTCAGTACATACCGACTTAGAGTCTTTTATTTTGTTTAATGATGATAGTTCGGTTGATGTAGATAATCAACTAGTAGAGAATTTTGAAATTTTAGAAATTTCATGTAGTGTCGGAGAAGTTTTCAATGCAAAAAGGACAGAACAAAGAGAGATTGATTTGCAGCCAAGTTCGTCAACTGAGAAGCTAATAGAACCAGTGAAAGAAACAAAGTCTGTTGAGACAGCGGATCAACAAACATAAAATAAAGATCAGCCATCCAAATTTGAGCTTCCGGATGAGGAAAAGAGTCTTGGGACTATGGATTTTGACGGAGTAGTGGTAAAAGGAGCTGGAATAGGAATTTGGATTCATAGCCCAATAAATCAGTTAGGTAAGATTCCTCCTAATGTCAGGTGTTGTTCATACAACCTTGCTTTCAATTGTTCAAATAATGAAGCCGAATACGAAGCTTTGATTGCCGAGCTTAAGTTGCTTAAGAAGTTAGGGGCTCAAAAGATATCAGTTTATGGTGACTCCGAGTTGATTATCAAACAGGTAAAAGGGGAATACTAGGCCAAAAATTCAAGGATGCGAGCATATCACAATGCTGTCTTAGATATTCTCAAAACATTTTCTGAATATGCTTTTTCCGTGATTCCTAGAAACCAAAATTGTATTGCTGACTCTCTTGCTACTGCAGCAAGCATGTTTAGAATTCCGATACATCCCAGCATGAAATATGAAATTAATGTTAAGCATCGCCCCGTTGTTCCAGATAACCTTCAACATTGGCAGGTGTTTGAAGATGATAAGCAAATTAATAATTTCTGCAAATGGAGGAGGAGTTCCCCACTTGTCATATTGATGATGTTTTTGATGATCAGGGAATTAATGCCACAGAATTAGAGGTGTTACAACTGAAAGACAATTCCATTCCAAGAGGTCTTGTACCTTTTTAAGAGCTCTTCGATCAAGATAATTTCGTAAAGAAATGAACAATGGTCCCCACTGAAGTGGGAGTTGAAGATATCAACATTGGCACAACTGAGAAGCCCAATATGGTGAAGTTGTCAAAATCCTTAACTCCGGAAATGAAAGGTAAATACACAACACTTTTGGTTGAGTTTTTAGATGTGTTTGCATGGGATTATTCAAATTTGAAGGTTTATGATAAAAGTATAATTCATCACACAATTCCTATTAAGCCTGATCAAAAGCCTTTCCGCCAAAATCTCAGGAGGATCAATTCGAGAATGCTGGCATCAATTGAGAAAGAGGTAAATATGTTGTATAAGACTGGTATCATTATCCCTCTTTGCTTTTCTAATTGGTTGTCAAATCTGGTTCCAGTTAGAAAAAAAGATAGGTGGAATTCGTTTGTTTATTGATTTCTGGAATCTGAACCAGGTGTCCTTGAAGGACAATTATCCTCTCCCTAAGATGGACCACCTCTTACAGAGGGTAGTTGGGGCCTCTAGAAAGTCATTACTTGATGGGTACAAAGGGTACAAAAAGATTTTAATGCATCTAGATGACCATGAGAAGACAACTTTTATGACACCGTGGGGTACTTTTATGTACGCCAAGATGCCTTTTGGGCTGAAAAATGCAGGAGCCACATTTTAGTGAGCGATGGATATCGCTTTTGCGCAAAGGATGTATTTTTGGTTATTTATCTTGATGATTTGATGGTTTTCTCTCAAACAGATGAAGATCACTTGCATCATTTGAGAATTTCTTTCCAAAGGTGTAGGAAATTCGGTATTTTGCTGAATCCAAAGAAGAGTTTGTTTGCTATGGAGGAAGGTAAGTTACTTGCGCATATCATGTCAAAGGATTGCATCTGCATAGATCCTTCCAGAATTGGAGCAATCCAGCAATTAGATTTTCCGAGAAACAAGAAGGAAATCCAGTCCTTCAATGTTAAGATTAACTCTTTGAGGAGGTTCATTCCTAACCTCGCTAAGCATTTATGGGAGATAACTAATATATTAAAGACGGACAGTGAGGTAAAGTGGTCTGAAGTGTGAAAGTTTCAAACCGAAAACCTATTGCAATATCTAGATCTACTTCTCCTACTTGTTTAATTAACATTAACAAGTTATTTTACTGAAATATTCCGAAAAACATTAAAGTAGACACTAATTGCAGCTTACAGTTCTGCAGATCATTTATTGAACAATGCACACATATGAAAAGATTACACATGATTTTTTGGACAAATGTCCCCGGAAAAACCCAATGTGGGAAAACCGGTGCAACAACTCTAGAGGGTTTATATTATTATGCAGAATCTGAATACAACAATCTGGGCACTAGGCATGGTTGGCCCTACAAAAAAATTACACGGCAATAAGTACCTTTCACTCGGAGACAGAAGATATGGCTGTATCACACCCTCAAACGGGATTTACAGATCACGAGCCCCTTCTAGCCCACTGTAAGCCTCAGCGCTGCCTCTGCGTCAGCCCTTAACTGGCCAGCGTCCCCACTGCATCACCTTGACTGATGCTGTGCTGCCTCTACCCTGCCCTGGTTGGGACTGCGTCAACTTGACTGGTGTTGCGCTGCACTGGCTGGGTCTGCGTCACCCTGGCTGGGCTTACGCAACCTCTGCGTAGTCTTTGCGTGAAGCTAGCTGGACTGCGTTCGCTTGGTTGGCTCTGCGCTGACTAGTACTCACTGGCCCTTCGTCTTGCTGTATTCTTGGCCTTTGATCCGAATCGCTCGCCGATTTCTGCCCCTCACTACATTGCAAACTCGTTTCGAATTTCTCAGCAAAACCTCGCCCTAGAAATTTGACTTAACTTCAGTGCTCTGCCAATGTGTGTGTACCTCCAACTGACCCCAAGCCTTTCACATATACTTTTCTCATTCACACATCAACGAACGTGATCTAATCTCTAATCGACAACTCAGATTAAAAGACTTCTTGATCCGCATCACTTAGAGCATTTCATCACATATGTTTAATTAATTCCCTTTAATTTTTCTAATTCCCTAAGTTAGACTTAGGGTCCTCATATAAAAAAATTAATTATTTTAATATCTCACACACCAAATGAAATTTATCCAAACGCTTTTTGGATTTTGGAGGTCTTGTGTGTATTAGCCCTTCCACAAAATCTCAAGGCTAGAGCACACTTGATGCTACCTCAAAATATCAACACTCCCTCTTAGCGAGGAGCGTGCTCTAGCAATACATCCACACTAAGTATTGCCAGATCTCGAGATCGGTCTCTGCGCTGCTGATGCTTGGCTTGCTGCCCTCCATCCATTGCGTTGCTACTTTTTGTACTGTTGCCCATGTCACTGCCACCGACACTGCTACATCTGTACTGTAGCTCCCTCTCAATTTGTTGCATCATGTTGCCCATAACATTGCCACTGCTAACTACTGCACTACAACTCAGTTGCTGAGAAGTAAGCAAATGAAGGATCCCTGCCCAATCGATGACAAACAAGTCAGTCGGGCTACACCTTATCACTGAAGCTCCCTTGGTTGCTGCGCTGTGCTCTCCTTGAGGCTGCTGCGTTGCTGCGGCTTTGCACTGCGTAAGCATGCCTCCTCTATGCTGTTGAAGTCCCATCAGCCTCTTTGTTGCTGATTCTACGCTGCTCCCATCTATAGCATCCCATCTCTGCCCTCTGCTTCACTGTGATCTCCTGCACCCACTGCTCCACTTGTCTTACTATCGTCTTAAAGCTCCCATAGCTCGTATGTGATCCAAGAGTTGGGCTACTCAAGGATCTCGCCAGCCTGTAGCTGCTCTACAGATCAATATCACCCCACTTACGTGACTCATGAGCACTCCTAGCTACATCATCATCACTCCCATCATCCTTTGCTGCTGCTGCCTTGGATTCAGAAGATCACTTGTCCTTCTTCTTAGGACAATGGCTGGCGAAGTGTCTAAGTTCGACACAATTAAAGCTCCAGACTTTGGATAGGTCCCTCTTCTTCTTCCCTTGCTGCCTCTGTCCCTTTGATGCAAGGGTTGCATCCTCCTCCTTTTCTTTCTTTACTTTGACTGTACTGCTGCTGCTGCTTTGCCTCTTGGTAAATCTCTTGATTTCGTCCTGATGGAGGATTGCCCACATATCTGCCCAGGATGGTAACACTGCCCTGCCCAAGATTCTTTGGACAAATATTTCCCATTCCTCGGTGACTGCATTCCGGCCAGTCCTCACCAAGAGCCCTTCATCCAGAGTCACACCCATGGCAATCAGTTGGTCCCAAATAGTCTGAAGTCTGAAGAGAAAGTGATCTATTTCCTCACCCTTCTGCATCTGGAACAACCGCATCTGATTCTCCAGAAGCATCTTCCTTTGGACATAGCCTCCCTGATACATCGCCTCCAAAGCTGTCCACATCTCATTTGCCATGTTCTTCTCGGCAATATGTGGAACCACATGATATTTGACTCTGTCCATGATCAAGCACTTCGCCCGCGCTTGATTGTCCTTGCATTTCTTCAGAAATTCTGCATCAGTAGGAACAACCAGGACATTCTCAGGATGGTCCTTGGTGTCATATTCATCTAGGACTATTAGGATCATGGCCCTCCAGATAACGAAGTTGGACATGACGTCCAACCTGTCCTGATCTCTCAGTCCATGAGACACCATCTCTACTCAAATATGTCAGAACAGATACTCCTCTCCCTCTTTTTGCTCCAACACTCAACAAAAATACTGGATCTGGGTTTCCTGGCGATTAGAAACCCTCTATGGTAGCTGCTCCCTCCGACAACTGATTTCCGTCTTCGAAAATCCTTAATCCAAAAAAACGACTAAACCAGTTCTCTACGATCACCCTCTTGATCGAATCTCAGATCTGTTTGGCACAAATCTGCTGAGGAACTATTCTCCTCCCGCTCTTGTCACCTTTATTAGGCACGATTTTGCACTGATAAAACCTCTGCTACACTAGCAACCTCTGAAGATCCGAAGCTCCGCTTTCGTATTGCGGCAAATCTGCACAACAACCTCAAAATTGGATTGCATCACTTTGACTGGCCTCTATGTGAGCACACTGGCTCAGCGCAGCCTTTGCGCAGCGACTGCGCAACACAGGCTGCTCCTGCGTCACTCTGGAAGGCTCTATGCTGCCTCTGCGTCACTCAGTTGGGACTGCGTCAGCTCCTGCGTGGCCTCTGTTGGGACTGCGTCCTCTTGGTGCTGCGCTGCCCTCTCTGGAACTCTGCTGCTTCAACTGCCTTCTCTGTAGCAATCTTCTTCAGCCGCTCTGCTGGTGGATCAACTCGATCTGCAATGCTCTGATACCATGTTAAAGTTTCAAAACTGAAACCCTACTACAATATCTAGATCTACTTCTCCTACTTGTTTAGTTAACATTAACAAATTATTTTACTGAAATATTCAAAAAACATTAAAGTAGACAGTAATTGTAGCCTACACATCTGCAGATCATTTACTGAACAATGCACACATGTGACAAGATTACACATGATATTTCTGACAAATGTCCCCAGAAAAACATAATGCGAGAAAACTGGTGCAACAGCTCTAAAGGGTTTATATTATTATGCAAAATCTAAATACAACAATCTGGGCACCATACACGGTTGGCCCTACAGAGAAATTACATGGCAATAAGTACCTTTCACTCAGAGACAAAAGATATGGTTGTATCACACCCTCAAATGGGATTTACAGATCACGAGCCCCTTCTGGCCCACTGTAAGATTCAGCGCTGCCTCTGCAACCTCTGCATCAGTGCGTAACTAGCCAGCTTCCCCACTGCGTCACCTTGACTGATGCTGCGTTGCCTCTGCGTTGCCTTGACTGGGACTGCATCACCCTGGCTGCTGTTGCGTTGTGCTAGCTGGGTTTGCGTCACCCTCGCTGGGCTTACGTAGTCTCTGTGTGAAGCTAGCTATAGTGTGCCCTCCTGGCTGGCTCTGTGCTGATTGGTACTCAATGCCCCTTCGTGTTGCTGTATTCTCGGACTTGTTTCTAAATCCCTCGCCAACCTCTACCCCTCACTGTACTGCAAACTCATTTCGAATTTCTCAGCAAAACCCCGCCCTAGAAATTCGACTTAGCTTCAGTGCTTTGCCAATGTGTGTGTGTCTCCAACTGACCCCAAGCCTTTCTCTTATACTTTTCTCGTTGACACATCAACAACCGTGATCTAATCTCTAATCGACGGCTCAGATTAAAAGACTTCTTGATCCGCGTCACTTGGAACATTTCATCACATGTGTTTAATTAATTCGCTTTAATTTTTCTAATTCCCTAAGTTAGACTTAGGGTCCTCAATAAAAAAAAATAATTATTTTAATATCTCACACACCAGATGAAATTTCTCCAAACGCTTTATGGTTTTTGGAGGTCTTGTGTGTCTTAGTCCTTCCACAAAATCTCAGGGTTAGAGTACACCCGAAGCTACCTCAAAATGTCAACATGAAGATGCGAAGAAGTCTTTTAATTCAGTCAAGTTTTCTTTGTCCTGTGCACCAATTTTGATTAACTCCGATTATACTATGGATTTTATTATTTTTTCATTTTCTTCTGAGCACACATTGGCTGCTGTCCCAATGCAAAAGAAGGACCTTAAAACAGAACAACCCAAGGTTACTTGGGAGCGGGAGTGCCATTTTCAAAAGCTCTTGGTCCGGAGCGTTTCCGGAGCATTTATATATATATATATATATTTTGATGCATATATGTCAACAAAAGCATGTGGAATGATCAATTAGACATAAAAAACATAAAAACATAGATTGAATCATATAACATCAATCATCTAGAAGTTATAATCTTCATCAACCACGCCCACAAGTTGGAAGCATACAACATATTGACTCTTGAGTCTCGCTAATCATCAACCTGAAGGTTTCAAGCTTTCAAAATTCAATATATAACATTTATCATCATTGATTTCAAATTTCAATATCTAACATTTATCATCACTGATGTATATCATAATTCATTTATCATCATTGATTCATTGATTGCAAAATTCAATATACATTTATCATCATTGATTCATTGATTTCAAATTTCAATATATAACGTTTATCATCATTGATATATATCATTTATCATCATTGATTCATTGATTTCAAAATTCAATATATACAATTTATCATGAAGCATCATATTCATAATTCATAATGACTTGTAAACTTATAAATGCCAACTTCAAAGTTTCATCTTTCCAATTCAAACTTCAAACTTAAATTGTCATTAAATATATGAAAGAGTCAAGTTTCAACTGTTCAACTGTCAACAGTTATAAAAGATAAAAACTACTAGAAAATAGAAAAGACTAGTAAACAACAAATCAATTTTATCTATTGGCTGGCCCCTTGCCACGCCCACGAGAATTGTCTAATTTGTGCGTGCCATGAGGAAATGATGGTCTTCTAGTACTCTCAAGAGTACCACATCCACAACCATGACTAGAAGGTGGAGGCTAAATCTGCAAAGGAACAATAGTTGGATATCGAGGAGTGGCACTGGCACTGGCACCCGCACTACTACTGGATGGTGGGACTGGCCCTGTGTGGTGGTGCTGCTGATGCTTCATCATCATCCCTAAAAAGTTCTGCTTCCAATTTTTCTATATGTACCGTGCCATCCTCCAAATTATCATCCTCTGGGTTGTTGTCCCAGGCTCTGTATGATTGATCCTCATATGCCCGATCACAGTAATGGCTCAACAACCTCAAGTTGTAATGCACATAAACTAAGCTTTCAGCTTGGTTTTCTTTCAGCCTGTTTCTTCTCACATTATGTATGAAGCTGTAGGTGCTCCAACACCTCTTTGCAGAAGAAGTATTCACAACCTGTGAGAGAACTTTTTTTGCCAACTTTGGCAAAAGTCCCATGCCGCCATATGCTTCCCACCATGTGAGAGCATCAAATCTGTCTCTGTCTTCCATTGCATGGAAAGAACCAAAGTTAGCAATGCAACTGAAGTATTTGCCTAATTCAAGGCGCAATCTAGCACACTCCTCCCTGTCGGGTACCAACTTGTCTAATGCCTTCATGTATCCCTGTTGTACCTCTGGATCTGTGTGAGGTTTGATCCTAACCCCACCTCCAGGTGCAGGTTGGCCCAAGCAAGATGGAGAGTAGTATTTTGGCATAAGGATATATGCCAAGGCATGTAGTGGAACATTGAGTTTATTCCACCGTGCACACACACAGTCGTGAATCATTGCATACAAGTTGGGATCATTATCCTTAACAACATCTTTTATTTCGCCCAACATGCTATCCATCTGCTCATAAACCTCCCCAATCACTGGTTTATCTGTATCTACAAACCGAATCATGTGATAAATGGGCTTGGTGAAGTTCAAAATTTCCCTCACACGTGCCCAAAACAAAGGGTCAAGGGCGGTCTCCTCCACATGTTCAAAACCTTGCCTGTCAACTATTGTCGCTGCCCATGTCCTTTAATACCTGCCAGTGTGGGCTTGATACCATTGTAGCCAATGACTCTCTTACCTTCAAAAGGCGCATGAAGGTGAGGTAATAGCTAGCAAATCTAGTCTTTGCTATCTTCAACAACTCCAATTTGGAGTGAGTACGGAAAAGCCCATGGGTATTGCTATGATTTGTAATAAATTTTATCATTTTTTACCTCTCTTGTACAAATCACCAAGCCATTTGAATTGAGGTTGTTTGTTTTTAATGATATCATGCATCAAAAGGTTCATTGTGTGAACCAAACATCCAGACCAAAATATGTTGGGGTATTTATCCTCAATAATTGCTCCTGCTGCCTTACAGTTAGCAGCATTATCAGTGATGACTTGTATGACATTGTATGGCCCAGTCTTTTCAATTATTTCAAGTAATGGTTCTACAATGTTAATTCCTGTTTTGAATTTGTCTGAATAATCATATGCTGACAGGGAGATTGCACAACTAACCGACACAGCCAAAACACTTATCAATGGCTTTCCTTTTACATTGGTCCATCCATCAGAGACAATGGACACCCCATGCTCATTCCATGAATTTGTCATTCTAGCCAAAGAATGGTTTATTTTAGCTTTTTCATGATCAAGACCCACAGTTCTGGCCTTGTCATACCCAGGGCTTTTGTATCCTTTGGGGGCATCATTAATGGCAGAAACCATTTCATGCCAATAAGGTGAGCGAAGAACATTGAATGGCACCCCACACGCATATAGAAACCGGTAAACTTTTGAATCCACATCATTCCTACACCCTTCGTCCAGGGAATCGGATATGGTTCTACGCCTTAATCCAGGTGTGCCATTGCCTCCATAACCACTGGCATGGGTGGAAGTTGATGGACTTGTTTGTCCATGACGTGATGGGCCTGATGGTGTATAAGAATCAATGAAACCCCTAGATCTTTTAGATCTCTGTAGGGCAGCCTCCTCTTCCTTTCTATATTTCTCTTTTTCTATTGCTGGCACACTAACACAAATTTTGATTCCTAGATTTTTTTTCTCCATCCCTTGGCATTTTCCCACAAAGGTGCCTTCTCGCACTAGTGTATGAACCAATGTTATCAGAACCGAACCGGAAAACCTTGTGGACCGGGAACTGGTCGAAACCGGACCGGAACCGGAAAAAAACCGAAAAAAAAACCGGTTTACCAAAAACACATAAAATATTCATATTTTAAAGAAAAACCAGATATATTCATGTACATCCATATTAATACAAACCATTTAAGTACATATATGCAAAAGTTTTCATTATATAGGTGCAGATAGCCAAAATAGCACTTAGTGCAAAACATCGCTGAACAAAAAATGTAACAAACATCAAGAAACAGGCTCTAAAAGGCCTTTATAGTCCAAAATAACATGTTAGATCATAGTATTATACTATAGCCTACAATACTACAAGCTACATATGATCAAATCATCAATCATCATCAGAATCCCTAAGTCACCTGATACGGGGATACAGGGATTCGAAGAATGGGATACAGGTACGGTGACCCCAGAACAGGATACTTCTAGGATATGATACGTTATATATTATTTTATTAAAAATATATATATATATTTGAAAATATATATATATATATACATATATATATATATATTAAAAATTAGATATTTTTTACACAAATTCATACTTAATTCATTGATTTAAACATAGATTTATCCATCATCTTCGATAGTCAAGGTTTTGTTTGAGTGATGGGTACATTTTTAGTAGGGTCATGATAGAGGAGTTTGACAACCAATGTCACTAACATCAAGGTACATAGAGGGATTGGTGCTCTTGATTAAATACGAGTTCCATATCCTAATACATGACAAAATTTGATGGAAACATTGCAATAACCCAATCCTGAAATCCTGAAAAACTGATAAGTCTGCTGGATTTTGAATGAGATCTAAAATTCTACTTTCTCCATATGAAATCCAATGAGGTCGGAACCACTCTCAAACATCCTGAGTCATTTCATGGTAATGTTAAAAATTTAAGTAAAAGGATGAAAATGACATTACCATGAATAGTGTGAGGGAAATAGAGGGGGTGGGGGTGTTTAAGTAGCTTTAGGGGGGGCTAGGGTAGCGTTATTAACTAGGAAAAATAATAATTTAGAAATTTTTTTTTTTTTAAATTTAAAAAAAATTAAGGAAATTTTTTTTTTTTTTTAGTGCCCAGGCTTGTGAACCAGTGGAACCGGTCTCTGAACCGGACCGGTACGGAACCGGCCGGTTCAGTGACGAAACCGACTGGTTCAGTACTGAACCGGTCATTTCCGGTTTGGAGGGCCGGTTCGGACCGGTTTTGCCTCCAAACCGGTCGGACCGGCCGGTTTTTCAGAACCGGTTCGGTTCTGATAACATTGGTATGAACCATGGTATTGTTTATTGCAATGGGGGCAAAGAAATTTAGTGGTTCCACCACCTTTCCCTCTTTCCTGCCTCTGAATGTATTTCCACAAAGGTGTCTGAGTTTGGTCTTGTCTAGTTGGGGTATCTGTGGCCTCATGTTCTCCACTCCCCCCTTTCTCCTAAGCATAATCCTCCTCCTCTTCAGGATTTTCATCAAATCCACCATAACCCACTTATTCATCTTCCTCCTCTTCTCTAATGTGTCTCTTTCTTCTACTCTCCAATACCATTATTACAAAGAAAGGAACCAACATGAGGAAAATCCCTAGCCATATAGCCATGATGTTTCAAGTTTCAAGTTCTAGCCTGCAAAACAAATGGAGAAATGCCAAATGGGAATAGGAAATGCAACATAGGAAAAAAAACAATTCAATTTTTAAGTTTTCAACACAATAAAATGCAACATTCAGGAAAAAAATCAAATTTTCATTTTTGAACAACTTAAAAATTCATCCTAGAAAATACAAAACTAGATTAGAAGACCTACCTCTTTCTTGCTATCCTCCTATTGCTCTCTTGTAGCTTGCTCCTTGCTCTCTCTCTTTGGCACTTCTGCAACTCTGTGCTCCAAACTCTCAATCTCTCCTTCTTGCTCCTCTTGTTCTGTCACTCGCTCAATTAAAAACAATAAACAAAATGAGGGGAGGGTGGGCTTTTATAAACCCAACCCTCCTCCCTCCCTCTAAAAAAAAAACGATTTTTTTTAACGAATTTTTTTCACGCTGGCGGGACACGTTTTTTTTTGCTGGGGAACGTTCGGGAGCAAACGCTCCCTGACCGCTTCCGGCGTTTAGGAAACACTCAAGAAGCGTTTTTTAAACGCCGGAAGTGCTCAGGGAGCATTCGCTCCCGAGCGCTTCCAGAAACGCTCTCGAAAAGGCAGGGAGCGTTTCCGAGCGCTCCCAAAACACTCTCGAACGGAGTGCGTTTCGAGAGCGGGAACGTTGGGGGGGGGGTTGAAGCTTCCCTGCAACCTTGGAACAACCAATTGCATTTTTCAGTAGAACCATAAGGGACGCTGCACTGAGGTATAACATCATTGAGAAACAGGCCTCGACGCTTGTGAAAGCTTTGAAGGATTTCCAGGTCTACATACTTCACTCGCATATTTTTGCCTATGTTTTGAATGCAACAGTCGAAGATGTTTTGATGCAGCGTGATCCTGAAGGTAGGCACGGAAAGTGGATTGTTGCAATGTTGGTGTATGATCTCGAAATTAAGACAACGATGTTGATCATGGGACAAGGTATGGCGAAGCTTATGGCAGAATCCAATTTGCATGCTCTCGACATCAATCTCATCGCTGCAGTTTTTGATGAAGAGGTGGTTGATTCCACACCTCAGGTATCATAGATTTTCACTTCATCTCCTTGATATTCCGACATTGTTTATGTAGTTCAACGTTTGAATTGTCTGCCAGAAGTGTCAAAGAATAAGAGTAGGTCATTAAAGCTAAAAGCTTTGAAGTACTATATTCTGAATGATGCATTGTTTTGGAAAGATCCGGGAGGAGTCTTGTTGAATTGTTTAGTTGAAAGCGAGGCAAAGGAGGTAATGAATGATTTTCACAAGGGATATTGTGGCAGTCATCTCTTTTGGACGACCAAGGCTGGATTTTATTGGCTGAGTTTATTTTCAAATGTTTACAAAACTATCATGAATTGCCATGAATGTCAGATTTTTTAGGGAAAAAGGAAGTTGCTACCACTGCCTTTGCAGCCCATTTCAGTTCAAGCACCTTTTCAGCAATGGGTTCTTGATTTTATCGGTGAGATTCACCGTTCATCTTCAGCTCAACACAAGTTGATCTTGACAGCAACCGATTATTTCACAAAATGGATCGAGGCTATTCCCACCAGGCAGGCCACTGATGCGGTAATCATTCAATTTATGGAGTCTAATATTTTGTGACGGTTTGGTTGCCCGCATAAAATAATTATAGATAATTCAACTGCTTTTAAATCCAAGAGGATGATCGATTTCTGTGACAAGTATCACATCAGGCTCGGGCACTCAACAACATATTCTCTGCAAGGTAATGGGCTGGCTAAATCTTCCAATAAATCATTGGGAAACATCATCAAAAAGTTGCTGGAAGAAAATAAGAAGAATTGGCACAAGAAGTTGATCAAAGCTCTGTGGGCGGACATAGTAAGCACAAAGAAGTCCATAGGTATGTCACCTTTTCAGTTGGTATATGGAGTGGATACTATCTTTTCGACTGTTCTTGTTGTCCCGGTCATGAAAATATTGCAGGAAGTAGATAGTGAGCCTAATGACATTCAATGGAGAATCAATCAAATTATTCATTTGCAGCAATCCCGAGAGGAAGTGTTTCAGAACACTACGAAGCTTCAAGAGAAGATCAAAAAGATCAATGACAAAAAAACAAAGGCAGATGATTTCAGTGTGGGAGATATAGTTCTCTAATGAGATGCCCCGAACGAGGAAAAAGGAAAGCACGACAAGTTTGAAAATTTATGGAAAGGACCATACAGAATTTTGGCTTTCAGAGGGAAGAATGCCTTTATGTTGGAGGAACTTGATGGACAAGATTTTCGGGAGGACCAGTCAGTGGTAGGCTCCTCAAGCACTACCTCTCCTTATTTTCATAAATTTCTCATTTTACATTGTACATACCAGTTTATTTTGCTTTCAAGTGTGAAGGAGTTGTCATGGAAGCTAGAAGCTTGAGGTGAAGGCCATAAGGTTTCTTTGATCAGCTATTGTTTCAAAGAGTTTGTGAGTTATTTCAGTTTGTTGAGTCATTTCAGTTTGAGTCTTGTATTTATTTTTGACTCCATGCCCAATGGATAAGGCTACTTGGTATACAGTGTTCATGACACCTATGGAGTTGCCATCCCTAGCTGTAGCCAATGTTAGTGTCTGTTAGCCCTGTCAGTCACCAGTGATCAAATTATGCTCTTTCATATGGTTGATAGGGTACTACGGTAAATTTTTATAGTTTCAATAGGTTTTCAAATAAAAATTTGATCATTGGTTAGTCTACCTAGGTCATTAATACTCATTTCATCTTCATGGTCAATAAACATCGTCATGGTCAGGTCATTGCCCTTTGGAAGAGTGTCTTGGTCATCTTGGTCATCATTCAACTTATCTTTCCATGTAGTGTCATCATTAGGTCATGTTGTCAAAATCTTAAAATTAGGTCATGTCATTATAAAATTCACCATTAGGAGTGGTAATAGGGAAAAGTGATCAATAAAGATTTCTAAAGTTCATTTGGATCTCTATTAAGATGTAAATATATGTTATAAGGTTCCAAAGCTGCAATACATAAGAAATTAAGTCAATTGATGAAAAGACAAGGTGGGGCCACATCACCACCAAGGAGGAATATCAATTTCCAGCCTTTTAAAAGACCAACCAAGCATGTCATTTGCTCGTTTCAACTTCATGAGACATCATTTTGTCACCAAGGAGCTTGCCACCCTTTGAAAACCAATTTCTTGCCTTGGAAAGCTAAGTTTCCTTGTTGCGCTGCGCATTTCACTGGCTGCGCTGCGCTTTTCTCAAGATTGCTGCGTTTTTCTTTTGGAAGGAAAATCTCTCTTCTCGAGTAGTTTCTTCATCAAGGGTAGGTTCCAGCACATCAAAGCAAGTGGGTCACCATCCATCTCTCTTTCATCTCATTTCATGCTTAAAAGCTCAAAAATCCCCTCTCCTAGGGTTTGCTGTGTTTTTGGTCAAACATGTCTCTTTGGTCCATTTTGCTGAGAAAAGCCCTCAAATTCATGGTCACTCACCCTCCCCTACCTTCCATATACCTTCCTTGACACTTTCCCTCATCCCTTACCCTCATTTTCATCATTTCCCTACAAACCCTACCCTACACTACACTTTCTTAGGCTAGGACTATGCTCTTCCCTTTTCCACCCCTTCCCCTCACTCATTTCCTAAAATTCCACCTCCCTACATTCCCTAACATCTATCCCTACCCCCCGTAATTTTTCCCAAGAATTTAGACACCCTCAAACCCCTTCATCCCCCTCCATTCTTGAAACTGCCCAAAATCCCCTATTTTCCTACACTAAAACCCTAATTTCCCCTCCTAGTGAGCTAGGGTTTCTCATGGATTTAGAGACCACTAAGCAAAGGAGGCATAAGGGAGGTCAAATCATCAAATATGAACCCACTAGAGTGCAGGATATCATGGCTGCACCATTTCTCAAGAAATTATTCCAGGATGTAGGTTGCCTTGCTTTTTGTCAAAAGATTGAAGAGTTTGGTTTCAGTGATAAGCTTACAAGCACCTTTGCCACTAGTTTGAGGAGGGATAAGGTGATCATTGCAGGGGTTGTGTTTACTCTTTCATCAGAGGCCATTGCCATAGCCACTGAGATTCCAAATCATGGAGAGCTTTGGTTCAAAAGAAGAGACCTAGAAATTGAAAATTACAAGATGTTTTTGAAACCTCCATACAAAGCTGCTCCAAAACACATTTTTCCATTTAGACACTTGCTTGATAAATATGCCCCTCTCATGAAGATGATCATGAAATATTTCACATGTGAGGGTAGGTTCAAAAGGTTATATCAGTACCATGTTAGATTATTGATGCATTTCACCGGTGTTAAGGCTCTCAATCTACCGCACTATCTCTACAGAAGCTTGGTCAAAATGGTAGAGAAGGTATATACCCTCAGTTAGTTCATGGTGGAACCTAAGAGGGCTCATTGGGTAGTAGCCAAGCATGTTCTTAGATACCTTCAAGGAACAGTCGAGCTTGGATTGAAGTACACCAGTGGGAGTGATATCTGGTTGAGTGGGTTCACTGATGCAGATTGGGCCGTGAGTCCAATAGATTGGAAGAGTACCAGTGGGTATTGTTTCAGCTTGGGATGAGGAATTACTTCCTTGTGCAGCAGGAAATAGAAATTCGTGGCACTAAGCTCAATAGAGGTTGAATATATGGCAACTAGAACAAATTTTTGTGAGGCCATATAGCTTCGAAAATTGCTTGTGAACCTATTGAAGGAGAAAATGGAAGCAACCAGTGTTTTGTGTGATAATCAGAGTTGCATCAAGCTCTGAAAATCCTGTGTTTCATGATCGGTCGAAGCACATTGATATAATGTGTCACTTCATCAGAGACTGTGTCCAACAGGGAGCGGTACAGTTGCAGTACACTCCAACAGGAGAACAGGTGGCAAACATTCTCACGAAGCCTCTAGGGAAGACTAAGTTTGTCTACTTCAGAGAGAAGATGGGGATGATCAAGAATCCATTCCAATAGCAGGAATGGATAGGATCAGGATTTAGAGGGAGCTATAGTACAGATGCAGCAATGACAGTGGCAAGGTCATGGGAAGCAGTACAGAATGGAGTAGCGCAGCAGATGAGGGGTGGCATCTAGAGATCAGTAGCACAGAGGATGCTTCAAAAGCAGAGCAACATGCAACAGGCATATTGCTAGAACAGTTTCCTCGCTAAGATTGAGTATTGATTTTTGTAGCATCGGAAAGTGTTCTAAGTCTCAAACTTTGTGAGGAGACTTGAACATCAATATTCCAGAGAACCTAGAAATAGTTTGTGGAAATTCCACTCTGTTCATGTCTTATGAAAATAATTAATTATTTTAATGGAGACCCTAAAACTAAACTTAGGGAAATTAAATAATTAAAGGGTATTAATAAGACAGAGTGAATCTTCTAGAGAACAAAGGTCAAGTCAAGTTTTAATCTGAGACATTGATTAGACTTCTAATCTGGGCCGTTGATTAATTAACGAGAAGATTATAAAAGAAGGCTTGAGGGTCATTTTGAAAGTAAGCCGGGCATACACTCAGTACCTGAAGGAGATTGATTCTGAAGGAATAGAATTCGATTTCAGTGGGATAGTTGCAGGGCAGAGAGTTGCAGAAGCAGAAGGAGGAGGGAGTCAAGAGTAATTGAGCTCGAGGACAGAGGGATGCAAAGGGTCATAGAAGGCAGCACAGAGCTGCAGCGTAGTGAACCCATGCAGGGCCTACGTAGAGTGACACAATCCAGCGTAGGGACTGCGCAGAGAAACACACAGACAGATGCAGAGGAAAGTAGAGGCTCTTCTAGGTGTCAGGAAATTGTCGGGAGGGACCGAGAATTTTGTCTCAGGTGTTTTCTGATTATATCTGCCAATGTATTCCTTGTAAAGTTTCATTTGTTGAAGATTAATAATAAAACCCTCATCTGCGGCACTAGTTTTCTCGCATTGGGTTTTTCCAAGGACAATTGTCGAAAAATAATTGTGTACATGTGATTGTTTCTTATGCCTATGTTCTTTACTGTTTACTTCTTTGCATATATAATTGTGAATGTTGCAATAGTATTTATTTCGAAGTTTACTGATAGATTTCTGTAAATAACTTATTGGAGTAATAAGTAGGAGAAATAAATCTATCAATGCAACTTTAGATATCCAGATTGAAATTTTCACAGTTATCACTTTGCTCAGTAAACCAATCCAATATATCCTTTGCCAATGACAAGACAAATGGCTTCATTTTTACATTCTCATGATTTGTATTGTTGTACCACTTGCTCACACAGATTAAACTTCCTAATGTGCAATTTCACATTTATTGCATTGTTACCTTGAAAGGAGGGCAACTTTTGTAAATCTTTGTCAGGAATATCACGAGGATAACCATTAATGTTAGAAAAATCAATAGGCTTATTCAAATCATCCATTTCTACTTCCTAAAAATTATTTGCTTCTACTTGACAGTTACAGAGTAAGTGGATATCAAGGATTCATTAATCTCCAGGTTTTTCAATTAGTCTACTAGAAGAAGATTTTTTCAATCTCTTTCGATAAACCTATTCAGGTTAAAGAAGGGGGTTCATCAAATGTGGATTTTTCTAGTAGAATAGCTTAAAGAGTTTTCAATAAGCAGAGTCACCAAGACACAAGTCAAGCTCTAATAACCAATCATGCATAAAAAAAAGCAAAAAGAAAGTGGAAAAACAAATCGTATTCCAGGTCTAAAAGGATTTATCTGCGACAACAATGCCAAAAAATGTTGCTGCCTAAATCTACACTTGGGCTAACATGGATAAAATTTTTAAATCCACTTGGTGTGGCCTTGGGGGCAAGTCTCAAGTTTGAGAAATTGTCACTCAATTCTCAACTCCTCCGTTTAGGCTAACTCCTAGCAAAGGCAAAGGGGGTGGACCCTAAGAGACAACTAAGGCTTGAGAAGCTTTAGCAAATAAGATATATTAGTTCTAGGAGTTAATTAAGACTGACCAAGACACATTCAACGATCAATATGTAGATTACAACATGTTACTTCAAAGCATGTAAATAAACTCTATGAGAATAAATAGTCATACTCATTCATAAGCAAGATATATAATGATAATGATCAATGAATGAAGTACTCTTAAAATAAAAGATGTAGCAAGTAGAGACCAATGCCAAATAAAGAGTACTTGAATGCTCAAAGTAAGAGATAATTGTTTGAAAATAAAATGCTTGAAAAGTAAACACTGTTGAAAAGTGCAACTAGGTCGGTTTTCATGTTGCCTATGTAATTATGTACTTACGTAAAGAAGAAGACAAAGATAATAAAATGTATTTTTGTTGTACTTGCTTCATGGGTTTCATGAGCAAGATTTTATTATGTAGGTGAATAGACTTTCTTCTTGATGTCTATTAGGTATAAATAGAATTAAGTGAAGGATCTAGTCAAGAAATATATGCTCCAAGACCTTGTGGAAGAATGGAAAACAAGCTGGAAGACAAGCTCACAACGATGGAAGACAAGCTCTACATACCGTGAAGAACACCTCTCTCAATGCTGGAATAACCTCTCTCCAGTCGGCCTAAATCTCAGTGATGAAGTCGGCTCAATAAGTGACTGTATGGTTGGCCTAGAGGCAAGAACAATGCACTATATATACCACTGTTTTGCGGTCCATTCACACAGGAATTTTCGGTCAGCTCTGAAATAAGTGTGGACTATTTCTGAGACAAAGACATCATTTATATGCATACTAGTGAACAGACAGGAGTGCCGATTTCTCTGTGGGAAAACAGTGACTATATGCGGACTGTTCTGAACTAAAGGCGGATCTCACAGAGTATAAAAAGTGCGGGTTTCTGAAGTATAGTACAGGGATACATTGCAGATCTGTCTAAGGGACCACAACTTATGTTTATCGAACCTTACATCAGGAAGAAGCTGCATATATATACCTCAGAAATATTGCCTAATGTTCTGTGTCACCTAGTGGAGCAGAGAACCTGAACTATAAGAAAAGTCAAGGGCTATACACCAGTACTACAAGTGTGGATATATTTGAAGAAGGCTTTAAGATTAGATTGCTGATCAATATGCTCCTACAGTACACAAAGTTGAGACAGTGACATAAAGAAAGAAAGCAGTCTTAAAGGTGTGAAAGGTGAGGAGGGTAAATCTGTGATTTACCTTCCTAACCACATCTCAAGGAATAAAGTTGCAAGTGTATGCAAAGTGAATATGATTCAGCCTCTAATGGTTGACTAAGCAACAAGAATTAAAAATTAGAGACCGAGTTCTCTAGTACCAGTGCAGAGCAGTGCAAATTGGTGAAGAAGAGAAGAATCAAGTTTGAAGTAGTGACAAGGTCTTGGAAGCATACCTAGGTCAAGGGTTTGAGTCTTGGTCATGGTACTTGTCATTTGAAGATCTATAAGAAGAATTCCTTACGGGTTTTCCTCTCCAAGAGGGAGAGTTTTTGCCCTGGCTCTAGGAGCCTAATTTTGTGTCTTGTGTATTTTGATAATTGACTTGATGAAAGACTAAATAAGATAACGAAGAGAAGACATAAGTAACTCAAGTAAGCTCACAAGTAATTATCAAGAAGAGAATTTGAATTAATCTCCAGCCCTCTAAATTCTCAACAAACACTTCGAAATTGAAAGCTCAAAGTAAATGCTTGAAGTGGAAGATGATTGCTTGAAAAGTAAAGTACTTGAAATAAGAAATTTAAATGCCCCAAAGTAAATGTGCTTTGAAAATAAATGTGGCAATTAAAAAATTACAAAGTACCAAATGTTGTAAATGAAGTGTTGTGAAATGTTCTTGGTAGATTTTAGCTAAATTAGATTTCACTTGGACTTAAGTTAGTTTAGTGTGTGAGTGCACAACATGAAATGCGTGTTTGCAACGAATTAAATCTAAATAAGGTTTATGTCCTCTTCCATCCCTATTCTCTTTGGGTTAAGGAAATCCACATGGACATCCAACAGGAGGAAGCTTCACTTCAATGAGTACTCCCCCGATTTCACAAGTTGGCCCATTCACAAGGATGTCCAATACTAGGGAAAACAAGTCCCTAGTCTTACTTCAAAAGTCGAATGTTTACCAATTTCCCCCAATCTCACAATAAGAAGATATATAAGAGTTTTTTTCCTATTTAGTTTAATTCAGCCAATAAGCCTTAGAGCTTGATGGAGTTTTATTACTTTGCAAAAATGAAACTAATCTAAAGTACATAAAGGAAATCTATTCTAGATAGCACAAAAGGAAATCTATTCTAGAAACTGAAATTAGATTAGTCTAAATGGAATTATAGGCTTTATCGCTGTTATAAAGTTAGTCTATTGCTGCAATTTTCTGATTTTACATGCTAGTTTATTTTTAAAAAGTACAATTTCTTGATTATGTGTGTTTGGGGACCTTTCTTGGGCTTTTATTTGTTTGACCTAGACACTTTGAACTTAAATTTGGAAATTACTTACAATATCCACTTTAGACACCAATTGGTAAACCTTATTTTGAATATTTTCTGGTGGTATATCATTGTAGAACTTCTGGGGCACTTAGCTTAATTTGATTGGGTTATTTGATCCCTAAGATCTATTAAGGAATTCTTCTTTGTGTCGCTTGTGTCCTTCAGTAATATGAGGGGAGTAGTTGCTAAGGTGGCAGTGGTGACACTCCCATTGTCGCACATTGTATACGACACCTAGTAAGGCTTTGCACTAGGGTGCTTGGTTTTACTGTTACAAGAGGCATAAAGCAAAACCATATTTATGCAAGAACCATATTGTTGTGGACATGGGGAAACTAGTATAATGAGCTACTTAGAGAAAAAGTATAAACACAGTTCTATAAGCAGAACATGAATAATCTTTATTCGCTCTTTGAAAAAATCCCATTTGAGGTCGACTTCATAATACGATTTCAGAGAGCCACTCTGTGTTCTTCCATGTTCTCTTTAGCCCCTTCTTTTCTGACCTTGCAATATGCTATTTGATTGCCTGCCCTGAAAATTTGTTGCTTGATGGCTGGCTTTTTGGTTTATCTTTCGAACGAGCCTTCTGATGTCATATTGGTGTTGTTATAGATCTGATACTTAATAATATTTGTTATAAAATGTGATTGAATGTTTCATGGAACAAGACATCAACACTATCTTGTTATCTGTTTATATTGTTTTGCAATTCATTGACTTACTGTGTGGTTGTATTTTTTTAATGGTGGAACGTTGTGATACAATGTTGATGCTTTCATGGGTATACATGATATTCAACTTCTCCAAATTCCAATTTTCATTACACCAAATCATCCTTCTCCAAGCAGTGGAAAGCATTTTCGATTAGACCTAATCTTTCTTGTACTATTTTAAACATTATTATGTTCTCTAATAATTTGATTTAAATGCATGGTAGTAATATGATGGATTATGTAAAAAGAAGATTTCTTTCATTTACATTCATAAAATGATAGGAATTATAATGTTGTTAGGATTATGCTGGCACAAAAGATGGAAGTGGGGAGCCATCAGTCACAAGTTACAACAAGCGATTCATGGGCACTGTTGATTATATTTGGTAAGATTATTGTCAACTGTTTATCATGAATTACCATCTAATTGATATCTATGTTGTGCTTTCTTAAAGGCCCATTTCACGTAAAAGAATTTCTTTGTTTTCAACATATGTTTTGTTTCCTTCATTCATACCATTTACAATGAAAGCAAAAACATGAATATTTTCGAGAAATAGTTTTTGAGGTGTATACACAAATGGAAAGAAGGATAAGAAAAACTGATATTAGAGTTATTATGGTGGAGTCTATGCTCCAAGACTTATCGTTAAGCTCCAAAATAACACTTGTATATCGTAATCTCGTCTTTTTCTAGTGCTGTTACTTTGTATCCAAATGAGCAAAATGAACCCTTTGTTGGTATACACAACTACCCTTCAAGAGATATCAAGAAATAACCATTAAATGTGATGGGCCAACTAAAAGATATCGTAATGTATCATGGGGTTAATTTTTTGCTTTGAATATGTTCTCCACATCATTTCCTTCGTTTTAGGGTTTTTTGCTTTTAGACTAGTTGAACTATTGTTTAGTCATCCTTGTTGTGTTTGCATTAATCAGAGTGTAGGCATTTTGTCTAGAGATTCCTATTGAATGATGTTGTCATTGATGCCAACATTGGTTCTTGAATGCTCTTAATAGTTGTTTGAATTGCATTGATTGGAAGCTCGACGTGACAAGAAGCCATAGAAAGCCCTAGAAGCCCTTGTTGGAAATACTGAGAGTGGGGGTGAATTAATATTTCTTTTCAATTGTTTACCAGTTAGATCACCTATAATTAGAACACAAAATGATCAATAAGAATAAATACATTTGTTAGTTAGATATAATGACGACTTCAATCCTCTACTTTACATTAAATCCAATACAATAATGTGTAGGGCTCCAACCCTAGATGAAGACACCAATCTTCAATCTCCCAAGCTCCAACCTGTACTTTGCCAAGCACTAACTTGGACTTCACAAGGCTCTATCCTCTAGGGCTCCAACCCTATCTTCCAAGGCTCCAACCTTGTCACTTTGAGGCTCCAACCCTATCTTTGGTACAAGCACCAACCTGGTCTCCTTGAGGACTCCTATCCTCTAGGGCTTCAACCCACAACTTCAATTCGTCATGATAAGTTTAGTGATTTTTCACGGCTCCCAATATCTTCTGCAACAAGCCTTGACAATATCTTCGTCAACACTGCCCTCAATTGATCTCGAATATGCTTAGTCCTAGGTTGCGGGGAAGCGTCCCCCCCCCCCCTCGTTTTCGTTTCCGAAACGCGCTCCGTGCGGGAGCGTTTTGGGAGCGTTCGGAAACTTGCTCCCGAAAACGCTTCCCGAGGAGAGCGTTTTTGAACCTGTTAAAACGCTCCCTGCCTTTTCGGGAGTGTTTTCGGAAACGCTCGGGAGCGAACGCTCCCTGAGCACTTCCGGCGTTTAAAAAACGCTCCCGAAGAAGCGTTTTTTAAACGCCGGAAGCGCTCAGGGAGCGTTCGCTCCCCGGAACAAAAAACGCTTCCTGCTGGGCGAAAATTGTTTTTAATGAAAAAACGATTTGTTTAGGGCCATAAATGGGTTTTAGGGCTAATGTGGAGGTAAGAGAAGCATTGACATTTAATGGTAATGTTAAATTCTTAAAGTAAAAGTGACATTTCTTTTATTTTTCATTTTCATCCTCTTACTTAAATTTTTAACATTACCATGAAATGACTCAGGATGTTTAAGAGTGGTTTCGACCTCATTGGATTTCATATGGAGAAACTAGAATTTTAGGTTTCACTCAAAATTCAGCAGACTTAATGGTTTTTAGGGTTTCATGGTTTGGGAATTTGCAATGTTTCCATTTGATTCTATCATGTGTAAGGGTATGATATTGGCATTTGATCAAGAGCATGAAGTCCTTTAAGAACCTTGATGTACCCTTCAATCAAAGGAAAACAACTGGTTAGGCATGCCGCATGCTAATCTTTTTCTACCGCATTTTAAGGTTGAGGAGATGAACCCTTCACTCAAACCAAAATCATTGGTTAGGCATGTTAAACTTTTTCAATTTCCATCATGTTATAAGGTTGAGCAATCCAAGTCTGAAGACTTTGAGCTAGATGATGTTTATGTATCTCTTGTTGATGATCCCATTTCTAGTAGCGATGAATCAATGGTGAGTTTCATGAGAGACCATGTTGCTCAGTGATTTGTAGTTTTGATGTCTATTTTTGCGACTACTACTACTACTAAAGTTGTAGAGGAGTTTTAGGAGTCCTCAAACTTTGAGCCATATTATTTATGTAGCTCATGTTGATGATCCCTTGTCTAGTAGTGGTGATGATTTTGATCATGATGAGGAGTGATCATGTTGTTGATCACTAATATGTAGTCTTGTATTAGGCCAATGGCCTCATAGCTTGTAGCGTTGTTTTTGGACTTTTTGGGCCATTTGGTGCCTCATTTCTTATGTATTTTTCGATGATATGTATTGCACTCGGTGCCATTTTGATATATTCACCTTTGCATGGTATATAAATGAGCAAAATTTGCATATTTTGTCTCTATTGGCTTGGAATCATGGTTGCAAATCTTAAAAATAGTTTTTTTTTATTAAAAAAATAATTATTTAATGTATTTTTTTTTAAACCGGTTCATTGAGATCTGACCGCTCCCGGTTAGACCGGTTCCGGTTAGAAACCCGGTTCATTAGGTCCACCGGTCCGGTCACTGGTTCCGGTTTTAATAACTATGCTCACACAAATCCAGAAGTACAAGAGGGGTACATGAAGGCATTGGACAAGTTGGTACCTGACAGGGAGGAGTGTGCTAGATTGCGCCTTGAATTAGGCAAATACTTCAGTTGCACTGCTAACTTTGGTTCTTTCCATGCAATGGAAGACGGGGACAAATTTGATGCTATCACATGGTGGGAAGCATATGGTGGCATGGGACTTTTGCCAAAGTTGGCTAAAAAAGTTCTCTCACAGGTTGTGAACACTTCTTCTGCAGAGAGGTGTTGGAGCACCTACAACTTCATACACAATGTGAGAAGAAACAGGCTGAATGAAAACCGAGCTAAAAGCTTGGTTTATGTGCATTACAACTTGAGGTTGTTGAGCCATTACTGTGATCGGGCAAATGAGGATCAATCATACAGAGTCTGGGACAACAACCCAGAGAATGATAATTTGGAGGATGACACAGTACTTATGGAAGAATTGGAAGCAAAACTTTTTAGGGATGATGATGAAGCATCAGCAACACCGCCACACACAGGGTCAGTCCCACCATCTACTGGTAGCACTGCGGTTGCCAGTGCCAGTGCTAGTGCCAATTCTCGATATCACACTATTGTTCCTTTGCAGATCCAGCCTCCACCTTCTAGTCATGGTCGTGGTACTCCCGAGAGTACTAGAAGACCACCATTTCCTCGTGGCTCGCACAAATTAGACATTTCTCGTGGGCATGGCAAGGGGCCAGCCAGTAGATAAAATAGATTTGTTGTTTACTAGTCTTTTCTAATTGTTGTTGACAGTTGAACAGTTGAAACTTGACTCTTTCATATATTTAATGACAATTTAAGTTTGAAGTTTGAATTTGAAAGGTGAAACTTTGAATTTGGCATTTATAAGTTAACAAGTCATTATGAATTATGAATATGATGCTTCATGAAAGTTATATGGTGATCAATGAATCAATGATGATAAATGTTATATAATATCAATGATGATAAATGTTATATATTGAATTTTGAAATCAATGAATCAATGATTATAAATGTTATATATCAATGATGATAAATGTATATTGAATTTTTAAATCAATGAATCAATGATGATAAATGTTAGATATTGAAATTTGAAATCAATGATGATAAATGTTATATATTGAATTTTGAAAGCTTGAAACCTTCAGATTGATGATTCGCGAGACTCAAGAGTCAATATGTTGTATGCTTCCAACTTGTGGGCATGGTTGATGAAGATTATAACTTCTAGATGATTGATGTTATATGATTTAATCTATGTTTTTATGTTTTTTATGTCTAATTCATCAATCTACATGTTTTTGTTGACATATATGCATCAGAATATATATATATATATATATATATATAAACGCTCCCGAAAACGCTTCGGACCGGAAGCTTCTAAAAATGGCGCTCCCCGCTCCTGCTCCCGCTCCCAAGTAACCTTGGCTTAGTCCATCAATGATAACTTTGTCTTGACATGAAAGTGTCTCCACAGCTCTTCATGGTACCCAAACAAAAACTTCAAGGTCACCTCATGATGGCTTCAATAAGCTTTTCCAAGAGTGTCTTCAACAGGATTCTCCAAGAGTGTCTTTAATGGGCTTCTCCAAGGTGTCTTCACGAATCTTCAAAGCTAGCTCTAAGTCCAGCTACTCTCCACAGATATCTTCAAGAGGGCTTTCCCAAAATCACTGCTCCTTCAAGATTACTTCAGCCTTGTTTAAACCCAAGGTCTGCTCCAATATAGTTCCTCAACAGGGTTCTTCAAAATCTAATATTCTTTGGTCTCCAATAGTGCTTTTCAAGGCTGCCCAAGCACTTCTGCAAACACAAGCATGACACTGTCCAGAAATCAAATAGCCTTCTGTCCAAGGTTCCAAGTGTTTGACTGTTCAAGGCTCCAACACTTCACTGTCATAATACGTTCCAAGATCTTCAAGTTCTTTGACTTGTTCAAGCTCAAGCCTCCACTACTTCAAGCCTTGCTTGTTGACTGTTCATACCTCTATTAGACATCCACAACAAATTTTAATGATGAAAAACCACAAATATGAATCTCCACAAATATATTATGCCGAGTCTTCCACAAAAGTGTTCTATCCGACCTCCAAAGTACTACAAGTACTGTATTTACCATGCTCAAGGGATACACCACCCAACAGACCTGCTTAACACCAGCACTGAGCTCACAGGTCTGAGCCTCAACAATTAGATTCCTACACACAGATCTGAGGTTAAGTCTGTCTCCTATTGGCAGCGAGCTCTAAGCCTCCTCCACAGATTTGTGTTAAGTTTTACCACAGGTCTGAAGTATTTGTCTGATTGCTAGACCAATAGACGAGCTCCGCAGGACTGGGGTCCGAAGCATATAATAGGACTGCTCTCTATCCAAAGTTTGTCAATGTCAAGGTAGGTGCACAGGTCCAAGCCTCTGAAACTCCACAAAACTGTCTTCACAACCAAAGTCTGCAACACTGGGTTGACCGAGTAGCAACAGGCCTGAAGGAGACTGTTTTAATTTGACTCTTCCGAGGTTCTGTCTGAGATCCGTACTTCAAAACAGGTCACATCACCGAGCCCTTAAAGAACAGTGACTGTCCTTTTTACCAGTGGTTGTTTCTCCATAGAAGCATCCCTCCTAGGCCTCCTGTTTACTGTGTTTATACCTCCAGTAGTCCAAGCTGTCCACAAAACTGAGGTATACCCAAAAAAATGTCCAATAGTGATCTTCCCTTGTCCCCTCGACTTCTATCTTCTGTATGTCATCTTCTTTCTGAATTCTACACCGAATTCATGATTGTAATGAGGAGATCTGATTTGTATTTATACCAATGTTACCAGACTCGGAATCGGCAATAAATCGGCAAGGCAAAAGAGCGAAGAGTTTGAATCGGATCGGGAAAAAAAGGAGAAAAAATCGGGAAAAAATTGGCGAATTCAATAAATAAAGATATACACATATATTGAATTAAAAAAAATATTTTTCATTGATATTCAATAATGCCATGTCCAAACAATGCATAATATCAATAGATGTCCAAAATATCATGAATGAATAAGTATCTCATATATGTTATGAGTCCAAACATGATCCGAAGTACTGAAACCTGAGTCCTGACTCCTAAGTTCTAACCAGTTACTAGTCACTACATAGAACCGGAAGCATCTGCTTCTAAAAGTTTACAAAATACTGCTAAGCAAATCAGTAAAACATCAATCACAGAGAGTCTAAGACTCTAAGAGTGAGAACCAGAAGCGATTCCTCCCACTCCTTCACTTGCTTGATTCTCTAAGTTCTCCAAGTCATGTAGACTTAAAAGAGAAGGCTCCTCCTCTATTTGGACCCAATCTGATGCATTTGTAATTTGCAGATCTATCTCCTCAAGGTCAATTGGTGAATGATCCAAACCTGTCATTATCATGAGACATTGAAATGTAAATTAAAGTTTGAAGTTTAAACTTTAAACTTTAAAGTGCAAATTAGATTATGAAAACTTCAAATTCAGGCTCTCACCTAGTATTTGCTTGTTGCGAAGTCGTAGATCGTAATGGACAAATACAAGGTCATTTAAGCGCTTTTGTGTCAATTGATTGTGCTTCTTAGAATGTATTTTCTCAAACATGCTCTAGTTGCGCTCACAACCTGAAGCACTGCATGATTGGTTTAAGATTCGAATGGAAGATCTCTTCAATTCTAGTGTATCACTACCAAAGTTTTGCCACCAAAGACCTAGCAAGTGGCAAGTGTTTGTGAGTACTAGTAGTAACTTAGTAAGTACTAAATAGTAAAAACTTAAAAAGAAAACAAAATTTAATAAAACATTTAACATACAAAATTGATAAAGCCTTCAAGTCTCAAAGGGTACCTGGCAACATCTTAGTCCTTTCTCGTATAGCACTGGTATAGGCAAATAATTTAACTGGCGTCTTATATCCTTTAGTTGGGAAAAGACATGGCTTTGAAATTCTGGATCAGGGGAGCACCTTTCAATGCAAGTCATAAGTCCTCTGCCAACCTCCCCATCTTCATTAAATTTGCTCTTATCATAAAAATACCGTGGGTTAAAGAAGGTTAAAATTGGACAACTAGGTCCAAACTCCGGTTGTGCTGCTCAGATGACGATCACAATATTGTTATTGGATTCCTCTTTCGGAGAGGTGTAAGATTGATCTAAAGATCATCTCGATCGGATGAGCAGAACATGTACTTTGAATTTATTCCACTTAAGGTGGCCGGGTCACCGGAATAAAATATTGACTTAAATGTCTTAAAGGACGTGTCACACACCCTCAAAGATTCCTATATATTGGAGAGACTTGAGCTCATTATATACACATGGAGGAATTCTCCGGATAACGTTGGAGCCGCGCATTCTTTCTTTGGATTGCTCAAGTTATGTGACACGCTTGGCTGAATGACCTATTGGAGACTTTGCTGGTAGAAGCATCCTGCCGATCGCCGTAACGCCACCACTTTTCTATCTCTGTCTTGGCTTGTCTTCTAGCGATCTTTTAGTATGTTCTATCTTCTTCAGAGTTGTGCCCTAATCTGAAATGGCATAGAACATCAGTTTAAATTAACATGGTATCAGAGCGTTGGTTGAAGACATTGCCCTAGGCTGAGCAAGTCTGCCCTTATTAGCGTGGAAAAAGTCTGCCCTTATGTGGGTAAGCTGGAAGGCTGAAATGTTTGCGGCCAAATAGAAGTTCCTGGAAGCATTGACGACTAAATGAAAGGCCGAAGCCGAGAACCGGGAAAATTAGAATTTTGCGTAACCTGTTTTCAAACCTGGTTATGGGCCCACGGAAAGAACAAACGACGGAATTAGAATTCTGCGTAACCTGTTTTCAAACTGGTGTCTGAGCCCAGTTTATCTAGGGCAGCAAAAATGCGGGACCTTATCCGTAAACTCGCTGTGGTCAGTTCCTTTCGTATGAAAGTCTGTCTTGTTTTTTTTTGTTTTGTGGCTTTCTAGGCCGTACGTATTGTTTCAGTTTTTCCTACCGATTCAAAGAAAATTGACGTGGGCTGCCATCAGAAAATTGTCGATTCGGGGAAATATATGTGGCTTCCTATTTCAACTTCCGAATTTTTTTTGACATTCCTCGGAAAGACGCGCGTGGAGGCTTAATTGAGAAATAAGGACACATGCAAGCCGTCGTTTTGAACACCTGAAAGGGCTCTGCAAAATTTAACTGGCTGCCACAGACGTAGACGGACGAACATCTATATGAATCGATCGATCATATTCGTGCTTGATGGCAACGGGAGAGGACTCGAGCGTATCTGCCGGGCATTCGAGGTCATTTTGGGAGACGCTGCTCTAGCTGTTAGAGTTTCTGTGAAAACCGAAGTTTCTGTCTGTATTTCCACCTTTTTCTTCTTCAGCTCTCACCGCTTTAAATACTGTTGTTATTTCATAACGAAAGGGTATAACGATCCAAAAGGGTATACCGATGCCTTTCAGAACATCGTAGCACGAATTTCCGCACAGAATCATAGATCCCGCAACAAGTTTTTGAACTTGAACACGAACCCGCTATGATGACGCGCAAGGCATGAACCTGCCTTTACTTGGGTGACAGTGATGGTGAATTTTGTTCAAAAGTCAGATAAATTATTATAAAGTCGAGTCAAAGGACGCATAGCCATCGAAGATTGTGTTTGTAATTCCTACCGAATGTGATCGAGCCACCGGTCGGAAATGTAAGGGATTTTACAAATCTTGGTCACATCACAGGACAATTTCTCACCATAGCCCTTGAAATTATTAGCCTGCCTCCGAGGTTAAGACTGGGATGCTGTGCATTAAATTGTTGTGGGTGAACGACGGATTACAATGATATAACATTGTAATTATATCATTACGCTAGAACATTGTAATTAAAGTGTGCAAAATGTTATTGTAACACAACTTCGAAGCAACACAGAGACTTAAGGACAGGAGATGGAAAGGCTAGAGACTCGGCTGTTTTGGAGTGCCCTAAGGGCTGGTTCTACTCCCATTTAAGGTGCCGCAAGGATGGCTGTAGCCTACAAGTGACCACAGGTCTGTTTGGGCAGCACTAAAGAGGGGTCGAGACCCTGTTTTAGGGAGCAGTCACGTCCAGGCAAAGTTCAAGGGAAGACGTAGTAAATTAAGGCTGTTTGGAAGTGTTTTTGGGTGGGCTGATAAGGTCTGTTATCCTGCCCTAACCAGGTGCCTAATTTACAGCTGTATTACACCAGCCAAAGGAGGTATCTATGTTGTGCTTATGTTGAAGCTGTTGCTAGGTGGATAGGCTGTCCAAGTGGGGACAGTTTGGGTAACCTGTAGCAGCCAAGAGATAGGGTTGACATGGACTGTCAGATGCCCTTATCAGTGGACAGATGTTGCAGCAGTATATTGGTGGCCATTCTTGAATTTAATTATTGAATCAGAGGTATGCAGGACAGAGACTGAGAATTTGTCTTGGGTGATCATTAAAATCCAAAAAGGAGTCCCAAAATTCTAAGGAGGATCCCCACTGCTGGAAGATCGAATTGTTGCCTTATTATCAATGTACCCAGACCGAAATTCCTTCAGCAAAGGTCCAAAATTTCCTCTTTGTTTTTTTTGACTGGGTCATAAATCTGGAGTTGGTTGTATAGGAAGAAGAGAACCCTGCCTCGTACATCAAGGACAAGACTCCAACAGATTTAAGTGAAGTTCATATTCAGCAAGCTGTAATGAATGTGATAGTTCTAATTCTGTGATTCTATGTCACTGTCATTATGACAGTGACATAGAAAGACACCCATGATGAAGCTGGAAGATGTAAGGGTTGTCTGCTGAAGTCCTTGAGGAAATTCTATGCAGTGGTCAAAATTTTTTAGATCTATAAGCAGTCTGCTGAAATAACCAGAAATGGGCAAATCTGGAAGCAAATCAAGGTTAAATGCCTCAAGTTCAGCATGAACCAAGGTAGATTGGATACCTTGTTTTGTTGTAAGCTGCAGTCTTAGAAGGCTGTTTAAAGGAGCTACTCACAGAATAACAGGGAGTGGCTGAAAGGACTTCTAACACAAGCTGAGGCTTGTTGATATGTTCCCCCTGTATGTCAGTGACATAGATACACACCTATGTAGCAGCAGCATGTGACTATATCAGTCCTACATTGGAGCGTTATGGTAAACTTAAAATGTGAACTGGGAAGTTTATGCAGCTTTTAGTCACATGGTTGGAATCATGAATCATGATCAGCAAAGTTTGTTGGATGGCTTTGACTATGGGAGATCAGGTCCCTATTCCAAAATGGTGTCTGGGATGCTCTCATTTAAAACAGATGTCTTCTCCCTCGAGAGAAGCTGACATTAAGAGGGAGATATATCTGTATATGCTCCTGAGTGGATGTCTTTGTTCAACGAAAGAAGATCCTCATGGCTCAGGGACATATGGCTTCAGAGGGGGAAATTCCGAAGGAAAACCAAGAAGCCATATTAATAACAGGATATCTAGCTGCCATGAGTCCAGGATCGGGAAATCCATGTCTGCAGGTTGAAGAAAGCCCTCTATGGGCTGAAACAAGCACCCAGAGCTTGGTACGAGAGGATAGATAGCTACTTGATGAAGTTGGGCTTCACTCGAAGTAATGCTGATCCGAACCTTTGCTTCAAGGTTGTCCAGGGGAAGCCTCTCATTCTGGTACTGTATGAGGACGATCTCTCTCTGACAGGTGCTGACCCTCTCAGTGTAAGAGGGAGCTCGATACTGAGTTCGAGTTGAAGGACCTAGGACCGATGCACTACTTCCTAGAGGTCTAGTAGAGACCTGGCGAGATTTTCCTTTCTCAAGGAAAATACATTATGAAGCTTCTGGTATGGTGGACTGAAAGTCCGTGTCGACACTGATGGAACTCAACTTTAAGAAGCTGAGTGGCAGCGCTGCTGGGCCCGTGTTAGAAAATCTTACTGAGTGTCGTCAACTCGTGGGGGGCCCTGATGTTCTTAGGGAACATCCGTCCGGACATATGTTGTGTAGTGAAAACTTTGAGTCAACACATGGTTGATCATAACATTCACTAGGTTGGTGCCAAGAAACTCTTGAGATATCTCTGAGGCACGATAGACCATGGGCTGAGATACACTGCCGGGAGTATGACACTCCATGGATATATTGATGCCGATTGGGCTGGCAGTGTGGTGGATTGCAAGAGCACATCTGGATGCTACTTCACAAGTAGATCTGCTTCGGGCAGGAATCTAAAGTCGGTAGCTTTGAGCACCGTTGAGGCTGTATGCATTGTAACATGTATGGCCTGTTGTGAAGTCACTTGGTTGCGAAAGCTCTTCTGTGAGCTGTTCGAGCATGTGCTAGATACCACCGTTATCCTTTGTGATAACCAGAGGGGGATTCATTTGTCATAGAATCCCAGGTTCCACGATTGATCCAAGCATGTTGATGGTTGGTACCACTTTATCTGGGATATGGTACAGCGAGGCGCCGTAAGGCTCGATCATATAGGAACTGATGAGCAGGTCGCGGATATTCTCACAATGCCCTTGGGGAAGGTCATGTTCCTAACCTTCCGTGAGAATCTTGGAATCATGGAACGACCCTATGATGTGGGTCCTGTTGGACGATGAGCTCTGGGAGCTCTGGGGGGCTTTGGGGAGAGCTTCTTGGAGCTATGGGCAACCACAAGGCTATGCTTGCCAACCTTGGTGGTGTGCTTGGACCCCACCGTTGTGATTTTGAGTTGGTTCACCTCTCATTTTCTGTGCCCCGTATGCATTCTACCCATTGAGTTTAGGGCTCATGGGAAGTACCTCTCATTTGGCCAATGAGGTGGGAAAAGCTAGAGACTATTAGCAAAGACTGATGGACGCATCAGAGATTGCCGTACTCTCTATCTAGGATGGCACGGTCCAACCACTTGATGTGGGATCAAGTTTAGTGAGGTCTGGGACCTCTGCCTGACTTCGGGTCAGATGAACCAACTTCGGGTTGGTTGGAGACTCTTTGTGAGTCGATGAGGTTTCGGGCCTGCGGGCGAATCTATCGTAGGGTATGGTGTCCTGATAGGCCCATGCAGTCCCAAAATAAAGAAGCGGCAAAGAAAGCAAGTTACGGGCGAGATGACACACGATGTTTGGATTGCACTTGTGGACGGAGTTCTCCCTAGTTGAGAGGGAGTGTTAAAATTGGACAACTAGGTCCAAACTCCGGGTTGTGCTACTCAAATGACGATCGCAATATTTTTATTGGATTTCTCTTTCGGAGAGGTGTAAGATTGATCTAAAGATCATCTCGATCGGATGAGCAGAACATGTACTTTGAATTTATTCCACTTATGTGCTGGGTCGGCCTGGAATAAAATATTGACTTAAATGTCTTAAAGGACGTGTCACACACCCCCAAAGATTCCTATATATTGGAGAGACTTGGAGCTCATTTTACACACACATGTGGAGGAATTCTCTCTCTGGATAACGTTGGAGCTGCGCATTCTTTCTTTGGATTGTTCTGGGGTTATGTGTGACACGCTTGGCTGAATGACCTATTGAAGACTTTGTTGGTAGAAGCATCCTGCTGATCGCCGTAACGTCACCATTTCCTATCTCTGTTCTGGCTTGTCTTCTAACGATCTATTGGTATGTTCTATCTTCTTCAGTGTTGTGCCCTAACCTGAAATGGCATAGAACAAATACAGAAATTAACAAGTACCCAGCAGCATGTAAGGGGGAATGCAATTGCCTATCCCAACATGCATCAATAATATCCCAAAGAGGCAAATACTTTGCCTCCTCATCCCCATATCTTCTTTTGATGGCCTCCTTTGTGAGATCCATCGCCTCATAAATGTAACCCATAGTGGGTTTGTCACCATCAACCATCCTGAAAGTTCAAGCTTTCAAAATTAATGAAATATGAAACTTTGAAAATAAAAGGAAGCTTGAAATGAAATTTTAAAAATGAAAAAAGTGAAAAGACTTGAAGTACCTGAGAACTTTGACAAGGGACTCTGTCACAACAATAATCTCTTCGGCATCTTTCCAAAAACTGTCGTTAAACACAAGTGCAACAATCTCAATGCCTTCAAGGGTTTTGGAATGTTTAGATTCCATCCACTCAGGTCCCAAGAACAACCTCTTCAAATTTATCTTTTGCTCAATCACAGATTGCAAAGATATGAAATTTGCTGCAAATCTAGTCACTGCAGGTCGAACAATTTCTTTACCTTCAATGTATTTTCTCATGGTGTTTAGGACAATAGTGTGGTTGTACAAGTATTTGGTTATGGATTTTGCCTTCTCCACAATCTCATGTATCCAATGAAGCTTATCAATGTCCTCAAGCATTAAATCTATGCAATGGGCTGCACAAGAGGTCCAAAAAATAGTGGGGTGCCTAATCTCAAAAATTCTACCAGCAGCCATATAATTAGCTGCATTGTCAGTGACAATTTGTACAACGTGTTCTTCTCCCACTTCCTGAATAACTTCCTCCATCATTTCACAAATAAGGAGTAGTCTTAACCTTGTCTGATGCATTCACTGATTTGAGAAACATTGTGCCTGCTGGACAAGATACAAGGAAATTTATTAAAGTTCTATTCCTTTGATTTGTCCATCCATCACTCATGATGGTTCACCCTGTTTCTATCGATGATGAACGAAACTCAGCTAGCACAAGCATGACATCTTCAACACTCTCTAACAACAAATCTGTCCTAAGGCTTTTTGGTGAAGGGGCTTTGAACCCTGGACCTGCAACAGCAATTGCATCAATCATAGCTTGCCAATAAGGACTTCTGGCACTGTGGAAAGGTATGTTAGAATAGTACCAAAAGTTAGCAATGGCCTTCCTTGCCTGACTATGGATATTTTCTTTCCAACCAGTGCCATCCAAGGTAGGTTGGGAACCAGGTTTTGTTCGGGGAGCAAAAAAAGTGTTTATGTTTCCACCTCCACTGTTGAATGTAGGAGGATTCATTTGGCATTGAGTTTGACTTGGATTTGGAGGCATGTGTGGGAAACTTGGGAAGGGCATTGAAGATTCAACAGAGGGAGATGAGAAGGGGGTATTGGAAGAACAATGGTAAACTCCAAGAGTTCCTATTTCTTTTTTTTGCTTTGCTTTCTTGGCATTATGCTGACTCAACATATCAAGGGCCAAGATTGCTTGGTGTTGGACATTTTCATCAACATTGTCATAGAGGACTATATCATGGCTGGGTATCTTTGCAAGGTGGTACTTGAATCTATAAATGCCTCCACTACATTTCGTTTTGCAAAATTTACAGAGGAGCTTGGCTTCCCCAGGAATCTTCTCACAATAAGCCCAAGCAAAGTCCTTCTCCCTTGGCATTATTGCTGTTTGGCTTGTGTTTAATAATTAATTTGTGGCTCTTGTAGGCCTGTAAATTGTAATAGACAAAAAAAAATTAAAAATTAAAAAAGATACAAATGTCAAAATGAAAGCAATTGCAAAATCTTTCAAAAACAGTAAAACTACATTGACTGTAAAACTACATTTCAGCTCTCGAAAATTTTAAAACTACCTTTTAGCGATCGAAAATTTTAAAACTACATTAAATAATAAAAACCCACCGGTTGAGTCTTGACTCTTCAACTCTCGAAGAGCTCGCTCCTCCGGCTCTTCAGTCTTGACTCCAAAGTTCAAAAGTCAAAATTCAAACAACACAAGCTTGAAGCACCTCACCACAACGCCAAGCACCTCACCACGAGAGACAAGGCAAATCGATAATTAAAATTTAAACCTGCGGCCTGACCTGCCCGATAATTAAAATTTAAAACGCTGAAGCAGAGGAGCAACGGTGTATTAGTGCAGTGATCGAACGCTGAAGCAGAGGAGCAGCGACGTTTATAACTTCTTCGTGCAGTAGGGGAGCAGCGACGTCTTCGTGCAGCAGTGACTAGAGGCGTTCTTCATGCAGCTGTGAGCAGCGACGTCTTAGTGCAGTAGAGGAGCAGCGACGTCGACGTCGGGAAAAAGGATGAGAAGTGCGGCGTTGGCGTCGGGAAAAAGGATGAGAAGTGTGGCAAACTATCCTTTATTCCGAATAAATTTATGTTTACCCTAGCCGAGTAATCGCAACCCGAGCAGAACTCGTAAGTCTCGCGAGTCAAACTTGGTCAATGCGAGTTTGATTCGCGAGACTCAGATCGGCTCGTTTGCTGGCCGAGCAGACTTATAATCGCGAGCACTCGTGAGCACTCGACGATCCATGTTTCACTGATTTATACATGTTTTGGGTCATAATGAACAATCATGTCTATTGGAGGAGAGGTCGACATGTATAGGAGGCTTAGGTTGGCTAGCCTTTAAAAATATTATATTTAAACTTGAAAATTCATTTTCTCACAAACTACGAGGAATTAGGAGGCGTGCAATAGCTTGTTAGAAAGGGAAATTTGTCCTTTATAATCCTATGCCATTTTCACCTTTAGATAAGGTCATTTGTTCATCAACAAAATAATATTTGTGAAACTGTCATCATTATTTCGTTTTAGGCAGCCTTTAGGATTTTATGTCTAGGACAGAGTTTAGGGCTTCTTCACATGTATTTTCCATTAGGATAGGCATCCTTATTTCATTAAAGACTAGGGCACTATGAGCATCAATCAAGGAGGGCTTGTCATAATATAGATAAGGGCTAGAGATTGATCAAGAGCAAGGAAATCATATTATTAGGGCAAGGGCTTGTATGTAAGGCACATAATTGGCACTTAGGGATTGTCGTTCTACATCAATCTTCATGTTTAGGGCATCATGGGCATCTAAGATTTCTTCATTAATGGCTTGACATCTTCATAATGTAAGGGCAATCTTACCACCTAGATTTTACTTCATTAATGGCATCCTTAGCACGTAGGGTTTGCATGAGGTTCATGTATCACAAGAATATTTTCCATCTCCAATAATGCCATATTGACATCAATGACAACTTTGACCAACAATCTCCCCCTTTGTTATTGATGGCAATATTCTTTCCCTTCCAACAATTTCTCCCGCTTTGACATCAATGGAAAATGCGGTGCCCAAGAACTCCCCCTAACAAGGTACTTCTCTTCATCGTATTTTCTTCACCAATGATAGTTCTTCATAGATATGTTACTCCCGCTGTCATGGTGCTATTGCTTCAATGAACTTGCTCCCCCTAAGCCTTTTCATGCCTTCATGGAAATGGATGAGGTAGATGATCAACCACCTCCTCCTGCCTGCATAAATTCCTCTAGCTCTTCAAGACAAGAAAGATTGCTGCCTTGTGACCAAATGGAAGACATCATCACAATATCATGATTTTCTTCAATGGATTTACTTCTGAGAGATGATCTATCAAGATTGCCCATGTGTGACTCATCAAGGGTTTGATAGGACACTTTTTAGATAGCTTCTTGCAGGAATAGTCAAGAATCAGAAATTCCCCCTAACAATATGCATGGTCTCCTTTTTGGCAGAATTTTAAATTCAAAACTTGGAATATTTTCTTTGCCAGTGATGCATCCATCAAATCAACGACTTGTGTTGTTGGCTTGAGTGTTCAAGAGACTTTCTTGATCCAATTTTCTTCCTTCTCCACACTTGTGTAACTTTGTTTTTTGGTTTGGTAGTCATGGTTTTAGCTTGTTTAGGTGTTGGAAATTCTGAGAGGGGGGTGAATCAGTATTTCTTTTCAGTTGTTAATTATTGCTAGTTAGAATCTTCACAATTAAAAACAGAGAGGTGTATAAAAATGATATTAAGGATTAATCAGAACTTCAATCCCTTGTTTTAATAATAGTATACAATAGATGAGTGAAGGGCACCAACCCTTTTAATGAAACAGGCACCAACCTGTTGCCAAGCACCAACTTGGACTTTGATGAGGCTTCGACCTCTAGGGCTTCGACCCTATCTTCTCAAGGCACCAACCTTGTGTTTAGGGGCACCAACCCCTAGGACACCAATCCTTCAGTCTTATTTTGATAATAAATAAATGGTGTACTTACTTGAATTTCTTCAATAGAACACTGGACTCCAACAACAACTTGAGTTTGACTGTCCAAAGTTCTTCAACTTTCAAACCTCCACTATTTTCTGCTTATGCCTTGATGATCTCCAACACAGTTGCTTCAAGGTGCTGAACTGTATCTCAGTGCTATCCTTGTAGCCTTAGATCTCCATCAATGGTGAGTTCACCCTACTGAACTTTTTCAACATTGTCATACCAAGTTCAAGTCATTGCTGCTTGTGGTGAATTTTAGTCTTCTAAATTGACTGTCATAATCGAGTTCAATATTGGAGACAGTCCTTCACATGTCAACCATAGTCACAAGTCTGAAGGTATAATGATATGAGACACCTTCTTCGCGCTGTAACTATCTCCTCCACAAGACTGCAATGCTGAGATTGTATGTGATTGTAATTTCTGCACCAAGATTAACTCCAATCAGTCCACTGTACTGAGACTCTTATGTCAAGGTCGGAATTTAGGTTTTAGGCCAAAATTCTGTGTTATTACAGTCACAAATTTGAGCTGTAATTGGCTACAGAACCACCTATATTCTTGCCTCAGGATCGTGCTTATAAAAGACACAGATCTCATCTACCAGGTCCGAGTATTAGTGCTCCAATACGTCTTAAATAACCAGATACAAGCCATAAAGAAGTCTTGAGTTGATGCAATAGATTTGACCTTTTAAAATATCACTTCCTCGGTCTCCTTAGTTCACGAGTTGTGAACTACCCTTGCTGTGATCTACACTGAATTATCTTCACCGAAAAAATGATGACTCTGAAATGGATGAACATAGATTTATATATATATAGTAGTTTGACCCTATGAAGAGACACATCCATTGGAAGAAAGGCCAACATTATATGACTGCATAGGTCGGCTTGACTGGAAATATATTTTATTTTATCTTAAAAATTCAGTTTCTCACAAACTAATGGGAGTTTCAGGGCAAGTAAGAGCTTGTTGGAATGAGGGAAAAATCCTCTTTAATATGGTCTAGGATTCATTGTGAAAGAATGCCTCCAAGGTGTCTAAATTTATTTTTCTTTGTGACTATTTCATAAAATTTTAGTGCAGAAGGTGATTGGGACAGTAAGAGATCATTAGAGCTTCTTCATCATGGTGTGTTTTCCATGTTATCATATGTCATAGTGCAACATCTATCATTCTTCCATTAAGAGAGCTCATCAAGAGAGCTTATATTCCATCAATGACAATTATTGACCAACAATCTCCCCCTTTGTCATTGATGGAAATATTATAGAATTCTCTCCCCCTTTGACATCAATGGAAAATGGGGTGCCCAAGTACTTCCCCTATTATGCTGCTTGATTTAATGTGATGTGAGAGCAATGACCCCCATCTTTTGGCGAAGATACTCAAATGCTTCTCGTGGAAGAGATTTTGTAAAGATATCCGCAATTTGCTCTTTTGTATTGATGTATTCCAACCTGATATTGTGTTCAGCAACTTGTTCACGGAGAAAGTGGTATTTGATTGGAATATGTTTGGTTCTTGAGTGTATCACTGGATTCTTTGAAAGACTGATGGTGCTAGTATTGTCACAAAAAATAGTAATTGGTTGCTTAGTTTCTATGTTGACATCCTTCAAGGCTTCCTTCATCCATAGAATTTGTGTACAATAATCAGCAGCAACTATATATTCGGCTTCAGCTGTAGAAAGGGATATAGATGTTTGCTTTTTGCTGAGCCAAGATACAAGACAATCTCCCATAAAGAATGCATTTCCACTAGTGCTTTTTCGATCATCCACGCTTCCAGCCCAATCAGCATCAGAATAAGCTGTCACCATAAGAGTTGAACTCTTAGGATACCAAAGACCGAAATCAGTCGTTCCTTTCAGATATCTAAGAATTCTTTTCACAGCTGCTAGATGGGATTGTTTAGGACTTGACTGAAATCTTGCTACCATTCCTACTGCTTGCATAATATCTGGTCTTGTAGCAGTTAAGTATAGGTGAGCTCCGATTATTGACCTGTAAAGAGTTGCATCTATTTGGGGGGTATCATTGTCTTTGCTTAGTTTACAATCTGTGGTCATTGATGTGCTCATAGGTGCACAATCTTCCATCCCATATTTTTTAAGCATGTCTTTAAGATATTTTGCTTGAGATATAAACATGCCTGCAGAGGTTTGAGATATTTGTAGCCCAAGAAAGTAAGACAACTCACCAATCATTGACATCTCGAATTTTTTGGACATATTTAGAGCAAATTCATGGCTCATTTCTTCATCATTGCTTAAAAAGATTAGATCATCAACGTAAACAAGAGTGATCAAAAGATTTCCTTGTCCATCTTCATGTAGAGATTGCTACCTGCCACTCCCTTTTTGAAACCTTCTTGTTGCAGATAGTGATCCAACTTTGCATACCATGCTCTAGGGGCTTGTTTCAATCCATACAAGGCCTTTTTTAGTTTGCATACAAGGTCTTTTCCTTCAGGAACATCAAATCCTTCTGGTTGCTCCATGTAAACTTCCTCCTTGAGATCTCCATTCAGGAATGCTGATTTTACATCCATTTGATAAACCTTGAATCCTTTTGAGCAAGGAAATGCTAGAAACATTCTTATGGCTTCCATTTGAGCTACTGGTGCAAAGGTTTCTTCAAAGTCAATTCCTTTGATTTGCGAGTATCCTTTGCAGACAAGTCTAGCTTTATTTCTAATGATTTGTCCATCTTCATTCATCTTGTTTTTGAATACCCATTTTGTTCCAATTATATTTTTATCTTTTCGGCGAGGTACCAGTTCCCAAGTCTCATTTTTTTCGATTTGAGACATTTCTTCTTCCATGGCCTTTATCCAATGAGGATCTTTGCTCGCTTGAGAAAAATTTTCAGGGTCTATTAAAGATAATAGAGCCACATCATTTTTTCTAGGGGTGCTTATCATCCTTCTTCGAGTTTGGATTCCTTCATCTATATTTCCAATGACCTGTTCTTCTGGATGATATCTTTGAACAAACTTATCTTGGAGGGAGTTTGTGAAGATTCATTTTGAGGTTCTCTTCGAGGTTCTTCATTCTCCTCTTCTTTTTCAGGTTATTCTTCTTCACTTTGTTCAAAGAAAGGCTCAACTTCATGATCTTCAATTCCTTTTTTTGGAAGGCCTTCATCAATCTTTACATCAATGCTTTCCACTATTCTTCGTAGACGATAGTTGTAACATTTGTAAGCTTTGCTCCTAGTGGAGTATCTAAGAAATATTCCTTCATCAACTCTTGAATCAAATTTACCTGGTGAGTCATCATTTATTTTTATGAAACATTTGCTTCCAAAAACCCTGAAATATTTTACTGAAGCAGGTCTTCCTTTCCATAATTCATAAGGAGTCTTTTCATTATTTGGTCTTAGTTGAGTTCGATTTAAGGTGTAAACTGCGGTGCCAACCGCTTCTCTCCAAAATTTTGGTTGCAAATCGGCTGCTAGTAGCATTGTCCTTGCCATTTCTTGAATGGTTCGGTTCCTTCTTTCAACTACTCCATTTTGTTGGGGTGTCCTAGTAGTAGAGAGTTCTCTTTCGATTCCATGCTCTTTATAGAATTTATCGAACTCTTTTGAGGTGAATTCTCCTCCTCTATCCGTACTAAGACATTTAATCTTAGAATCTTTCTCATTCTCAATGAGAGCCTTAAGATTTTTAAAACATTCAAATGCTTCAGATTTCTATTTTATGAAATATATCCACATCATTCTAGTATGGTCATCAACAAATAGAGCAAAGTACCTTTCACATAAAGAGTTGGAGTTCTGGTTGGCCCACACAAATCTGCATGAATAATTTCCAAAGGTTTTGTTGTTGGGAACTCCTTAGTTTTGTGGCTAGTTCTGGTCTGCTTTCCATGTTGGCATGGGCCACATACAACTTGATTTGGTTTGCACATTCTTGAAATATCTCTTACTGGATTAATTTCGCTGATGTTGACTAGGTTACCAAAACTTGTATGCCCCAATCGCTTGTGCCATAACCAACTTTCATCTGTTTGACTTAAGTAACATTTATCTTCTTGAATTCTATTGAGAATGTAAACATTATTTGGTGTTCTTGCTCCTTTCACCACAAGCTCTCTTGAGGACGAGTCTCTTATTTCACAACTTTTTGTACTAAAGACAACATTATGTCCTTGGTCACAAATTTGGCTGACACTTAAGAGATTGTGTTTGAGCCGTTCTACCAGCAAGGTATTTTGAGCCTTTCCTAGTCCATTGACAAGGGTAGCAGTCCGTTTTCCAGTGATTTTAGCAGATCCACTTCCAAAGGATACATTTCCATTTTTCTTGTTCAACGAGATAAACTTCTTTTGGTCACATGTCATATGTCTCGAGCATCCACTATCCACAAACCAATGATTTTCTTCACTATGAGCACATAGAGCTAGGCCACATTTATCAGTTTTGAGATTTACGTTTTTAGCTTTTTCCCTTTTGAGAGGGCAATTGTGTTCATTATGATCATAATCATCACATAATGAGCAAGACGGATCAAACTTAGCCAAAGGATCAAAGGAATTGTAAGTTTTGATTTGTTCTTGCTCTTTAGGCCCACGCAGTTGGTTTGGTTGATTATTCAATCTTGGTGCTTCATTCTTATGAGCCTTGCAATGCTTAGCTTGATGCCCAAAGTTTTTACAATTGTAACAATGCCCAAGAAAAATAGTTTGATGCCTGTTGTAGTATCCATAGCTTTAATCAACATTCTTCCTTGAAGTTGCTCTTTCAAATCTTGGTTTTGAGATGTGACCTTTTTCCTGAGATGATTTTTCTTCTTTTGGATGGCAAGAGAGTACATCAGCATAACTTTTGGCATTATTCTTCGTACTTGATGATTCTCCTTTGAAACCAAATCCAGACTTGTCATGTTGAGGTCTTTGAATGTTAAGAATGTTGTCAAGAGCTAGAGAGCTTTGCCAACTCCTTTTGATTTGCTCTAATTCCTTGCTTAGGGACACTATTTCAGCTTCACATTTTTCACAGATATCATCCTTCTCTTTTAACTTGATGTTCAAGAAGTCTTCCCTTCTTTTTGCTTCCTCTCTTTCTATTTTGAGAGAAATTATCTTCTTTTGTAGATTCTCATTTTCTTCAATGGCATTCATCAACAAACTATCCATGTTTCTTTCATCTTCTAGTTATGAGTCATCATCATTTGTAAATGCCATGAATAACGTTTCTTTGCTTCCAACCAATGTTGCAGGAAACGTCCCCCCCCCGGCTCGAAGCCTCGAAACGCATCCCGTACGGGATCCGCACCCCGAACTGCGAATTCGAATTTTGGAAACGTGGTTCGCAAAAAAAATTGCAATTCCTGGAAATCTGGATCCGTACATCCGGATCCGCGTTTTCGTACCGCGGATCGTCGTATGGAACCGCCGCGATTCCTGTACGGATCGCCAGTGGTTCCGTACAGCACCATACGGATCCGACTAATGTAGGTCAAAAAAGCGATTTTTTTGATTTTTGTTTTTTTAATTTTTGTCTTTGGTTGGGTTAGTAGGTGAGTTAGTGCTGAGTTAGGGATAGGATGAAAAAAATATAAGCTCTCTTTTACCTCCTTAGATGTTTCTTAGATGCTCCCTCATGATAATGTTAAATTCTTAAAGTAAAAGGAATCATCCTTTTACTTAAATTTTTAACATTACCATGAAATTACTCAGGATGTTTGAGAGTGGTTTCAGCCTTATCGGACTTCATATGGAGAAAATAGAATTTCATATCCTATTCAAAATTAAGTAGACTTAATAATTTTCAGGAATTCAGGATCAATGGTATGGTGGCATGTCGTTAGATTATATCATGTATGAGGGTATGTGATTAGCATTTAATCAAGAGCACCAAGCCCTATGTGTACCCTAGTGTTGGTGGTGTTAATTGTTGAACTCCTTTGTCATGTCGTTAGCAAAAAATTACATTTCAATCAAGTCAAAATAATCGATCAAGCATGTTAAGCTCTTTCTACCATATTTTAAGGCTTGCATTAGGGTTTGATCAAAATTGGGCAATTTTGACTAATGTCCCTAGATAATCAAGGTAGAGGCCAAAGGCTAGACAAGAGGAGAATAATCTAGATTATAGATTGTTGATGCATCTAAATGGTTGATGCTCAAATAATTAATCATTAATGTACAATGGATGTCATATCTATCTTGATTTATGTACAAATATGCATGCTTCCATATCTTCTACAATTAATTTGGTATTTTGGATATTTTTTTAATATAAAGCAAAAAAAATAAAAATAAAATATATATATATATAGTAGACGCTTCCGAGACGCTGCGGTTCTTAGATTTTTTGGAAATGACGCTTCCGCGTCCCCGCTTCCAAAAAACGTCCCCGCTTCGTGCAACATTGCTTCCAACATAATCACTTTCCTCATATAATTCATCATCTCTTTCTTTGTGATGATGCATATTTCTGGTTGATTTCTTTTTGATGACTACAAATTCATCTTCATCGGACTCATCTTGTTTGGAGAAGAAGTTCTTTTTATTAAACCCTTTATTTTTGTACATCATCCTTTTAGAGTCCTTTTCATCATCATTATCATGTTTATGGGGACATTTTGTAGCATAATGACCTATTCTTCCACAATTGAAACAAATAAGAGGGTACTTACCTTGTAGCTTGGATCCTCTTTTTAGTTTTCGTACAAATTGAACTAATTCGTTTTCAGTATTAGATTCATCGCTGTTGTTATTCCATCCTTTTCCTTCTTTTGTAGATCTTGAGGCTTTGAAGGCTGCTTCTTTGAAATTTGGACTCCCTTTCCTCATCTCATAGGCAATGAGAATTCCATGGAGTTCATCCATCTTGAGAGTATCTAGATCCTTCATTTCTTCTATGGCACTTACTTTGGAGTCAAATCTGTCAGGAAGCAATCTCAGGATTTTTTGAACAATGGTGCTTTCTTCAATATTTTCTCCTAGTCGTCTAAGAGAGTTAACCACTTAAACTACTCGAAGGAAATATGATGCAATATCTTCTTCATCATCCATTTTCAGACTCTCGAATTGTCTTCTATGGGTTTGAAGCTTTGCCTTCTTGACTTTGGAGTCGCCATCATATAGAGAAACCAACTTATCCCATACTTCTTTGGCTGAGTCACAGTTCATGACTTTCGTAAATTCGGAATCAGTAATTCCGCTAGTGATGGAATTTAAAGCTTTGGCATTAGCAATGTAAGATTTTCTTTCATCTTGATCAGTTGGAAGATTGGCGGGAGCTTTGTACCCATCCAGAACAGAGTGCCATACTTCAGGACCAAGAGACATTAGATAGTAGGACATCCTCTTTTTCCAAAAACCAAAATTCGTTCCATCAAAGATAGGTAGTTTCCCTGTTGCTTCCATGTTTTTCATTGTGCCTAAGAATCCGTCTTTCAGCTGTTAGGCTGATATTGAAGAAGCTGGCTCTGATATCAATTGTTGGAAATACTGAGAGGGGGGTGAATCGGTATTTCTTTTCAATTGTTAGTTATTGCCAGTTAGATTCTTCACAATTAAAAACAGAGAGGTGTATAATAATGATATTAAGGATTAATCAAAACTTCAATCCCTTTTTTTTAATAATAGTATATAATAGATGAGTGAAGGGCACCAACCCTTTTAATGAAACATGCACCAACTTGTTGCCAAGCACCAACTTGGACGTTGATGAGGCTCAGACCTCTAGGGCTTCGACCCTATCTTCTCAAGGCACCAATCTTGTGATTAGGGGCACCAACCCCTAGGAAACCAATCCTTCAGTCTTATTTTGATAATAAATAAATGGTGTACTTACTTGAATTTCTTCAATAGAATATTGGACTCCAAAAACAACTTGAGTTTGACTATCCAAAGTTCTTCAACTTTCAAACCTCCACTATTTTCTGCTTATGCCTTGATGATCTCCAACACAGTTGCTTCAAGGTGCTGGACTGTATCTCAGTGCTATCCTTGTAGCCTTAGATCTCCATCAATGGTGAGTTCACCCTACTGAACTTTTTCAACATTGTGATACCGAGTTCAAGTCACTGTTGCCTGTGGTGAATTTTAGTCTTCTAAACTCACTGTCATAACCGAGTTCAATATTGGAGACAATCCTTCACATGTCAACCACAGTCACAAGTCTGAAGGTATAATGATATGAGACACCTTCTTCGCGTTGTAGCTATCTCCTCCACAACACTGCAATGCTGAGATTGTATGTGATTGTAATTTCTGCACCAAGATTAACTCCAATCAACCCACTGTACTGAGACTCTTATGTCAAGGTCGGAATTCAGGTTTTAGGCTGAAATTCTGTGTTATTACAGTCACAGATTTGAGTTGTAATTGGCTACAGAACCACCTATATTCTTGCCTCAGGATAATGCTTATAAAAGACACAGATCTCATCTACCAGGTCCGAGTATTAGTGCTCCAACAGGTCTTAAATAACCAGATCCAAGCCATAAAGAAGTCTTGAGCTGATGCAATAGATTTGACCTTTTAAAATATCACTTCCTCAGTCTCCTCAGTTCACGAGTTGTGAACTACCCTTGCTGTGATCTACACTAAATTATCTTCATCGAAAAAATGATGACTCTGAAATGGATGAACGCAGATTTATATATATAGTAGTTTGTCCCTATGAAGAGACACATCCATTGGAAGAAAGGCCGACATTATATGACTTCATAGGTCGGCTTGATTGTAAATATATATATTTTTTTATCTTAAAAATTCAATTTCTCACAAACTAATGGGAGTTTCGGGGCAAGTAAGAGCTTGTTGGAAAGAGGGAAAAATCCTCTTTAATATGGTCTAGGATTCATTGTGAAAGGATGCCTCCAAGGTGTCTAAATTTATTTTTCTTTGTGACTTTCATAAAATTTTAGTGCAGAAGGTGATTGGGACAGTAAGAGATCATTAGAGCTTCTTCATCATGGTGTGTCTTCCATGTCATCATATGTCATAGTGCAACATCTATCAATCTTCCATTAAGAGAGCTCATCAAGAGAGCTTATATTCCATCAATGACAATTATTACCAACATTAGGGACCCAAGTCAAGTTTCAATCACAAGCCATATGTCCAATGTTATGGCAATTGAAGCATTCCGTCTTGTTCATGAATGAGGAATCATGACTTCTACTTGCAAAGTTGCTTCTAAGGAGTTGATGTGGCCCATTATATTTGTCCTTATGGAATGCCCTACAATCTTTTGCCATGTGCCCAAAACTTGTATAAGAATAGCAATAACAAAAAAATATTCTTTGGTACCTGGAGGCTAGAGATTGCCTTGATGTACTTCCAAAATTATTCTATCTTGGGATCCTTTGATCAAATTTTTTGCCGCTTGCATCTACATTTCTTCTTGGAGTAGGGTTTCTTCCATTGTCATTTTGACTTTTCTCCTTGCCTTTGCTGGAACTGGGGGCATTGATATTTCTTCCAGGGTTCTTCACATCCTTGTTGTTTGAAGCATTAGGGATTGCATCTTTCTTGTTTGAAGGCTCACCTGCATAACTAAGACCTGATTTATCAAGAGGAGATCTTTGATGACTTAGGATGTCATCTAGGGTTTGAGAGCTCTTTAGACTCTTGTTCAGATGATCAACTTCTTTCTTTAGGAAATCAATTTCTTCTTTCATTTTCTTGCATTCTTTATCCTTCTTTGATAGACTAATCTCCATTTCTTCCTTCATCTTGGTTGCTTCACATGATTGGGCCTTAAGTGAGGTGATTTCTGATCTTAATTTGGTGATGTCATTATCCTTTTCTTTTAGTTGGCATGTCATGGTGTTTCTTTCCTTTTTTGCATCATCAACTTGTCCTTCTATGAGTGCTAAAGCTTCCATCACCTTCTCAGCTCCTCGTGCTTGTTTCTTTGCTTCTTCTAGTTGAGAGCTAAGGGAGGAGACCTCTTCTTTGTATTGACCAACTTCTGCTTCAAGTTTGTTCAAGTCCTTGTGTCTTTGTTCAAGGTGGCTTGACAAAGTGTCTTCCTTTTTCTTTGCTTTATCCAATTGATTTGTCATGGATATGACTTCTTCATGATGTATTTTCTTATTTTGATGACAATCTTCCTTTAGCTTGGTGAGCTCCTTAGTTCTTTCTTGTACCTAGTCAACCTCCTTCCTTGTCTTGTCAAGGCTATAGTCATCATCTTGTAATTTCTTCTTAAGCTCTTCATTTTCTTTTTTCCAACTGCCTATCTCTTCTCGACTCCTTATGTTGATCTTCTTTTTCTGCACTGCACTGCACCTGGAAGCTCGGTCCCTAGTCTAGCAACCCTAAACAATGTGCTTATCTGCTTCCTTCCTTTGATCTAGCCTCGATCTCTTGGAGATTCCTCTACGACCTTCTTTCTATACCTCTTGATGCCTAAGTCTAAGATCTCTTTCATGCTATGGTGACTCTCCTTTATACTGCAGTAAACTTTGGCCTCTTTCGAGATATAGATGCTATCCAAAAACCAAGATAGAAGACCTCTCTTCTTGCTCTGACAGTAGTCCACTACTTCGCTATATCTCCTTCTCTTCCAACACTGTATCATGCACTTGAGAGCAGACTTTTCTTCGCTGTAATAAGTCTCGTTCTTCTTGGATATGTGAGGTGTAGTAGACCCAAAACAAAATCAGATATGTCCCTCTCTCCTTCGCTGATTAACCTCCTTTATTCATACCAATTGCAAACCTTTTATCTCGCACTTCTATTGCAGACTAGTTCGAATTCTTGTGGTTACAATGAGGCCACAATCACCTTTATATAGTGATTGTCCTTTAGTTCCTAGGTTGACATGAGCTTGAGAGTAGGACGACTTCACCCTAGGAAGGTATTCATCACATCTTAAGGTGATTTCTTGGATCCTAGTGACAAGGTGTTGGAGTATATTTTTACATCAACATAGTGTAATATGACTTCATATACATGACCCTAATTATATTTATGGCAAGATGACAAATACTAAAGACATCAAGAAGAGTTCTTTGACCTATAATAAAATTTCCTTGCTCATGAAACCCATGATGCAAGCATTACAATAATTGAATTTTATTATCTTTGTCTCTTCATTACATAAATTCATAATTACATGTCATTATGAGAACCTAACCTAGTTACACTTTTCAACATAATGTGTTATTGTTCCTAGAGATGCTTCATCGTTGAAATTCATATTGATAAGCCATCTATTTTGCAAAACAAGGTATAAAGTCTTTGACGCTGCTTTTGTTGCTGCCCTAATGCTATGCAAAGTTTTCTTTGAGGCCTCCTTGACATAGTCATAATTCTACTTGACTCCAATCTCCCCAAAGTATTAAGCATTGTCCTCTATAGGTGATCACCTCAAAGCTTATTTCTTTCACCTTCACCTCTTTCCTAGGACTAACCTACACAAGTCGCCTATGGCATCAATTATCTCACAATATAGCCATACAAACACTCAGATTTTTGGTCCACAACCGCGTTGGTGTGTCCTCAAGAAGCCCTCCAAATTTCATGAGATTCCGAAGGTGGGATCTTGAGATATCGCAAACCCTAGCTCGAAAACTGATTCTTTCCCTTGGTTTCCTTAAGGCTAGAAACCAATGTTTTAAAATTCCGACTTGAGTTCGGAACCCGCCGAGGGTTGACTTCAACTCCGACTCTGACTCGGTATCGACTCGGCCGGTTCGATTTCAATGACTCAGTCTTTGGAAAAAATACAATAAATATTTTTTATTTATAAAAAACATAATTTTAAATATTTTCATTCATGTTTCCAAACACAAAGCATTAGAATATAGACATAAGACAACATATGATCAAAGTAGGCTCATGAATAAATATCAAAATGGCACCCAGTGCATTGTCCAATACATACATGATATAGAGATTAGAACAAAAACACATAACCAAGGAGGCTCTAAATTGCCTCTACAAGAAAACACCACTAGTCACTACTGCTAGACAAGGAAAGATCATCTGGCTCAGACTCTGAATTAGAGGGGGAAACCCATGGTTCCTCCTCCTCATCAAGATCTTCAACTGGAACTGTAGAAGTAGTAGCAGTAGCACGCTGAGTCTGAGATAGATGAGCTATGCACTTGCATTGTGGATGACTAGAGGAAGTGCCCGCGGCTGCAACTAGAGGGCTTGAGGCTGGGCCTGGTAGTAGTGGATCTGCATTTAGCTAAGCCTCTAGGTGTATATCCAAGTCAACATCAATGTCCTCATCAGATTCAAACTCTGTTGGACGACACTCCACTACCCAATCTGATGTTGGATCAATATCATCCAACATAATGGGTTTTGTATCAGGTCTTTTGTTTAGCGATTGGTTGCATCTTAGTCGGAGGTTGTATTGGACAAGGCCTCCCATATCTCCTTGGTGTTGTTCTTTCCAGATAAATGAGAGGCTATGTGATCCTTAACGTCATCAAGGATTAATCTCTTAGCCTTTTCCATATCAGACTTGTACTTCTTGTTCTGATCCGAATCTGTAGGTACAACAACCATGTTGTCCACAAACGCTTTGAGATCATATTTGTCTAGAAGGAATTTGATTCTTTCCTTCCAGATTACGTAGTTGGAGGATCCCTCCAACCAGTCTTGATCTCTCAGTCTGTGAGATGCCATTTCAGTTGAAAACTATCAAACTACTGCTCTTCTTCCCTCACTGTGCAACACTAGGCAGGCTTACACACTCCTTGTGGAGCTCGTAGATCCGTTGCTTGGATCTGCTGCTCAAATCTTGGAAAAATGCTAAATTCCTCGGCAAGGAACTCACTGAGGAAGAATTCCCCGCTATGTGCTAGATCTTCTTCTTGATAGAAAACTGCGTTCCTTTGGCTCTGCGTAGCTCCCTCTGCCTTGCTAAGATCTTGATCTGAAAGTCTTAGCTCTCTATCAACTCACTGAGAGAGAGACAACCTCAAAGATTTAGCCCTCCTAGCTAGAACTGCACAATCCCTCCGGGGATTCGATTTGCTGCTGTTGCAGCAATTCGGCCTTCACTTTAGTGCTTAGATCTGCTCTTCCTGTTTCACACCAAATGCTCCGATACCATGTGAAAATTCCTAGATCTGACAATCTTAGTAATCCTACTGCAACTAATTGAATCTACTTCATCTACTTGTAAATTACATTACACAGTGATTTTTAGATTTCTTCATGAAAATATTGAAGTAAATTAATGAAGCAGCATACACTTAATACTTTATGATTTTGAACAAGGAAACTGAGCAAAGAATAAATCACACATAGGACACCATTATTTTTGGACGAAAGTCCCCGGAAAAACCAAATGTGGGAAAACTGGTGCAACATATCTGAGGGTTTGTTATTATTAAGTAGCAGTTTCTGAATACAATCTTTGGATGCCTTGTTGGCTATCCAATACAGAAAAATCACGACAGACAAAGATATAGTGAGTTTTACCTCCTCACACTGCAAGTTCTCGCCGATATAGTAGCTGAATTGACGAAACCCTAACACTCTCTGCACTGCCTCTGCATATGCCTGCGTGGGGACCTCTGTGGACTACGCCACCATCTGCCCCTCAGAAGGTCAAGTTCCAACTTTCCTCGCTCAGAATCCCGATCTCATATTGTCTCATGAAAAAACTGCGCAGGCTCTGCGTGGGCCTGCGTCACCCCTTTTGGGGCCTGCTTCACACCCTTTGGAGGTTGCCTTGCTTCCTCTGTTGGTTCTGCTGCCTCTCTGCTATGTATTCTTGGTCCCGAAGACGATTTTCCGACCAATAACTGTCTTTGCCCCTCATTGCAACTGGAATCATTTAGAGCTGATCTTCGTCCGAGCACTTTCTCCGTCAGAAGAATTCATTCACTTGATTCACTCAGTGTATCTTTCCAAATGACCCTCAAGTCTTCCTTTGTAATCTTCTCCTCTAGATATCAACGACCAAGATTAGATCTCTAATCAACGGCTAAGATTATAACTTGACTTGATCTTCGCTTTCTAGATCATTCTCACTCTGTTTTATAAATACCCTTTACTTATTTAATTTCTCTGAGTTTAGACTTTGGGCCCCCATTAAAATAATTAATTTTTACAATAAAACATAATCCGAGTGGAATTTTCACTAACGGTTTCTGGGTTCTTTGGAATACCAATGCCTAAGTCTCTCCACAAAATTTGAGACTTAGAACACTTCCGATGCTACCTACCAAAAATCAACATTAACAACAGATACCACTTTACATGGTATTATGGCATGGATCTTATGATGGGAAGGCTGCCAGATAGACACTGTGCACTTTGGTAAGACAAGCTTAGGCTTGTGATCTCCCTGAGTAAGAGGGAGTAAGTACAGTTAAATATTTTCTTCATCAAGATATGCAAGAAGTAGAAGATTGCTAAGTGCTTCTACGATCTTTGTGGTAAATCAATATGTTTGTAGAAAGATTTGTATTCGTCTATATGCTGCTGGGTAGAGCTATGAGGCTCTCATTGATTATCCGATCATCAATATCATCATCAAGATATAATCTTGATCTTCAGAAAGCAGCTTGGCACTATTCCCTACATGAAGGGTTCCTTAGTTAAAATTGAACATTGAGCTCTGGGAGCTCCTAGGGACTTGGGGTACTTGGAGCTATGAGCAACCATAGGGTGAGTGGTTCACCTTCTCCTATTAGTGCGTTGCATACGGGGTGGGTGGTTCACCTTCCCCTATGATACCCCATGGTGGTTGACATGTGTGTAGGGTGAGTGGTTCACCTTCCCCTACGATTGTGGACACATGTATGTAGGGTGAGTGGTTCACCTTCCCATACTATTGATGACATTTGCATAAGATGAGTGGTTCACCTTCTCCTGCGGATACCCAGTGAGAGATGCTTATAGGCATCTGCTGACATGTCGGTGGGATGCAATTCATCCTTTTTGCACATGTAGGATGCTTATTCCCTACGATCTGTGGTTGACATGTCGATGGGATGTGGCTCATCCTTTCCCCATGTATAGGATCTTTCCTACTATTGCTGATTTGCATGTGTGTAGGACGTGGTTCATCCTTTCCCTACTCTTGCTGTTTTGCATGCGTGTAAGATGTGGTTCATCCTTTCCCTACGATGATTGTGATATGTGAGTGTAGGAGGTGGTTCATCTTTTCCCTACAAGTGATTATGACATGTGTTTGTAGGATGTGGTTCATCCTTTCCCTACGATGATTGTGATATGTGAGTGTAGGAGGTGGTTCATCTTTTCCCTACGAGTGATTATGACGTGTTTGTAGGATGTGGTTTCTCCTTTCCCTACGAGTGGTTGTGAGCAGGATGTGATATATTCTTTCCCTGCTGATGTTCTTGCATCATCCTACCCATGTAGTCTGGGACACATGGGAAGTACCTCTCATCTAGCCAATGAGTTGGGAAAAGTGGATAGGGACCATATCACTACCGATGGACACATCGTGTATTGTCGTACTCCCTATGTCTAGGATGGATGATGTTTCTTCAACTTGATCACTTGGGATCAAGTCCGATTGGAGTTCACCCTTTGGTTATGTGGACTGACTTTTGTCAGTGGAGAGTGGCAAGGTCTTGTGACTCACTCTTGATCAATTCTTCATTATTACATCATGGTTTAACAGAGCAGAGATGACAAAGATGATACATGACGACAGGATGGCATGATGATTGATGATGGATGGGTTGGCAGGTTGAATTCTCCCTAGTTGAGCGAGAGTGTTAAAATTCGAAACTAGGGAAAAATTCCACTTTGGACAGCTCCTTTGGGAAAGCTTATTACAACATTGAATTCCTTTTTTCGAGAGGACCAAAATCGATCTAAAGATCGTCAAATTTGGATAAGGAAAAGTGGGTTTCTGAATTTATGTTTTCTCATGTAAACTATCAAGGTCAACTTCTCCTCTATGTCGTCTCATCAAGCCCAATAGTCACGTATCTCCATCCCCATCAAATTGTATATATAGAGGAGCCTTCTCCCTCATTTTAGACACATCAACTTGCTATAAACTTTGTCTGAGCCAGCCATGGTCTTGGAGGAGGTCGAAGGATTGGTTGGGTGTGGGTTATCTTCTGCACTAGGACCGTGTCTCTCCAACAAGGACAGCCGCAGGTCTAGATAGTTAAAGGAGGGTTTGTTTATGGGTTATTCTTTGCATTAGGGCCAAGTTCCCATAGATAATCAGCCAAAGATTTTGATGGGTAAATTCTGTCACTACAGGACAGAATTCAACTTAAGAAGGTCTGGTCAGTTTTGGGCATAAACTTTGAGCTTCTTCATTTCTGTGTCTGCAGGCATGCACCAAGTCATAACAAAGGGGTCGTGAAGCCTATCTCATGATCAGATCAATTCTAAGAGCCATCTATGGACAACCTCTTGCTCAACAAGGGAAGTTGCAGTTGAATGGAGGGTTTCTAGGTGAATTGAATGTGTTGCGCACAAAATGTCTAGGCACCGCGACAACGGCTTAGATCGAGGGCTGTCACCCTGATCCCCAATCTCTCTATCTAAGCTGTCTCCTTGCAAGCTAAGGGAGGTAGACCCTAACAAAAATGAAGGAAAAGAACTGGTTGAAAATCAACCAATTCAGGGGACACAACTAGATAATCAAATAATTGTTAAGAGTTACGAGATTTACAAATCGAATTAGATTCAAAAGTTTAAAACCAGTGGCTTATGGGGTCAAAATATCTCCTTATAAATTTAAGATCAAGTAATTGATATGTAACTGCTGCTATGAAAATCAATCAACCACAATGATATTCAATAAAACACTCTCACAATTACGCATTAACAATGTTCGATAAAGACATGCAATTTATCATCACTTAAAATATTCCCAAAGTTGGCTTAAACAATTAATTACTGAATCCAAGTAATTTAAAATCACAATTAAAGCTCATCAACCACAACTAAGCATAAAAATACTTTGAACCAACGATTTAAATTTGAAACAAAAATATTATCCTGAGGGTACCATCAAATTTAAATGCTAGATATTTCCAATATTTCCGAATTTTATGATATTCCAAACAATCCCATTCGAAAATCAAAATTTTCCTATAGTCAAACCTTAGATAAAAATTTAAAAGCTCACCTTGACTATGGAATAATTTTTTGAGAATTTTCTGAAGTTGAAAATTTAGAAAATTTTGAGCCTTTTTTAATTTTTTATGTCCTTCCTTTAAATTTAAAAAATTTTCAAAGTCCTAACAAAACAAAAATTTAAAACAAAGAATCTACAATTCTTAAATATGAAAATTTCAAAGTCTAACATCTAAAATTAATAAAACTGGAAACTAAAAATAAATCTAAAACTAAAAAGTTGGATTTTTATTGTTTTATATATATATATATATTATTAAAGTTTCAAAAGTTAAAAATAAAATCCTAAAATAAAATCAAAATTCAACGCTAAAAAATTAAAACCTAAAGTTAAAACTAAAGCTAAAGATAAAGCCTTAAAAAAAAAGAAAAAAGGTAAATTTTTTATTTTTATTTTCCTTTTTTAATTTTTTAATTTCATTATTTTAAAACTAAAACTATGGATAATTTAAATAAAATAACAGATCTAAAATCTAAAGTTTAAAATTTAGAAATTAAACTAAAAACTAAGACTAAATCTAAGTAAACATAAAAAAAATATCAAAAATAGAAATCGAAATTCAGATTTGCGTCGATTTTGTTTTCATGCAGGTCACAGGAAAGTCCGTACGGACGGAAAATGGATGGTAGAGGCAGGCATTAGTATGGAAATGGCTGATCGTTGCAGACGAGGACTTACGAACAGCGAGGAAAATGCAGATCGAAAGTGGATAGTTGGTGCAGGTCGTACGACCATATGGAAAGACCAAAAATTGATGAAGTTTGTGTTTATGCAGGCAGAGAGAAATTTCATATGGATTTGTATGGACTTACGGATGATAACTAAATGGGAGATCGAGAAATTTTGATTACGTGAGGGATAGGTGAGCATATGAGGATTTGAGGCAGCGTGAGAGCCTGTGGATTTTAGATGGGCAGCAAGGATCAACACAGAGAGAGGAGGCTCACGCAAACGGCAGCAAAGAATAAGGGAGCAGCGGAGAAAATATAGGCACAGTTGGTATATAGAATTTTAAAATTTTCCCTTTTGCTCACAGAATCAAATTTGAAAGATAAACACCTGCAATTAATTTTTTCGCTAATATAACTCAGATCTTCAAAATATGAATTCAAATGCACCTGAGATTTTTTTTTTTTAATTTTTTTTTTTTTTGTACTGTGAGGGAAAACCATGCCCAGATCTGCAATCCAAAGCGATCTTGAGGCCAAATCTCACAATTTTCTAAAAATTTCCATGTAGAACCTGCACAGAACAAGAAACTAGAAACCAACAAACCCAGTAAAACAGTATATGTACCCAATAAAAAGCGAACTCCAAAAAATTCTAGTGAATTAAAAATAAAAATGAGCCAGATTTACACTGCTAATTTACAGATTAGAGGCCCTCTTGGCCAGATTTAAAACAGTTCAGCACAATTTAGAAAATAAAAATTTAAGAGAGAGGCACAAGTCCAATAAAGAACCTTGCAAAAAACGGAATTTAAGATAAGCCCGGGGAATTAGATTCGGAGGGCTCTTCAGATCTTATCTCTTGGGAGTCAGCTGGTCCAAACTAGGACTTCCCCAAACACCCAATTTTAAATCCGGAAGATTTCTGCAAACTTAAAGTTAAACTGTCAAATTAATAGAGAAATAATGATAAAACATAAAATTTTCATGAGCTAGAGATAACAGTTAGCTCGATCCAATTAATTTTTTTACCCTAGATCCGGTAGCCTGGGCAAGATACTTGTACCCAAAATTACTCTACAAGAGCCATTAATCAACAATCCATTAGAATAATCACCAACAAAATATTAAGAACAAGTTTACCATAAAATGCTGAAGAGGAACACCACCATCAAGATAAAACCCCAAAGTCTTCGTTTGTATTATTCCAGAAAATATTACATGAGAGCTTCAAGAGCAAGTGCACGATTAAGAGATCGGATGATTGAAAGACTGACAAAGACCTCTACTTTATAAGATAAAATCTCCAACGGCTAGTTCAGTTGATCCATGTCAAAATAATCTCGATCGTCGAAAAGATTTAATCATCTTTTAATTTGGACCGTCGAAATTATAATTTTGAGGAAATTCCATTTAATTCCATTTTAATTACCTCAAAACTTTGACTTTGACTTAACCATCAAGGCCCAAGGGTCCAAAATTTCTTGAAATTCTCAATATTCCCTTGGCCTGGGACCTTTAAAAATTTATCTTTTAAGGACCCACGAATTTTGCCTTTGAAGAATTTTAACTCACCCAGGACCTAAAATCAATTAAATTTTTGGCTTAGGATTTTTAATCTATTTGGCCAGAAAATTTAATTAATTGACTGAGAGGGGATTTAATTATTTTTTTCAACCCTCTTTACATAAGATAAATATTTTTAGACAATGAAGGTGGAATACCCATTTGTATAGACTCTCAAAAAGCTACTCAATTCCGCGACTCAAAATATGATCTAGTAGACCAAGTAGCTTGTAATAAAATAATTTAGCCAATTAGCTAGGATTATTCCCAAACTACTTTTACAAAGACACGATAGAAAACACTAGGACTCACTTAGCATCTTGATGACAAAATCCACCCTAGCTTTGGGGTGAAGCTGGAGGGGAAAACTCTGCCGATCACTTGTGTCGAAAAACACAAGCAAATCAGTGAGACAAAAAACCTCCTAGGATAGAAATCGTCACCAACATACTAGGCTTATCTAAGTTGTTACATACATGGTGGTCTTACTTAGATCATTTGCATCATAAACACGCAGAATGGGTTTACATCGTTCATAAAACTGTCGACTGTCAATGGAATCCGAATGGCGCGAACACGTTGAACATGATGAATCCCATTTGAAAAAATGGAGGTGTACTGCTATGGGGTCATTGACAAAGTGTGGTCAACAAAATGGAACAAGAGTGGATGGTAAGAAACCCTAACTTACCACTGTTGGAAGAATTATACATTGCAGTTTTGGGCTATTCTCTTGCTCTCATCCAAAGACATTCATATTGGATCTTCAAGTTGATAGGGCATTTGTCTCTAATTATTGTACTCTCTCTCTTTGATGAACATTTGATATTAATAATAAGATGAATTGATCAAGGGTTTTCCCCATCTTGGGGTTTTTCCTTGGTTTGAGCCATATCCATATGTACTCTTGTCTTGGCTTGTCTTTTGTATCTTTTGTCTATGTCCTTTATTCAGTTACTTTCGTGATAATAATGTCTTATGTGATTGCTAATGAAAATTGGGCTATATGGATCTCTGAAGTAATTGTCCCATGATAAGAACATGTAAACTCAAAAATTAACACTTCATTACTACTATAAGCAACAATGACAAATTTCCAACATTTGATGAGTTGGTTGGAAAATGTACTCAAGAAGAAACCAAGATGATCTCTAGAGGGAGGATTCAAACCATGAAGAAGGAGAGCCTTCTGCAATTGTTGTGCGAGACAAGAAAAGGAAAGGAAGAGGAGGTCCATCTAATTCAAGGAAGCTTGCTCCAACATCTAGGGACTCTAATAGAAGACCTATAAGTGACAGGGACATGTCGAAAATTGAATGTTATGATTGTCACTAGTATGGTCACTATGCTCAAGACTGTCTGGAAAAGAGAAATGCTCCAAGGTTCAACTACAACAACAATCGTGGCTTCAACAACAACATGTTTAATGATAGAAGAAGAGGTGATGATAGAAGAAGAAGAGATGCTCTCAATGATCGTGGAGAAGGATATTGTCCTCAAAAGAGATCAAGAAACTCAAGGTATGGAAATAATAAACTACTTCTCAATCTAAATATATTATTATTTCTGTTTTTTTGAGTTCCTCTCCTCTGGATTCTTGTGATAGTTGGTTGGTAGATAGTGGGGCTTCTAGACATTTCTCTGGGTACCGGGAAGTCCTCTTAGATCTCGTTGAGAGGGAGTCTAATCTAAAGATCATCCTTGGGGACAACTCCACTTATATTGTGAAGGGCTTTGGTTCTGTCAAATTTCATTTGGATTATGGGGAAACTGTACTTCTTCATGATGTTATGTATGTGCCGGGATTAAAGAAGAACCTGGTACGTATTTCCTCCTTGGAAGATAAAGGGATGATAGTTGCCTTGATAAGGGGAAAGGTCCTCACCGGGCCTATGGAATCTCGAATGAGGGATGCTTTCACCTTGGGATCTATAATTGGAGGTCTCTATAGAGTCAATGGAAGGCCGTTGCGAACAATGTTACATGGTAGCAATCATCAAATTGAGCTATGCCATCGAAGGTCTGCGCATCTACGCTATGAAGCCCTACCTAAAGTAAGAAGGTTGGCTTTTGGAATGCTTGACGTTCAATCTAATCATGATGGAGTATGTCTGGGATGTGCCAGTGGAAAGAAGTTGAGGTGACCATTCCCTTCTAGAAAAAGCAGGACCAGTGATATTCTACAACTCATTCATTCTGATCTATGTGGACCCATGCTGATAAAATATCTAGGTGGCTATCAATATTATATAATCTTCGTGGATGTCTTCTCCCAGAAGACATGGATGTTCTACTTGAAGCACAAGGACAAAGAATTTGAAACGTTCCAAGATTTCAAGGCATGATAAAGAATCAAACAAGGAAAAGAATCAAGGCATTTAGGTCTGATAACGGTGGAGAATATACTTCTAATGAGAGTGATGAATTTTGCAAGAAGCCTGGAATTAAGGAGGAGACAATTGTACTGTATAATCTCGAGCAAATGGTGTGACTGAAAGGAGGAATAGGACTATCATGGAAGTTTCCCAAGCCATGTTGCGTGATCACTTTGTGTCACTTTGCATACCTCTTTGCGCAGAGCTAGCGTGAGACTGCGTCACTACTACGTGAGGCCTCTGCACTGCTCTTGAGTGCTACCTATTTGCCCTTTTGCGTCCTTCTTTCCTTGAGCCCTGACACTACTGATGCCCTCTGCTTCCTTCACCCTGCAAATCTCCCTCTGAAATCGAATTTGCTTCCTTTAGAATTGTAATGACCCAACTCAAGTTATAGGGAACATAGAAATATTAGCATGCATATGAGACCTGCATATGATAGCTACATATGCATGTATCACGTGTACTGCACTAGTACATGCACTAATCAATTATAAAAAATTTCTTAGTGTAGAGTAATGAGTGAATTATTGAAGTATTGAGTAAATACCTAACTCACCAAAATTTAATGAATGTATTAGTTATACCTACCACTATCATAATATAAACTAATACTTTGTTCAAAGAAAATTAAAGGCATCGACTTATGCAAATAAATGATAAATCCAAGATATTTAATAAATCCAAGATATTTATTAAATAATAACATTTTAATAAATCCAAGATATTTATTAAATAATAATATTTTAATAAATCTAAGATATTTTAGAAATCCAAGATATTTATCAAATAATAATATTTTAATAAATCTAAGATATTTATTAAATAATAATATTTTAATAAAACTATAAGATATTTTAGAAATCCAAGATATTTATTAAATAATAATATTTTAATAAAACTAAGATATATTAGAAAACCAAGATATTTATTAAAAGAGGATATTTTAATAAATATCTTGGAAAAGAGATTGTGTATAAAAGGAGAAGGGGGGGGGGACTTGATGAGAATGGGTCAGTGAGGTGGGAAAGTTGACCCGGATGCTGTCAGAGGAGTTCTAACTACGTGAGACATGAGCAGTGAGTTTTAACAGAGTCATGGAGTGATCTCGATTGTTATTGGAGTTTTGAGCACGGGGGCCAGAAGACTTGTCTTCTGGATCTGGGGACCGGAGAGGTTGACCTCAGATAGGCTGGGAGGAAAACGATGGGTTAGTAACGGGAGTTGGAGCCATGGCGGATTAGGAACATCTTCAAACACGGTTCCGGGTAAGTATTAAATAGTCAATTGATATATATGTTGCTTCAAAAATCTCACACTGGATTGTGTAGTATAAATTCTATTAATGATGGTTAAATTCTGAAAGGTAAGGTCCTTACAAGAATCGACTTTCCTCGGGTTGCTGAATGTTTACCCAACTTTATTTCCAAATGATCCTCAAGTCTTATTTTATAATCTTCTCATTGATGAATCAACGACCCAGATTAGAAGTCTAATCATTGGCTAAGGTTAAAACTTGACTTGATCTTTGTTCTCTATAAGATTCACACTCTTTTTAATTAATACCCCTTAATTATTTAATTTCCCTAAGTTTAGACTTAGTGTCTCCATTAAAATAATTAATTATTTTAATAAACCATGAATCGAGTGGAAATTCCACAAACGGTTTCTAGGTTCTTTGGAATACTGGTGTCAAGCCTCCTCAATGAATTTGCGACTTAGATCATTTTTTGATGCTACAAAAATCAACAAGAAACCCCGATCTCCAGCAATTTTTGGATTGTCCCTTGGAGTCACTACGCAGCCACTGTGTGAGCCCTGCGTGGGTCTGCGCCACCTCTCCTAGTGGCTGCGTTGGTTCCTCTGCTGTCTTTGCTGCCTCTCTACAATGGACTCTTGCTCCTCCGACCAACAACTGCTTCTGCCCCTTACTGCTGCATTGAATTACTCATATCTGATCTTTGTCCGAGCACTGCTCCGTCAGAAGAATTCGATCTCTAAATTCAGACTCTGTGTGTGTTCTCCAACTGACCCTCAAGCCTTCTTTTATACTTTTCCTATTGAGAAATGAACGGTCGTGATTGTTGAGATTTTGTATAGTTGGTGTAGCATCAGGTGTGCTTGTTAGGTTCGTAGATTACTAGTGTAGTCCCTTATTGTTATTAGTGTAGCTCCCTTATTGTTGTTGTACTACCCTTGTAACCCCCATATTTAGTTGTTATTGTTCCCTTACATTATTATTGTTAGGTCGGCTAGGATTATATTGTGACCCCGTGGACCCCTATATATAGGAGGTTTTGTCATTTGTATAATCCAAGAATTGTTCATTTATGTAATGTATTGGAGGTTGCCCCCTCGAAGTGGCTGATTTCTAAGGAGTTGATCTCTCTTTTCTTCTATTTTTGGAGTTGGTTTCATAACATTTGGTATCAGAGCTTTGGATTTTAGGGTTTCGTTGCTCAAAATAGGTCATTGTGGCATTTTCGCTATAACGTTTTTTCTACAAAGGTTCAGAAGCTGAAATTTTTACCGCGCGAAGCTGAAACCCTGAAGAACATCGTGGAAAAAATTCAGATCTTGGTTCGTAATATTTTCGGAGATATGATCTGTGGAAGTTAGGGCTTTTTGCAGGCTCCTGAATTTAACTTAAACAGGTCATCGTGACATTTTTGCTATAATTTTTTTTTTACGTGGGTTCAGAAGCTGAAATTTTTACATAGCGAAATCGAAATCCTGAGGAACGTCATGGAAAAATTCAGAGCTTGATTCACAATATTTGCGGAGATATGATCTGTGGAAGTTAGGGTTGTTTCAGGCTCCCGAATTTCATGTCAAAGAGGTGACTGTGGGAAAATTGTCATAACGCTCTCTCTCTGAGCATTGGATTGGAATTCTGTAAAAAGTGGCCGCAAGTACATTGATTGTAGTTTCTTATGTATCAAATTCAACGCTGAAGAAGGAAACATTGACACGTGGCACGATGTACAAGTTCGCTCCATTGAACCAGTCCATAATTAGGTCATTGTGGGAGATTGGGCATAACTTTCTCTTGAAGAATCCAAATCAGGTCAGACTTGTGCCATTTGAAAGAAGCTGCAGAGGGCTACTATAGGGCTTACTTTCAGGTATTGAAGACCCGAAATCACACAGATAATTCAGTTTCAATATCGAGCTCCTCAAAATCAATAAAAATGGGTGTATTTTTCTTTTTCGAATTGCATGAGTCTTGCGTGAAAAATCAGTTTGAATTGATTCCAAGGGCATATTGTAGAATAGATATCAGTATTCGGTTATAAAATGCCCCCTAAAAAGAATTCAACACCCATTAAGCCTTTAGCAGGCTTTACTATGGTTCATGAAGACGAAGAATTGCAACAGGACATATCAAAAAAGGCTTTACTATGATTCATGAAGACGAAGAATTGCAACAGGACATATCAAAATTACAAGAGCAAGTGCACCAAATTTCGCTCTCGCAAAGAACAACAAAAAATGAAATGGAAGTTTTGAAGAAAGGCGTGGAAGCTAAGATGGATGGCATGGAAGCTGGCATGGAAGCTAAGATGGATGACATGAAAGACAACATGAAAAACATGAAGAATGATCTAAAAGCAGACATCGAAGGTTTGACAAAGTTGATACAAGAAATGTTTCCTAATGGTGAAAAGATAGTAGAAGAACCTCATAATGAGAACAAAATAAATGTTAATCGTGATTTCATAAACTCTAATGTTGGCGGGAAGAACCACCATATTCCAAAAATGGATATGAGGAAGTTTGATGGAAAGGATCCTGTAACATGGATACTACAGATGGAGCAATATTTTGATCTCCATAATGTGCAAAACACACAAAAGGTACGCATTGCAACCTTACATTTAGAACAAAATACATTTGTATGGTATCGATGGCTTTGCTCCCGTAAAAAAATTGTCACTTGGTCAATTTTTACGGAGGAAATGATAGCACATTATGAGGATACAAAGAGCAACACCTTCTTTAGCCAATTGATAAATCTCAAACAAAAGGGTTTAGTGGGGGAGCATATTGAGGACTTCCAAAAATTGAATATAAGGGTAACTGATATTCCAGAGGAACACAGGATTGATCTCTTCATAGGTACTTTAAAGGATAACATCCAACATGAAGTTCGCGTTTTGGAACCTGATTCATTGGAGAAGGCATTCAGGTTGGCAAGAAAAATTGAATGTAAAATTATAGCAACAAGGAAGCCTACCACTCACTTCTATAAAGAGGGAAGTGTTGCTACTCCTAGATTTCCACAACCTACAAGGTTGACACCACAACAATTGGAAGAAAAAAGAGCAAAAGGGCTTTGCTACAGTTGTGATAGCAAATACACTAAAGGTCATAAGTGTGCTGAGGAGAAATTATTTTACATAGATTGTGAAGAGGAAGAAGAAAATGAACAAGAAGAGGATATACACCAGGAACCAGCCCTAGAAGAGGAAGAAATGAATCCGACCATATCGTGTAATGCACTGGCAGGAATTACCACTCCTCAAACTCTCAAGATAGCAGGACAAATCAAGAAGAAAAGGTAATAGTGTTGATTGATTCAGGTAGCACCCATAATTTTATTCATTGTAAGGTAGCCAAGGAATTAAATTGTTTCCTATACCCAGCACCAGAATGTCAATTGATGGTTGCAAATGGAGGAACTATAAATTGCTCTGGAAAATGCCATAATATCAAGCTAACCATGGGGGAATATGTATTGACTAGTCCAATGCTTGCCATTCCTATGGGAGGTGCTGATGTTGTACTAGGAGTACAATGGTTACAATCTTTGGGGATGGTAGCTTTTATTTTTCAAGAACTTTTCTTGAAATTTTTTTCAGAAGGAAAGGAAGTCGAATTATGGGGTATTGCGGGGAAGCCAGGAAGGATAATAAGCTCTAATGTCATGACAAAGCTTCTAAAGAAAGAACAGCGAGGCGTAATTGCACAATTATGCTCACTAGAAGTTCCAACATCAAAATCATCTGTTTCTGCAGATCTCCAACAAGTCTTGGACAATCATTCCAAGGTGTTTGAAACTCCCAAAGGACTCCCACCTATTCGTGATCATGATCATGCTATTCATTTGATTACAGGAAGTGTTCCTCCAAACATCAGGCCTTATAGATATCCTTATGTCCAAAAGAGAGAAATTGAACGTATGATTGCAGAAATGTTAGAGGCTGGTATAATTCAACCTAGTCAAAGTTCTTTCTCTGCTCCAGTAGTATTGGTGCACAAGAAGGATGGATCATGGCGCATGTGTTCGGATTATAGGGAGCTCAATAAGCTCACTATTAAAGATAAATTTCCCATTCCTGTGATTGATGAATTATTGGATGAATTACATGGTGCTATTTATTTTACCAAGTTGGATCTTCGTTTAGGATATCATCAAATTAGAATGAAAACTGAAGATATTCTGAAAACAACATTTTGAACTCATGAGGGTCATTATGAATTTTTGGTTATGCCTTTTGGCCTTACCAATGGACCTTCTACATTTCAAGGGTTGATGAATTCCATTTTCAAACCCACCCTTAGAAAATTTGTGATAGTATTTTTTGATGACATACTAATCTACAGCAGGTCTTGGAAGGATCATGTTCAACATGTTGGTGGGGTGCTCAAACTATTGGAGGAGAAACAATTATATGCAAAAACATCCAAATGTTTCTTTGGAGTACAAGAGGTGGAATATTTGGGTCATATTGTATCTCACGAGGGTGTTAAGGTAGACCCTAACAAAGTTAAAGCCATTAAGGAATGGAAAGTCCCTATAACCATAAAGCAGTTGCGAGGATTTCTCGGGTTAACAGGGTATTATCGCAAGTTTGTTAAGAATTATGAGAGAATAGCAACACCTCTAACAACATTATTGAAGAAAGATGCACTTTCATGGACTGCTGAAGCAACTAAGGTCTTTGAACATCTGAAAGAGACAATGTGCCTAGCACCGGTCTTAGCTACGTCAGACTTCACAAAAACCTTTATTGTGGAATGTGATACCTTAGGAAATGGAATTAATGTTGTTTTAATGCAAGGAGGAAGACCCATTGCTTTTGAAAGTCGTCCAATCAAATGAAAGTATTTACAGAAAGCTATTTATGAGAAGGAAATGTTGGCAATACTACATGCACTAAAGAAATGGCGAGCTTACTTAATGGGAAGGTGCTTCAAGGTAAAAACTGATCATGATAGTCTTAAACACTTTTTGGAACGAATACTATCTTCGGAAGAGCAGCAAAAATCTGTCACAAAGATGTTGGGTTATGACTTTGAAATCATCTACAATTAAGGGAATCTAAATGTTGTTGCAGATGCACTCTCAAGAAAGGATGAAGAGGTGGAAGCATTGCTTTGTCAAATTTCTATTATCCAACCAAATTGGATAACTGAAGCAAGGGATGAATGGAAGAATGACGAAGATGCATGGACACCCATTCAAAAGTTGAAGCAAGATCCTAGTACATATGATACATTTAGTTGGAAAAATGATTCCTTATGGTACAAAGATCGCTTATATCTTTGTAAGAATTCTCAAATAAAACAAAAGATTCTTTTGGAATTGCACACTTCTCCTTTAGGAGGACACTTGGGATTTTTAAAAACTTACCACAGGGTGAAGAAAGAATTTTTTCAATGTATTTTATCACAGGTTTATTTAAGTCAACGTTGGGAGGACATTTCAATGGATTTTATCATAGGTTTACCTAAGTCCAAAGGAAAGAGTGTCATCATGGTGGTAGTTGATAGACTTACCAAGTATGCACACTTTTGTGCATTATCTCATCCATTTAAAGCAAGTATAGTTGCTACTGCATTTATGGAAACAATTCAAAAGCTACATGGAAACCCAAAGGTTATGGTAAGTGACAGAGATCCCATTTTTACTGGAAATTTTTGGATGAAATTATTTTTTTGTTTGGGTACTCAACTAGCTCATAGCTCATCTTATCATCTTCAATCTGATGGTCAAACTAAGATAGTGAACAAATGTTTGGAATGATATCTTCGTTGTTTTGTATCTGATAAACAAACACAATGGGTCAAGTGGTTACCTCTGGCTGAATGGTGGTATAACACTTCCTTCCATACTGCATCAAAAATGATCCCATTTATGGCACTTCATGGATATCATCCACCGTCCATCACATCATCTTTAAGAGAAAATTCTAAGCTTCAAGCAGTGGAAGATCACATCGAGCATCAACAACAAATTCTCCAACTCTTAAAGGATAACCTCAATTTGGCACAAAATCGAATGAAACAACAGGCAGATCAACATCACAACGAGAGAAGTTTTGATGTAGGAGATTGGATATTTTTACGACTACAACCATATAAACAAATGTCCCTCAAGCAAGCTAAGAAGGATAACCAAAATACTATGGTCCTTACAAGGTGTTGCAAAAGATTGGTACTATGGGATACAAATTGGAGCTTCCTGCTTCTTCGCGAGTGCATCCAGTTTTCCATGTTTCATGCTTAAAGAACGTTATAGGTGACAAAATTCCAGCTCAAACAATATTGCTAGTACTTGATGAGGAAGGAAAAATCATATTGGAACTTGAAACAGTCACGAAAACAAGAACTCAACAACTACGAAATCGATCAATTTCAGAGCATCTCATCAAGTGGAAGAACTTACCCACTAAAGATTTTACATGAGAGGATGAGAATTTTATACAGAAGCATCCAGAGCTACTCAAGCATTGAGGACAATACTTTTTTGAAGGAGAGGGGCATGTTAGGTCCCCATATTACTAGTGTAGTTCCTTATTGTTATTAGTGTAGCCCCCTTATTTTTATTGTTGTACCCCTGTAACCCCCGTATTGTTATTATTGTTCTCTTACATTATAATTGTTAGGTCGGCTAGGATTATATTGTGACCCCATGGACCCCTATATATAGAAGGAGGTTTTGTCATTTGTATCATCCAAGAATTGCTCATTTATGTAATTTATTGGAGGTTGCCCCCTCGAAGTGGTTGATTTCTAAGGCATTGATCTCTCTTTTCTTCTATTTTTGGAGTTGGTTTCATAACAGTGTTGTAGCCCTGAAATTTTGTGGAGGGGCTAGCACACACTTGAACTCCAAAACCCATAAAGTGTTTTGTGAAATTTCAATTGGTGTTCAGTTACTCAAATAATTAATTATTTTAATGGATTTCCTAAGTCTAAACTTAGGAAAATTAAATAATTAAAGTTAATTAATTAACACATGTGTTGAAATGTTCTAAAAGACACGGAACAAGTAGTCTTTTAATCTCAGCTGTTGATGAAGGTTTTAATCTCGACCATTGATGAGATGAATGAAAAAGTATAAGAGAAAGGCTTGAGGGTCAGTTGGAGACATACACAGAGGCAGAGCTGAGAAATAGATCTGGAATTCTAGGGTAGGGTTTGCTAAGAATTTCTGGAGGAATTTTTTGCAGCGTGGGGTTAGTATTGGCTGAGGGGATGATCTGATCCCGGAGTTAAGAGTCAGTAAGAGGCAGAGGAGCAGCAAACAAGGACAAAACAGAGAAGTAGAGAGCAGCAACAGCAGCTACGCAGGACAGCGCAAATGCTCCAAAGGGCTTCAAAAATTATGTAGAGGGTCTCCAGGGCTAGCGTAAGGCCTGCATCACCCTCTCTGGGGTTACACAGTCTCTTTCTGGGCAGTGCAGTGACACTCTGAGGCTAGCAGGGCTAACGTTGGGGCTTCAGGGGCAGCGCTAGGGTTTCTAGGGCCAGATTCGGGTTGAGTCTTGTAAATCCCATTTGAGGGTGTAGATCAGTGAGATATTTGGTCTTAGAACATCAGGTTAGCTGCAAATTTCTTTTATTCTCTATCGGGTTTTCCAGATTTACTGTACTCAAAATCTACTTAATAAAATAAACCCTCATATTTGCTACACTGGTTTTCCCGCTTTGGGTTTTTTCGGGGACTTATGTCCAAAAATCCATATGTCACTTTGTTGAATGAGCGTAGTATTCAGTAAATGATCTACATGTGTACACTGCAATTGTGTTTACTTCGGTATTTTCTGAATCTAATTTCTGGAAATAACTTTTAATTTTTAAATCAAGTAGGAGAACTAAACCATGATATTGTAGTAGAATTTTCACATGGTATCAGAGCGATAGCAGATCAAGATGAATCTCCAGCAATCAACTAAAGAAAATTCTGTCTGCAGGATAGCAGAAGAGGTAGCATAGCTCCGGAAAGGGCTGACAGTAGGAGGACGCAGATCTAGGTAGGGACATCGCTGCATATTTAGAAGGCCATCAGGCTTATGCAAAGCCTTCCCAGGGCAGCATAAGGACTGTGTCACCCAGTCTGGGGTTACACAATCCACTTATGAGCAGTGTTGAGGCTTCACTGGGCCAGTTAGTGAGACGCAGTCCAGTATTCCTTCTGTTGCAGAAAGCCTTGCCAAGATTCGGAACCAGTGCTTTAGATATTCAGCGTTACTGGCGTGGTGGAGATTCTGCAGGTGCAGAATTATGCCTAGATAAGTCAACAAAGAGTGGGAGGAAGATAGTTACTCAACAGATCTGAGCCAAACAGATCTGAGATTCGATCAGGAGGATCAGAGAGAACTGTCCATTTGTTTTTGGTTGAAGATTTCCAAGAGGGAAATCAGTTTTCAGAAGAAGAAGTTACTAGAGGGTTTCTAGTCACCAAGAAACCCAGACCAGAGTTTCTATAGCCACAGAAAGAGGGAGAAGAGTATTGTTTCTGTCAAATCTGAGCTAGATGGCGCGATATGGACTGAGAGATCAGGATAGGTTGGATGGCATGTCCAACTATGTTATCTAGAGGGCTAGAATCCTGTAAGTTCTGGATGAGTATGGTTTCAAAGATCATGCAGAGAATGTTCTAGCTATACCAACCAATGCAGATCCAATATAGAAGTATGAAGAAAATCAAGCGCGAACTAAGCGTTTGATCATAGACGGAGTCAAGGACCATGTTATACCTCATATTGCTGGAAAGAATACAACAAATGATATGTGGGTAGCCTTGGACATGATGTACCAAGGAGGCTCCGTCCAACGAAGAATTCTTCTGGAGAACCAGATGCAGTTGTTCCAAATGATGAAGGGTGAAGAGATAGATCCATTCCTCTTTAGGCTTCAAGCTATCTGAGATTAGTTGATTGGCATGGGTGCAACTCTAGATGAAGGGCTCTTGGTAAGGACGACTCTAAATGCAGTCTCAGAAGAATGGGAAACGTTTGTCCAGAGCATTCCGGGAAGGGCAGCGTTACCATCATGGGTAGACATGTGGGCTATCCTTTTCCAAGAGGAGATTAGGAGGATCACCAAGAGGCAGAATATCAGTGGTGTAAGCAGAAAATCCAGAGTAAAAGAAGAGGAGGATGATGTAACCCTTGCATCAAAGGAAAGGAAGCAGCAAGGGAAGAAGAAGAGGGACCTTTCCAAGGTCCAGTGCTTTAACTGTGGCGATCTTGGACACTTTGCCATCACTTGTCATAAGAAGAAGGACAAAGGATCTTCTGATTCCAAGGTTGTAGCAACAAAGGATGATGGCTCTGATGATGATGCAGCCATGAGTGCTCATGCACCTCGAGAGAAGAGGTGGGGTGACATGGATATGTAAAGCAGCTATAGATTAGATGGCAGGATCCTTGAGTCAGCCCTACTCTTGGATCACATACGAGCTATGGGAGCCTTAAGACGGTAGCGGGATGAGTCGGGAGATGGTTGCAGAAGGTCACATTGAAGCAGAAGGGAGAGCTGAAGAGTTGAAGCAATGTTGCAGGAAACGTCCCCCCCCCCTCGGCTCCAAGCCTTGAACCGCGTCTTGTACGGATCCGCACCCCGAACCGCAGATTCGAATTTCGGAAATGCGGTTCGCAAAAAAATTTGCGATTCCTGGAAAATCCGGATCCGTACGTCCGGATCCGCGTTTCCGTACAGCGGATCCGCGGATCGTACGGCGGATCGCCAAACGAAAGCACTGCGATTCCTGTGTGGATCCGTACGGATCGCCAGCGGTTCCATACAACGCCGTATGGATCCGACTAATGTAGGTCAGAAAAACGATTTTTTTGATTTTTTTTTTTTAAATTTTTGTCTTTGGTTGGGTTAGTAGGTGAGTTAGTGCTGAGTTAGGGATAGGATGAAAAAAATATAAGCTCTCTTTTACCTCCTTAGATGTTTCTTATATGCTCCCTCATGGTAATGTTAAATTCTTAAACTAAAAGTGACATTCTCATTTATTTTTCATTTTCATCCTTTTACTTAAATTTTTAATATTATCATGAAATGACTCAGGATGTTTGAGAGTGGTTCCAGCCTGATCGGACTTCATATGGAGAAAATAGAATTTCATATCCTATTCAAAATTCAGCAGAGTTAATAGTTTTCAGGAATTCAGGATCAATGGTATGGTGGCATGTCATTAGATTATATCATGTATGAGGGTATGTGATTAGCATTTAATCAAGAGCACCAAGCCCTATATGTACCCTAGTGTTGGTGGTGTTAATTGTTGAACTCCTTTGTCATGTCGTTAGCAAAAAATTACATTTCAATCAAGTCAAAATAATCAATCAAGCATGTTAAGTTCTTTCTACCATATTTTAAGGCTTGCATTAGGGTTTGATCAAAATTGGGCAATTTTGCTAATGTCCCTAGATAATCGAGGTAGAGGCAAAGGCTAGACAAGAGGAGAAGAATCTAGATTATAGATGGTTGATGCTCAAATAATTAATCATTAATGTACAATGGATGTCATATCTATCTTGATTTATGTACAAATATGCATGCTTCCATATCTTCTACAATTAATTTGGTATTTTGGATATTTTTTTTAATATAAATGCAAAAAAATAAAAAAATAAAAAAAATATATATAGTAGACGCTTCCGAGACGCTTCGCTTCCTAGATTTTTTGGAAATGACGCTTCCGCGTCCCCGCTTCCAAAAAACGTCCCCGCTTCGTCCTCGCTTCGTGCAACATTGAGCTGAAGAGGGAGCAACGTAATGCGTAGACAACAACAGTGTGGAGGCAACAACATAGAGGGGCTGAAGGGACTTCAACAACGCAAAGAAGTTGTGCTCACACAGTGCAGTGTTGCAGCATATCAATGCCTCCAGGAGGACAATGTAATTCAACAACCAGGGAGCTTCAATGATAGACGCAACTTGACTTATCTGTCAAACAGTTGGGTAGGAGTCCTTCAGTTGCTTACTTCTCGGCAACTGAGTTGTAGTGCAGCAAGTTAGCAGTGGCAGTGCTATCGGCAGCACAATGTAGCAATTTGAGAGGGAGCTTCAGTACAGATGTGGCAGTGTCAGTCGCAGTGGCATGGGCAGCAGTACAAGAAGCAACAGTGCAGTGGATGGATCATGGAGGGCAGCAGGCCAAGCATCAACACACTCCATGCTAAGAGGGAGTGTTGAGATTTTGTATAGTTGGTGTAGCATCGGGTGTGCTCTAGCCCTAAAATTTTGTGGAGGGGCTAGGACAAACTTGAACTCCAAAACCCAGAAAGTGTTTTGTGAAATTTCAGTTGGTGTTCAAGTTATTCAAATAATTAATTATTTAATGGATTTTCTAAGTCTAAACTTAAGAAAATCAAATAATTAAAGTGAATTAATTAACACATGTGCTGAAATGTTCTAAGAGACACAGATCAAGCAGTCTTTTAATCTCAGTCGTTGATGAATGTTTTAATCTCGACCATTGATGAGATGAATGAAAAAGAATAAGATAAAGGCTTGAGGGTCAGTTAGAGACATACACACAGAGGCAGAATCGAGAAATAGATTTCGAATTCTAGGACAGGGTTTGCTAAGAATTTCCAGAGGAATTTTCTGCAGCGAGGGGTAGTATTGGCTGAGGGGATGATCTGATCTCGGAGCCAAGAGTCAGTAAGAGGCAGAGGAGCAACAAACAAGGACAACGCAAAGAAGCAGAGAGCAACAACAACAACTACGCAACTGTTGCACAGTCGCTATGCAGGACAATGCAAAGGCTCCAGAGGGCTTCAGAAATTACGCAGAGGGTCTCCAGGTTCAGCATAAGGCCTGCACCACCCTCTCTAGGGTTACACAACCCCTCTCTGGGCAGCGTGGTGGTACTTTGAGGCTAGCAGGGCTGACGCTGGGGCTTCAGGGGCAACGCTGGGGTTTGTAGGGCCAGATCCAGGCTGAGTCTTGTAAATCTCGTTTGAGGGTGTATATCAGTGAAATATTTGGTCTTAGAACATCAGATTAGCTGCAGATTTCTTTTATTCTCTGTCGGGTTTTCCAGATTTGGAACCCAGATTTACTGTACTCATAATCTACTTAATAAAATAAACCCTCATATCTGCTACACCGATTTTCCCACTTTGGGTTTTCCAGGGACTTATGTCCAAAAATCCATGTGTCACTTTGTTGAATGAGCGTAGTATTGAGTAAATGATCTGCATGTGTAGACTGTACTTGTGTTTACTTCGGTATTTTATGAATCTAATTTCTGGAAATAACTTGTAATTTTTAAATCAAGTAGGAGAAGTAAACCATGATATTGCAGTAGAATTTCCACATTGATCTAATCCTTAATCAACAACTAAGATTAATCTAGACTTGATCCTCGTCACTTAGAAGCTTCTCACCCACATGTTTAAATTAATTCACTTTAGTTATTTCAATTCCCTAAGTTTTAACTTAGGCTCCATTTATAATAATTAATTATTTGAATAACTTTTACTCTGGGTGGAATTTATCCAAACGATTTCTGGGTCTTGGAGATGTCATGTGTTCTAGCCCTTGCACAAAATTTTGGAGCTAGAGCACATTTGATGCTACTAAAAAGTCAACATATATCACCCCACTTCTCACTAGGAGAAGCATGGGCACTCATGGCCACCTCATCCTCCTCGATTCTCGCGGTTGCAACCTTCGGGTCATGCTTGTCATCTTTGTCCTTCTTCTTCAGAGGACACTGAGATGCATAGTGGCCCATCTCGCCATATCTGAAGCACTTGACCTTAGAAGCATCATGCTTCGGTATCTGTTGCGCCTGCTATCCCTTTGATGCAAGCGTTGCGTTCTCCTCTTCTTCCACGGATTTCAATCCGCTTCCACAACTGCCATCATGTTTGCCCTTGATGAGGTCTCTCCTCAGCTCTTCCTCTTGAAAAGTTGCCCACAACTTCTCTCCACTAATTAATGCTGCCTGACCCAGTATGCTCTGGACAAACACCTACCACCCTTATGTGACACCGTTAAGGGCCATCCGTACCATGGTTGTAGCTGTAGGTGTAGCACCTAGTGCCAACAGCTAGTCTCGAACCTCCTAAAACCGCATGAGGTATGAAGCCACGTGCTCCCCTTTTCGCATCTGGATCATACGGAGCTTCTGCTCCAAGTATAACTTCCCCTGCTCGGACGATCCCTCATATAGGTCATGTAAAGCTACCCACATGTCTCTGGCAGTATTCTTGCCAACCAAATGTGAGACAATGTGGTACTTGACACCATCAAGGAGCAACCTCTTCGCCTTTGCCATATCAACCTTGTACTTCTTGTTTTGATCTGAATCCGTAGGTACAACTACCACGTTCTCACGAACGCCTTCATATCATATTCATCTAGAAGAAACATAGCCCGTTCCTTCCAGATCATATAATTGGAGGAGCCCTTCAATCGATCTTGATCACGAAGTCCGTGAGATGCCATCTCCGCCGAAAAATTGTCGAATCTGCTCCCTCTTTCTCCCTACTGTGTAGTCCCTGACAGGCTTACGCACTCCCTAATGGAGTTGTAAGTTTTGCTTCTCCTCTACTGCTCAGCAACTGAGAAATGTTGATTTCCTCAGCTAGAAAATCATTGAGGAAGAATTCCCCAAATATGTGCTCTAACTCCTTCTGATGCTTTTCTTCCCAAAAACAGCGTCAGAAAAACTGCGACCCTCTGTCTTCTGCGTGGAGGCTCTGTGTTGCTCCTCCTGCCACAACAAGATCTCAAATCTGGAAGCCCTTTATCTCTGTCAACTCACTCAGAGAGAGATTGCCACGAAAATCTTAGCCCTCCTGGCTAAAACTGCGCAATTCTTCAATGGATTCGTTATGTTGCACTACAACAAAAACGACTTTCACTTCAGAATTCAGATCTGTCGTTCTTGTTTCACATCAATGCTTTGATACCATGTGAAAATTCCTAGATCCAAACAGATCTAATGAATCCTACTGCAACCATCCAAATTACTTCATCTATTATGTTATTTACTTTACACAATTATTTCTGAATACATTCATGAATTACTGAAGCAACTTACACTACATTAATTATGATTCTGAAACAAGGAAACTAGACAAGGAAATCATTCACAGATATGAAACTTTTATTTTGGACTAATTCCCCGAAAAAACCCAATGCAGGAATATCATTGCAGTAGATCTGAGGGTTTTATTATTATGCAGTAGAAATCTTTGAATACGTCTCTGAATACCCCTAGGGTAATTCAGTTACAGAGAGAAATATTGGCAAAAGAATTTGTGAGGATTTACCTCACTCAATCACTGAGTTTCTGGTTGATCCAGATGAAGAAAAACCTGCGCTGGGGAGGCTCTATGCAGTCCTAGTGCTGCGACTTGCAGCCTCTGCATCACCCCTTTCCAGGCTCAGCGTTCACTCCCATCCAAGTCGTTTTTCCTCCTTGGACCTTGAGGAACAACCTCCAGTGCCACTTTTCGGATCCCAGCCTCTGAAACTGATCCACCAGCAAAATTCCGAAAACCCTTCCTCTGCTTCTGTGCTGCCTCTGCGTGAGCCTACGCAGTCACTCCGTCAACCCTCTTCCTTCAGCGTTGGCTTTGGTTAGATCTCTTCCGCCTCTCTTTGACTGATGCTCCACCGACTGAGAAAATATCTTCCTCTCTGGATGCTATCTCTGCCCCTCACTGCTCAAATCTCTAGTTTGAATTTCTCAGCAAACCACACCCCAAAAATTTCGATCTTAGATCAATTCAATGTCTCGGTGTGTTTTCCAAATGATCGTCAAACCTTCCTTTATAATCTTTTCGTTGACATATCAATGGCCCAGATTAGATGACAAATCAACGGCTAAGATTATAACATGACTTGATCGATGTCCTATAGAAGATTCACACTCTGTTTTATTTAATACCCTTTAGTTATTTAATTTCCCTAAGTTTAGACTTAGGGTCCCCATTAAAATAATTAATTTTTCAAATAAAACAAAATCCAAGTGGAATTTCTACAAACACTTTCTGGGTTCTTTGGAATACTAGTGTCCAAGTCTCTACACCAAATTTGAGACTTAGAGCACTTTCTGATGCTACAAAAATCAACACGCAGTGCCATGCAGAGCTTAAGAGGGAGTTCGCTATTTTGCTGGGACATAGTCGAGATCTAGTGCCAGAAGTCCAGGTGTGAGTCTGGAGGGCCAGAGAGTCAAGTTTCCAGTCGACAGAAGATCAGAAGGACGTGACACAGATCCTAGAGCTGTGACGCAGTGACTGCGGAGGCAGGCACACTTACATCGTAGGGCAGCTCATCCTTAGCCCAGATTAGTGTCAGATCGCTAGTGACGGTGTGAGATTTTCTCATTAACTCTTTTGTCAATATTTCTCTGCATCGGATAGCCAGTTTGGGCATCCAACGATTTGTACTCAAATTACTACTACATAATAATAAAACCTTCAGTTGCTGCACCGATTTTCCCAAGTTGGGTTTTTTCTAGGATGATTGTCAAAAAATAGCGGTGTATTTTTGTGTGTGTGTTTCTATCTTTCTTGTGTTGTATTTTTCATGGTATTTTATGTTGTGTAGGTTTCAGTGTATTTGATTTCAATATTTACTCTATAACACCATAAATAATTTGTTCAGTAATTAACAAATAGGAGAAATCTAATAAGTTGCTGCAGTAGGATTCCGAGTAACAGAATTTTCACAATAACTGTCTTCATGTGGCTTTTCCACTAGATTAAAGCATGGCCACCTAATTTCAGTGAGGCAAATGAAAATTTTTTCTCGTCCTATGTTATGGATATCGATATAAACCAATGTTCTATGGGGATGTCAACTCCAGGGTGTGGGGGACACTCCCGACATTTCCCATGCGCCCGTGACGAGGGGACACCTGGGGAAACATTTTTCCACGACCCTTTTGGGGAAACGAAGGGAAATGCAAGGGGAAATGCTTCCCCGATATGGGGACTCATTTCCCCAAAAGGGGTGCTTGTGGGCATCTCCCCCCTTAGAAAGTGTTCAGTGTCCCCCTTGAATTTTGCTTGAAACAATAATTTTTGACTGGAGAAGCCTAATATTCAACCCTAGTGTTGAGAATTTGGTAGTGCGGTGATTAATCCAAATGCTCTTCTTGATAATTACTTGTGATCTTACTATATTCACTTATGTATTGTCTTCTTGGCTTATTACGTCTTTCATCAAATTAATTACCAAAAACACAAGAGACACAAATATAGGCTCTTCAAGCCACGACCAAAACCTCTCCCTCTTGGAGAAGAAAACCCGTAAGGAATTCTTCTTATAGAATTTAAAATGATAAGTACCATGATCAAGACTCAGACCCTTGACCTATATATGCCTCCAAGACCTTGTCACTGCTTCTTTCTTTCCCTTTTAAGTTGATCCTTATTTTCTGCACCAACTTGCACTGTCCTGCACCAACACTAGAGAACTCGGTCTCTAAGTCCATCTCTCTTGATCTAGTCTCTGTTACCTGAACACTTCTTCTCCGCTTATTCTTCTTTGTCCTTAGTACCCTAAATGAAGATCTTTCTTGCTACTGTAATACGTCTTTACACTTTGCATAGAGATGCCTTTCCACAAACTTCTTTATATTCTAATATTGTAGACAAGGTCACTCGAGACCCTATCCTTCACTTCGCATAACCTTGATGCCTCTTCTTTTGAGATATATTACCTTCCCTTTACGCACTGTAATTTAGGAAGGTAAATTTTTCTCGCATTGCAATTCTGAGATAGTTCACTTACCATAACCCTTAGACTTTGTATCAAATCAGGACCATAGACTATGCATCAAATCTCAGTCTTCTATCCTCGCATTTCATCACTGTATATCATCCGAATTCTTCCTGTAGTGCAGTTCGAAGATCTCAGACTCGTTCGAATTCTACTTGCTCAAATGACCGCAGAGCTACTTGTATATATAGACATTATGTCTTTGTTTTAGGCCGACCCTTCAAACTGATTGGAGGCCGACTTGTTCACAACATATAGGTCGACTAGAGGAGCTTATCTTCCAGTGTTTAATGAGGTTGACTAAGGAATGTCTTGAGCCATTTCTTCATGGTTAAATGACAAGGTCTTGAGGCATATTCTATTGACTAGACACTTCATATACATGACTCTTAAATACATTTATAATCAGAAGACAAATCCTAATAGACATCAAGAAGAAGTCTAATGAGCTATAATAAAACCTTGCTCATGAAACCCATGAGGCAAGCATAACAAAAATAAATTTTGTTATCTTTGTCTTCTTCTTTACATAAATACATAATTACATAGTCAATATGAAGACCGATCCTAGTTACACTTTTCAACACTCCCTTTTAACTAGGGAGGTATTCATACAGGTACATGGTCACTTTCAAACTGAAGAATCACATAAGAAGAATCGGATTGGTAATCACATTTGTATAGCATCATATCAACCAGCATTTTCCTAGTGCAAGGTCTTGAGTAACAACCCCATCTCTCAACGAGACAATGGGCTACGATGTTGGCGAGACGCATGACTTATTGATAGCATAGTCATTGTCTCTCCAAGCTACATACTCCACATAGGTGTTCCTAGAGTATGACCTTCTTGGAATTTTCTTCTCTTGGGTAGCCAACCCTCAAAGAATATTGATCCCCGACTACTCTTATCTTGAATACCCTATCACATTCTTAAGGAGTATCAAATGCCAGATGATTACCCAATCCTCTATTCTGTATTCCAGGTGAAGACTAGAATGATGTGTCTATCCATTCACTCTGTTGAAATTTTGGGGTGTTGGGGTAGTATCAGATGTGCTCTAGCTCCCAAACTGTGTGGAGGGACTAGAGTACATGAGATCTCTAAGACCCAGAAAGTGATTTAAGAAATTCCATCTTGTTTAAGAGATATTTAACTAATCTTTTTAATTATGGACTCTAACTTAGGAAAATTAAAAGATTAAAGTTAATTAAATTAAACATGTGATGAAAATGACTTAAGTCACACGAATCAAGCATCTTCTAATCTTAGCCGTCAATTCAAGATTAGATCACGACCGTTGATGTTTCAACGAGAAAAGTATAAGAAGAGGGCTTGGGGTCAGTTGGAGAACACACACAGTGGCAGAGCACTGAAACTAAGCTAGAACTCTAGGCCGTGGTTTGCTAAGAATTTCAGAAGTGTTTTAGCTGCAGCGAGGGGAAGTATTGGTGAGAGGGATTGTTTGATCCTAGGCGAAGAGTGCAACGAAGGCAGAGAAGCAGCAGACCGAGACAGTTGCTACGCAGCTCAACCAAGAGACCAGCAGGGGCAGCACAAAGGCTTCACGAGCTACGCTGGCTTGATGCAGGCCCAGAAAGGGTAACGCAGGGGTAGCAGGAAGCCAGTAGGGCTGATCCAGGCCTGGCCAGGGCGGCGTAGGGGCAACGTAACCTAGTCTGGGGTGATGCAGGCCCTTCCTGAGCAGCGCAGGGGCTGACTCAAAGGGCTTCAGAGTAGCGCTGGGGTTTCTGAAGACTGAAAAGGGCTATGTTCTGTAAATCCCATTTAAGGATGTGAATCGGTTATTTTTTCTGTCTCCAGAACAAAGGTATAGCTGCGGTCAGGTTAACCAATTTGGTGCCCAGATTTGTTGTACTTAGATTCTGCATAGTAATAGAAACCTTTCAGCTGCTAGATGACTGATTTTCCTGCATAGGGTTTTTCCGGGGACAGTTGTCCATAAAATCTTGTGTGTCACTTTGTGATTGTGCATGTATTCAATCTAGATCTGTATGTGTAGGTTGTTAATGTATTTACTTCGATGTTAATGTTGAATATTTCACATTAATAATTTAATGTAAGTAGGAGAAGTAAATCAAAAATTTAACAATAGAGTTTCTGTTTGAGCATATTCAAAAATTTTCACATGGTATCAGAGCAATTGCAGATCTAGCTGAATCTCCAGCAAGAAGGATGAAGAATTTGTGTTGTAGAAAGCAGCAGCAGCAACAGCAGAAAACCAGACCAGAGAAGACTGTGCAGCAACATAAGGAAGCAAAGCTGAGCAAAGGCAAGGGTGACGCAGTCTACACGTAGACTCATGCAGGCCCACACACTTACTGCGCAGAGGTAGTGCAGAAGCTGCGCTGAGACTCTCTGCTCACGCAGAGGCTAGATCAAGTGACACAGTGCTAGAGCTGATTGTTGTTTCAGAGTGCCGGAAGCTGAGTTGCAGACCTTCAGTAGTTGCTGGTGGGGTAAAAATTCTGTTGGTGTAGAATTTAGCCTAAGCCAAGTTGACAAAGAGCGGGAGAACAACTTCTCAGAAGATTTCCAGCCAAAGAAATCTGCAGATCAATCAGAGGATCGAAGAGAGATGATTCGTTGTGATTGGTAGACTTCCAAGAGAGGGAGTTCGTTATCAGAGGGAGCAGAGGGTGCCTTTCTCGCCAAGGGCCCTAGATCTAAGTCTCTAGTATAGAGAGGAAGATCAGTTCCGACAGATTTATGAGCAGATGGTGCCACATGGACTGCGTGATCGGGATAGGTTAGACGGCCTGTCCAACTTTGCAATCTGGAAGGCCAGAATCCTGGTAGTCATGGAGTCATGCGACTTGAAGGAGCATGCAGAGAAAGTCTTGGCTACGCCAACCGATACTCTTCTACTGGGGAAGCATAATGAAGCAACGACACATGCCAAGTGCTTCATCATGGACAGGGTAAAAGATGATGTGGTACCACACATAGCCGATAAGGCAACGACTCATGAGATGTGGGTAGCTCCCACCACACTGTATGAAGGAAGATCCGACCAAAGGAAGATGCTTCCAGAGAATCAGTTGAGGTTATTCATGATGGCCAAGGGAGAGGAGATCGATCCTTTTCTATCCAGATTATAATCGATGCAGGATCAACTGATTGGCATGGGGGTGAAGGTGGAGGACAATGTCATGGTGAGGACAGCTCTTAATGTGGTCACAGAGGACTGGAAAAATTTTGTCCCAAAGTCTCTTGGGCAGAGCGAACCTTCCCAATTGGGACAATATGTGGGCTATCCTCCGACAAGGAGAAATCCGTCGGATCGCCAAGAGACAGTACAACACTAGGTCGAGCAAGGTGAAGAAGGAAGAAAAGGAAGATGCAACCTTGGCATCAAAGAGGCAGCAAGGGAGAAATAAGCATGATCTATCGAAGATCAAGTGTTTCTAGTGCGGCGAACTTGGACATTTCACGAGCAATTGTCCTCAGAAGAAGAAGGGCAAGGAATCTTCTAGCTCCAAGGCTGTTCTAGCTAACGACGACTCCGAAGATGACGTAGCCATGAGTGCTCCTGAACCACGAAAGTGGGGCGATCTTGATATGTAGAGCAGGTACAGAGTGGTAGGCAGGATCCTTGAGTAGCCCAACTCTTGGATCACATAGCTACGAGAGTCTTAAGACGGTAGTGGGGCAAGTGGAGTAGTGGATGTAGAGAATCACAGATGGAGCAGAGGCAGAGTTGGAAGCTGAGAGGAGAAACGTAGTGCAGATGCAGCAACAACAACGCAGAACAGGCTTGCTTACACAGTGCAGAGCTGTAGCAGCATAGAGGCTTCAGGAGGACAAATTAGGGGACTTCAGCGTAGAGGAGGTATGCTTAGCAGTACAGAGCTGCAATAGCCTCCAGGTGACTACACGAAGCAGCAGCCTATGGAGCTTCAGTGATGAGATGCAACCCAATTGACTTGTCTGTCAAAGATTGGGTAGGAGTACTTCAGTTGCTTACTCTTAGCAACTGAGTTGTAGTGCAGCAGTTGGAAGCATGATGCAATAGATTGAGAGGGAGATGCAGTACAAATGTGGCAGTGGCGGTGGCAACATCATGAGCAACAGTACAAGAGAGCAGCAGCTGCGCAGTGATGAAGGTCAGCAGGCCAAGCATCAACGCAGAGATCCACACCAGAGATCAGTGCAGAACTTCGGGGTGAAGTATTGTTACTAGAGCACATTCCTCGCTAAAAGGGAGTATTGGGGTAGCATTGGATGTGCTCTAGCTCCCAAACTTTGTGGAGGGACTAGAGTACATGAGATCTCCAAGACCCAGAAAGCGATTTAAGAAATTCCATCTTGTTTAAGAGATATTTAATTAATTAATATTTTTAATTAAGGACCCTAAGTCTAACTTAGGAAAATTAAAAGATTAAAGTGAATTAAATTAAACATGTGACGAAAATGACTTAAGTCACATGGATCAAGCATCTTCTAATCTTAGATTCAAGATTTGATCATGGTCGTTGATGTTTCAACGAGGAAAGTATAAGAAGAGGGCTTGGGGTCAGTTGGAGAACACACACATTGGCAGAGCACTGAAACTAAGCTAGAATTCTAGGGCGTGGTTTGCTAAGAATTTCAGAAGTGTTTCAGCTACAACGAGGGGCAATATTGGCGAGAGGGATGGTTTGATCCCAGGCTAAGAGTGCAACAATGACAAAGAAGTAGCAGACCGAGACAGTGACTACGCAACTCAGCCAAGAGCCCAGCAGGGGCACCGCAGAGGCTTCAGGAGCTATGCAAGCTTGACGCAGGCCTGAAAAGAGCAATGCAGGGGCAACAGGAGGCCAACAGGGCTGACACAGGCCTAGCCAAGGCATTGCAGGGGTAACATAACCTAGTCTAGGGTGACGCAGGCCCTTCCTGAGTGGCACAGGGGCTAACGCAGAGGGCTTCAGAACAACGTTGGGGTTTCTAAAGACTGAAAAGGGCCGAGTTATGTAAATCCTATTTGAGGGCGTGAATCAGTCAGTTTTTCTGTGTCCATAACAAGGGTATAGTTGCGGTATTTTATTTCTCTGTTGGGTTAACAAGTTTGGTGCCCAGATTTGTTGTACTTAGATTCTGCATAATAATAAAAACCCTCCAGCAGCCACAAGACTGGTTTTCCCACATTGGGTTATTCCGAGGATAGTTGTCCAGAAAATCTTGTGTCACTTTGTCATTGTGCATGTATTCAGTATAGATCTGTATGTGTAGGTTGTTAATGTATTTACTTCGATGTTAATGCTGAATATTTCACATTAATAACATAATGTAAGTGGGAGAAGTAAATCAGAAAATTAACACTAGGGTTTCTGTTTGAGTATATTCAGAAACTTTCACACTCTCCACATGGCCTTCACTAAGACTTACGATTGTTAGTCCTGGTCTAATGCATGACAAATGAATTAGAGAATCATATACGTCACTCCCTCTTAGCTCAGGGAGAACACACTTCAAGTTTCTTCTAAGTAAGAAACTTACCACTAGGCTCCCTCTCAACCAGGGATCTGCAGTAACAATGGTGAGACACCCAACTGCTCATGAAGAATTCCTCCCCTCCATGTCATGTATTTCAATTTTGAGGAATCTTCAACTTTTGGCTTCATAGGATACAAATCATCGATCACTTTCATCCACGAGTTGTGTCTACTATCAGAAAATGATTCATCAGTCTTCCTCATTTGGTCCACCTTTATGCCATGCTGCTTTCCTTCGAACCATCTCTCAAGGATCTTACATCCTTCTACATAATTGACAACCCTACATAAACTTATCTAGATAAACATATACATAAGAACTTTTAAATCAAAAGTTACCTTAGTTATGATCTTTCACCATGACATCTTCCTGTAGGCATCGATATCCTCTATTCAGATTGACACATCTCCTAAAGATATGTCTTGTCAAGGGTCTTCTTATTTACCAACCTTTTATCTCCTAGTCACATCTTCTTGGCTTCTAGATGATAATTGCCTCTTTACATGGTTGCATTTCATGATCTCTTTAATTCTTTCTACGCATAACTTCATACCCAGGAACTTCCAGTATCCAGTTCCTTGTTTGTATACAACTACCTCATATTCCATATGAGGACATATTTTAATTTCATCTATTAGTGGCAACCTATGCACCGTAAGAGATCCTCCTCCATAGATCATACTTTTAAAGATAGAAGTCCATTACCTGCAACCATATGACATGAATTCACAACATCCAGTGTTAGCATATAAATATATGTACCTCATACCTTTTCCCTTTGAGTCATCCTGTAGCAATTTTACTAGAATGAAGAACTTCATTCCCTTGACCTTCTTCATCAATATGTTGTAATATCTTAATCCCAAATACTGTAGCATAGAATTCTCGATGAAACCTTTCTACTTTCTTTCTAACCAGTGAATTCCATAGAGAACTCCATTAGAAAATGTCAGCATTTGTTTCCATATTGATTATTGAATGATGACCCTTGATCTTGATGATTGCCTTCCATCAATGTTGTTTATTAGTGAGTTTTCCAGGAGCTCCTTCTTCAAGTGCTCCTCCCATGCTTTTATCATGATGCTTTTAATATACATTTCTTTGTTATATATCAATTAATTATAACAAATTGTAATTATATTAGGTTGTATTAGGCAAAGTGCATGATCAAAGATCATGCCCATTCACCAAGAAACACCCCAAGGTTGTTTTTAAGCCAAGGCACCTCTCATTTTGTAATCATCATTCAATTATTTATATCAATATATATGTACATTTCATTCGAAATTCCAGTTGTTTTAAGTTAAACGCTTCATCTGGTATCAGAGTGAGTTCGCTCCTGGATATCTATTGCATAGTTGTTGTCTGCAGCAACCGACACTCATTGTTCGCTTTGTGTGGCTGCTACTGCCATCATCGTGCTTCACTCCGCTGCCTTCTGTTCACTGATCCAACTGAGCCCCAATTCCATCACCATTCCGTTTGACCGCTCTCTTGCCATTTCGTCCGGTTACTCCCCTGTTTCCACTCCACGACGACATCCCTCACATCCCATTGTCCCTCTGCTCCGGTCACGTCATACGTCTACGCTTCCCCACATCCCTGTAATGCTACCTGCCCTCCTCCCTCCATCTGTCCCTATCTACTATCTGCCCTTGATGACTGCACATGCATACTCCACCATCGTTATCGAGTGCGTCCTCGAACTGCTCTATCTGCATGGTCACCCCTCCCACGACGCTATCCAACCCTGCGTCGCACTGTTACCTCGTCCTTCCACCTTCTGTCTTCCGTCGTCACCATTCCGCTTCCCTTTTGATTTTTCCGCGAGGTTGTGACCGATCAGGTTATATATATATATATATATATAGATAGATAATAACTATAGTTGTAATATAATCATATAACTTAAATAAAATTTAATTAATTTTAATTAATTTTTATATAAGATTAAATTAAATTTTAATTTAATTTAATTTAAAAAAAATTAGGATCAAGTTAAGAAAAAGAGTTAAACTGGTGGACAAATATACACCCCCTCAAACCCATTCAATGTCGTCAATGACAAGGACCGATTTCAACAAAAAATTGGTTGATCTTGAGAATAGGATTACTAGCCATTCCGATGATTTTAACCAAAAATTAGTCAATCTCGAGAGTAAGATTACCGAACATTCCGACGATATCAAGAGATGACAAATCAGATAGAAAGACAGCTCGAGCAGAACCATAGTGAGTCCAGAAGTGATCATAATAAGACATTGTTGATACCAACCTCTATTTGTGACAGGATGAGTATTACACTCGAACAGATATTCCAAAATATTGAACGTAATCAACAGCACAATTCAACAGATTCAACAAATTCATCCAATCACCATGAAAAAACCGAGTCTCCAAAAATATCATCTCCGCACCATTAAGAAAATAGTAACACGAATTTTCAAAATAAGCAGCTTTGGAATACATTCACTAATCAATACCCTTTTATCGCTCCACCATTAGCGACGTATCAACAAAGAGAAAAAATCGAGTTACCCAAGTTCAATGGTAACGAAAATTGCAGTGTTGCGTGGCTCAATAAAGCTGGAGAATATTTCGAGATTTACGATATTGACAATGATGACGAAAAGATTAGGCACGCTTCCATGAAAATGGAAGGAGAAGCATATAATTGTTATATGTGGTGGAAGAAGACAACACTAGCTATCAGTTGGAGAAAATTTAAGGATGCGTTCTTTAAAGGTTCTAAGGTGTCAAAGAAGAAGAGTTATTTTCAACACTCATCAAATTGCTACAAAAAGGAAACGTGGATGAATACACTCGAGAATGGGAGACCTTAGCAACACGAGTACCTGGATTATCAGAATCTCGTCTCTTCCAATTGTACATTTTTGGACTTAAAACCTATCTACAAGTAGAGCTTGAGCTTCATGAGATTACATCGATAGTAGCAAGACAAAAAGCAAAAGTTGCTAAAAAGAAATTTGAAAAGATATTTTGGTCAAAGCCGGAAAAAGTATATTCGAGATGAAGATTTCCCAAGTATGCAAATACAGATAATACAAAATATGTCCCACCACATCTTTGTGAAGGAGAAAAATCTAACATGGAAATACAAATGATGAAAGAGGGCAAGTGCAAACGCTGTGGCGAAAAATGGGACACTAAGCATAGGTGTGCTAAAGGGAAAAGAGACAAAGAACCTATATAATTATGAAGCAACTAATGATTCTAACAACAATGAATCAGACATGGAAGGAATTGAAGACACCTCAGAGTTCTCTCCAAAACTAGATGACGAAAGCATTCTGCAAGTTTCATTATCAGCGGTGATAGGTATATCACAACCCCAAACACTAAAATTAAAAGGACATATAAAGAAGAACAACATAATGGTTCTCGTCGACATCGGCAACACCCACAATTTTTTAGACTCAACAATGGCCAAGAGACTCAACATCTTTACATTTCCCATGCCCAACATGAAGGTGATGGTAACCGACGGTAAGAAGATTGAGAAAGTAGGGAAATGCCATAAGGTCAAATTGCAGATTCAAGACTTTAATTTAGAATCTCCATTCTACACGGTACCACTAGGAGTAGATGTGGTCTTAGGTATCCAATGGCTACAAACCCTAGGCACTTATTCTGCAAACCATCAAAAGGAGTTTATAAGCTTTAAATGGGAAGGGCAAAAGCACAAGTTATATGGATTCCAAGCACCAGAAAATCAAATCGTGTCGTCATCCCAGATGATGAAAATGATTCGAAAAGGAGCACCAGCCTATATAGTACAATGTCATCAATTAGAAATGTTATCTGAAAAAGTGATCAGTGAAGGGTTGCCAGAACTACAAGGGTAATTCAGAAGCATGAAAAAGTATTCCAAGATTTGCCCATGAAAATGCCTTCTAATAGGGAAATTGAACATACAATAGAAGTCAAAGCAGGATCAGACCCTGTCAACATCAAGCCGTATTGATATCTGCATCACCAAAAGACTAAAATTGAGAGGTTAATCCAAGATCTTTTAAAATGTGGGGTCATCTAAAAAAGTAAGAGTATGTATGTTGCTCCAGCTGTATTGGTAAGGAAGAAGGATGGATCGTTTAGGCTATGCATTGATTATAGAGGATTAAACAAGATAACGATTAAAAATAAGTTCCCAGTTCCCTTTATTGATGAAACGCTGGATGAACTACATGGAGAAAAATACTTCTTAAAATTGGACTTAAGGTTAGGCTATTACCAAATCAGAATTAGGTTGGAAGACATACCAAAAACTGCATTCCGAACACATGAAGGTCACTACGAATTTAAAGTAATGCCCTTTGGGTTAACGAATGCACCAGAAATGTTCCAAGCCACAGTGAACGAGTTATTTCGTCCATATCTTAGGAAGTTTGTACTAGTGTTCTTTGATGATATTTTAATTTACAGTACAACTTGGAAGGAACACTTACAACATTTGGATAAAGTTCTTACACTACTAGAAGAGCATTAGTTCTATGCTAGGAAATCCAAATGCACCTTTGGGAAGGAAGAAGTAGAATATTTCGGACACATAATATCCCATGAAGGAGTAAAATTGGACCCTAATAAAATCAAGGCTATAAAGGAGTAGACCAAAGCAGTTAATATATCCAAGCTAAGAGGGTTCTTAGGATTGGCTGGATATTACCAAATATTTATTAAGAATTATGCACACATAACTGCACCTCTAACAAATCTTTTAAAGAAGAATTCATTTCAATGGAATGAGGAAGAAGGAAGATGTTTTGAAGAATTGAAGGAAGTTATGTCTAATGCCCCGGTATTAGCTTCCGGGTTTAGTATAGGTGCAGTGTTAATACAATAAGGGCATCCAATAGCTTTTGAAAGAAGGAAGTTCAATAAACGAGAGCATCTTAAGTCCACATACAACAAGGAAATTCTTGCTATTATGCACGCACTGGCCAAGTGGAGACTATCTGTTGGGAAGTAAGTTCTCCATTCGAACATATCATAATAGTCTTCAGCACCTCCTCCAACAAAAAACACTTTCTGATGAACAACAAAAATGGATTGAAAAAATTGCCGCCTTTGACATAGAGATATTATATAAAAGGGGAAATGATAGACTCACTAAATATGCTCACTTTATTGCGATAAAGAAATCAGACTCAGCAAAACAAATTGTTGAGATATTTTGCAAAAATATTTATAAACTACACGGGTTTCCGAAAGTCATTGTGAGCGACAGAGATGCCAAATTTAAGGGCAATTTCTGGAAGGAATTGTTCAGCCATATAGGAACCTACCTAAATATGACTTCTGCATACCACCCTCAAACAGATGGACAAACAGAGGTTGTCAATAAATGTTTGGAAGCCTATCTACGTTGTTATGCTACAGAAAAACAAAATAAGTGGGTTCAATGGTTGCATCTCGCTGAATGGTGGTATAATTCTACTTACCATACGTCAACAAAAATGACTCCATTCCAAGCTTTGTATGGGTACAAACCCTCGAAATGGAAAGATCTAGCTACTGTCTAGACAAATCGACTCGTTGTTAAAAACCAACTAGAAGAAACCCAAAAGATCATCCAGACCCTAAAAGAAAATTTGAATAATGCAAGAAATCGTATGAAGCAACAAGTTGACCGAAACAGGACTCTAAGAGAGAATTTGAAGTTGGAGAATGGGTATTTGTCAAGCTCCAACCATAGAAACAATTGTCCTTGAAACAAAAAGGAAAAAATAAATTGGCACCAAAGTTCTATGGACCATATCAGATCAAAAAAAAGATCAACCAAGTTGCATATAGTTTAAGCCTTCCAGATAAAAGTCGTGTTCACAATGTTTTTCATGTATCCTACCTTAAAAGGGCACTGGGTGACCATCAGTTAGCACAAACAACACTTCCATTCTTAGATGATGAAGGAAGTGTCATTTTAGAGCCAAAAGGTATCATATACACTAGAGATAAGAAGCTCTGATCTCGTGTAATCAAGGAGTACCTAATCAAGTGGAAAGACATACCAGAAGAAGAAGCTTCTTGGGAGACCAAAGAATTTCATCAACAACATCTGTTGTTACGTATGCTTTAAGGACAAAGCATCTTTTGAGAGGAAGGCAATGTTATATATAAATTAATTATAACAAATTGTAATTATATTAGGTTGTATTAGGCAAAGGGCTTGATCAAAGATCATGCCCATTCACCAAGAGACACCCCAAGGCTGTATTTAAGCTAGGGCACCTCTCATTTTGTAATCATCATTCAATTATTTTTATCAATATATATATACATTTCATCTGAAATTCCAGTTGTTTTAAGTTAAACACTTCATTCTTCCTGTCATACTATTTTACAACCCACAGAAATCAGTTAAAGAGAAAGATGATCTCAGTCATAATAGAGATCTTTCGCTTCTTCTTTCTTAGATTTCTTTGTATCAAGTTATTCCCTTATATTTGTGACATGGGCTTCTTCCTTTTTCCTCTTGTTCTTTCTAGATTTAGGACAATCCATTTTATAATGCCCAAGTTCATTACATCTAAAGCATTGTACTTTGTCCATATTTCTTATTTTATTCTAAGGACCAAATTTTCCGAATCTTTTTTTCTTCCTGGACATGGCTGCAAAGGCTTGATTCCCTTTACATGATCTCGTATCAGCTTTGGCTTTCAGTCTTGCTTTGTCTATTTTACATAGAGACCATAGATCGTGGAATGGTGTTGCTTCTTTCTTCTCGTATAAGCTTGAAGTGAAGTTTCCCCATTCTTTCTGTAGAGCAATCAACACAAATGTAGTCATTTCATTATCAGACATTACTTCTCCCAACTCATGCAATTGGTCTCTAATTTCATAAATCCTCATAAAATATGAAGTGATTCCTTCCTCTCTTGACAATTTCATTTTGTATAGTTCTTGTCTTAGATAGATTGCTTCTCCTGCAGTACTCATCGAGAATAGCTCCACCAATTTCTCATATATTCCTTTTGCAGTTTTTAGTTTTGATACATAAGGTATGAGTCCTTAATGGATTCTATGAGAATCATCTAGGCTCTGATTTCTCCATTCATGTACTTGGCATGAGCTGGAGCATCTTCTTTTGAGGGTTGAATTGTAGATCCTTCAATGTAGTCCATAACTTCGGCTTTAATTAGATTCAAATCTGTCCTCTTTTTCCATGCACTAAAGTTTGATGACCCAACCAATTTGTAGCTTTCTTTGCAATACGTCATTTTGACAGATTTAGATAAGATCATAGATACTTACTTGAGTAGGATGACTTCCTCCTTCTAGCCGCTTCTTAAATGATGATGAAGATAGGAACTCCTTCTTAGATTGAGTTCTTCAATGACGGTGTTCTTGAATCCTTGATGATAAAGGATGTCTTCCAAAAAGATGATATCTCTTCCAACAATGTCTTGAATATAAATCTTTGATGACAAAGATTATCTTCTTGATTAGTGGATCCTTTGAACAATCTTCCTTGCAAACTGATCCGGCCTTTTAACCCAAACTTTGATCTTTGCTTCCTTAAGTGTCTTCTTGTCAATTAGCCCTTGTGTTCAGCAACTTAGCTCCGATACCATGTTGACAATTTGGTAGGGTTGTAATTAATCCAAATTCTCTTCTTGGTAATTACATGTGATCTTAATTTATTTACTTATGTGTTCTCTTCTTGGCTTATTACGTCTTTCATCAAGTCAACTAGCAAAAATACAAGAGACACAAATATAGGCTCTTCAAGCCAGGGCCAAAACCTCTCCCTCTTGGAGAGGAAAATCCGTAAAGAATTTTTCTTATAGACTTTCAAATGACAAGTACCATGACCAAGACTCAGACGCTTGACCTATGTATGCATTCAAGACCTTGTCACTGCTTCTTTCTTGCCCTTTTTAAGTTGATCCTTCTTTTCTGCACCAGCCTACATTGTCCTTCACCAACACTAGAGAACTCGGTCTCTAAGTCTATCTTTCTTGATCTAGTCTCTGTTACCTAAACACTTCTTCTCTTATTATTCTTCTTTGTCCTTAGTACCCTAAACGAAGATCTTTCTTGCTGTTGTAATACGTTTTTACACTTTGCATAGAGATGCCTTTCCACAGACTTCTTTATATTACGATATTGTAGACAAGGTCACTTGAGACCATATCCTTCACTTCACATAACCTTGAAGTCTCTTCTCTTGAGATATATTACCTTCCCTTTATGCACTGTAATTCAGGAAGGTAAATCACAGATTTACCTTCCTTCTTTTCTCGCACTGCAATTCGGAGATAGTTCACTTACCATAACTCTCAGACTTTGTCTCAAATCAGGACCATAGACTATGCATCAAATCTCAGTCTTTTATCCTTGCATTTTATCACTGTATATCATCCGAATTCTTCTTGTAGTGCAGTCCGAAGATCTCATACTTGCCCGAATTCTACTTGCTCAAATCACCACAGAGCTACTTGTATATATAGACATTATGTCTCTGTTTTAGGCTGACCCTTCAAATTGATTGGAGGCCGACTTGTTCACAGCATATAGGCCGACTAGTGGAGCTTATCTTCCAGCATTTAATGAGGTTGACTTGAGGGCTGTCTTGAGCCATTTCTTCATGGTTAAATGACAAGGTTTTGAGGCATATTCTATTGACTAGAAACTTCATATACATGACTCTTAAATACATTTATAATCAGAAGACAGATCCTAATAGATGTCAAGAAGAAGTCTATTGACCTATAATAAAACCTTGCTCATGAAACCCATGAAGCAAGCATAACAAAAATACATTTTATTATCTTTGTCTTCTTCTTTACATAAATACATAATTACATAGTCAATATGAAGACCGATCCTAGTGACACTTTTCAACAATGGCCCTATTAATCTTATGTAATTAATGACAATGTTAAATTCGTAAAGTAAAAGTCCTTACCATTACCATTGATTGTTTCGGGATGCTTGAGAGTGGTTCCAACCTCATTAGATTTCGTATGGAAAAAGCAGGTTTTTATATCCCACTCAAAATCCAGTAGACTTAACATTTTATAGGATTTCAAGATTGGGGGGGGGGGGATTGCACATTTCCATTGGAGTCTACCATGTATGAGGGTATAGAACTAACATTTAATCAAGACTAGCAAACCCTCTATGTACCTCAATGTTGGTGGCTTTGATTATTGAACTCCTTTGTCATGACCATAGTAAAAATATTGCCATCACTACAAAATCTCGATTTGACATGATAAGCTTTTTCTATCTTATTTTAATGCTTAGAGGGTGATATTGAGGATGAGGATTCCAATATAGGCAATGATTTTGATGATATGTAGGTATTTGTTCTAGCATGACTTTTTTTTTCGACTATGGAGGTTATCTAGAGCCTCTTTGTTGATGTATTTTTGTTTCAAAGATGGATTGTACTCGGTGCCATTTTGGTTATATGCACCCCTACTTGCTATATATATGATAAACTTTGCACATAGGTTTGGATTTATATGGATGCACATGAATAATTATGTATTTTTTCAAATTTGAATATTTATGTATTTTTTGGTCGATCGGGTTTTTGGTCTAGTTGCTAGTTTTGGGATCGACTAGGTTGATGACTGGTGTGGTTCTGAATCCTGATAACATTTGTTCATTGCCCATTGTTCTTTCTCAGTTTTAAATTTTGAGTCTTGACTCTATATATTAATGACATTAGACCAAGTCTTTCACTTGTCACTCTTTAATAATTTTGAGTGAATAATTTCAAGTTAATATTGCAATCTTCAAACTTTAGTATCTACTATTTTGCTTAATACTAATTAGATTCTAGAATAATGACTAATGAATTTAAATTAATGTTTACGATATTTTACTATTTCTATTTCATTGAATCATTTATGATGTATGAATCAACGTATTTCATTATTGAACTTGATTTTGAATCACACACATATCCTGATATCTCTCCATCCTCCTTGAATTTCCCTATAATTTGGGGGTGCTCTTACATGTCCCACCTATGCATCTCCTTGTTCCTGCATCTCCTTCTCCCAAAAACTTGGTGGAACATTGATTTAAACTTTCAAGTCTTGCAACTAGTGATTCAACTTAACAACATCTATCTCAGCGCGATAGGGTTTGATGTCCACTTCCACTTCCATTTTAAATAGAGATTGTGAATAAGTGAGGACACTGGAATTTTGTTTCTCTTCTTTTAGCTTTGTTTTAGGATTGTTTTCTGGGTCTTCATTATTTGGCGATTTCTAGTTTGATCCAACTTCTGAGTTAGAGCTACCAACCTCCCCAAAAGGACCAAACTTGTTCTCTAGAGTCACCATGAGGAGGGGCATGTTGTGAGAGATATCAATGATGTGTCCTTCCAGCTTTGAATATATCTCTTTTGCCTCATCTCAAGGGTTGTTATGACTGGAATCATCCACCATGGCTATGGTTCTAGAATTTCTTGAGCCAACTCTCGGATCCTACAACTTCCTACAAAGCCTAAAAGGAAACTCCTATAATACCCATATGATCTATAAATCGTCGTGGATTTTGCACTCCTAGATGCTTTGCTAAAATATGGAACAGTAACAATACCAAAAGATTGGAACTTCTTTTCCTAGAGGACCAATACTTAACATAACTTGAGAGTTGTCTAGGGTTAGGGTTAGGATTTTTGCATGCCTCGGCCCTCAATTAGTTTTAGTGTGCTTGACTCTCTAAAAGCTTCATGAAAGCCCAAGGCCCACCTGTGTGAGTAATGTGGATTGTCATGGCATCGACTTGGTACCATGTTGGTCAATAGAGTAGATCAACTTGTGGGAGGCATAACATTTGCATAAGAACTCCGATTGGGGTAATTTTGCACCGTTGGAAACTTTTGGTTTTTAGAACAACGTTGATGGGCTGGGAGCTAAGCTTGCAAATTCTTTGAGCATCAAAAGTGATGTTTGATGTTGAAATTTGGTTACCGAAGAACAAGTGGTTCTCTAAGGCTTTGATCTCTGGCCTAGGGAAAAGTGTCCAAAAGAATTTAACTTTTCTCTTAAAGTGGCTTTATAAAGTTATAAAGTAAAATCTAATTTAAAAGTGACTTTAAGTGAAAAAGTTACTAAAGTCTAATTTTAAAGTGACTCTAATAAAGTGAATGTAAAATTAGAAAGGAAAAGTGACTTTGGAAATAAATAACTAAGTGGGTCTTTATTAAAGTGGGGTGAATTAAAAAATAGAAAGTGAGATTTAAAAGAGCATTTAATCTCAGCCCTAGATCTAAAGCTATTTCAGCCATTGGATTTGGGGATAACCCAAAAGTCACTTAGAGTTCTATTAAAGGAGGAAAATGAGAGAAAAGGTCATTCATTCATTAATTCTTTCATGAGCAGATTGAGAGAAGGAGAAGGAGAAAGCTGAAGAGAATTTTCTGAGCAGTGAGAAGAAGGAGGGCAGCAGCACTAACTTTCAGCAAATCCGTACAGCAAGGCAGAGCACGAAGTTCGAGGCAAGTGGGCACGAATTTTTAGAAGAGAAAATTGTAGATTTCAAGGGAGGTCGTACAACCATTTCGACACTTTTTTCGAGACTGTTCGTACAGTTTTGAAGACTGTAATTTCTACTATAATTTTTCTATTTTGTGGGCACAGAAATCGAGGTGGAGTTTGGCACGGTTTTCAAGATAAGTTCTGTTTCGAAGTTGCTGTAATTTTTTTTGCTGTGTAAATTTCTGCATCACTGTAAAAGAAATATTCAGAAAATAAAGAGAAGCTTTCGAGCTGGTTTTCCCCAAGAGTTGTAGGGGGTTTTTCCAGGGTCATGTTGACCAAAAATCACTGTGTTAAAATGTTTTGTGTGGCTGTTTTAGTCTGCTGATTTTTATTTATGGAATTTCCAGCACTGTGAAAATTTTCTAGAATTTGTGTTTTCAGAAAATATTTATTTTCCAGCTTTTTGAATGTAAGGCTATGGGAAAAGGCATTTAACTATTTGGAGAAATAAGGTGAAACAAAAAACCGGGGTGGGAAAATAGAAATTTCTACATGGTATCAAAGCTTGGGTGCTGAAAGTGCAGTTTGGGACAACAAAGAGAAAAATTACAAGTTGCTGATTTTTCACTCAGAAAATTCCAGCAAGCTGATTTTTCACACACATAAATTTTATCTTTACTATAGTAGTGCTATTTTTGGTTTTTTGGACATCAAGGATGTCATTGGGATTGAAGGTGGAAGATAGGTTGGATGGACATAGTAATTACAACGTTTGGAGAGAAAGAATGCAGAGCATCTTTGAGGAGGGAGAAGTCTGGGATATCATGGTTCATACCCAACAGTAGCTTGTTAATGTGCCTACTGATGCTGTTCAGTTGGCAGCATTTAATAAAAAGAATAACAAGGGAAAAAGGTTGATTCTGGATGGTTTTAAAGACCATGTGATTCCTCATGTAAGAGGAAAGAGACATGCTCATGAGATGTGGTTTGCCTTGACCAATCTCTACCAGAGTACCAATGAGAACAGAAAGATGGTCCTAAGGGAGAAGCTGAAGACCATTAAGATGGGGAAGAATGATAGTGCAACTGGTTATCTCACAAAGATAACTAATGTGAGAGATGCATTGGCAGCAGTTGGAGAGGTCATTCCAAACACTGAGTTGGTGTGGATTGCAATGAATGGCCTTCCTACTTCATGGCTGAATTTTGCTGATGGAGTTTGTGCACGTGAGACCCTTCCCACATGGGAGAGGTTTTGGGATGATTGCATTCAGACAGAGATCAGGAAGAGTCAACTTGGGGCAGCCAAGCCAGTTGAGTAGGATAAGGATGTAGCATTGTTGGCTGGAGGCAAGAGAGGCAAAGGCAAGAAGCATGCTTCCACAAGTGGTGGTGGGGGCAAAGGCAAAGGTAAAGGTAAACAGGAGAACACGCAGAAGGACTACTCCAAAGTGAAGTATTGGAGTTGTCAGAAGATGGGACACTATGCAGTTGTGTGTCCGGAGAAGAAGAAGAAGGGGAAGAACAAAACCATGGCAGCATCAGCAGAGATTGAGGACTTTTCAGATAGATTTGACCGAGAGTTTGGGTTCAGTGCTTGTGAGTCCACTAGTGCAGGATCACCTGCCACGGAGGTTCAGAGGGAGCATGCATTTCCCTCGACTAGCGGAGCATCTTCGAGTATCTGGTATGTGGACAGTGGGGCTTCACGTCATATGATAGGAGTCTGTGAGTACTTCTCAGAGCTTTCAGAGAGTGGCACTGATATAGATGTAGTACTCGGTGATGACAGTGTTGTTAGAGCAGTCGATGTGGGGACACTGACATTTGATAGGGAACGCAAACCTCCCTTGAAGGTGTCAGATGTTTTATATGTGCCAGGGATGAGGAAGAAACTCATATCTGTCTCAGCATTGGAGGACAGAGGGTATGAGATATTGTTCAGGAGAGGACAGGTGCTGATATATCTCAGGGGTACTCCAGCTGAGTCAGCTAGAGTGATAGGTGTACGCCATGCAAAGGTGTACAAGTTTGCATTTCAGCCCCTTATGGCATTGAGCAGTGGCACCGACAGCATAGCTAGCAGTTCTGAGCTATGTGAGATTTGGCACCGCAAGATGGGGCACATGTATCATGGAGCCTTGAGGACATTGCAGGAGATCACTACAGGTGTGCCAGATTTTAGCATTGACCACATCGATACATGCAGAGGATGTGCGATGGGCAAGTTTGCCAAATCCCCTTTTCCCAGCAGTGACAACAGAGCGACTAGGATACTTGATTTGATTCATTCCGATGTGAGCGGTCGGATGTCGCATGTTTCCTTGAGTGGATATGAGTATTATGTGTTATTCATTGATGATCACTCCAGGAGGACTTGGATTTATTTCTTGAAAACCAAGAGTGAGGTCTTCAAGCGGTTTTAGGAGTTTAGAGTTCTTGTGGAGACATAGATAGGTCGGAAGATGAAGTTCCTGAGGTCGGACAATGGAGATGAGTAAACCCTTAGAGAGTTTGTTGAGTATTGTGCGGAGGCAGGCATTAGGAGGGAGTTCACAGTTCCTTACAACCCCCAGCAGAACGAAGTTGCGGAGAGGAAGAACAGATCCATCATTGGGGCTGCCAAAGCCATGTTACATGATCAGGGGTTACCTTTGGTTTTGTGGGCAGAGGCCTGCAATACTACTGTATACTTGCAGAACAGGAGTCCACATCGTGCCTTGGGGCATGTGACTCCAGAGGAGGCTTTTTCTGGGAAGAAGCCTGATGTTGGTCACTTTCGTATCTTTGGGTGTATTGCACACTCCTACGTACCCAAGGAGAAGAGGACCAAGCTAGAGCCCACCGCAGAGAAGGGTATTTTTGTGGGCTATAGTGAGACCTCGAAAGCCTTTTGGGTCTATATTCCTGCTTCGAGGAAAGTTGTTATCAGGTGGGATGTGAGATTCGAGGAGGACCGGGCTTTCAGGAGGTCACGAGAGTTAGATTATCTGGATTAGCCAGACCCTCAGCAGCAGTTGAGTCAGTGACAAAGATCCAGTGGGTAGGGATCAGGAGGATCTGGAGGTACATCTATGACGATGTCTAGTCCGTCAGTGAGCAGTGGCTCGCAGAGTCAGAGGAATGGTGGTTCGGGCAGCATGCAGAGCAGTCTACAGAGCAGTTCACTAGGGAGTCCACTGATGGACAGTTCACACGGTACTTCAACGTCTACAGGTTCAGGTTCAAGCAGGAGGATAGCAGACAGACAGTCAGGAGTTCAGACTTCTGATGAGGAGGAGTAGTTTCATTCTCCAATGGGAGAAGTGTGTGTTGTCGCACAGATTGTCAAGGCACCACGACAACGGCTCAGATTGGGGGCTGTCACTCTTATCCCCAATCTCTCTATTTAAGCTGTCTCCTTGCAAGCTAAGGGAGGTAGACCCTATTATGAATGATGATGACAAATCCAGGAGACACAGCTAAAACGTCAAATACTCAATAAAATTAACAGGATTTCACAGATCTAGATTAGATTTTACGCTTAAGACCAGTGCCTTACAGAGTCGAACGAGATCCCGTTATGCAATTATAAACAAGCGAGTGACGATTCACTGTTGCTTATTTAAAACATGATTGATCACGATGATATTTAATTGAAAAGAACCACAATCATTCATTAAGATACTTGAGCCAATCAAAACTTATCATGAAACAACCATTGAGGTAAAAATGCCCGATGCTCGAAATATTTCCGAATTTAAGATATTCCAATATAACCCAGTTCGAAAATTAAATGCTCCACAGTCAAACTTAGATAAAAATTTTAAGGCTCAGTTGACCATAGGACTTAGAATTTTTTAAAATTTTGAAATTTTGAAAATTTTTTATTTTTTATTTTATTTATTTTATTTTTTATTTTATAAATCTAAAACAAATAAAAAAAAAATCTAAATCTAAACTCTAAATAAAAATTAAATTCTAAAACTAAAATTAAACTCTAAAGTTGAACTAAATTAAAACTAAGTTAGATTAAACTAAGATTTAATTAAAATTTAAAATCTAAATTTAAAATCCTAAACTAAAGCTAAAGTTAAAATTTAAATCTAATAATTAAAACCTAAATTATCAAAATCGAATAGAATTACATCTAAACTAAAGCTAAACAATTTAACTAAGTCTAAATTGCATCTAAAATAAAACAAATTTAAAACAAAAAAATCTATTTTAAAATTACAAACTACAACCAATCTTAAACTAAACCAAAAAGAACGAATTTAAAACCCCAAGCCAAACTCACGCTATCACTAAAATCTAAAACTAAGATCTAATTAAAAATTTGAAACTATATTCGAACCTAACACTATGATACAAAATGTGAAATCGAAAATCAAATTTAACACATGCGTGAAGGGTTCGAATTTTTTTAATGTGCGTTGTTTGTTGTTTGCAGATCAGGTCGGACAGCAATGGCGTGAAGACTGCGGGATGATGCTGGTCGAGGGTCGAAGTGGAGCGTAGACTGGTCTAGCGGATGGGAGAAGGGAGTCGCGGAGGGTAAGGAGGGTTGGTGACAGTGCAAAGAGAAGAAGGAACGGGTGGACGGCCAGATCGATGCCCAACAACAAAAAAAAAGCTAACGCAGAGAAATGAAACGTTTGTGCTTGTGCAGGTCGGACAGAATAGGATACTGATCGGGCAAGCTGGAGGATGCTGGACGGAATGAAGTGTGAGGAAAGACAGCAGGTTAAACGATTCGTAATGTGAGGAAAAGGCAGGATGCAAGGGCGGGGGTGAATGAAGGCAATGGATATAACAACGTTTGAGCAGGGAATGACCCAAGACGTCCAACAAAATTTGAAATTCTCTTCTTGAAACCCTGATTTCATATACTGATTCAATCAAATGACGCTCAGATTTGTCCACAGCGGGGATCTGAGGCCAGATCTGGTCTTTGGAGGCTAGATCTGCCTTAGATCTAGAAAAATTCCGATTTGAACCTGCAACCTGTAATGAACCAACCTGATTTGAAGATACACACCAAGAAACGATTAAAACCCTCACAATCCTAAAGAAATTTACAAATTTACAACTAATTTACAATTTAAAACCCTCATGGTCAGATCTGAATCCGTTTAGCACAATTTTCAGAAGTTTAAAATTTTTAGTGAGAGGCACAAGCCTTTGAAACCCTGCAAAATCACAAATATCGTAAGATAGACCCGGAATTTAACAAATAAAGAGCTTATCAGATTTATGCTAATTGAGAGTCGGCTGGTCCAACCGAAGACTTCCCCAGACGCCCAATCTTTAAAAAAATTTCCCTGCACCCTTAGATTTGAATTTTAGACTGATAGAGATTTAAAAAAACAACATGAGACCCTTAGAAAAATCAGAATGTTATTTTATAAACCCAGAAAACTGCACAAGATAGCTGTATGCAGATTAATCCATGTAGGCCATCAACCATAAAATGCAAGAAACCAAGTAGCAGAGTTTAGAGACAATTCACCACATAGATCTGAGAAGGAACATCTAGATTTGTAACCCCAAAGTCTTTAGCTTTATTCCTCAAAAAGTTTACAAGAGCTTCTAAGAGCAAGTGCACGATTTTGAGATCGGATGATTCAAAAATGAGAAAGACCTCTAAATTTATAGGACAAGATCTCTAACGGCTAGTTTGGATGATCCTCGTCAAAATAATCTCAACCGTCCAAAAGATTTAATTATCTTTTAATCCAGAGCGTTGAAATTAAAATTTTGGGGAAAAAACGAATTTATCATTTAATTCAATTTTAATTAACTCAAAAAATATTATTTTTGAGTTAATTACCCCAAAATTTTGACCTTGACTTAACCACCAAGGCCCAAGGGTCCAATTATTCTTAAAATTCGCAATATTCCCTTGGCCTGGGGTTTTCAAAATCATTTTCCAAGGACCCACAAATTTTTCCTTTAAAGATTTAATCCTAATTTAGGATCCTAAATTAATTAAATTTCTGGTTTAGGATTTTAATTGACCAGAAAATTTAATTAATTGACTAAGAGGGGATTATAATTATTTTTCCAACCCTCTTTTACATGAGATAATAAATTTACATACATGAAGGGGGAAAACCCATTCGTATAGACCCTCAAATAAATACCCAATTCTGCGACTCAAAACATGATCTAGTAGACCAAGTAGCTCAAACTACTTTTACAAGGACTCGATAATAATTAGAATCACTTAAAAGATGTCGATGACAATATCACCCTATATTTAAAGAATGGAGGGGAAAAATTCCCGTCGATCACTTTGAACGTTGACAAAAAACCCCTTCTAGGATGGAAGTCATCAACAACATACTAGGCTTACCTAGGTTGTTACATACATGGACGGTCTTACTTAGATCATTTACATCATAAAATGCAGAATGGGTTTACATCATTATAAAAACTGTCGATCAGCAAATGGTGATGGAATCTGAATGGTGCAACCACGTCAAACATGACGAATCCCATTTGAAAAAATGGGGGTGAACTGCTATGGGGTAGCTGACAAAGTGCGGTCAACAGTGTGCTCAAGGAAGAGGAAGCCCAAGTGGCTTTAGGATACCTTGAGAGAGGCCGGTCAAAGAGAGCAGAACACTGGAGAGGTTATTGTAGCTATATGGCAATGGTTGCCAACATCATTGACTCTAGCCTTCTAGCTATGAGGAGGCAGCTAGCTAGCAGGTCTGGAGAGAGGCCAGGCAGGAGGAGTATTCTTTTATCATGAAGAATGATGTTTGGGAGGTGGTGCCGAGGCCTGAGGGCAAATCCGTGGTGACTTCCAGATGGCTTTACAAGGTAAAGCATGCTGCAGATGGCAGCATTGAGAAATTCAAAGCGAGGTTTGTGGCTAGAGGGTTCTCCCAGGTAGACGGAGTAGATTATGAGGAGACCTTTGCTCCCGTGGCTCGATATACTTCGATTCGCTCCATTATATCGATAGCAACAGAGATGGGTTGGAAGATCCACCAGATGGACGTGAAGACCGCATTTCTCAATGGCTTCATATACGAGGAGGTGTACATTGAGCAACCACACGGCTTTGAGGTGCATGGGAAGGAGTCCCATGTGTGAAGACTGAAGAGGGCCCTTTATGGCCTAAAGCAAGCTCCCAGAGCTTGGTACTCCAAGATAGATACATACTTGCAGGAGATGGGTTTCACAAAGAGTGAGGTAGATCCGAACTTATACTTCATTGTGATAGGTGAAGAGCCTCTCATTCTGGTGTTGTATGTGGATGACTTGGTCATTACGGGTGCAGAGAGACTCATAGAGCACTGTAAGAGAGATCTTGCGTCAGAGTTTGAAATGAAGGACATCGGCTTGATGCATTACTTTTTGGGTTTGGAGGTGTGGCAGGAGGAGGGACATTTCTTCCTGGGGCAGGGGAAGTATATTGTGGACATCCTTGGTAGATTCCACATGGAGGATTGTAGACCCATGTCGACACCGATGATCACCAACTGGAAGAAGCTTCATTCTTCGGATTCCGAGTTGGTGGATCCCACATTGTACATACAACTGATTGGTTCCTTGATGTATTTGGTCAACACCAGACCAAATATATGTTTTGCAGTTAACACAGTGAGTCAGTTTATGTGTGAGCCTAGGAAGGTTCACTGGATTGCTGCAAAACACATTTTGTGATACTTGCAGGGGACAGTGGAGTATGGTCTGGATTATAGGCAGAGGGATGGAGTGAGATTGGTAGGTTACACTGATTCTGATTGGGCAAGTTGTGCTTCTGATAGGAAGAGCACTTCAGGGTGTTGTTTTGGGTTGGGTTCGACAGTGGTGTTGTGGTTCAGTCGGAAGCAGCAGTCAGTAGCATTGAGTTCAGCGGAAGCAGAGTATATGGCAGCCAGTCTAGCTAGTTGTGAGGCCATCTGGCTTCGCAAGATGTTGTTTGGCTTATTTGGTCAGCCGTTGAGACCTTCAGTGATTTACTGTGATAATCAGAGTTGCATTAAACTCATGGAGAATCCAGAATTTCATGATCGGTCAAAGCATATCGGCATCATATATCACTTCATTAGAGACTATGTGCAGAAGGGAGCTGTGAAGTTCGAATATATTCCCATTGATGAGCAGGTTGCAGATATTCTTACCAAAGCCTTACCACAGGGCAAGCATGTCTACTTCAGAGATAAGATGGGTGTGGTGAGGAACACCTTCCTTGGTAAGAGGGAGTGTTGAAATTCGGTTACCGGAGGACAGGTGGTTCCCTAAGGCTTTGATCTTTGGCCTAGGGAAAAGTGTCCAAAAGAATTTAATTTTTCTCCTAAAGTGGTTTTATAAAGTTATAAAGTAAAATCTAATTTAAAAGTGACTTTAAGTGAAAAAGTTACTAAAGTCTAATTTTAAAGTGACTTTAATAAGGTTAATGTAAAATTAGAAAGGAAAAGTGACTTTGGAAATAAATGACTAAGTGGGTCTTTATTAAAGTGGGGTGAATTAAAAAATAGAAAGTGAGATTTAAAAGAACATCTAATCTCAACCTTAGATCTAAAGCTATTTCAGCCATTGGATTTGGGGATTACCCAAAAGTCACTTAGAGTTCTATAAAAGGAGGAAAATGAGAGAAAAGGTCATTCATTCATTAATTCTTTCATGAGCAGATTGAGAGAAGGAGAAGGAGAAAGTTGAAGAGAATTTTCTGAGCAGTGAGAAGGAGGCCAGCAGCACTAACTTTCAGCAAATCCGTACAGCAGGGCAGAGCACGAAGTTCGAGGCAAGTGGGCACGAATTTCGAGGAGATAAAACTGCAGATTTCGAGGGAGGCCATACAACAATTTTGGCACTGTTTTCGAGGTTGTTCGTACAGTTTTGAAGGCTGTAATTTTTGCTGTAATTTTTCTGTTTTGTGGGCACGGAAACCGAGGTGGAGTTTGGCACGGTTTTTGAGATAAGTTCTGTTTCGAAGTCGCTGTAATTTTTTTTTTTTGCTGTGTAAATTTCTGCATCATTGTAAAAACAATATTTAGAAAATAAAGAGAAGCTTTCGAACTGGTTTTCCCCAAGAGTTGTAGGGGGTTTTTCTAGGGTCATGTTGACCAAAAATCACTGTGTTAAAATGTTTTGTGTCGCTGTTTTAATCTTCTGATTTTTATTTCTGCAATTTCCAACACTGAAAAATTTCAAGAATTTGTGTTTTCAAAAAATATTTATTTTCCAGCTTGTTGAATGTAAGGCTATGGGAAAGGGCATTTAACTATTTGGAGAAATAAGGTGAAACTAAAAACCGGGGTGGAAAAATAGAAATTTCTACAAATTTCTTGAGCCAACTCTCGGATCCTACAACTTCCTACAAAGCCTAAAAGGAAACTCCTATAATATCCAGATGATCTATAAATTGTCGCGGATTTTGCACTCCTAGATGCTTTGCTAAACTATGGAACAGTAACAATACCAAAAGATTGGAACTCCTTTTCCTAGAGGACCAGTACTTAACATAGCTTGAGAGTTGTCTAGGGTTAGGGTTAGGATTTTTGCATGCCTCAGCCCTCAATTAGTGTTACTGTGCTTGACTCTCTAAAAGCTTCTTGAAAGCCCAGGCCCCACCTGTGTGAGTAATGTGGATTGTCATGGCATCGATTTGGTACCATGGTGGTCAATAGAGTAGATCAACTTGTGGGAGGCATAGCATTTGCATAAGAACTCCGAATGGGGTAATTTTGCACCGTTGGAAACTTTTGGTTTTTAGAACAACGTTGATGGGCTGGGAGCTAAGCTTGCAAATTCTTTGAGCATCAAAAGTGCTGTTTGATGCCTCAAACTGGCTTTGTCAGTTTCTAGACCCTAAATTACCAAACTGGGACCTGTCCCTAAGATGGCCTTTGCAAGCCATTTCCTTCAAATTTTCAACCCAAAATGTACTGAGATAGATGACAAATTATACAATGATCCATTCTGGATCAAGCAGGTATCTTATAGCTTAGCAGCATGAACACTGATGAATCAGAGCTTCAGTATACTATTGAACTTCCCCTTGTGTAGGTTGGACAATTTCAAACTGTGATATCGATCCTTTCATCTTCCTATGATATTTGGGAGCCATCACCTTCAACATCGTCTAAATAACATGGAATTTATTTAGTACAGCTGTGGAAACTTCTTGATATGCTTACTTTGACTAAAAGGCAAGGTTTCACTTGTCCAAATAAACCTAAAGACTGTTCTTAGAATTCAAACTCTGCACTATACTCCACAAAGTGGCCACATGGTCTTTCTGTGCAGGCTGCCACTCGTCTTGCCTTCCATATTACTTCACATATCTGGAGTTCTGTATCACATTCCCTGCCCCATTGCATGTTGGGAGCTTCACTTGTCAAACTTCAATTTGTGGAGTCTATTGCCCTAATGCCCTTCTAATAGGTGATGGAAGTTGGAACATGTGGCAAACAATTACTTGAGGAGCACCCTTTTGTGCACTTACAATCGGAGAATTCTGAAATGGAAGTTTCCTTGTTTATGCCTATTTTTGTACAAAGAAGTGATTTCCTCACTCTAACTAGGTCTCCAAGCCTGCAACCTTTTCCACAGGATCATCAATACAGATCCTGTATATTTGTAACACCTTGCAAATTATTGCCATTGAGACAGTTCTCAAGGCAAAGGAACACGTGTTTAACTGACTCTTTGATATGAATCAAGAATCTTTTGTAGTTAGTGTAGTATATATAAAAAATTAGATCTATTCAAGAAAAAATATATATACCAACAGTCACCATATCTGTATCAGAATACACTGTCGTTAACTCAATGTAACCAATTTTCATCCCATAACATTCAAAATTTTATTTCCGACAGTCTTTATCATTTCAATAATATAGCTCCAAGCATAGTTCATTCCAGAAACCTGCAGCCTTGCTTTGTGTCATATGTTTTAGTAAATCCTAGTGAATTTCACCTGATTTGCACTTTTTTTTGCATGTTTCTGGATTTTTACAAGGATATGCTATCTACTGATCTAACTCTATAACATCTCATACGGGTATAATGCTCTTCTTGCAATCATTATTTAAAATCATGATTGTGGCCCAGTGGGATATCTTCTCTTGCTTTTGTGATTGATTGGTGTGGACAGATAACTTTCTCATGCATTATTTGTTAAAAGGAAAATCACTAGATGGCATCTTTTGTTTGTTTAGGTGACTTTTACCATTGTAATTCCTTCTCTTTCTGTTTTCTGTGACTATATAGTAGTTCCATTGGAAACAAGCCTCTTACTAAACTTATTCTTACAAGACAAATGCCTTTAAAAAAAAGACAATAATTCTCACTAAGGTAATTTATCTTGTAACAGGCACACAGAGGGTCTCCAAACTGTTAAAGTTTTAGATACTCTACCAACACACATTCTGCAGCGTACAAGAGGATTCCCAACACAGGTAACTCTCCTCTTTTGCTGTATGGTTTTTGTGAAGTTATGGAAGAACAAAGTTAACTGCAATTAACTTTAGATGGGGTGAACACAGTCTAAAGATATGCAGAAATATGATTTTAGAAGGTCTTCAAAGTTCAGATATTGAAATGATTCTTGTTGAGCTGTCGAGTAAGCTAAAAGCTATTTTGAGATACTTGTTGGCTCTTGAGCCTTGGGTTTGCCTGTTGGTTCAATATATTAACTGGTTTGGCTATTTGAATCTCAGACCATATGCATGGCTATTGTCTTGTCTGAAAATAATGCTTTCTGTTGAAATGCACCATGGCATTCTCTTTCTTTTGCAAACATATTTGATACTTTTCAAGGAGTAGCTTCTTATCATCTATACACAATAACTGTTTAATCTATTCAACTTATCTAACCAATTTAGGGGCTGATATGAAGTCTAACAATTTACCTAAATGTCTATCAGAAATGGGGCAGTGATCATCTTGCTTTAGCTTGTCAGTTCGCATTTACACGAAATTCAACAACTGATGAAGACCAGACAGCAGAGGCATCGCAAGTGCAATTTAATAATTGACTATAAGAATAGCCACATTCACATGTGCAGATATTTTATTTTATTTTATTTTGGCAGATATCTGGGAATTCCCTCCAGTGTGGGTGCTTATTTAACATATATGCTGATATATGCTCATGATAAAGATGCAATTTAAATCTGTGAATTATCTAGGCCTCAATATTATTTAGTGTTTTTTAAATACAACATTTGGGGTGGTGGTAAACTCAATGTATTATTGCTGATATATTTAGATCACCGATCCAAACACTAGTTGTTTTCCAGTCGTTAGTGTAATCTTTTTCTTTTGTTCAACATACAGTTAGCATATAAAATGAAATTCCCTTTCCTATTGTCAAAATTTCCTTTGGTTGTTTCTCTTGGACTTGGAGAGCTGCAAAAAATTGCTATTGTGATGTTGCTGGAGTATTACCTTTAATGATTTAAATCCAGTGAAAGATGTTCTAATAAAATGCCTAAATGCAAGTAGTGACATTCTTTTTTGAGTAATTGTCAAAACCAGGAAAGAAAGTAAAGTGGTTTGCAATCTTTTTCAATTTGCTCCACCTGGTTCTCCCATTGAAACGCTTCAAATGAGTTAATGGTTATGGAATGGCTAATGTTTCCTTCAAGTCACGGGGTAGTCACTGTTTAGAGAGCTCCAAAGTCGTTTCAAGGTTTTGTTTTTGTGTACTGAAAATTTTTCATTAAGTTTTCTAACTCAAAATGATTAGTCAAATGTTCGCTACTTTGAGGAGAGACAATTCAATTGATGTCCTTCAGTGACCATTGTTGAGAATTTGGATGGAATAGCTAAACTGTAAGATAGGCTTAGTAATTCTTGAAACTTCTCAAGAGATGAAATAAATAAATATTTATTGATGTGATATGAATAATTGATTACAACGCTGAGGCGGTGCTCCTTTAAATAGGAGTTGACTGGCCACGCCCAATCAGAGAGACACGTCCCTTGGAACTAATGTCTCTTCATTTCATTTAATTAATTATTTAACTAACTATTTATATTCATAATTAAATTAATTAAACAAGAACATATTCTAAATAGTTATGAACTTAGATTCATATCACTGCCTTTCCCTTAAGATGCTTTGTCCTCAAAGCATAGGTAGACTTGGGTGTTGGCGGAGGAAACGTTCCGACTCCCAAGATGAATCTTCCTCGGGTAGCCTTTTCCATTTAATGAGATATTCTTTTATTGTCTTCGACTGTAAAATCTTCTCTCGTGTAGCAAGTGAATCGAAGTTCATAACTATTTAGAATATGTTCCTGTTTAATTAATTTAATTATGAATATAATTAGTTAGTTAAATAATTAATTAAATGAAATGAAGAGAAATTAGTTCCAAGGGACGTGTCTCTCTAATTGGGCATGGCCGGTGAACTCCTATTTAAAGGAGCACCGCCTCAGCTTTGTAATCAATTATTCATATCATATCAATAAATATTTATTTATTTTATCTCTTGAGAAGTTTCAAGAATTACTAAGCCTAACTTATAGTTTAGCTGTTCCAGTGGTTTGGGAGCCTAACAAAAACCCAATCTCCTACTTCAAATTCTCTTTCAGTGCGATGTTGATTGGCGTCTTGTTTCATTCTATTACGTGCTAGGGTTAGATTTTATTTTAATAAATTGATGATTCTTTGGTTTTCTTTCAAGTGATTTTTTACGGCTGGAACATTAGAATTAAGAAGTGCAAAATCCTTCCATTTCGGTGGTTCGTAACCATAAAGAGCTTGGAAAGGCGTGATTTTTGCCGATGTATGGTAGGTGGTATTATACCACCACTCTGCCAGATGTAGCCATTGGGTCCACCTACTTTGTTTTTCAGTGACAAAACAACAGAGATATGTTTCTAAACATTTATTTACCACTTCAGTCTGCGCATCTGTCTGGGGGTGATAGGTTGTACTCATGTTGAGGGATATTCCTACCTAGTGGCAGAATTCCTTCCAGAAATTGACTTTGAACCTGGCGTCTCTATCACTGACTATGATCTTGGGAAACCCATGTAATTTGTATATGTTTTTACAAAATGTCTCCACAATTTGCTTAGTTGTGTCAATTTTCTTAATAGCCATGAAATGGGCATACTTTGTGAGCCTATCTACTACGACAAATATATTATCCTTGCCATCTGATACAGGTAACCCTTCTATAAAATCCATCGAGATCTCTTGCCATTTCTGATCTGGTATATGTGTGGGGTGTAACAGACCTGGTGTTGGAATGTTCTCACTTTTATTTCTTTGGCAAACATCACATTCAGCAACATATTTCTAAATTTCCTTGCTCATGCCCTTCCAATAGAATGATTGTCGAATGTTATAGTAAGTTTTATAGAATCCAACATGTCCAGCAGCTGGTGAACTGTGTGATTCCTTTAGGATTTTCGACTTAAATTTGGATGCTGGTGTTAGATAAATTCTATTCTTATACCATAAGATGTCATTCTTCCATTCGAAATTGACATATTGACTGATATTCTTAATCATAGCGTCACAATATTCATCCTTGGCATATTCAACTCTTATGTCATCCAACCAATCTGGAACAACAACCATGGCGACACAAGTGGTGTTGTCGTCATCTTTACGTGAAAGTGCATTTGCGACGACATTTTCCTTCCCTTTTTTGTGTAATATTTCTAAATCAAACGCTGACAGCTTCTCCATCCATTTATGTTGCTCTGTTGACAAAGTCTTTTGCTGAAGCAAGAATTGTAGACTATTGTGGTCAGTTCGAATTGAAAATTTACTTCCAAGCAAGTATTGGTGCCACTTAGTTAATGCATGTATGATGGCGAGCATTTCTTTTTGGTATGTTGATTTTAACCCTTCTTGTTTATTAATTTTGCGGCTTTCAAATGCTATAGGGTGGTTATCCTGCATTAATACAACTCCAATTCTGAATCCTGAAGCATCACATTCGACTACAAATGATTTGGAGAAGTTGGGCGTTGCAAGTACCGGTGTGGTTGACATCACTTCCTTTAATTTTTCAAAACACTTGTCTTCTTGATTGTCCCACTGAAACACATTCTTCTTTAATAAATTAGTCAGGGGTGTTGTCAATTGTGCATAATTTTTTATAAACCTTCTATAATAACCGGTGAGACCTAGAAATCCTCTTAGCTTCGATATGTTCTTGGGTCTGGGCCATTCTCTGATTGCCTTAATTTTGTTGGGGTCTACTTTGACTCCCTCCCTAGATATAACGTGTCCAAGGTATTCAACTTCCTTTTGCCCAAAGGTGCATTTTGACAACTTGGCATAAAATTGATTCTTTTCTAAAACATAAAGCACTACCTCCAAATGTTTGAGATGTTCCTTCCATGTCTTGCTATAAACGAGGATATCGTAAAAAAAAACTAATACAAACTTCCGCAAATATGGGTGGAAAAGATCATTCATGGTAGCTTGGAAGGTGGCTGGTGCGTTTGTTAGTCCAAATGGCATGACTTTGAACTCATAATGTCCTTCACGGGTTCAGAAAGCTATTTTCTCGATGTCTTATAATCTTACCCGTATTTGGTAATATCCTGATCTTAAATCTAATTTTGAAAAAAATTATGTGCCATGTAGCTCATCCAACATCTCATCAATGAATGGGATCGGAAACTTATGTTTAATCGTGATTTTATTCAATCCTCTGTAATCTATACATAGTCGGAAAGATCCATCTTTCTTCCTAACTAACACCACTAGAGCAACATAAGGGCTTCTACTCTTTGTTATGATCCCATGCTCCAACAAGTCTTGTATTAATCATTTTATCTCTGTTTTGTGATGATGTGGGTAACGATATGGTTTGGCATTTACTGGTGTGGAGTCTGGTTTAATCTCGATAATATGTTCGATCTTCCTTTTAGGGGGTAACTCCATCAGTAGGTCTCGGAAAACTGTCTTGTATTTTTGGATTAAGGATGAAATTTCCATGGACTGTGAGTTCCCTTCCATCGGTAGTAACTCCAATTGTTGACATTGTGCCACAAATGTTGGAGCTCCCTTGTGAATGAGTCTTTTCATTTGTTGAGCAAAGACAACTTGAGTGGGTGGGGCATGGAACCCCATTAACTTGTATCTTCTTCCATCCATTTTAAACTTAATGAATTGCTTTATGTGATTTGCTGAGTACGTACCTAGAGTCCGCTACCATTCTACCCCTAAAACGACATCTACTCCCCCTAGGGGAACCGTATAAAAACTAGTTTCTGTCTCATATTCGCTTAATTGTAACTTGACCTTATGGCACTTGCCTACTCCATCTATTCGTTTACCATCTGCTACCATTACTTTTAAGTCTGCTACAGGGTAAGCAAAAATGTTTAATCTTTTTGCAATTTAACATCCACAAAGTTGTGTGTACTCCCTGAGTCTACTAGGACTATAACATTCTACTTCTTAATGTGACCTTTTAGTCTTAATGTCTGTGGCTGAGCTATCCCTGTGATGGCTGCAAGCGAGATTCGTGGAATATCTTCTTCTTGTTGTGGATTTGAGTTTTCACTTTCTTCATTGCTCTCCTTGTCAGTGCTATCTTCTTGTGAATCCCCATCTTGTTCTCCTTCATATGCAAACAAAAATAACAGCCGCATCAGACAGCAGCAGTGACAGCAACCTCCTCCTCGGTCATTCTCTAATTCACGTTTCAGCTACGTACGGCCAACAGCCGCTGCCACCGCCACCGCCGCTGCTAATTATGAAAATGTGACCAATAGCACCCACACCTTGCGACAACAACCGCCGCCAGAGAACCAGATAAGCATTGGTGCCATTCGTTGATGCGGGCTCTGCGGGTCATCTAAAAACAAACGGTCAAACAAACAATTAAGTGAACAGGTTTGCCCAAACGATGTGTCGGTTTTACTAAAAGGTGCAATATGTGACGTTTAAAAACAGACTTATTATGCGGTCGATAGAGTCGATTTAATTAAAATCATAATCATAATTAAAAGTTATGATATATATAAATTATAATTATATAATTTATATTAAAAAAAATTAAAAAAAATAAATTAATTAATTAAAATTATTTAATTTAAAAAAAAATACACCTAGTTCAAAGATAACATTAGAGAGAATTCTATAAGGAAGGTACTAGTGATGAATGACATGCCTAGCAGATAATCCCAAGTGAAGAAAATTGTCGAAAAATTAAGCTTTGAGGACAAAAATTTTCGAGAAGAAGGCAATGTTATGAATATAATAAATATAATTATTAAATAGTTAATTAAGGATTATGTAAATAGTCATTAGGTTAATGAACGGGCATGTTTAAAAGACATGCCCAGTCGTGAAAGGCCATCTGCGTAGGTATATAAGCAGGGCCTCATTGTAACATATGATCTTATCTTATCATACATTTTTATATATAATATATTATTATTACAATACCTCTTGTGCATTTTGCTATTAAGTCAACAAACGTACAAGTTTTGTTGCTACATTGGAGGGCTAGTGATTAATTCAAAATTCTTTTCTTGATAATTACTTGTGAGGTTACTTGAGTTGCTTATGTCTTCCCTTCGTTAGCTTATTAAATCTTTCATCGAGTCAATTTTCAAAAGACACGAGACACAAGAATTAGGCTCTTAGAGCCAGGGAAAAACGTCTCCCTCTTGGGGAGGAAAACCCGAAAGGAATTCTTCTTATAGATCTTCAAATGACAAGTACCATGACCAAGACTCAGACCCTTGACCTATGAAAGCCTCCAAGACCTTGTCACTGCTTACGAGTCTTCTTTCAGTGCTCATCCTTCTTTTCTTCATCAATATGCTCTGATGGTATCATCTCTCCAATGAGCATCATCATGCATATTGGTGACATTATATTGCTGAGCATAATTTGTCCGAACTGCTGTATCAAGGTGGTTGACATATGATTTGTACTTACTTCAAACTAGCACCATCACTTAGCATCTTTGTAGACCAGCACCAAGTCATTGTTGTCTTGTACTCAAGACATGTAGCATTCTGAACCGAGACAACTTATTCATCACAACATTGAGTTGATGTGCCACTTATTTCTGTTATAAACCCTTGTCACAACCTTCTGAAATCTGCACTAATTCAACTCTGAAGTCTGCACTTAATCGGCCTCTGAAATCCGCTTTTGATTCAGCTCTGAAGTCCGCACTCAATCAGCCTCTGAAATCCGTATTTTCTTCCTCAGAAACAGTCCACACTTGCTTCAGACGTATCCGCAATTTTCCATAAATGATCCACATTCCTTGTACTTTTCTACGCAGCATAAGTGGGGATAAATAGTTGTTTCCCTTGTATATAAGCCGACCTAACTTGTGAACTGATGTGACTGTTTGGGGGCAGACATGACTGTTTATGAGGTCGACTTCTCACTAGACAGTTTTCAATTTTTGTTGATAGGTTAGAAAACAAATATTTGCCAAACTGTTTAACCTTGGCTTATCAGTAGATTAGGTAGAAAATGCAATTGACTCAATAGTTTAAACTGAGTCAATGGCTGAAATAAGGATAGGTGTTAGGATAGATTTTCAAAAGAAAATTATTTAAGGGTTAGCTAGTCTAAATGCACCTTGAAAAAGAAGAAAAAAATGTTAGGTGAGTAGTTGGGTAGGTAGTTGTGCTGAGGAGAAAGAATGAAAGGAAGAGGTGAAATTTGTTCCACCTGGTGCATTATCAAAATCCCATTTTTCTTATGGCAGAAGAGGATCAAAATATAGGGTGTTCACATTCAAAAGATAGAAAAGGGGTTATGTTTTAATAAGTTTGGACTTCAAAGTCATTTGGGCACACCTCTTGTAAAGTTGTTATCCTTAGTCCCGAAACTATCATTCTCTTTAAACCTAAAATCCCCCAAACTTGCATTATTTTCGTTATCCCAAGTCCTAACTATGCCCCCTGGCACTCATTCATTCTGACGATCCCACCATCCCGTCGCACATCACGTCCGCACTAACCTCCCCGCAGCTCCTTGCCATCTCCGCTCACGACACATATTGGATGGCCCACGGTGCATTTCCGCCCCCCTTAGCCGCCGAACGTTAACAAAGGAGAGGGGGGAGGGCCGGGGGGGGGTTTGAACTGGGCGGTATCCCATACTGCCGTTCCTCCTACGTGTCATGCCGAGAAGAGTTCGAACCCCCCCCCCCCGCGGCGCCGATACCACCAACCGCCTTTGACCCCCTCCGAAAAGCTATTTCCGCCATCAACCAAAGTGGACTGCCTTCGACCCCTTCCGAAAAGCTATTTCTGCCATCAACCAAATCGCCGCGTCCGTTTGATCGTTACTAACGCTGTTGCGCCACTTCCACTGTCATTCGCCCACTCCACCTAATCACATCTCTTCCCTCCAGCAGCTCGTTGCGCCATGAATGGTCGGGCCGTTATCCAACGGACCTGCACCAACTCAATGGTCACTCCCAATTACATGTTAAAACCTGAATTCATAACCAGAAGCAGAGTTTGCTTTGTTCACACTATTAAAATTGCAGGTATTTGATTCACAGGGAGAAACCGTCAATTCTTATTGAAGGGAGTACATTGTTCATCAAAGGAAAGTTGTTAACTCACAACACTCTTGTTTCGGATTCTTATTAGTTCTTCAGCTCGATTCATGTTTCCCCTTATATTATTTCCCTTTGCCAATGCTGATCTATATCATCTTCCCTTCTCTACTCCCTTTTTCTGGCATCCCATTCTTCATTGCAGGTTGAAAAAGAGGATACAGAAGATAGATCATGCCTCCCAAGGCAGACCGCAACCCCATAAACCTTCATTTTTCCTTTTTATCCTAAAGTCTACTCTCTGCCCCTCTACCCCCCTCGACGCTCATTCATTTCCTGGGCTCCAATGTTTGTCCTGCCACATCACCCATGTTTTCGTTGCACATCGCACTTCGCGAGTTTTAGCCCTTAACTCTCGTTCCTCGTAACAAAACCTTGAACTTTGCGATTTGCAGTATTAACTGGGCACCATCTTTGTCTTGCCACATCACCCTTCGTCATCGCACATCGCACTTGGCAGGTTTTAGCACTTACCTCATTTCCCCAATCCCAAACCTTGCGATGTGCTATAAATTCTAAATTTTGCAATGTGTGATAAACTTTAAATCTTGCGATTTGCGATATGGGTGGGACCCAATCGCATATTTCACTTCACAAGTTCAAAAGGATAAGTGTTAACGTATATGTTAAAACCACTGAAATACGATTTGCGATATGGGTGGGACCCAATTGCATTGCACGCTTCGCAAGCTCAGGAGGATAAGCGCTCACGTAAATGTTAAAACACCGAAGTGCGAAGTGCAGTATTGGCGTGGACGTGATGTAGTTCAAAGCAAAAGCCTGAAGATTTCAAGTTCGGGTGCATAAGGTTTTTGCGTTGTTTTATGAGGAAAAGGGCTAAACACGACGGAAGGACTTGGCCACCAATTCAAAGGTTTTCCACCATTTACCAAAGAAAAGGGAATTTCTGTTGATTATCAGAGGAATAAATTCTGTTATGCTTTAAAATCTACCAAAGCTACCTGGATTGAAGATTCATTCAAGAGGCACGAGCAGAAGAGGCCAAGCCGGCAAAGGGCATTTCTACAAAGTTGACAGGATATGACAATAGTAAACAAAAAGGGCGTGGCCACACTTGTCCAGTTTTGCTTAATTGAAAGTAATGAAAAGTCACTGAAGGAAGAAATGATATAGTTGATCGAGGAACAAGCAGAGTAGATGAAGAAAATGGAAAATATGGTAAAGGACAAACAGAAAGTAGTAAGAGATGCAGTGAAGGAAGCAGCAAAGAAAGCAATCAAAGCCATGATTCCACTAACAAGCAGTCCCTCTTATAGTGATACAACATCCGCATCAACAACAGGGACATCGTGGGAAGGCACTGCGCAGTTAGCTAAAGCTATGGAGAACATGACCTTACAGACAACATAAATTAAAAAGCTAGATCTAAGACTTTTGTGATCCATAATGTAGATAAATATCTTTCGGATTAATCACATCATTAGGATTAGGTCGATGTTTCGAACCATCTAATGTGGTTCATCCTCAGGACAAGGTGAAAAAAGAAACATATCACATTGAATAAATAGTAGGGATGTGTCATTGCCCACAAAAAGTTGTTGAAACTAGCCATTAGAAACTAGCCGATATTTGACTAGTTCGTTAATAGGATAAAATATTAATAGTTTTTAAGATTTTAAGGAATGTTAACCCATAATAATTTAGAATTTAATAATTTAATAAAATGATTAAATTATAGTTATTATAATACGCTAAGAAGGGTAAATCTTAAAAATTTTAGGATTTTAATTTCAAGAATTTAGGAGATAATATTGCAAGTCAATAAATAATAATATAAAATGATATATTAATATAATAATAAAATATAATAAAAATGAATAAATAAATTAAAATATTAAGCCTAGCTAGTCATTAGAAAGTTAGTTTAGAATTAGAATTTTTAAGAATAAATCATTTAAAATAAGTTTATTAAAAATTTAATTAAATTACAAAATAGAGAGGGAAGATTTATTTATTTATTTACTTTTTTGAATGAATACATCAAATAAATGAATAAATAAAATTAATGAATTAATTAGGTAAAAATATATAATAATAAATTAATTAGGTATATATATATTATTAAAAAAATTAAAAATTAAAAATTAAAAAAAATTAAAAAAAAATAAAAAACTACCTAGCGAGAGTCGGGGTCCAGCTCTTACTTAATCTCCAACCATCATCACGATTGAGATTCTTAGCATGTCATTCAATTTCGATTGCATCCCTTAATTTCCTATGGTAGAAGTGATCTACTTTGGCAACGACTTTGGAATCCTCAATACAAACATGGTGACAGGATTTTTCCACATGCTCAGCAAGAGCTGAGGTACGAGACCGATTGTGTTTAATATCCACAACATGTTTCTGGATTCTCTGCCTAATGGATCGACCTATTTCACCAATATAGGCAGTACCACATCAACAAGGAATAATGTAAACCCCTTTCATGTCCTTAGGGTCGATAGGGTCCTTAATGGACCTAAGAGAATTTCTAATAGTGTAGAGAGGTTTGAAAGAAGCAGAGATATTATATCTTCTAAGGACATGGGCAATCTTCTCCGTTGTCCCCTGGATAAACAGAAGATGGACCTTGGAAATAGGATCCACTCGATTGGACTTCCATTGAAACGCTTAAATGCATTTCGAAAAGCCTTGAGACCCTGAGATCTACTATAACCATTATTTTCAAAAACTTCAAGAAGATGGGACTTCTCTGATTCCAAGGAGTTGTCGTCAGAAATTCTAAGAGCACGAGTCGCAAGGGTACATAAGACACCAAATTTCTGAGCAGGAAAATGATGGGATCCAGCATGAAGGTATTGTTTCGTGTGAGTCTTCTTGCGAAAAAATATGTGAGAAATGGAACCATCCTCATTCCTAGAGCAAAGGATATCAAGGAAAGGAAGGCAACCATCAACCTCCACTTCCATCGTGAACTTGATGGAATCAGAAAGCGAGTTTAGGTGCCTAAGGAATAGATCTAATTTATCCCGACCATGGTGCCAGATGACACAAGTATCATCCATGAACCTATTCCACTTCCTAGGGCAGAATTCAGCCAAGGTCAGGGCCTTGTATTCAAAATCCTCCATAAATAAGTTAGCAACTATGGGGGAAAGAGGGGAGCCCATTGGAACATCACAGGTTTGCTCATAAAACTCACCTTGAAAACTGAAGAAAGTCGAGGTGAGGCAGAGGCTAACCAATTTAGAGGTGTCCTCATCAGAGATCCGTTTAATGACATCAACAACTTCTTGGATGGGGATTTTGGTGAATAAGGACACAACATCAAAGCAAACTAGAAGCTCACGAGGCTGGAGCTTGATGTTCTTCCACTCCTTGATAAAGGAAGCCGAGTCTCTCACAAAGGAATCAGTTTGACCTATAAGGGGTTTAAGCTTTTGGGCCAAGAATTTGGCCAGATGAAAAGAGGGACGACCTATTGTGTTAACAATAGGTCTTAAAGGGGCACCCAACTTATGAATCTTAGGGAGAGCATAGATCCGAGGGGTAAGGGGATTGCTCTCAATAAGCCTCCTAGAGAGAGGATTAAGAGAAGAATCCGACTTAATGGCAAGGGCAACATCCTTACAAACCGATTTAAGGGGGTTCTTCTTAAGTTTAACATAACTACCACTATTGGACAGATGGTTGACCATCTTGTTGACATATTCAGATTTCTTCACCTTGTCCTGAGGATGAACCACATTAGATGGTTCGAAACGTCGACCTAATCCTAATGATGTGATTAATCCGAAACATATTTATCTAAATTAAAAGGTTGCAAGATCAAGTCAGTGACCTACACGACCAGATGAAGAGGAAAAATTCAGCTCGTGCCACAGATTTGTAGATCAGCAAAAGGTTAAATGAAGGATTGCAGAAGTCCCTTCAAGAGTCCTAAATTGGAAGCATGGTAGGAAGAGTTAACCAAATTGTTGGTTGGATGCAATTGAATCTATGAAGGATATATGGCCATCAATTCAAATAATTTGGGAACAGAGGGATTTAATTGAATCAGTGAAAGTTTCCATTGAGAGAGCAAACGTGAACTTTGAGATAAGCCCCAAATTGCTAACAATATCATCAGATACCTGATTTCTAAAAGTAGTCATGAAGTGGAGCAACTGCAAGGAGCAGATAGAACAACCACCATACTTAAGGTAAAAAAGGTGTTAAACAAGAAAAAGTCTAGGTACACATCGGGAAGAAAGATGTCATTGGCTGGAGATGGGAGTAAGTAGCTTTGTCAATAGGATTGAGCCACTGAACAAAAGGGATTTCCTTCCTTATTTGTTATCAATGAGAAACTGATGGCTAGCACAAATTATATCAAAAGGCTCACAAAGGTTTCAAAGGATACATCTAAGCTTACCAATATGAAGAACAATATGACGGGGAAAGCATTTTATGAAGTTATCAACAATGATGTCTTCATACATCATGACATTAGGCACATCTATCAGTTGAGGCCAACATTTGTGAAGTACACCGAGGCTGATGAAGTCTACAGAGAGTTGAATAGAACTAAGATCACAACTTGAAGGAATGGGAAAATTGGTGTGGACTCCACGGAGGATGACAACTTTGCACGCTGACAAAACATGTTGCTCAGCGAATTATCTACATCAGCAGATCCAATGTATCGGAACAACTCAACAGTATCAAATTTCCTACACAACAGACTGCCACATCACTAAATAACGACTTTATGATGACTTCAAACATCTGTTAAAAGGATCGTTGCATTGAATGACAGTTACATAGTGACTTTGGACAATTGTTAAAAATTCGTCACCACACGTCCATGCATGAGACACACAGGTCAAGTTTCAGTTACTTTGTAATAAACAAATTGATTGTCGTTATCCCTTCTGATAACGAAAATCAGTTGCAAGTAGTTTAAATTATCATTTTGTTCAGTATTAGGGGCTAGACCCTGGTTTTGTAAGCGCTTTTCATTGCAAGTACTTGTAATCTTTCAAGCTGGAGCATCAATAAACAGATCAGTCTACAAGATTCATGTGTTGTGTTGCCCTGGTGATATTTTTCCTTAAGCATGTTTAATGTTTTCCCGCTGTGATATTTTCACGTGTGTCATTTAAAATTCTAATTATAAAGTAGGAAAGTTAGATTAAGATTTACTGTTCAAAGTACCTTAATTCTAATTGTCTTTACAATTTTAATGTTTTCTTCTGATGTATGGTTTAAGAATTCTTAATTGCTCTTAAGTCATTATTGAAAACATTTTCTCCATTTCATAAGTCTACTCAGTTATAAGCATCAGTATTCACACCTAGCTTGCCTTTCATTTTATCTGGAATTTGATGCATATACCCAGCCTATTTCGACTCCATAGCCCAATGGAAACCATTTAGAGGAACCCCTTACATCCTACCACGAACAATCAAACAAAAAAACTCCCACAATCAATTTAACTAGCCTAATATCAGAAAGCTTAAAACAAATCCAAATCTTACTTAGAGAGATCCCTCTCTGAGTCTAGGAGGGCTAGATCCTAGGCTTCAAGTGGTTTTGATGTTGTGCTTTATAATTTAGTCTTGACAATCTTGTAAATTATAGAGTGATAACATAGTGGCGACCATACTAGGGACATAATTGAAAATTTTCAATTTTCATCCGAATTCGAAAAAACCCAGCTATAGAACACTGTATGATACAAATTTCTTTTAAAGATTTGTTTCTTTCAATCTTCAAAGTCAGTTTGTCTATGATTTTGAACTAAAGTCTAGCTCCCAAAATAATATCCACCAGATCCCATCCAGATCCAAATCCCCATCCTATTGTAGACAATCTGGAGAAGATCTTGAGGAAAACTCCTTGAACAGAAAGCCAAACCAGTAACATAGTTCTTTATAGGTCGAGCTCCTTACCTGATAACTTTGTCACTTTGCAAGACATTCAAATTGATTTTCATTTTGAACAAGGTCTATTCAAAACTAAATCTTAGAATTGGACAGACATTACAGTTTTTGACCCATCCATATTTCGTACCTCTACCCATCCTACTTCACCCACCGTTCATTTCTCTCCACCTCCACCAATCATGGCAGCCAGGTATGCCCCATTGATGTTGTTAGTACCTTTGCCTCTTATGCCCCAGAATTACCAATCTAAGATTCCACAATTTGATAACATTGGTCCTGTGACTGCCCAACAACAAATAGATAAAATGAATGGTTGTTTTGACCTGCAAGAAATTGATGATGACAGTGTCAAATTAAGAATGTTTGCCCAGAGTTTAGGGGGTGAAGTCAGAAAATGGTTTAAAGGTTTAACTGCTAATTATTCAAGATCTCCCTGATTTTCACCAAATATTTTTAAACATATGGGAAATTAAGAAAAATCCACTGCAGATTTTATTAGATTATGAAACTATTAAGAGATCTCTAGAGGAGAGTGTGCAAGACTACTGTACTATATTTAACAACATATACAACACACTCCCTACGAATATGAAACCACCCTAAGGGTTAGTTTTGGTTAAATTCCCAAATGGATTTGACCCAGACATGGCCTATCAACTTAGGGAAAGAGACTCGTCAACTTTAGAGGAAATGCAAAAGGATGATGTGTGTAGAAGCTAATTTATTAGCAAAACAAGCTAGGATGAGGACTGAGAGGAGAGTCACAATAAGAGAAGAACTTGTAGCCTCCACATCTGATGCCAAAATTGACAATTTAGTAAGAACTATGGAGAGGATGATGGAAAGAATGAGTCTGAATGAAAGAGAAATACCCAGAGAAGATCCACCAGTCCCCCAAAACAGAAAACAGAACCCAAGAAGAAACCCTCCACAAGTTAGATAGAGAGAGCAAAGAGGTCTTGATTAGTGGATTAAGCTTCCCTTTCAAGAAAACTATGTTGATGAAGATGATGGAATAGTGGAGGAAATTGAGGAAAATCATATTAATTTGATGGGGATTAGTGAAGATGATTCTATTTTCCTCACTGAAGAAAAGCAAGACTTGTTTTCACTGACCCAAACAAACCCTTAGATACGAAGAATCTGATGATTACAATCTGGGTTTTGAGAACGCCATTATGGAGGTCCATAGACAATACAACTTAAGAAGCAAGAAAATTTTGGATAATTCTAATAACAAGAATTCAGTAAACTCTGCCAAGAAATTATATGAATCTGAAGTCAAGAAAACAACAGAAAACACTAAGAAAAATGCAAATAACTCAAAAAAGAAAAACACAGAAAATAGTGCTAAGAAGGCAGTAGATATCCCTGTCAGAAAAGCTCAGACAGACATCCCCAGTACAAGCAAGTAGACTGAAGTTACCCAAAGAATAGAGGCTGAAAGAATTGATTTGTCAGACCCACTGAAAACACAAACGCTATTCAATATTGAGAGTGAACTTGCAAAGGTGAAGATTTCTATGCCTCACTGATTAATCAACAAAAAATTCTACAGATCTCAGTAACTAAAAATGTTAAATATAGTGGAGGTTACAGATACTGTCAATTTAAACGATGATCAACCTGAACTCCTGTTTGGGCTTGAAGTGGATGGAAAGCCCCAGGAAGGAGGCACCCTTCCTTTTTATGTCAGTTTGACATTCATGACAAGATTCTATACAATTCCATGCTGGAGTCGGGTGCATCACACAACCTTATGCCAAAGGTTGTCATGGAGAAACTTGGCCTCGAAATCACTAGACCTTGTAAAGATTTATACTCTTTTGACTCTAGTAAAGTTAGATGTCTAGATCTTATCAAAGATCTTTGTGTCACTCTAGCTGAGATACCTACAAAGAGTCTAGTGATGGATATTGTTGTGGCTAACATTTCCCCTAAATATGGAATGCTTTTATCTCACTCACGGGGAGAAAAATTACAAGGGACTCTGTAATTGGACATGAGATATGCCACAATTCTGGTTTTTGGTCAGCCAAGAAGGCTATATAGGGAAACATTAATGAAATACATGGTAAGTAGCCAAGAGAAACCTCACAATTACCCTATGTACTTTGTTCACACTGACCTTGATTCTTTCATTTTGTACAATGATGGAATCATTGATTCACAATTTTCCCATATCTAAAATGATTCCACATAAAATAATGATAGTCAAATACCAACAAAACAACCAGATCCAGCAAATGAACCTCTTTGGAACATGAGTTTTGATGGCTCATGTGGCAAAGTTGGCTTAGGGGTAGGCATTTGGGTGTATAATGTAAGAAACAATAGTGCACAAGGTCATGCATACAAATTAAATTTTCAGTGCACAAACAACATTGTGGAATATGAAGCTTTGCTTTTGGGATTACAAATGTTGAAAAAATTAGGAGAAAAAATGATCTCCATACATGGCAACTCTGAGTTGGTCATAAAACAAGTTAAATGACTGTATGCAGCAAAACACCCTAGATTAAGAGCTTATAGAAATGTTGTCCTTGATTTCTTGAGAACTTTTGAGGAATATGATTTAGCAGTAATTCCCAGAAATCAAAATGTCCTGGCAAATGGCCTAGATTTTTCAACTAGTACCTGGAAACTGCCTCACCCAAATTTACAACGTATAATTGAGGTCAAACATTGTCCTTTTGTGCCAGATAACATGAGGTACTGGCAGGTTTTTGGCAGTGATAAATAAATCGAAAACTTTCTACAATCTAGAGTTGAATTTGAAGACAACAATATAGACATGGATTGTGAGGAAGGCAATCTTATTGATGGACAAAGTATTGAGGAGAAACAAACTGTTGTTTTAGATGTAAATACCGATGTAAATATTCCAGCTAACAAAACTCTACATAATGCAGGAAAGCAAAAAGATTTGGAAAAAGAAGAATTTGAAATACTCCAACTCAAAGACAATAATCTTCCTAGAGGGTTGATCCCTCTAGAGGAATTATTTGACTTCAATGATGTGGCAAAGAAACCCAAAAAGGAACCAACTGGAACAAATATTGAGGAATGTAATATAGGCACTGAATAGAACCCCAAAATCATCAAACTATCTAAATCTCTGCTTACCATTACAAAGAAGAGATATATTGGAACAAATATTGAGAAATGCAATATAGGCACTGAACAGAACCCCAAAATCATCAAACTATCTAAATCTCTGCTTACTATTACAAAGAAAAGATATATAGCCTTGTTCAAAGAATTCATTGATGTGTTTGCATGGAGCTATGAGGATTTGAAGTCCTATGATACCAACATCATTCAACATAAAATTCCAATTAAAGAAAATAAAAAACCATTCAGACAGAAATTGCGAAGAATAAGTCATGTTTTGATGCCTTTAGTTGAGAAAGAAATAAAAAATATGCATGAATCAAAAATCATAGTACCACTCAGATACCCCAAATGGGTTTCCAATATTGTCCCAACTAGGAAGAAAACATGCGAAATTAGGCTATGTATTGACTTTAGAAACCTAAATAAAGTATCTCTTAAGGATAATTACTCTTTACCAAAAATGGATCACATATTGCAAAGAGTAGTGGGTTCTAGTAGGATATCTTTGTTAGATGATTTTTCTGGCTACAATCAAGTGTTAGTACACCCTAGTGATCAAGATAAGACAACTTGTACAACCCCTTGGGGGACTTTCATGTATGTGAAAATGCCCTTTGGATTAATGAATGTTAGATCTACCTTTGAAAGAGCCATGGACATTGCCTTTGTTGATGACATTGGCCCCTTGATTTATTTGGATGACATCACTATGTTTTCTAAAACTGATGAAGAATATTTAGCACACTTGAGAGTTTTTGAAAAATGTAGAAATTTGGAATTTCCCTGAATCCTAAGAAGACATTATTTGGATTGGAAGAAGGAAAAATGTTAGGTCATATCATCTCTCAGGATGGGATCAGAATTGATCCAAGCAGAATTGAAGGAATATTAAAAATCAGCCATCCCAGAAATCTTAAAAAACTCCAATCATTCATTGGTAAAATCAACTTCCTAAGGAGATTTATACCAAATTTAGCAGAACTTTAAGGAATATTACTAATATGCTCAAGAAAGAATCAAAAATAAAATGGACCATAGAAGCAAAACAATCTTTTGATTTGGTCAAGCTAGCGTTGACCAGAGCCCAATTAATAATCAGTCCATATTTTACTAAATATTTCATCATTTTTTCTTTTGCTTTTGAACATTCTATTGTTGTTGTTTTATTATAGAAATATAGTGAAGGACATGAATAGACAATATTTTTTTCAGAAAGGCATTAAGAGATGCATCATTGAAATATAATATCATGGAGAAACATACTTTTGCCTTGGTTAAAGCATTGAAAGATTTTAGGGTCTATATTTTACATTCACATATCATTGCTTATGTTCCAAATGCAATTGTCAAATATATCTTAACACAAAATGGTCCTGATGGAAAAAGAGGAAAATGGATTGCAATGATCTTAGAATATGATTTGGAAATCAAGCCTACCAAGTTGATTAAAGGCTAGGGATTAGCTAAATTGATGGCAAAATCCAACTTTTATGCACTAGACATCAACATGGTACATTCATTAGATGATCAAGAGGAACTGGCAACTCCACCGATTAATGAAGCGTTCTTGAATTCTCCATGGTATGTTGATATTTTGTATGTATTGTCAAACTTGAATGCTCCTCCTAGTTTGTCTAAAATGAAAGCCAGATTTTTAAAACTTAAGGCTGTTAAATTCTGCATTTTGGACAATGCTTTGTATAGGAAAGATATTGGAGGTATATTGCTTAAATGTTTATTGAAGGGTGATGTAGATAGAGTAATGAAGGAGTTCCATGGATGTGACTATGGTGGCCATCTCTATTGAAAAACCACTGATAACGAGATCATGAGAGTTGGTTTCTACTGGCCCACCCTTTTTCCTGATGTCCATAAAATGGTTACTCCTTGCCATAAATGTCAAATCTTTGAAGGGAAGAGAAAGCTACTGCCCTTTTCCCTGAAACATTTTTTTGTAGAAAGCCCGTTCCAGCAATGGGGATTAGACTTCATAGGAGAAATTCACCCCCCATCCTTTGCCCAACATAAATGGATCTTCACTGCCACATTATTTCACCAAATGGATAGAGGCCACCCATTCTAGAAATGCCACTAACTCTGTCATAATAAAATTCCTTGAAACCAACATCCTTTCTAGGTTTGGTTGTCCTAGAAAAATCATTATAGACAATGTTGCGGCTTTTAGATCCAAAAATATGGTCGATTTATGTCACAGGTATCATATAACATTAGGGAATCCAACGGCCTATTACCCTCAGGGTAATGGACAAGCTGGATCTTCAAATAAAAGCCCGGTGAACATCATCAAAAAGCTTCTGGAAGAGAATAAGAAATCATGGCATGATAAATTGATCAATGCTCTTTGGGCCGATAGACTTACCACAAAGAAATCAATTGGCATGTCTCCATACCAATTGGTTTATGGAATGGATGCAGTATTCCCATCTCTTGGGAGTTTTAGTAATGAATATAATCCAATAGGTTCAAGCTGAACCAAATGACATCCAGAGGAGGATTAATGACACCATCCAGTTGCAGCAGTCCAGAGAGGAGGTTTACAATAGAACATAAGTAATTCAAGAGAATATCAAAAGGATCTTTGATAAGAGAACCAAGGCCAATGATTTCAACTTGAGAGATAAAATTCTGAAATGGGATTCCAGAAGAGAGGATAAAGGCAAGCATGGAAAGTTTGATAATCTTTGGCAAGGGCCATACATCATTGATGCTTTCAGGGGAAATAATGCTTATTTTCTCAAAGAGTTGGATGGTACAGATGTATATGGAAGTCCTATCAATGGCAGGATGCTGAAACATTATTTCTTGTAAAATTCAGGTTGAATTTCATCATTGTAAATACCACAGTCTTACAGTTTTCAATAATTCATTGGACAAGGTTGAAGCCCGAAGTGAAGGCCCTAAGCCTAGTTTGATAAGCAGATATGAAAACATAAAAGAAATCAGTTGAAGAAGAAAGGGAGCATCCAAGACTATTGGTCTCAAGTTCTTGACACTTCTTTTCAAGAAGCGCCATCCCCAGCTGGAGCCATTGTTAGTACCCTATAAATTATAGGATCTCAAGGTGATTGGATACTTCACATTTCTTGCAAAGTTTTCATTATTGAAAGGCTTTTCAAAATTCAAATGATTTCAAATTAAAAATATATATATATATATATGAAAAGAAAGAAAATGGTATAAAAAACAAAAAAAGAGAAAAGGAAAAAGAGAAAAAGAGAAAAGAAAAAGGAAAAAGAAAACCCCAAAAAGAAATAAAACTGAAAGTGCTCCAAGTTCAAATGCCACTACTCATTAGATAACTTTGTCCAATCATAAAGTTTAATCATGATTGGACAGTTTTCAATTTATGTTGATACGTTATAAAATAAATATTTGCCAAACTGTTTAATCTTGGCTTATCAGTAGATTAGGTAGAAAATGAAATTGACTCAACAATTTAAATTGAGTCAATGGCTGAAATAAGGATAGGTGTTATGATATAGATTCAAAAGAAAATTATTTTAAGGGGTAGCTAGTCCAAATGCACCCTGAAAAAAGAAGAAAAAAATGTTAGGTGAGTAGTTGGGTAGGTAGTTGTGCTGAGGAGAAAGAATGAAAGGAAGAGGTGAAATTTGTTCCACTTGGTGTAGCATCAAAATCCCATTTTTCGTATGGCGGAAGAGGATCAAAATATAGGGTGTTCAAATTCAAAAGATGGAAAAGGGGTTATGTTTTAATAAGTTTGGACTTCAAAATCATTTGGGCACACCTCATGTGAAATTGTTATCCTAAGTCTCGAAACTATCATCCTCTTTATTTAAAAAAAAACCCCAAACCCACATTATTTTCGCTATCGTAAGTCCTAACTACCTCCCCCCCCTTGAAACTCATTCATTCTGCCAACCCCACCATCTCGTTGCACATCACGTCCACACTAACCTCCCCAAAGCTCCCCGCTATCTCCACTCACCACCACATATCGAATGGCCTGCAGTGTTAAAATTTGGGTACTAGAGGACAAGTGGTTCCCTAAGGCTTTGATCTTTGGCCTAGGGAAAAGTGTCCAAATGTATTTAACATTTTCTCCTAAAGTGACTTTATAAGTGGTAAAGTCAATTCTAATTTAAAAGTGACTTTATAAGAGATAAAGTTACTAAGTCCAATTTTAAAGTGACTTTATTAAAGTCAATGTGAAATTAGAAAGTGAAAAGTGACTATAGGGATAAATGGATAAGCGGGTCTTTATCTAAGTGGGATGAATTAAAAAATAGAAAGTGAGATTTAAATGCACATTTAATCTCAGCCCTAGATCTAAAGCTATCTCAACCACTGGATTTAGGGATTTCCCAAAAGTCACTTAGAGTTAGGTTAAAGGAGGAAAAGAAGAGAAAAGGTCATTCATTCTTTCATGAGCAGATTGAGAGAGGAGGAAGAGAGAGCTGGAGAAATTTCTGGGCGTGAGAAAGTGAAGGAGAGAAACAGTTCAACAGTCCGTACAATAACTAGAGGATGCATGCTTTTCGAGGCAACAATCCGTACAACATTTATTGGCACATTTTTCAAGATAGCAAATTCGTACAACAGCAGTGGGCATGGTTTTCGAAGTCCGTATAGCATAGATTTCGAGGGGAATAAACAACAGTGGGTAACACACATTCCGAGGTTGAGTTGGCACACATTTCGAGGAGGATGTACATCATTAAATGTTGTTATCTCTCGCTATAATAAATTTATGTTTTGATTGTTTTGCTGATTTGGCACATTTTCTAAGGCAGAGACAAGTAAAGAAAACGAGATAAGTATGTTGTTGTGGTTGTTGATATTTTCTGTATATTTCATTTCTCTGTAAAAGCATTTTCCAGAAATAAAGAAAAGCACTCAAACTGGTTTTTCCCAAGAGTTGTAGGGGGTTTTTCTAGGGTCATATTGACCAAAAATCAACGTATCATTTTTTGCGTGTGGCTGATATAATTTCCGAGTTTTATTTCTGCATTTTCTAGCACTTTGAAATTTCCATAATTTGTGTTTTCAGAAATATTTATTATTTCCAACTTGTTGAATGCATTTTTATGGGAATGGACATTTAACTACATGGGAGTGATAAGGAGAAACTGATAACTAGGGTTGGGCTCCAAATTTTTACATGGTATCAGAACTTGGGTGGCTGAAAAGTTAAGTTTGGAACAACAAGTGAAAAATTACTACAAGCTTATATTTCACACAAAAAACTGAACCTTTACCACAACATTGAAATTTTCAGTTTGTTAGGACAACAAGCATGTCTTTGGGCTTGAGGGTGGAGGATAGGTTGGATGGGCAAAGAAACTACAATGCATGGAGGGAGAGAACCCAGAGCATCTTTGAGGAGGCAGAAGTTTGGGGCATAATGGCACATACCACACAATGCCTAGTAGCAGTGCCTGCTAACCTTGTTCAGTTGGCAAATTTTAATAAGAAGAATGCCAAGGGAAAGAGATTGATTCTAGATGGTGTTAAAGACCATCTCATTCCTCATGTGAGAGGAAATACATATGCACATGAGATGTGGACAACCTTGACCAATCTCTACCAGAGTACCAATGAAAACAAAAAAATAGTCCTAAGGAAGAAGCTGAAGGCCATTAAAATGGCTAAGACTGATGGTGTTACAGCTTACCTCACAAGGATCACTACTGTGAGAGATGAGTTGGACGTTGTTGGAGAGACCATTCCACCCACTGAGTTGGTGTGGATTACATTGAATGGTCTTCCTAAGACATGGGAGAGTTTTGTGGATGGGATTGTTGCACGGGAAAACCTTCCCACTTGGGAGAGGTTGTGGGATAATTGCATTCAGAATTAAATCAGAAAGAACCACCTTGGAGCAGCCAAACCAATTGAGGAGGATGACAATGTAGCATTGTTAGCAAGGGGGAAGAAGGGCAAGGGAAAGAATCAAGCTTCCACAAGTGTAGGTGGGGACAAAGGTAAAGGTAAAGGTAAGCAGCAAGTGAACAAGGAGAAGGAATTTTCCAAAGTCAAGTGTTGGAATTGTCAGAAGTTGGGACACTATGCAGTTGTGTGTCCGGAGAAGAAGAAGAAGAGAACGGACAAGACCATGGCAGTGCCAGCAGAGATAGAGGACTTCTCAGAGAGCTTTGACCGAGAGTTTGGGTTCATTTCTTTTGAGTCCACTAGTGCAAGATCATTTGCCACACAGGTTGAGAGGGAGTGTGCACTTCCCTCCACTAGCGAAGCATCTTTAGGTATTTGGTATGTTGACAGTGGGGCTTCCCGTCATATGACAGGAGTCCGTGAGTACTTCTCAGAGCTTTCAGAGAGTGGCACTGATATAGAGGTAGTAGTCGGAGACGGCAACATTGTTAGGGCAGACAGTGTGGAGACATTGACATTTGATAGGGAACCAGAACCTCCCTTGAAAGTGTCAAATGTTCTATATGTGCCAGGGATGAAGAAGAAGCTTATATTTGTGTCAGCATTGGAGGACAGAGGGTATGAGGTATTGTTCAGGAAACGACAGGTGCTTATATATCCCAGGGGCACTCCAGCTGATTCAGCTAGAGTGATTGGTGTACGCCATGCCAATGTGTACAAGTTTTCATTTCGGCCCCTTATGGCATTGAGCAATAGTATCGGAAGCAGAGCTAGTAGTTCAGAGTTGTGAAAGATTTGGTACCGCAGGATGGGGCACATGTATCATGGGGCCTTGAGGACATTGCAGGAGATCACTACAGGTGTGCCAAATTTTAGTTCTGATCACATTGATACATGTAGAGGATGTGCTATGGGGAAGTTTGCCAAATCCACTTTTCCCAGTAGTGACAACAAATCGACTGGGATTCTTGATTTGATTCATACTGATGTGAGCGGTCAGATGTCTCATGTTTCCTTGAGTGGATATAAGTACTATGCTTTATTCATTGATGATCACTCCAAGAAGACCTAGATTTATTTCTTGAAGACCAAGAGTGAGGTCTTCAAGCGGTTTCAGGAGTTGAGAGCTCTTGTGGAGACTCAGACAGGTCGGAAGATCAAGTCCCTCAGATCGTACAGTGGAGGGGAGTACACCCTTGGTGAGTTGTTTATTATTGTGCGGAGGTAGGCATCAGGAGGTAGTCTACAGTGCCTTACAACCCCCAGCAGAACAGGGTTGCGGAGAGGAAGAAAAGATCCATCGTTGGGGCTGCCAAAGAAATACTACATGATCAAGGGTTACCCTTGTTTTTGTGGGTAGAGGCTTGCAAGACTGTTGTGTATTTGCAGAATAGGATTCCACATCGTGCCTTGGGGGATGTGACTCCGGAGGAGGCTTTTTCTGGGAAGAAGCCTGATGTTGGTCATTTTCGTATCTTTGGGTGTATTGCATACTCCTATGTACCCAAGGAGAAGAGGACCAAGTTGGAGCCCACTGCAGAGAAGGGCATCTTTGTGGAATACAGTGAGACCTCGAAAGCCTTTCGAATTTATATTCTTGCACGGAGGAGAATTGTTGTCAAGTGGGATGTGAAGTTTGAGGAGGACAGGGCTTTCAGGAGGTCACGGGAGTTAGAGTATCTGGATTCACCAGACCCTCAGGAGTAGCTAAGTCAGTCACAAGGATCCAGTGGGCAGGGATCAGGAGGTACATCGATTACAGTGTCAGGTCCAACAATGAGTAGTGGCTCGCAAAGTCAGAGGGGTGGTGCTTCGAGCAACATGCAGAGCAGTCCGCAGAGAAGTTCACTAGGTAGTCCAATGATGTACAATTCACACGGTACTTCATCATCTACAGGCACAGGTTCAGGCAAGAGGTCAGCAGACAAACATTCAGGAGTTCAGGCTTATGATGAGGATGAGGATTTTCCCTCTCCGGTGGGAGAAGTCTGCTCAGGGAAGAGGAAGCCCAATTGGCTTCAGGACACCTTGAGAGAGGCCACATGTATTTTTGGGCTGAAGAGATAGGTTAGAGAGAGCATACCACCTGAGCGATTATGTAGCTATATGGAATTGGTTGCTAGCATCGTTGACTTCGAGCCTTCTAGCTATGAGGAGGTTGCTATCTAGTAGGTCTGGAGAGAGGCCATGTAGAAGGAGTATTCTTCTATCATGAAGAATGATGTTTGGGAGGTGGTGATGAGGCCTGAGGGGAAATCTATGGTTACTTCCAGATGGCTTTACAAGATAAAGCATGTTGTAGCTGGCATCATCGAGAAGTTCAAGGCTAGATTTGTGGCTAGAGGGTTCTCCCAAGTAGAGGGAGTAGACTATGAGGAGACCTTTTCTCTCGTGGCTCGATATTATTCCATTCGCTCCATTATATCGATAGTAGCAGAGATGGGTTGGAAGATCCACCAGATGGATGTGAAGACCACATTTCTCAATGGCTTCATACAAGAGGAGGTGTACATTGAGTAGTCACAAGGCTTTGAGGTGCATGGGAAGGAGTCCCATGTATGCATACTGAAGAAGGCACTTTATAGCCTGAAGCAAGCTCCTAGAGCTTGGCACTCCAGGATTGATATGGGATGGGTTTCACAAAGAGTGATGCAGATCCGAACCTATACTTTATTGTGGTAGGTGAGGAGCCTCTCATTCTGGTGTTGTATGTGGATGACTTGGTCATTATAGGTGGAGAGAGACTCATAAAGGGTTGCAAGAGAGATCTTGCTTCAGAGTTCGAGATGAAGGAAATTAGCTTGATGCATTACATTTTGGGATTGGAGGTGTGGCAGTAGGAGGGGAATTTGTTCCTGGGATAAGGGAAATATATTGTGGACATTCTTAACATATTTCACATGGAGGATTGCAAACCCATGTTGACACCTATGATCACTAACTGGAAGAAGCTTCACGCTTCTGATTCCGAGTTGGTGGATCCCATATTGTATAGACAACTAATTGGTTCTTTGATGTATTTGGTCAACACTAGACCAGATATATGTTTTGCAGTCAACACGATGAGCCGGTTTATGTGTGAGCCCAGAAGAGTGCACTAGGTTGCTGCAAAACACATTTTGCATTACTGGCAGGGGACAATGGATTATGGTTTGGATTATAGACAGGGAGATGGAGTGAGATTGGTAGGGTACACTGATTTTGATTAGGCGAGTTGTGCTTCTAATAGGAAGAGCACTTCAGAGTGTTATTTTGGGTTGGGTTCGGCAGTTGTGTCGCGGTTTAGCCAAAAGCAACAGTCAATAGCAATGAGTTCAGCGGAAGCAGAGTACATGGCAGCCATTCTGGCTAGTTGCGAGGCCATATGGCTTCACAAGATGTTGTTTGGCTTATTTGGTCAAGTGTTGAGACCTTCAGTGATTTACTGTGATAATAAGAGTTGTATTAAACTCACAGAGAATCCAATATTTCATGACAGGTCAAAGAATATCGGGATCAGATATCATTTCATCAAAGACTATGTTCAAAAGGGAGCTATGAAGCTTGATTATATTCCCACAGATGAGCAGGTAGGCGACATATTCACCAAAGCCTTACAATGGGGCAGGCATATCTACTTCAAAGACAAAATGTGGGTGGTGAGGAACACTTTCCCCGGTAAGAAGGAGTGTTAAAATTTGGGTACTAGAGGACAAGTGGTTCCCTAAGGCTTTGATCTTTGGCATAGGGAAAAGTGTCCAAATGTATTTAATAATTTCTCCTAAAGTGACTTTATAAGTGGTAAAGTCAAATCTAATTTAAACGTGACTTTATAAGTGATAAAGTTACCAAGTCTAATTTTAAAATGACTTTATTAAAGTCAATGTGAAATTAGAAAGGGAAAAGTGACTATAGGGATGAAAGGCTAAGTGGGTCTTTATTTAAGTGGGGTGAATTAAAAAATAGCAAGTGAGATTTAAATGCACATTTAATCTCAGCCCTAGATCTAAAGCTATCTCAGCCATTGGATTTAGGGATTCCCCAAAAGTCACTTAGGGTTAGATTAGAGGAGGAAAAGAAGAGAAAAGGTCATTCATTCTTTCATGAACAGATTGAGAGAGAAGGAGGAAGAAAGAGTTGGAGAAATTTCTGGGTGTGAGAAAGTGAAGGAGAGAAACAATTCAGCAGTCCGTACAGCAGCTAGAGGTTGCACGCTTTTCGAGGCAACAATATGTACAACATTTATTGGCACATTTTTCGAGACAACAAATCTGTACAGCAATAGTTGGCACAGTTTTCAAAGTTCGTACAGTGCAGATTTCAAGGGGGATAAACAATAGTGTGCACAACACATTTCGAGGCTGAGTGGGCACGATTTTCAAGGCTGAAAGAGGCTGTCGTCATTTCGGTACAGTCCATATAACGGTACGGAAATTTTGGCATAGATTTCGAGGAGGATGTACAACATTAAATGTTGTTATCTCTTGCTATAATAAATTTATGTTTTGATAGTTTTTCTGATTTAGCACATTTTCCGAGGCAGAGACCAGCACAGAAAATGAGATAATTCTATTGTTGTGGTTGCTGAAATTTTTCTGTATATTTCATTTCTCTGTAAAAGAATTTTCCAGAAATAAAGAAGAGCTTTTGAACTAGTTTTCCCCAAGAGTTGTAGGGGGTTTTTCCAAGGTCATATTGACCAAAAATCAACGTGTCATTTTCTGTGTGTGGCTGAAATAATTTCTGAGTCTTATTTCTTCATTTTCCAGCACGTTGAAATTTCTATAATTTGTGTTTTCAGAAATATTTATTATTTACAGCTTGTTGAATGTATGCTTATGGGAATGGGCATTTAACTACATGGGAGTGATAAGGAGAAATTGATAACCAGGGTTGGGCTCCAAATTTCTACACATGGTGCATTTCTCCCCACCTCGGTCATCGAACGTTAACAAAGGGGTGGTGGGGTCTGAAATGGGTAGTATCCCATACCATCATTCCTGCTACGTGTCATGCCAAGAAGAGTTTGCACACACCCCCCAACTACTGATACCATTGACCGCCTTCGACCCCCAACGAAAAGTTGTTTCCACCATCAACCAAACCACCGTATCCATTTGACCCTTACTAATGCTACTGCACCACTTCCATTGTCATCAACCCACTCTGCCCTATCACATCTCTTCCCTCCTGCAGCCCGTTGTGCCATGAATGGTTGGGTCGTTATCCAACGAACTCGCGCCAACCCAACGGTCACTCCCAATTACATGTTAAAACCTGAATTCACGACCAGAAGCAGAGTTTTCTTTGTTCACACTGTTAAAATTACAGGTTTTTGATTCACAGGGAGAAACCATCAATTCTTATTGAAGGGAGTCCGCTATTCGTCAAAGGAAAGTTGTTAACTCACAACCCTCCTATTCGGATTCTTATCAATTCTTCAGCTCGGTTCATGCTTCCCCTTTTATTATTTCCCTTCCCCAGTGTTGATCTATATCATCTTTGATTCTCTACTCCCTTTTTTTGGCATCCCATTCTTCATTGCAGGTTGATAAAGAGGATATATAAGAAAAATCATGCCTCCCAAGGCAGACCGCAACTCAATAAACCTTCATTTTTCCCTTTTATCCTAAAGTCTACTCTCCCCCCTAATGCTCATTCATTTCTTAGGCTCCACCGTCTGTCCTGCCACATCACCCCTGTTCTCGTCGCACATTGCACTTCGCGAGTTTTAGCCCTTAATTCCCTTCCTCGTAACAAAACCTTAAACTTTGTGATTTGCGGTATTAAATGGGCCCCATCTCCGTCCTTGCCACATCACCCTCCGTCATTGCACATTGCACTTTGCAGGTTTTAGAACTTACCTCATTTCCCCGATCTCAAACCTTGCGATGTGCGATAAATTCTAAATTTTGCAATGTGCAATAAACTTTAAATCTTGCGATTTGCGATATGGGTGGGACCCAAATGCATATCGCACTTTGCAAGTTCAAAAGGATAAGCGCTAAGGTATATGTTAAAACTGCTGAAATATGATTTGCGATATGGGTGGGACCCAATCGCATAGCGCACTTCGCAAGCTCAGGGGGATAAGCGCCCAGTTAAATGTTAAAAACGCTGAAGTGCGAAGTGGGGTATTGGCGTGGATGCAATGTAGTTCAAAGCAAAAGCCTAAAATATTTCAAGTCTGGGTGCATGAGGTTTTTGCACTATTTTATGAGGAAAAGGGCTAAACACGACAGAAGGACTTGGCCACCAATTCAAAGGTTTTCCACCATTTACCAAAGAAAAGGGAATTTATGCCAGTTATCAGAGGGATAAAAGGTGTTATGCTTTAAACTCCACCAAAGCTACATAGATTGAAGATTCATTCAAGAGGCATGAGAAGAAGAGGCCAAGCTGGCAAAGGGTGTTTCTACAGTTTTGACATGATACGACAACAATAAACAGAAAGGGCGTGGCCACACTTGTCCAATTTTGCTTAATTGAAAGTAATGAAAAGTCACAGAAGGAGATAGAAGCGAATGAGACACAAAGGGTAAAAATGTTACAGCTGATCGAGGAACAAGCTGAGCAGATGAAGAAAATGGAAAATGAAATGGAAAAGATGGTAAAGGACAGATAAAAAGCAGTAAGAGATGCAGTGAAGGAAGTAGCCAAAGCCATGATTCCACTAACAAGAATTCCCTCTTATAGTGATTCCAGCATCCACATCAACAACAGGGACACCAGGAGAAGGCACTGAGTAGTTAGCTAAAGCTATAGAGAACATTCCCTTACAGACAGCATAAATTAAAAAGCTGCAAGATCAAGTCAGTGACCTACACGACTAGATGAAGAGGAAAAATTAAGCTAGTACCACAGAGTTTCAGATCAACAAAAGGTTAAATGAAGTCCCTTTAGGAGTCCTAAATTGGAATCATGGTAGGAAGAGTTAAACAAATTTTTGGTTGGATGTAATTCAATCTATGAAGGATATATGGCCATCAATTCAAATAATTTGGGAATAGAGGGATTTAATTGAATCAATGAAAGTTTCCTTTGAGAGAGCAAACGTGAACTTGGGTATAAGCCTCAAACTGCCAACAATATCATCAGATACCTGATTTATAAAAGCAATCATGAAGTGAAGCAACTGCAAGGAGCAAAAAAAACAACCACCATACTTAAGGTAAAAAAAGTGATAAACAAGAAGAGTCTAGGTACACAGCGGGAAGAAAGATGTCATCGTCTGGAGATGGGAGTAAGTAGATTTGTCAATAGGATTGAGCCACTGAACAAAAGAGATTGCCTTCCTTATTTGTTATCAATGAGAGGCTGATAGCTAGCACATATTATATAAAAAGTCTCACAGAGGTTTCAAAAGATACATCTAAGCTTACCAATATGAAGAAAAATATGACGGGGAAAGCATTTTATGAAGTTATCAACAATGAGGTCTTCATACAACATGAAATTAGGCGCATCTATCAGTTAAGGCCAACATTTGTGAAGTACACTGAGGCTAATGAAGTCTACAAAGTGTTGAATGGAATTAAGATCACATCTTGAAGGAATGCGAAAATTGGTGTGGAATCCACGAAGGATGATAATTCTGCATGCTGAAAAAACATGCTGCTCAGCAAATTATCTACATCAGCAGATATAGTGTATCAGAACAGCTTAGCAATATCAAATTGCCTACACAACAGACTGCCAAAACACTAAATAACGACTTTATAATGACTTCTGACATCTGTTAAAATGGCTGTTGCATTGAATGACGATTACATAGTGACTTTGGACAATTGTTAAAAAGTCGTCACAATGCGTCCATGCATGAGACGCACAGGTCAAGTTTCAGTTACTTTGTAATAAATGAACCGATTGCTCTTATGATAACAACAATCAGTTGCAAGTAGTTTAAATATAGCATTGTGTTCAGTATTAGGGGTTGGACCCTCGTTTTGTAAGCGCTTTTCATTGCAAGTACTTGTAATCTTTCAAGCTGGAGCATCAATAGAGAGATCAGTCTACAAGATTCATGTGTTGTGTTTCCATGGCGATGTTTTTCCTTATGAATGTTTAATTTTTTCCCATTGTGATATTTTCATGTGTGTCATTTAAAATCTAATTGTAAAGCAGGAAAGTTAGATTAATATTTAATGTTCAGAGTATCATAATTCTAACTGTCTTTACAATTTTAATGTTTTCTTTTAATGTATGGTTTAAAAATTTTGAATTTCTCTTAAGTCATTACTGAAAATGTTTTCTTCATTTCATAATTTCACTCAGTTATAAGCACCAGTATTCACAGCTAGCTTGCCTTGCATTTGCTCTAGAATTTGATGCATATACCAAGACTATTTCGAATCCATAGCTCAATGGAAACCGTTTAGAGGAAGCCCTTACATCCAACTACGAACAATAAAAAAAAAAAACTCCCATAATCAATTTAACTAGCCTAATATCATAAAGCTTAAAACAAATCCAAATCTTACTTATAGAGATCCCTCTTTGAGTCTAGTAGGGCTACATCTTAGGCTTCAAGTGGTTTTGATGTTGTTCTTTATAATTTAGTCATTCCAATCTTGTAAATTATAGAGTGATAACATCTTCTACTTTACATAAAATACATAATTACATAGTCAATATGAAGATCGACCTAGTTACACTTTTAAACACTCTCTCTTAACTAGGGAGGTATTCATACAGGTACATGGTCACTTTCAAACTGAACAATCTCATAAGAAGAATCAGATTGGCAATTGCATCTGTATGGCATCATATCAACTAGCATTGTCCTAGTGCAAGGCCTTGACTAACAACCCCATCTCTCAACGAGACAATGGGCTACAATGTTGGTGAGACACATGACTTATAGACACCAAATGCATTGTCTCTCCAAGGTACATAGTCCACCCATATGTTCCCAAAGTATGACCTTCTTCGACTATTCTTCTCTTGGGTAGCCAACCCTCAAAGAATATCAGTCCTCGACTACTCTTATCTTGAATGCCCTATATCATTCCCAAAGAGTATCGAATTCCAGATGATTACCCAATCCTCCATTCTGTCTTCTAGGTGAAGACCAGAATGATGTGTCTATCTATCCTCTCCACATGGCCTTCACTAAGACTTACAGTTGTTAGTCCTGGTCTAGTGCATGACACATGTATTAGAGAATCACATATGTCACACCCTCTCAACTCAGGAAGGACATACTACAAATTTCTTCCAAGTAAGAAACTTACCACCAGGCTTCCTCTCAACTAGGGTCTTGCAGTAGTAATCTAGCTACTCATGAAGAATTCCTCCCCTCGATGTCATGGATTTCGATATTGAGGAATCTTCAACTTTTGGCTTCATAGGGCACATATCATCCATCACTTTCAGTCACGAGTCATGTCCACTATCAGAAAGTGATTCATCATTCGTTCCCATCTGGTCCATCGTTATGCCATGCTGCTTTCCATCGAATCATATCCAAGCATCATACATTCTTTCTCATGATTAGCAGCGCTGCACAAATTCATCCAAATAAACATATACATATCAACTTTTAAAAACAAAAATTACCTCAGTGATGCTCTTTCACCATGACACCTTCCTGTAGGCATCGACATCCTTTATTCAAATTGGCACATCTCCTAATGATATGCTTTGTCAAGGGTCTTCTTCTTTATCAAACTTTTGTCTGAGTCTACATATCCTCCCAGGAGTTCTCCTAGTCACATCTTCTTGGCTTCTGGATGATAATTTCCTTTTGACATGGTTTCATTTCATGATATCTTCCTTTCTGCACATCCGTTATTCCTAGAAACTTACAAATTCTCCAGTTCCTCGTTCATGTACAACCACCTCATATTCCATGAAGATATATTATGTTGATTTCATCTGTTAGTGCACCGAGAGATCCTTCTTCATAGATCTTACTTCTAAACATGGAAGTCTATTACCAGCAACCATATGACATGACTTCACAGCATCCAGTGTTAGCATATAAATATATACATACCTCATAAATTTTTCATTGAAGTCATCCTATAATAGCTTTACTAGAATGAAGAGCTTCATTCCTTTCGCCTGCTCCATCGATATGTCATCACATCACAGAATTATTTAGCACGGAATTCTTGATGAAACCATTATGCTTTCTTTCTAATCAGTAAATTCATAAAGAGCTCCATTAGAAAAATGTCAACATGTTGACGGGAAAATCTGTCCGGCCAACAGCGGGGGATCTCCTCGGTAAAAAATCCAAATTAGACCTTGAACCATTTGGAATAGGGATCCCGTCTGGGGTGTGGGTCCGAATATCGCTGATTTCTCCTTTCTTTGGGTCTCTCTTAGACTCTATAAACCTGTGGAAACACACTTAATAAAATGATACAAGACATATGATTGATGCATTGAATGTACATATAACACTATGAGTAGCAAGAGGAAATAATGAAGCATAAGTACCAAAGGAAGTGTTGTTAACAACACATCATTAGGGTCATGCTTATAAACTGTTTTGACCACAAAAGAAACAATTCCTTATGGCAAGAACACCTTTCACTTCCTAAAAGTTTTGAATGATAACACAAATGCTAATAAACAAAGTCATTAACATTCATTAAGAAAGTGAAATGAACTCAACCACCATTAACATATATTCAGCAAACTGTTATGCATTTGTGAGATGAATTGAAGATACAGTTCCCTTAATCTAAAGATGTTCAGAAACTAAAAATATAATACTCAATTTTGCTCATACATATGTCAACACTAGATCCACAAAGGGATTTTTCAAAATGCTTGTATTCATGCTCAAATTGTATAATCCTGGTAATACAATGTACTCAGCTCGAGTCCCAAAAAAAAGGCCCTTCACAATTTTCCCGAAGGGAGTTTTATAGACCAAAATTTGCCTTTTGGGCTTCCTGACTTTTCGTCTTCCCGACTGTTGAACTGCCCTGCGACCTGAATGAGAATTGCGACCTGCGACCCAGCTGCAAAATACGATCTGCAACCTACTACCACCCGGTCATGAAAACATGTGTGTGATCGTGAGGTTAGGGGTATGAACTTGTTGTTCTCTGAGGAAATTCTGCCACACACAATAATCCGTTGCTATAGGGGAAATCAAGGGAACTTCTTCTCTCAACTGATGCAAGCACTCCAAAGCATTAGGAATTAAAGTCTTTCTTTTCTACGTGACCAGGTTGGATAGGGAGGCCAGTTTGGTGTAGATCCAAACTGGTGTGACAATGAACTTCCTCAAGTTGTCCTGTGATGCTGCAAGATCTGAAGTGGCACCGGCTTGTTTGATGGGTTGCAAAAATGTCTGGATCTCCTGGTCCACCTGTTCCCATGTCTTCTCCTCGCCCAATGCACCCAGCGATGGAATGTGATGTAGGGTGTGCATTGAATCGATGCCGCTGATCAGATGCTCGTATGCGGCCATCACCTTATCTAGGTCCTTGGACAGCGTATCTTTAGACTGCATTTTAATCTGGATCTGGACCTTGGAATATTGTGTGTGGATCCAGTCTTTATTTGACAGGTTTTCGGGAGCTTGGGGGTACCGGCCTGTCCATTCTATCATTCTATCCAAGGAGGTTGAGGCTTCCTTCAGCTGCTCGCTCCTTTTCTTAGTTTCTGCTTGGGCTCTTACCAAGGGGGCAACTGTTTGTTTTATAGTAAACATTTCCCCATAGACCTGTCTCATGGTGGCCTCTAATACATCCAGCTCTCTTCGGACGGTGGGTGGTACTTCGTTGATAGGGGCAGTTTTGTCTTGGAGCTACTGAATCTCTTCCCTTAATGCTACCCTTTCCTGCTCTGCCCTTGTCTCCCTTTGCTCTGCTTCTTGTAGTTTAATTTGTAGAGAGAGGATCTCTCTGCTCATTCTGTTTACATTTTCCTCTGTAGCCGCGACGAAAACTGTGCCAGCCGATGCTATCATTATTGGGTTAGTCCTAGTGTCTAGGACTATATCTTTCTCTGTTGCGACTATGGATGAGGCAGAAGGGTTTCGTGTCAAGCATCTTCTTTTTTCCTGTCGGATATTGAAGGAGAACTGATCGTATGTGAGCCTGGTAAGATTGAATACTTTCTCTTCTTACCCTTCGTAGGAACTCACATCGGAGAGTGTAGTGCGTGTACTGACTATAGGTACTTCGAGGGGCTGTAGCTTTGTTTGTGATCCTGCGCCTTGGGGAGATGTCTCGATGTTCTCTAGTATTCTATCCTCCTCTTCTTTTCTTTTCTTTTCTTCTTCCTCTTTCCGCAGCCACTCTACTTCTACCTTTTCATGTTCTATTTTCCGCCTGTGCTCTGCTTCTGCCGCTGCTTCCTGTTTGGCTTTCCTTTTACGTTCGGCTACTGCTGCTGCTTGTTCTTCTTTTCTTTTGCGTTCAGCCTCCGCTGCCGCTTCTTGTTCTGCTTTCCTCTGGCGTTCGGCCTCCACTTGATCCAACTCTCTCTTGAGTTGCCGTTCTGCCTCAGCCTTTGCCTCCTGTTCCTCCTTTTTTCTCCTGGCCTCTTCTGCCTGCTTCTTCTTCTGCTCTGACCTCAGGCTCCTTTTGTGCTTTTCTTCATCTTCTTTCATCCTCTTCTCCATTTCTTGTTGGGCTTTGGCTTCTAGTTCTTTCTGCTGGGTAGCAGTGTTGTGCCATGTACTAGTTTGAGGCTTCTTAGCCTGAGAAGAAGAGGCGCCTCCCAATTCACGGCTTCTGTCCTCTAATGTTTGGTCATCTGGGTCTTCTTGATCAGACCACACCCCCGGAGCGAGTTGCCTATATGCATTATACCAGTTTATTTTTTCATCTTCGCCCGGACATTCCGTGTGTTGGTAGTTCCACTTGAAATTAGCCCGCTTACAGTGATCAGGGACTATCCTCTCTGGGCCATATATCCAGTGGTCCAATGACCCAAGGCGATAAATTTTCATCTCTTCTGCTTCTGTCTCTACCTCTCTGAAATCTTTGACCGTGTAGGTACCGATAGTGAGGGGTAGCGTAGGCCACAGCTTCTTCTTTCCCTTAGTCAGGACCTTAGAGAAACCGGAAGTCATCTGGAAACAGACTTCTTGAATGAGCATTTTATCTATAACATATCGAGGCATAGCATGGGGAGCCTTGTACGAACCAAAGACTCGAATGAATGTGTACTCGGCAAGTGGGAACCAATGCGCCACCTTGCCTAACGTCTCCTTGGCTCGCCAAGACATGCAAGGAGCGTCTTGGCCGAACAATTTTCTATAGAGAGCTGGGATGAAAACTTGAGAGATTGGCTCTATGTCCTGCTTGTATCTGGAATCCCAAAATACCTTTGTCTCCAAGTGGATTGAGCGGGCCTGCTTTGGATCCCAATTGTGCCACCATCCCTCAAAGTGGCACCTCGAACAAATAGCATCCAACAAGTAGGAGTCCATGTAGAATTCGGAAGGATATCCATCATCCGGTACCAATGCCGAGGATATGTTTGTTTGAAGAGAGACCACCAGTATGTTGGCCCAGTTGAACCGAGTGCCATGGACAGTGACATACTCCATTAGGGTTGCCCACGTACCGCTGAAGGTGGTGGCATCGGGGCGCCCGTACAGTCTGCAAAGCATAGAAGCCACCAGTTTATACACTTTCCTAAGGCCTGCCACTAGATATTCTTCATCCTTCTTGGCCTTGAATTTCTCAGGCTCCTCCCACCACCCTTTTAGAGTGTCTATTATGGGAACTACATGGGCGATGGCCCAATCTTCTGTGAAGTTCGCCTCTCGTTCAGGCAATGCATAGTAAACTTGAGCATCCGAGCCTTTGAGAGTCGCGAAAGCCTTGCCTTCATAGTCCCTGATTACCCACTTTTTGGGGTCAGTGTTTTGTACAATCCATTCTATGACCTTGCGCATGGGAATATAGCAGGGTGGGCACCTGCAAGATGGAGCCTTGACCTTTTAACTTGTATGTATGCTTGTCGGTCAGGGAGGTCCTTTGGGAATTCCTGTCGAGCAAATTCCTGGTACACTTGGTACCAATGCATGTTGTCCCCTTTGGCAAATGTGCACAAGGTGTCCCTGTAGATTGGGGGTGGAGACATCGGTATATCCATCTCTATGTCCTCTACTTATGGGCTCTTGTTCTTTCTTCGGGCCACTGGAGGTCCCATGTCGCTTGAATCTGAGGAGACAGGGACACACTCTAAGTCTTCTTCGAATTCACTTGTCATGTTCATGAAAGAGTCCCAGGATAAGAAAGATGCCATGATAATACAAGCCTAGGTACAACTATTAATTATTTCAACTAGGGACACAGGAAGGGCTGAATTAGCGACCTGCGACTGGGTCACTAGGTCGCAAAGGTCACGATGTTGAAATTCTCGACGATTTTGCAACTTTGCGACCAGGTTGCGAGGTCGCTAGTTGTAGGAAAACCGACGGAAGTGCGACCTTGCGACCTTGCGACCAAGTCGCGGGGTCGCTGGGTCACAAATGCTATGAAAACCAACGGGAATGCGACTCTGCAACCTGCGACCAGGTCACAGGGTCGCTAGGTCACGAAGTCGCGTGAAAGAATAATGAAGGGTGATTTGCGACCTGGCGACTAAGCGGCTGGGGTCGCAGGGTCGCACTGGTCGCAAGTCGCGCTAGGGCTTGCCGGGGTTTTGGCGCGCGTCGCGTAAAGTATATTTCACTCTAACTTCAAAATTACAAAGATAAGTGGGCCAAGACAGAGCAAGGGGAGAGATTTGGGGGCAGAACACAAGCCATAAGGGTCTGGATGGGAAGCAGTGACAATGTTGCACAAGCAGGGGAAATGTCAGAGCAAAAAGGGGGAGCCCTAAGTCTCAAATGATAAACAGGGGCCAAGAAAGAGGGCAATTTAAAGGCTAAAGTAGGGAAAAATAGGCAAGAAAATCATAAAAGGAAACAACAGGAGGAAAACGACAACTTACTTGGGAAAATCACGCTCTAGTCGACTTGTCAGAAGCGTTTTCTTTCTATCCGCCGAACGTGCATAATGCGACCTAGCGACCCTTGTATTTATAAAAATGTCGCGCGTGCGGGCCATTAATAAGGTCGCGGGGTCGCATTATGCGGTGGTCTGAGGGAGGTGCGACCTCATGACCTTGCGACCTTGCGACCTCAAGGTCGCGGGGTCGCGATTTTCCAAAATTTCAGAAATCTGTGACTCAGTGGCTTAACCCTCCCAGACTTTAACTTAACTTTTCTTTATGCTCAAGGGGCTCCAAAAAAATTTTAAAGTGTGGATTTTTTGGAGGGTGTTGTAGAGACTACAACATAGCACCAGTTTTCATGATGACCCTTGATCTTGATGACTACCTTCCATCAGTATTGTTATCAGAGAGGTTTTCCCAGGAGTTGTTTTACCAAGAGCTCTTACCATGCTCTGATCATGAAGCAATATTGCTTCTTATCATACAACCAACAAAAATCACTTAAAGGAGAAGATGATCTCTTATCATAGTGGAGATCCCTCACTTCTTCTTTCTTAGATTTATTTGCATGAATTTCTTCCCTCATTTCTGAGACATGGGATTCTTCCCTATTTCTCTTGTCCTTTTCAGATTAAGGACAATTTCTTTTATAATGCCAAAGTTCATCACATCCAAAGCATCATGATTTGTCCATATTTTTTCTTCTATTTTGAGGACCAAACTTACCAAATATTCCTTTCTTCCTGAACATGGCTGCAAAGGCTTGATTCCCTTCACTTGATCATGTAATAGATTTGGTTTTCAATCTTGTTTCCTCCATTCTACATAGATACCATAAATCATGGAATGGTGTGGCTTCTTTCTTCCCGTATAAACTTGAAGTGAAGTTTCCACATTCTTCTGGTAGAGCATTCAGCACCATTGTAGTCATCTCAGTTTCAGAGATTACTTCTCCCAGTTCCTGCAGTTGATCTCAGAGAGATTACTTCTCCTGCAGTACCCACAGAGAACAGCTCCACCTATTTCTCATATATTCCTTTTGATGATTCTAGATTTGATACATCGGAGATGAGAGAGTATTTTAGGGATTCTGTAAGGATCCTTTGGGCTCTTATATCTCCCTTCATGTATCTGGCATGACTTCATTATCCTTGTCTTCCATGCAGGAAAGTTTGAAACCCTAACCAGTTTGTTGTTTTATTTGTAAAGAAGACATTTTGATAGATTCATATGAAGTCATATAGATACTTACTTGAGTAGATGCTTTTCTTCTCCTATCAACTTCCTTGTTGAAGATGATGGTAGTAACTCCCTCTTAGATTGATTTCAAAGTAGGTGATCTTGGATCCTTGATGATCACGGATTACTTTAGAATGAAGATGTCTTCAACAATGTTGGGTGGTGCTTAATGATGTGTCTTCCAACAATGTCTTCAATATCAAGAATCTTTGATGTCAAAGATTACCTCCTCGATGCGTTGAATCTTTGAATAAAGTTGAAAATATTCTTCAGATGGCTTGAGGATTTCTTTGCAAACTGATTTGACTTTTCAATGTAGACTTTGACTTTTGCTTTGAGGCTTTCTAGAAAACTGAATTTGATCCTTGAGTGTCTTCTTGTCAAATAGCCCTTTTTCTTTAGCACCTTAGCTCTCATACCATGTTGATAATTTGGAGGGCTAGTGATTAATTCAAAATTCTCTTCTTCATAATTACTTGTGAGGTTACTTGAGTTGCTTATGTCTTCCCTTCGTTAGCTTATTAAATATTTCATCAAGTCAATTATCAAAAGACACGAGACACAAGAATTGGGCTCCTAGAGCCAGGGAAAAACCTCTCCCTCTTAGAAAGGAAAACCCGAAAGGAATTCTTCTTATAGATCTTCAAATGACAAGTACCATGACCAAGACTCAGACCCTTGACCTATGAAAGCTTCCAAGACCTTTTCACTGCTTATGAGTCTTCTTTCAGTGCCCATCCTTCTGTTTTTCTTCAATATGCACTGATGGTATCATCCCTCCAACGAGAATCATCATGCATATTGATGACATTATATTCTTGAGCATAATTCCTCCGAACTGTTGTATCAAGGTGGTTAACATCTGATTTGTACTTACTTCAAACTAGCACCATCACTTAGCATCTTTGTAGATCAGCACCGAGTCACTGTTGTCTTGTACTCAAGACATATGAGCATGTTGAACCAAGGCAACTTAATCATCACAACACCAAGTTGATGTGCCACTTATTTCTCTTATAAGCCCTTGTCACAACCTTCTGAAATCCGCACTGATTCAACTCTTAAGTCCACACTTAATCAACCTCTGAAATCTGCATTTGATTCAGCTCTGAATTCTGCACTCAATCAACCTTTGAAATCCACATTTAAATGCTTCTAAAATACACATTTCATTCCTCAGAAACAATCTATATTTTCTTCAGACTTATCCGCAATTTTCCACAAATGAATCTGCATTCCCTGCGCTTTTTTGCGTAGCATAGGTGGGTATAAATAGTTGTTTCCCTTGTATATAAGCCGACCTGACTTGTGAACCGATGTGACTCTTTATGAGGCCGACTTCTCACTGCATGTAGTGCTAACTTTATTACATCCTTTCCAGCGTTTTGAAGGAGAGTTGCCTTGAGGGCTGTTAGAGCCTTTCTTTCACGATTTCTAGGACAAGATCTTGGAGCATTTAATGACAACTAGGTTCTTCATATACATGACACTAAATACACTTATAAAGAGAAGAAAAAACCTAAATAGACATCAAGAAGAATTCTATTAACCTAAGATAAAATATTGCTCATGAAACCCATGAAGAAAGTACAACAAATATACATTTTATTATCTTTATCTACTACTTTACATAAAATACATAATTACATAGTCAATATGAAGGCCGACATAGTTACACTTTTAAACACTCCCTCTTAACTAGGGAGGTATTCATATAGGTACATGGTCACTTTCAAACTGAAAAATATCATAAGAAGAATCAGATTGGTAATCACATTTGTATAGCATCATATCAACGAGCATTGTCCTAGTGCAAGGCCTTGAATAACAACCTGATCTCTCAATGAGACAATGGGCTACAATGCTAGTGAGACACATGAATTATAGACACCAAAGTCATTTTCTCTCCAAGGAACATACTCCACCCAGGTGTTCCCAAAGTATGAGTTTCTTGTACTATTATTCTCTTGGGTATCCAGCCCTCAAATAATATCGGTCCTAACTACTCTTATCTTGAATGCCCTATCTCACTCTCAAAGAGTATCGAATTCTAGATGATTACCTAATCCTCCATTATTTCTTCCAGGTGAAAACCTGAATGATGTGTCTATCCATTCTCTCCACATGGTCTTCACTAAGACTTATGATTAGTAGCCCTGGTCTGGTGCATGAAACATGTATTAGAGAATCACATATGTCACTCTCTCTCAACTCAGGAAGGAAATACTACAAGTTTATTCCAAGTAAGAAACTTACCACCAGGCTCCCTCTCAACCAGGGTCTAGTAGCAGCAATCCAACTACTCATGAAGAATTCCTCTCCTCGATGTCATGGATTTTGATACTGATGAATATTCAACTTTTGGCTTCATAGGGCACATATCATCCATCACTTTTAGTCACAAGTCCTGTCAACTATCAGAAAGTGATTCATCAGTCTTTCTCATATGGTCCATCATTCTGCCATGCTGCTCTCCATCGAATCATCTCCCAGGATCATACATCCTTTCTCATTATTAGCAGGCTTGCACAATTTCATCCAGATAAACATATACATATGAACTTTTAACAACAAAAATGACCTCAGTGATGATCTTTCACCATGACATCTTCCTATAGGCATCAACATCCTTTATTTAGGCTGACACATCTCCTAATGATATGTTTTGTCAAGGGTATTCTTCTTTATCATACTTTTGTCAGAGTCTACATATCCTCCCAGGATATCTCCTAGTTACATCTTCTTGGCTTCCTGATGATAACTACCTTTTAACATGGTTGCATTTCAGGATCTCTTCCTTTCTGCACATTCTTTATTCTCAGGAACTTACAAATTTTCCAATTCCGTGTTCATGTACAACCACCTCATATTCCATGAGGATATATTATGTTGATTTCATATATTGGTGCATCGAGAGATCATCCTTCATAGATCATACTTCTAAATATGGAAGTCTATTACCTGCAACCATATGACATGACTTCACAGTATCCAGTGTCAGCATATAAATATATACATACCTCATACCTTTTTCATTTAAGTCATCCTGTAACAGTTTTACTAGAATGAAGAGCATCATTCCCTTGGCCTGTGGCATCAATATGTCCTTACATCCCAGAATTATTTAGCACAAAATTCTTGATGAAACCATTCTGCTTTCTTTCTAATCATTAAATTCATAGAGAGCTCCATTAGAAAAATTCTAGTGCCAGTTTTCATGATGACCCTTGATCTTTATAACTGCCTTCCATCAGTATTTTTATTTGAGAGGTTTTCCCGAGAGCTGTTTTACCAAGAGCTCCTACCATGCCCCGATGAAGAAGCAATATTGCTTCCTATCTCACAACCAACAAAAATCACTTAAAGGAGAAGATGATCTCTTATCATAGTGGAGATCTCTCCCTTCTTCTTTCTTAGATTTATTTGCATCAGGTTCTTCCCTCATTTCTGAGACATGGGCTTCTTCCCTATTTCTCTTTTCCTTTTCAGATTAAGGACAATTTCTTTTATAATTCCCAATTTCATCACATCCAAAGCATCGTTCTTTGTACATATTTATTCTTCTATTTTTAGGACCAAACTTACTGAATCTTCCTTTCTTCTTGAACATGGCTGCAAAGGCTCAATTCCCTTCAATTGATCCTGTAATAGATTTGGCTTTCAATCTTGTTTCCTCCATTTTACATAGATACCATAAATCGTGGAATGGTGTGGCTTCTTTCTTCTGGTATAAACTTGAAATGAATTTTCCCCATTCCTCTGGTAGAGCATTCAACACCATTGTAGTCATCTTAGTGTGAGACATTACTTCTCCCAGTTCTTGCAGTTGATCTCAGAGAGATTGCTTCTCCTACAGTACTCACAGATAATAGCTCCACCAATTTCTCATATATTCCTTTTGATGATTCTATATTTGATACATCGGATATGAGAGAGTCTTTTATGGATTTTTTAAGAATCCTTTAGGCTCTTATCTCCCTTCATGTGTTTGGCATGACTTAATTATCCTTGTCTTCCATGCAGGGAATTTTGAAACCCTAATCAGTTTTTTGCTTTATTTTCAAAGAAGACATTTTGATAGATTCATATGAAGTCATATAGATACTTACTTGAGTAGATGCTTTTCTCCTTCTATCAGCTTCCTTGTTGAAGATGATGGCAGGAACTCCCTCTTAGATTGACTTCAAAGTAGGTGATGTTGGATCCTTTATGATCAGGGATTACTTCAGAATCAAGATGTCTTCAATAGTGTTGGGTGGTGCTTAATGATGTGTCTTCCAACAATGTCTTCAATATCGAGAATATTTCATGTCAAATATTACCTCCTCGATTTGTGGATTCTTTAAATAAGGTTGAAAGTCTTCTTGAGTTGGCTTGAGGTTTTCCTTGCAAACTAATTTGACTTTTCAATGTAGACTTTGACTTTTGCTTTGAGGATTTCTAGAAAATTGAATTTGATCCTTGAGTGTCTTCTTGTCAAATAGCCCTTTGTCTTTAGCACATTAGCTCTGACACCATGTTGATAATTTGGAGGGCTAGTGATTAATTCAAAATTCTCTTCTTTATAATTACTTGTGAGGTTACTTGAGTTGCTTATGTCTTCCCTTTGTTAGCTTATTAAATCTTTCATCAAGTCAATTATCAAAAGACACGAGACACAAGAATTAGGCTCCTAGAGCCAAGGCAAAACCTCTCCCTCTTAGAGAGGAAAACCCAAAAGGAATTCTTCTTATAGATCTTCAAATGACAAGTACCATGACCAATACTTAGACCCTTGACCTATGAAAGCCTCCAAGGCCTTCTCACTGCTTATGAGTCTTCTTTCAGTGCTCATCCTTCTTTTCTTCATTAATATGCATTGATGGTATCATCCCTCCAACGAGCATCATCATGCATATTGGTGACATTATATTGTTGAGCATAATTCCTCCGAACTGTTGTATCAAGGTGGTTGACATCTGATTTGTACTTACTTCAAACTAGCACCATCACTTAGCGTCTTTGTAAACCAACGCCAAGTCATTGTTGTCTTGTACTCAAGACATGTAGCATGTTGAACCGAGACAACTTATTCATCACAACACCGAGTTGATGTGCCACTTATTTATGTTATAAACCCTTGTCACAACCTTCTGAAATACGCACTGATTCAACTATGAAGTCTACACTTAATCAGCCTCTGAAATCCGCATTTGATTCAGCTCTGAATTTTGCACTCAATCAGCCTCTCAAATCCGCATTTTCTTCCTCTGAAATTTGCATTTTCTTCCTCAGAAACAGTCTGCATTTTCTTCTTATCCACAATTTTCCATTGTTGAATTTGCATTCCCTGTACTTTTCTGTGCAGCATAGGTGGGTATAAATAGTTGTTTCCCCTATATATAATCCGACCTTACTTGTGAACCAATGTGATTTTTTGGGAGCCGACATCACTGTTTATGAGGCTAACTTCTCACTGCACGTAGTGCTAACTTTATTACATCCTATCCAATGTTTGAAGGAGGGATATCTTGAGGGTTGTTAGAGCCTTTCTTTCATGGTTTATAGGACAAGGTCTTGGAGCATTTAATGACGACTAGGTTCTTCATGTACATGACACTAAATACACTTATAAACAGAAGACAAAACCTAAATAGACATCAAGAAGAAGTCTATTAACCTAAGATAAAATCTTTCTCATGAAACCCATGATGCAAGTACAAAAAATATACATTTTATTATCTTTTTCTTCTACTTTACATAAAATACATAATTACATAGTCAATATGAAGACCGCATTTGAGAGTGTCACCTACATGATCCATAACATATTAGATTATAAATCTTTCGGAAATCACATGAGAATTTTATAAAATTCTCATGTGATTTCACCGAAGATTTTTTAATCTAATATGAAGACCGCATAGTAACACTTTTCAACACTCCCTCTTAACTAAGGGAGTATTCATACATGTACATGGTCACTGTCAAACTGAAGAATCTCATAATATCAACCAAAGAGACACATGACTTATACACACCAAAGTCATTGTCTCTCTAAGGCACATACTCCACCCAAGTGTTCCCAAAGTATGACCTTTTTGGACTATTCTTCTCTTAGGTAGCCAGTGCTCAAAGAATATCGGTCCTCGACTACTCTTATCTTGAATTCCCTATCTCATTCTCCAAGAGTATCGAATTTCAGATGATTACCCAATCCTCCATTCTGTCTTCGAGGTGAAGACCAGAATGATATGTCTATCCGTTCTCTCCACATGACCTTCACTAAGACTTTCGACTGTTAGTCCTGGTCTAGTGCATGACACATGTATTAGAGAATCACATATGTCACTACCTCTCAACAGAGGAAGGACATACTACAAGTTTCTTCCAAGTAAGAATCTTACCACTAGGCTCCCTCTCAACCAGGGTCCTGTAGCAGCAATCCATCTACTCATGAATAATTCCTCCCCTTGATGTCATGGATTTCGATATTGAGGAATCTTAAACTTTTGGATTCATAGGGCACATATCATGCATCACTTTCAGTCAAGAGTCATTTCCACTATTAGAAATTGAGACATCAATATTTCTCATCTGGTCCATCATTATGCCATGTTGATTTCCATCGAATCATCTCCAAGGATCATACATTCTTTCTCATGATTAGAAGTGTTGCACAAATTCGTCTAGATAAACATATACATATGAAATTTTAAAAACAAAAATGACCTCAGGGATTATCTTTCACCATGACATCTTCTTGTAGGAATCGACATCTATTGGGAAGATAAATTCTCTTTGCGGATAAAGACGATCCCTCTAGCCCTAGAGTGGGTCTAGCAACAAAGGGAAAAGCTAAAGTGTAGGTTCCTTAATTAATGGATGAAAAGGACAAAGTAGATTTTCCTACCTGAAGTCCAACGCTGTCATTGTTGTAGTGGTGGTGGCCTCTTGATCTCTGCTCCGACGGGTCACAATCCTTCCGCAACAATGATCGAATACCTGCATGAATATCAACAAACAAGAGTAGCATACAAAACAATGATTTCGTTCATAATCAACTAACCTGTCAAGGAGGGCTAAGCATATTGCATCAAATAAAACACATTAACGCAAGATGGGAACCAGACAATAGTCATGTATATGTATTAATAGAAAAAATAGTTACAACCGAAGCCTTGACATTGCAACTTCCTTCAGCGGGGTTTAGTCGAAGCGCGTCTCGATGAATCTTCGGGGAATTCAGATGAGATGAAGACACAAGCCTAAGCTCTCTCAATAAGGGTCTCTTTCGTTTTATCTTGCTAACAAAATGTACAAGAATATCTTCAGCGTTTCAGCTATAATATGTTCAGTTCAACTAGCTCATCAATGGAAGATGGCTATATTTATAGAGGGAGAGGAGGTGGTTGGGATCCCTACAATGGTGGAAGGGAGGCCTTATCCCTTGGGATGTTTCCCAAAAAGGTGGAAACAGGAGGCCAAATGAGGGACGTTGTGGTTATTCAGTCGAACCACTCCAGATGAATCGCCCATGAAGTTGTTATGATGGAAAATTTGCCTCTATTTTTAAAAAACATTCGATAAACAGGTTGGCGCGGGTATCTCACTGGGACAGAGTGCCAATGGGTGCGGGGTACAGTGTTAATTTCCTCATCGGAGAGAGGGAATAACGGTCTACTAGCGCCAAGGCAAAAACATGTGTTTCTGATGGTCTACTAAGGAAATGGTCAACAGAAGGAGTGTTGTCCTCATGGCAAGGGATGCAATGATGGTATTTGCAAGGCATGACACTTTATTTTGGTCACAGAAATGAACCTCCAATGTGCGGGATGGGGATTGCAGGGACAGTGACAAAATGTTGTGTAACAGATGCCCCCTAAAGCATGAGGTCCGAGAGAGAGGAAGGGGTGAAATGCTTTACGACAATGCGTTTGAACCAAACACCGCTGTCGGAAGACCTGAAATTACAAATACAAATGATATCTCTGATACATGAACATGTGGCATGGGTGCAACCATCCATAATATAATGCATATATGAACTAAGATCTGAGGTATGGACGCAACCATCCAGTAGTAAGAATCAAAAAATAGACTCAAGTATGGTCGCAACCATCCAATCAAATGAGTCATGTAATAAAGTCATGATAAACCATAATATCTTGCAGCTGGGATCTTATCAGACAAAATCCAGGGTCTTGTGCTCCATCTCGACCCGAATAAGTACAAATTCAAGCATGTGAATATGTTAGCTGAAGTTGAACATGAAATAAAGTCACCTGATTACCAGCCAATGATGAAAGTTGTTAATAGGAACGAGAGAAACCACCAATAATGGAAATGGTTCTCAAGGTACAATAGGTACAATCCACGGAATGTGAACAGTGATATGGTGTTGAACACCCACAGAATCACTGGATTGAAGGCAAATGATGTGGACCTGTTGTCGAATGCGAAGAACTTACCATTGAGGCATTCAAGCTCCAAGGTACCGGAAGGGAGTCTCTAGGCCAACTTCCTGGATAATTAGCTGAAGTTGAAAGGAAGTGACTCGGTCGAAGGAGGGCCATAATGTTTCCCACATCATTGACATGAGACAAAGGAACATGATGATAATGAATCAGGACCCACAGAGGATCAGAGGAAGGTTGAAAACTGTAGAGGCAAACTTCTCTTGAACATATCAGCAACACGACTCTGGATTTGGCAGTATTTGACATCAAGGAATATGAGGTCATGATGACGTGGAAAAGAGTAGATGAGAGGTCAAAACAGATTACCCAAACCCATGGAGGCAAAAATGACAAAATGAGATGTCCCTAACCCGACACGAAAGCAGACGAGTGTCATGTTCAAGAGTGACATACTGCCAACACAACTAAAGACTGGTTCCATTTCCCCCCACCATTTCTGGCGAGTACCCCAATTATTTTGGAAAGCAAGCTTGAAGGGGATAGCATATGCTTGTAATGTAAGTTTTTCCTTCGGACAAATCCATCCTAGCACGTTTTACGAGCCCTAGGAAGGAGAAACTCGATGAACGTCATGGTGACGATGTCCGATGTGATCAGGGTTTAACAAGTCTGACAAAGGGAGAACTCGGCATATTTTCATGTTTAGAGAGTTTGAAAAGTGGCGGAAAAGAAAACTCCAGCAGGTCTCTTTTCGTAAATAGTCTCTCAGATCTGAAAAGGTAGAAAACTATGTCTGAGAGAACCTCTCAGTGGGGATAGGCTAAGATATTCCTTTTTCGTAAATAATCTATCCCAACCTGAAAAAGGGGTAAATGTATACTGGGCAAGTATCGTTTCGCAACCATTTAATGAGTTCAAAACGACAAGAGTCTCGACAATATTTTCAATTTTAGAGAGTCAGAAAAGAGTTGAAAGATGACTCGTAGTCACTTTTTCGTGTTTTTACCAAGTCCAAAAAAGTATAAAATACAACTCGTTACTTCATCGCTGTCTTAGTAAAAAACCTGTTGTTGCATGAGAGATAAACATAAAACCCATTTCTCGAAATAACATAATGTAATAATCGAAAAACATGTCACATTTACCTCTTGTGGAGCAATAGTTACCCATTTCAGGTTGTGATTTTGTGGCGATGATTGTAGGCGATCCGAAAAATCAATCTCGAATCCGTCAGTTCCAAGAAAGAGCCGACGTCCTTCCCTGCATTTTAATTCCTCTTTTATTACCTGCAACCCCAAATTTGGAATCATGTGGGGGAAAATATAAAAAATAGGGCACGGTGGTTGGCACGAGTATCGGGCACAGACTCACGCCAATCACCCAGATTTACAACCAATGCACGAATGCCGAGGGTAATCACCTCAGTTAATAGTTCAATGACATCACTATACTCAGTGACCTTGTTTGTAGTTCATCCTATTAACCCACCTATAAAATTTGTTATATCAAATGGTGGCTAAAATTTTTTTGGAGCCTTAAAGGAACATGTTTTATTGCTAAAAAATGTTATCTCTTGAAGACTCATGAAGGCATCTGGCCCTTTGTTCAAATCTTCATTGTTGTTTCCATTTTAAATTCAGAAAATTCTGTTGATTTCATAAGAGAAAATACTGCTGCAAAATCCATTTTTCCCCTCCCTCCACTTCAAAACTAACCTTTATTTTACCCCTTCGTTTCCCATGAAATTCCTCCATTTTCCATTTTTCCTCATTCCTCCTTTATAAAATCCCCATTACAAAGTTTAAAACTCCTTTTTTTAACTCTGCCGAAACCCCCAAATCCATCAGAAAACTCTGAAAAAATCATAAAAATACACTTTTTTGTATTACAGGTTTAAGCCCCCTTGGGCTAAGTCTTAAACTACTTCCCCACATGTGCCCGTGCCCTGGAACCAAGTGCTAAGCCTTTTCGGCGCTAATCACATTGGAAAAATCAGAGTGTACAAGTATTTTTGTTAAGTTGAGACCTATGATGAGATTGGCCCTTTATTGCATAACCCTGATCATATTATTGTTTCATATAACCCTTGTGCCCACAATCGGGCGCTAAAACCCTGTATAAATCCATTCCCGATTTCCTTTTACCTTTGTAAAAACATGAAAGCTGTTTTCTTAAGTTTGGTCTAAATGCGCCCATGCAATGCTTTATTGTAAATGGGTAGATTGAAAAGCCCCGCATCAAAGTTCCGATGCGATTAAGCACCATTTGTATAAACCCCTGCCCTCCACTTTACTCCATATAACTTGCGCCCGGGGACCAAGAGTTAAAATTCCCCAAGCACCAATTGCATCGCAAAATCTAAATGGGTAGATCGAAAGACCAAGCCTGACCTTTCGATGCGATTGGTCCCGATATATATAAGCCGTGGGCCTATCGCACTCATATAAACCACGGGCCCCACAGTCGGGCGCCAGATCATTTCATATATACATATCTCGCTTCGAGCAGCCAAAACCTATCTTTATTTTGATTTTTGGTTTTCGTAAGTTTTAAAGGGTTTTCGCCGGTTCCATACTTAAAATAATCTCCGTCGTTGATCTTAAGCCGATCAAACGGCTTGCGCAACATCGCATCGCAAATTCCTGTTGGGTGCATTTTCTTTCCTCTCCCTGATTAGCAATCTCCCAATCAATCGTGAACCGTTGATCTCCCCCTCGCCTTCCCAGATCTAACGGCCCACATTTGCTCCGATCATACCTTTCCTCCGCTTCCGAACCCCTCTGATTCACTCTCCACCATCGATCTGATCTGCAGATTGACGGCCAACACTCAATCACATCAGCGCCATACAAGTTCTTTCCCCCCGCCGATCGCATGCCTCTGATTGTATCTGGACCGTCCATGTGTCCAGATTGGACGGTCCAGAATGTGTTTCCCGACTTTGGTTTAAAAACATGCAGCCCTTCTCATAATGTTTCTCGGTCGATCGCAGCCGTTGATCTATGTACATCAATGGTCCTCATTAACCCTTCCTCCGCCATTGTATTATTTCATTTGATCCTCAGATGCAATCTCTGTCATTGATCCTCACATCCAACGGCTCATATTAAACCCGACAGATCTGCCTCCTGTGGGTCCTGCTTTCCTCCAGATCTGATCTCCGCCGTTGATATTTTTGATCGGACGGTCCATAATAAAACCGCCCTTCCCACTTTTGCCCGCACATCTTTCCAAATCCACGCTCACTCTTCGCCATCAGATCTGAGACCCCAGATCTGACAGTTCAAGCACATTTTCGCGTAAATTTTAGCATGAGGGTTAATTTCCTGAGGGTTGTGCGATATAAGTGGTTTTAAGAAGCCACGTGTCAGGCGGAAACGCATATCGCATTCAAAAAGGAAAAACCACCTCTCCGCGCTTTCGCTGCGTGAAACCCATGGTTTTCATCCCCGAAACCACTTTCCATTTTTCCATTGTGTTTTATCGCGCTCGCGTTCCACCGTTGATCTCTACAGATCATCGGCTCAAATCTAATCTGGCCATACATTATCGCCCTCTAACTCTTCCAAAGGGTTTCTAACGCAGATCTCCACCATCCATCTCGTGGGCCGATCTCATCCGACAGCCCATGATCATCCCAAAACCCCAATTTCATTTCTTTTGCAATTTCCTCCGCCAAAGGGAATTTCACCTATTTTCTTTGTTTTTCTTCCAAATTTTCAATAATGTGACCCCTTCGCATTATTGTTTCACTTCTAATCCCGACCGTTGATCTCCATGGTTAATGATAGATCAACGACCCTAACTTAATCCTTCCACCATTTGCTCCCACTACTCCCTTAAACCACTATGTGCAGATCTCCACCGTTGGATGCTGCCATCCAATGGCCACGCTCCTTCCCCACAACCTCTGAAGTAGTTAAACCTTAAAAACGCAAGATTTATTAATTTTTATTGTTTTATGCAGGATTTAATGGTTTTTCCATTGTATTGGAAGAAAAGCCAAAGGCCGAGAATGACAATTCCCGTGCCTTTGATTCATAAAAAAGAATCCATTCACAGGTTTCACCTCCACGTCTCATCAATGCTTCATGGGCATTGATGTCATATGAGCCCTGTGCGGCCCTGCACATCAACAAGACACATACAATTAAATAAAACAAAAGAGTATCAGTGTCGAAGACCTTCCACAACAGAACTGAAGATTGAAGATGAATTCCATAGTTTAATGGATTACGGCTAAGATTGATTATCAAAAGCCTAATCTATTAAATTAAAACATAATTAAAGACAAATAAAAAAGATCTATAAGAAATAAAGGCCTCCACCGCCACAATAGAGGCCAATTGATTCCTCTCAGCTACCACAAAGCCACATGTAGCCTCGGAGCATTCAATAGAGGCGGAATTATGATCAGAAAATCAAATATTTGCCTCAGCGCAGCCAAATAGTTAATTCTTCCAAAGAAAACTAATGCAAAAATATCAACAGAGTTATTACATCCTGAAACAGAGCCTAAAAGTCAACAAAAGCTCCCACCGAACTTAATTCTTAAATGTAAAACAATTAATACAGACAAACATCTGTAAACTTCTCCATCGAGCCCCTCAAAGGCTGAGAAGTATTAACTCTGTATTAATTGAACCCAGGAGATCTTTTATCAAATCCCACCTCCTCATTCTTTCTATAAATACTCCTGTAGAAGATGCGAAAAGGTTGGTTGCAGAACTTTGAAATATACTTGTGCTCGAAACTTCTGATTGTAAATAGTGTTCAAAGGCTCTTGAAGCTCTGCTTGTGATAGAATAGTTAGGTTGAGTAGTGAAGATGATTGCTAACCTGAAACATTGGAATTAAAGCTGTAACTGGTTTGAAGCATCAATACAAGCTGATTTATGGGATCTTGGTCTATGTCGACGGTGATGTTTTTCTTATTGTAAATCGTTATTTTATTTCTGTTTTCACTTTGTCCATTTTCTCTTATAAAGAACAACAAGCATAGAGTTAGGATTTACTGTATACCAGTACCCTTCTCTGACTGATAATATTTATCTATATGTTTTCTTCCAAATTGTGTTGTTTAGGAATGATTTAATTCAGTTTAAGTGGTTAGGAATGCTGGCGTTCCCTCGTCCTACTGTCTAGGCTAATTTTTATTCTTGAAAGTTATTTTCAGCCTATGTTGAGTAGAGATGAACTAAGGAATTTATGGTGAGCCCTGTCCTAGTTTTATCCCCAAAGACTATCTGAAAGTTTCCCTAAGAATGTGTTGAAAGTTGGCTAGTTTCAAAGTACTTACCAGATCTTAGACCATTCTTTGTTATCATTTGTGTTTCCCTTGTGTTTAAATGTTTTCTATTGAAAGTGTATCAAAATCTGGCTAGTTTCAAAGTACTTACCAGATATTGGATTGATTTTATGTCTTTCTTAAGTGTATGTCAGAAGCTGGCTAATTTCAAAGTACTTACCAGATCTTTGGCTACTCTTTGTTCTTCATTTGTTTAATTCCCCTTCTTATTGTATCATTTCATTCCATAAAATCAGCTTCAAAGAGATCCTTAGACATAGATGACTTGCCCCATGGACCACTCTTGAACCTGGTTGTTTCAATTAAACCCTATTATGACTCCATAGCGCAATGGACTAAAACCAACATTACATCCATCTTTTCAGCCAAAGCTTGTTCTATTTGCTTGCAACTTCACACTTTTGAAACTCTTTCCATTTAGAACTTTCCACTCAAACAATATTCATGCTCAACCATTAAAAAAAAAAAAAACCTCGGACTTCATAACTAGCCTAATATCATTACCCAAAACCTTTAAAGATAAATCCATCTTTGCACTTATTGGAGAGATCCCTCTCCGGATTCAGGAGGGCTAGATCCTAGAATCCCAAAGTGGTTGAAACGGTGTTCTCCCTGCGGTCGGACTTTTGCCAATCTCGCTGATTACAGGGAGCTAACATTTCTGGCGACTCCACTGGGGAGATTTTTGAGTTCATAGTTGCTTGGCCAGCTTTCATAGACTCTTTAGTTTTCCATACAACCACATAAACTCAGAAAAACCCAAAAATATTTCAGATTTGTATTCAATAAACTTGGTGGTGGAACATTAAACCATTTTACCTCCTTAGGAGCTGAAAATTTTCCACCTGGTGACTCCACACTCTGAAAATCCCAAAAGACCAAATGAATCCACTGGTAGAAGACCTTGAACTGATTGAACAGACACAGTGACCTCTTTTTTTGATTTACAAACATGGATTTAGATATAGACCCAGAATACAAACATATGCTCATGATGGAGAAATTTATGCACATGCTTGGAAGAAGGGTGGATAGGTTTATGGATAATCTAAACATTGGAAATCCAGAGCAACATATACCTTTCCCTAATCAAACACAAACTCTACCCCGACAAGACATGTATGATCAACAATATTATAAAGAAAACAATCAAGAAAAATCTCTAATCATGATGGAAAAGATGATGTACATGCTTGGAAAGATAATGGATAGGTTGATGGATAATATGAATATTGATGATCTGGAGCAAGCTATGCTTTCTCCTGATCAAACACAAGCCCAATCATCTCAAGATCAAGATAGTGACCAAGCTATGAATTATGATCAACACCTTATAGAAAATGACGAGAAAACTTACAAAGAAGGCAATAAAGAAGGTTGTCAAGAAAATTTGGATTGACTTCCCATAACTTGTACTATGCTGATAAGAGATCTTCATCACCGAAACACAAATAATAATAGTGAGCAGTGCTTCGAGGAAACAAACATCCATTTGGAAAACACGAAACCTGAAATTGAGGAGACACCAACACATATAGAAAACCTTCCTTTGTGTTATAACTCAGTTTAGTTTATACAACAAGAATGACATCCTGATGACGAAGAGAAAATAACTCATGAACCCGATGTACAACTCAGTATCATACTAATCATGAGGAATTTTTTTGAAACACAAGAAGATCAGGAAACAATAGAAAATCCTCAAAGTTTTCCTATAAGCACAAGTCAAGATCTCCTAGAAGAGGCTCAAGAGAACATCCAGCCCCAAAATCATCCTTTACAAGAGACAGAGAACCGTTGTACTTCTGTTCAAAGGGACATAGAAATATTTTCCTCATTGACAGAAGAAGAGATAGATCAGACCATTAATAAACAGTCAGTCTCTGAAACTTATTGCAAAAAAAATACTCTTGCTCATTCACGAAGAGAACTCTGTTGTAAAGATGCAGAGAGTTCTTTTGTTGGTCATAAAATACAGGGCAACTCTTCTTCTGTTTATACTCAAAGAAAAATCTCTCCTTTGACAGAAGAACGAATTGATCAAATACTAAGCAAGAAACTACCCTCCAAACCATCATCTCAACCAGACAGTCATGAACATGGTGCCTATTCCATAGAACAATCCAATGGCACTCAAGACAAAGAGGATAATAAGGAAACCAATGATAATACTGAAACTAGTCCTCTTTGGAATATTAATTTCGATGGGTTATATACTAAAACTAATGCAGGTGCAGGAATATGGCTTTACAATACAGGAAACAATTATTCTGAAGCCCATTCATATAAATTGAACTTTCAATGCACAACTGACATAGCAGAGTATGAGGCACTCCTCTTAGGGCTACATTTATTAAAAAAATTAGGATCCCAGAAGATAACAGTTCACAGAAATGCAAAATTGGTAATTAGGCAAGTGAAAAAAGAATGCATGGTTGAAAATCCCAGACTTAAAGCCTACAAGGATGATACCATAGATTTATTAAAATATTTTAAAGATTTCCAACTTATCCTTGTTCCTAAAGACCAAAACAGTTTTGCTAATGGATTAGCCCTTATGGCTAGTACATGTCTAAGACCTTGGGAGAGCAAAAAATATACAATTCAAGAAAAATTCAGACCAGTTGTCCCAAACAATAAAATATACTGGCAAAACTTTGAAGGAGAAAAACAAATAGCAGACCATCCTACTGAGGATATACTTTCTTTTCAAGAAGATACTTCTCCATTCAATAAGGTTAATCTGCCATTCGAAGAACCTGAATTTATATCAAAAGTAAGCATAGATTTAAAGAAAGAAGATATTTCACTGTTTACTATTTTGCAGGTTAAGGATGATGATACTTTCAAGCCGCATACTGACAACGCGGTCCTCAAATCTGAAGTCTTGGAAGCAGACAATCTACCAGACATGGAGAACCGAAAAGAAGAGAACCTTCATCTTTTCTTTGTTGATCCTTTGGAAAAGTGTGTGGAAGTCCCAACCGGCTCAAATTATCAAACAGTGATCCTTTGCAAGAGCCAAATACATGAGAAGCTATCACACTCTGTGATAGTCTTGCTTTTGAAGATTAATCTTCAAAATGTACTATGGATACCTCTGACAAGCAGCCAGAGTTTCTCCTTCTTCTTGACATTACTCAGCTGGCTACATTGGCATTTTTGTATCATATGACAATGTAAATAGTCCAAGTTAGATTAGGTTAGATAGGAATGTCAATATAGCTCAGTTCTGAGCATTTATATAGTTGTTGATTTTTGTCTCCAAAGAAAAATTCAAAAATACAAAAACAATAGAAGAAAGAAAAGAGGGCAGATTGTAAAAACAATAAAGGTACAACCCCATACCAACAAAAAGAGAAATAAATATGAAAGTGTGCAAGCTTAAATGCCACTCTTGAAAAACACACTCCTAATTAGTCATACAGCCTAATCTTGACTAATTAGTTTTAAATTTACTGTTGATAGGATAGTGAATTTGATTTGCCAAACTGTTTAATCTTGGCTTATCAGTGGGTAGATTATGATAGAAATTAAAGGTTCAAATAAGCTCAAAATCTGAACCTAAGTGTCCAAAGAAAGATGACTCCAATCTGTTTATTTCTTGAGTAAAAAACAGAAGTAAAACTGGTTCTAATTAGCTCAAAATCTGAACCAGAGAACAAGCGAAGAACAACTCAAACAAAAGTCTAAACAGAGCTGTAAAAATATGAAGGAAGTGCTTTGAATTTTCAGATCTTAAGCCTTCCATTTTGATTTAATTTTCTGCAAAATAATATCTATGTGTAACTTGTTTTTTATGCCATAGATCAACATTAAGTTAGATTGTTCAATCCTGAATTGTATGATTTTGAATTTCTGTTTTAGAAATTAGAGAATAAAAATATATTAGACTGTTTAATCCTAACATATTGGTAGATTAGGTAGAGAAACATATGGACTCAACTATTTAATCTGAGTTCATGGAGAAATAAGGAGTAGAATTAGATTAGTTTTATCTTTTCGAAAGAATAAAATGTTGTAAAAATAGTTTTCCAATCCAAGTGCACTCTAAAGAAGAAAAAATGTTAGATCCGTAGGATTGGGTAGGTAGAAAGCTTGTATTGATGAAGTTCCATTGTTTTTCATGGCTGCTAGCATTTTCCAGAGCAAAAGAAGAACATCCAAGCAAAGAAACGCAACACAATGGATGAGGCACTGATCAACCTCCTAGAGAATGCAAGTCTGAAGTTTTTGATGCCTTCAAGAAGGCACCATCCCCAAGTGGACCCATTATTAGCCACCTATAATTTTTTTTATATCAAATGGTGGTTAAAACATTTTTGGAGCCTTCAAGGAACATGTTTTATTGCTAAAAAATGTTATCTCTTGAAGACTCATGAAGGCATCTGGCCCTTTGTTCAAATCTTCACTGTTGTTTCCATTTTAAATTCAGAACATTCTGTTGATTCCATAAGAGAAAATACTGCTGCAAAATCCATTTTTCGCCTCCCTCCACTTCAAAACTAACATTTATTTTACCCCTTCGTTTCCCATGAAATTCCTCCATTTTCCATTTTTCCTCATTCCCCCTTTATAAAATCCCCATTACAGAGTTTAAAACTCCTTTTTTTAACTCTGCCGAAACACCCAAATCCATCAGAAAACTCTGAAAAAATCATAAAAATACACTTTTTTGTATTACAGGTTTAAGCCCCCTTGGGCTAAATCCTAAACCAATTCCCCACATGTGCCCATGCCCTGGAACCAAGTGCTAAGCCTTTTCGGCGCTAATCGCATCGAAAAAATCAGAGTGTACAAGTATTTTTTTTAAGTTGAGACCTCCGATGCGATTGGCCCTTTATTGCATAACCCTAATCATATTATTGTTTCATATAACCCTTGTGCCTGCAATCGGGTGCTAAAATGCTATATAAATCCATTCCCGGTTGCCTTTTTCCTTTGTAAAAACATGAAACCCTTTTTCCTAAGTTTGGTCTAAACGCACCCATGCAATGTTTTAATATAAATGGGTAGATTGAAAAGCCCCGCATCAAAGTTCCGATGCGATTAAGCCCCATTTGTATAAACCCCTGCCCTCCTCTTTACTCCGTATAACTTGCGCCCGGGACCAAGAGTTAAAAGTCCCCAAGCGCCAATCGCATCGAAAAATTCTAAATTAGATTGAAAGACTAAGCCCGACCTTCCGATGCGATTGGCCCTCATATATATAAGCCCTAGGCCTATCGCACTCATATAAACCACAGGCCTCGCAGTCCGGCGCCAGATCATTTCATATATACATATCCTGCTCCGAGCAACCAAAACCTTTGTCTTTATTTTGATTTTTGGTTTTCGTAAGTTTTAAAGGGTTTTTTCTAGTTCCATACTTAAAATAATCTTCGTCGTTGATCTTAAGCCGGTCAAACGGCCCGCGCAACATCACATCGCAAATTTCTATCGGGCGCATGTTCTTTCCTCTCCCCGATTGGCAATCTCCCAATTAATCGTGAACCGTTGATCTCCCCTCGCCTTCCTAGATCTAACGGCCCACATTTTCTCTGATCATACCTTTCCTCCGCTTTCGAACCCCTCCGATTCACTCTCCATCGTCGATCTGATCTGCAGATCGACGGCCAATGCTCAATCGCATCGGCGCCATACAAGTTCTTTCCCCCACCGATCGCATGCCTCCGATTGTATATGGATAGTCCACATGTCCAAATCAGACGGTTTAGAATGAGTTTCTCGACTTTGGTTTAAAAACACGCAGCCCTGCTCATAATGTTTCTTGGTCGATCGCAGTCGTTGATATCTGTAGATCAACGGTCCTCATTAACCCTTTCTCTGCCATTGTATTATTTCATTCAATCCTCATATGCAATCTCCATCGTTGATCCTCACATCTAACGAATCATATTAAACTTGACAGATCTGCCTCCTGTGGGTCCTGCTTTCCTCTAGATCTGATCTCCGCCGTCGATCTTTTTGATCAGACGGTGCATAATAAAACCACCCTTCCCACTTCTGCCCGCGCATTTTTCCAAATTCGCACTCGCTCTCTGCCGTCAAATCTGAGACCCCAGATCTGATGGTTCAAGCGCACTTTTTCGTAACTTTCAACACAAGGGTTAATTTCCTTAGGGCTGCGCGATATAAGTGGTTTTAAGAAGCCACGTGTCAGGCGGAAACGCATATCACGTTAAAAAAGGCAAAACCGCCTCCCCACCCTTTCGCTGCGCGAAACCCGTGGTTTTCATCCCCGAAACCACTTTCCCTTTTTCCATTATGTTTTATCGTGCGTGCCTTCCACCGTTGATCTCTACAGATCAACAACTTAGATCTAATCTGGCCATACACTATCTCCCTCCACCTCTTCCAAAGGGTTTCTAACGCAGATCTCCACTGTCCATCTCGTGGGCCAATCTCATCCGACAGAGATCAACGACTCAGATCTAATCTGGCCATACACTATCACCCTCCACCTCTACCAAAGGGTTTCTAATGCAGATCTCCATTGTCCATCTCATGGGCCGATCTCATCTAATGGCCCACGATAATCCCAAAACCCCAATTTCATTTTCTTTGCAATTTCCTCTGCCAAAGGGAATTTCACCTATTTTCTTTGTTTTTCTTCCGAATTTTCAATAATGTGACCCCTTCGCATTATTGTTTCACTTCTAATCCCGACCGTTGATCTCCATGGTCGATGATATATCAACAGCCCTAACTTAATCCTTCCACCATTTTCTCCCACTGCTCCCTTTAACCACTATGCGCAGATCTCCACCGTTGGATGTTGCCATCCAACGACCACGCTCCTTCCCCACAACCTCTGAAGCAGTTAAACCTTAAAAACACAAGATTTATTATTTTTTGTTGTTTTATGCAAGATTTAATGGTTTTTCCATTGTATTGAAGAAAAGCCAAAGGCCGAGAATGATGATTCACGTGTCTTTGATTCATAAAAAGGAAGCCATTCATAGGTTTCACCTCCACGTCTCATCAATGCTTCATGGGCATTGATGCTATATGAGCCCTGTATGGCCCTGCACATCAATAAGACACGGAAAATTAAATAAAACAAAAGAGTATCAGTGTCGAAGACCTTCCACGGCAAAACTGAAGATTGAAGATGAATTCCATAGTTTAATGGATTATGGCTAAGATTGATTATCAAAAGCCTAATCCATTAAATTAAAACGTAATTAAAGACAAATCAAGAAGATCTATCAAAAAGAAAGGCCTCCACCACCATAACAGAGGCCAATTGATTCCTCTCAGCTACCAAAAAGCCACCGGTAGCCTCGAGCATTCAACAGAGGCCAAATTATGATCAGAAAATCAGATATTTGCCTCAGCGCAGCCAAATAGTTAATTCTGCCAAAGGAAACTAATGCAAAAAATATCAGCAAAGTTATTACATCCTGAAACAGGGCCTAAAATTCAACAGAAGCTCCCACCGAGATTAATTCTTAAATGTAAAACAATTATTACAGAAAAACATATGTAAACTTCTCCATCGAGCCTCTCAAAGGACGAAAAGTATTAACTCTATATTAGTTGAACCCAGGAGATCTTTTATCAGATATTTTATCTTTTATCTCTGAAATATACTTGTGCTCGAAACTTCTGATTGTAAATAGTGTTCAAAGGCTCTTGAAGCTCTGCTTGTGATAGAATAGTTAGGCTGAGTAGTGAAGATGATTGCTAACCTGAAACACTGGACTTAAAGCTGTAACTGGTTTGAAGCATCAATACAAGCTGATTTATGGGATCCTGGTCTATGTCGACGGTGATGTTTTTATTATTATAAATCGTTATTTTATTCTGTTTTCACTTTGTCCATTTTCTCTTATAAAGAACAAAAAGCATAGAGTTAGGATTTAATTTATACCAGTACCCTTCTCTGACTGATAATCTTTATCTATATGTTTTCTTCCAAATTGTGTTGTTTAGGAATGATTTAATTCAGTTTAAGCGGTTAGGAATGCTGGCGTTCCCTCGTCCTACTGTCTAGGCTAATTGTTATTCTTGAAAGCTATTTTCAGCTTATGTTAAGTAGAGATGAACTAAGGAAGTTATGGTGAGCCCTGTCCTAGTTTTATCCCCAAAGACTATCTGAAAGTTTCCCTAAGAATGTGTTGAAAGCTGGCTAGTTTCAAAGTACTTACTAGATCTTAGACCATTCTTCGTTATCATTTGTGTTTCCTTTGTGTTTAAATGTTTTCTATTGAAAGTGTATCAAAAGCTAGCTAGTTTCAAAGTACTTACCAGATCTTGGATTGCTTTTATGTCTTTCTTAAGTGTATGTCAGAAGCTGGCTAGTTTCAAAGTACTTACCAGATCTTGGGCTACTCTTTGTTCTTCATTTGTTTAATTCCCCTTCTTATTATATCATTTTATTCCATAAAATCAACTTCAAAGATATCCTTAGACATAGATGACTTGCCCCATGGACCACTCTTGAACCTGGTTGTTTCAATTAAACCCTATTATGACTTTAGAGCACTTGGACTAAAACTAGCATTACATCCATCTTTTCATCCAAAGCTTGTTCTATTTGCTTGCAACTTCACACCTTTGAAACTCTTTCCATTTAGAAATTTCCACTCAAACAATATTCATGCTCAACCATCCAAAACAAAAAAAAACCCTCGGACTTCATAACTAGCCTAATATCATTACCCAAAACCTTTAAAGATAAATCCATCTTTGCACTTATTGGAGAGATCCCTCTCTGAATTCAGGAGGGCTAGATCCTATAATCCCAAAGTGCTTGAAACAGTGTTCTCCCTGCGGTCAGAATTTTGCCAATCTTGCTGATTACAGGGAGCTAACACATCCTATACAAATACCTTGTAGATCTATCAACTCACTAGCAGGATCATAAATCACCCAGGTTGCCGAAAACAAGTTCTGGATACTGCGGGAAGCACCATCTGCGAAACCGACATAAGGGGTAATAGACATCTGCACAATAAGCAACGACTTAATAATCAAGAAAACGCTCGCAAAGCACACGAAGCAAAAAATATCCAAAAATGAAAAAACACCTATGTACACAAAACATGCAAGAATGACTCATGCATTTTAATTTTTGAGATACAACCCATTTCTAAGTTGATCCAGAGGATGACCCTCGTAATCAATTATCTCATAGGCCCCATTCCACATGACACATTTAACAATGTAGGGCCCATGCCACATGGGTTGAAATTTGCCTACCCCCAGCTTATCATGAGCTTGTTCGTATAGGAGGACGAGGTCTCCTTTTACAAAGGAGCAAGGGGAAACCGACTGGTCAAAATGAGCTTTGACCCACTTCTTCTCTGCCTCAATGACCAAAGTATTGGAAATACTGAGAGGGGGGTGAATCAGTATTTCTTTTCAATTGTGAAGTATTACGAGTTAGATTCTTCACAATTAAAGACAGAGAGGTGTATAAAAATAATATTAAGGATTAATAAGAACTTCAATCACTTTTTTAATAATAGTATGCAATAGAAGAGTGAAGGGCACCAACCCTTTTAATGAAACAGGCACCAACCTGTTTCCAAGCACCAACTTGGACTTTGATGAGGCTCTGACCTCTAGAGCTCCAACCCTATCTTCTCAAGGCACCAACCTTGTGTTTAGGGGCACCTACCCCAAGGACATTGTTGAAGAGGTAAATCCCCTCTGCAGATAGAGGTGATCCCACTAGCCCAGATCGGGTCTAGCAACAATCAAGTCGCGCAATGACATTGGTTCCTAGTTACAAAAAGACCAAGATTGCGATAAGTAGCCTACCTCAAATCCCACACAGTTGTCATTGAAGAAAAGATGATGTTTCCTGTCCCTCGTTCGACACATCCGAACACTTGTACACACGCAAGGAAACAACGACATACAACATAAAATCTAAAGCATGTAACCATACATCAGTTAGAAAGGATATAATTCATTGCATAAATAAATAAACACATGAATGGAACCATAATCAAAGTCGCTTATATTATAAATAACAAAGGAAATATTACAACCCAATGCTCTGACGCTATGATCTTCCTTCTGCGGGGCTGACAGCGGAGCACATCTCAACAAAGCCTGTCGGGAATTTGGACAAATCTCTCTCTCTTCGGCTTGGCTCTCAATAGTTGCCCGGCTATAGTTTCCTTCCTACAAGTTCAGCTAGCTTGCTAATGGAGAAGGAACGCTTTTATAGATGGAGAAAAGGAAGTTGGGATCCCTATAATCATGGGATAGGCCCTATCTCTTAAGAAGGTTCCATGATAGGTGGAAAACCACTTCCTATACATGGAGATCCGAAGCTAAACCACTCAACTCCTTTTGATGATTCCTTCTGGAGTTTGTTAGAATAAAATTTCTGCCATTTATTTTTAAAAAACATCCCTTAATAATCTTAGCGCGAGTGAAACATAAAGACAGAGCGCTAGTTGGCGTGCCCTCTATCATGGATTTCCCCCATTGGCACGAGGACTAAACTAGCTAGTCATGCTAAGGCTAAAACATCTGTTTTAGGGTTTTTCAGAGAAAATGTTCTTTAGGGGCATGTTTTTCCTTATGCAAGGGGATGCCATGAAGGTGGTTTCAGGTCATGTCACTGCTCACAGGTCACGAGAATAGCCCTCCAATGTGCGGGACGAGGGATTGCAGGGATGGTGACAAAATGCTGTGTAACAGATGCCTCCTAAAGCATGTGGCCCGAGAGAGAGGGAGGGGTGAAATGCTTTATGAGAACGCGCCCAACTAAAAACACTGTCTTCGGAAAACCTGCGAAGACAAATGCAACTGATATCTCAAATACATGATATGTGGTATGGGCATAGCCATCCATAATAGAGTGTACAATAACCGGGATCCAAGGCATGGACGCAACCATCCATAATAGAAGGATCAACAAGTAGACTCAGGTATGGGCGCAACCATCCAATCAAATGAGTCATGTAACTAATCATGATAATCCACAAAAAATCCGCAGCCTGGATTTCATCAGACAAAATCCAGGGTCTTGCACTTCATCTTGACATGAACAGAGTACAAGTCCGAGCATGTGAATAAGTGAGCTGAAGTCGAACATGCAAGGACATCGTCTGATTACCAGCCAATAATGAAAGCCGTTAACAAACGCAAGAGGGACCACCAATAATGAGGATGGCCCTCAAGGTACTATAGGTACAATCCACGGAGTGTGAATAGTGAGCTAGCGTCGAACACCCGCAGAATCATCCAATTGAAGGCCAATAATGAAAACCTTGCGTCGAATGCGAAGAACCTGCCATTGAAGCATGCAGCCTCCAAGGCACCTGAAGGGAGTCTCTAGATTGACTTCCTGGATAATTAACTGAAGTCGATAGGAAGTGACCTTGATCGAAGGTGGGCCATAGTGTTTCCCACATCATCGACACGAGACAGAGGAACATGATGTTGCTAATCAAGATTAGTAGAGAATCAGAGGGAGGTTGAGAACTGTAGAGGCCAACTTCTCTTGAAAATATCGGTAGCACGACATTGGATTGGCAGTATTTGACATCAAAGGATCTGAGGTCATGACGACGTGGCAAAGAGCAGATGAGTGGTCAAAAAGGATTACCCAAACCCACGGAGGTAAGCAGAGAACGAGATGAGATGTCCCCAACCCGAAACGAATGCAGACAAGTGCCATGTTCAAGAGTGACATACTGCCGATACGACGGTGATACTGGTTCCATTTTTCCCCACCATTTCTGACGAGTACCCCAATTATTTTTGGAAACAAGCTAGAAGGGGATAGCATATGCTTGCGATATAAGTTTTTCCTTCGAACAAATCCAACCTAGTACATTTAACGAGCCCTAGGAAGGAGGAACTTGAGCATCATCATTGCGAAAATTTCGGAAAAGAAGAGGTCAGATCTGATCCTCTAGGGCTGAACAAGTGTCTAAGACCAAAGGAGGCGAACCAGAAGAGAAAACAAATCAATCAAAAGCCAAAACAAACCAAAAGAAGAAATACTAACTCCAACTGACTCCCCAGTGGAGTCACCAGTTTTTTGAAGAGGTAAATCCCCTCTGCTGACAGAGGCGATCCCACTAGCCCAGATTGGATCTAGCAACAATCAAGTTGCGCACTGACGTTGGCTCCTAGTTACAAAATGACAAAAATCAGTTTGTTGAAGAGGTAAATCCCCTCTGCAGATAGAGGCTTTCTATCCCCACGTAGCCCATATCTAAGCCCAGCAATAATCAAGTCGCAATAAATGACATTTGCCCTAGTTACAAACACAAAATCATAATGGAGTAGCCTACCCCCAAATCCCCACTAAAGGATCGTTGAAGAAAAGATGATGCTCTCACCTCGCTTGACGTATCACGATCCTTCCGTTTTCTCACACGTCCGAACACCCGTACATGTACACATGCAGAGCAAAACAACGACATACAACGTAAAATCTAAAGTATGTAACTATACATCAGTCAGAGATGATATAATTCATTGCATTACATAAGAAAATGAACACATGAATGGAACCATAATCAGAGTCGCTTATATTATAAGTAACAAAGGAAAGATTACAACCAAATGCTCTGACGGTATGATCTTCCTTCGGCGGGGCTGACAGCGGAGCATGTCTCAACAAAGCGTGTCGGGAATCTGGACAAAGCTCTCTCTCTTCGGCTTGGCTCTCAATAGTTGCTCGGCTATAGTTTCCTTCCTACAAGTTCAGCTAGCTTGCTAATGGAGAAGGCAAGCTTTTATAGATGAAGGAAAGGAAGTTGGGATCCCTATAATCATGGGATAGGCCCTATCTCTTAGGAAGGTTCCATGATAGGTGGAAAACCACTTCTTATACATGGAGATCCAGAGCCAAACCACTCAACTCCTTTTGATGATTCATTCTGGAGTTTGTTAGAATCAAAATTCCGCCATTTATTTTTAAAAAACATTCCTTAATAAACTTGGCATGAGTGAAACATAGGGATAGAGTGCCAGTTGGCATGCCCTCTATGGTGGATTTCCCCCATTAGCATGAGGACTGAACTGGCTAGTCACGCCAAGGCTAAAACATCTGTTTTTAGGGTTTTTCAGAGAAAATTCTCTTCAGGGGAATGTTTGTCCTTATGCAAGTGGATGCCATGATGGTGGTTTCAGGTCATGTCACTGCTCACAGGTCACAGGAATATCCCTCCAATGTGCGGGAAGAGGGATTGCAGGGACGGTGACAAAATTATGTGTAACAGATGCCCCCTAAAGCATGAGGCCCGAGAGAGAGGGAGGGGTGAAATTCTTTATGAGAACGTTCCCAACTTAAAACATTGCCGTCGGAAAAACTGTGAAGAAAAATGCAACTGATATCTCAAATACATGATATGTGGTATGGGCGCATCCATCCATAATAGAGTGTACAATAATCGAGATCCAAGGCATGGATGCAACCATCCAGTAAGGAAGGATCAACAAGTAGACTCAAGTATGGGCGCAACCATCCAATCAAACGAGTCATGTAACAAATCATGATAATCCACAAAAAATCCACAGCCTAGATTTCATCAGACAAAATCCAGGGTCTTGTGCTCCATCTCTACCCGAACAAAGTACAAGTACGAGCATGTGAATAAGTGAGCTGAAGTCGAACATGCAAGAACATCGTCTGATTACTAGCTAATAATGAAAGTCGTTAACAGATGCGAGAGGGACCACCAATAATGAGGATGGCCCTCAAGGTACTATAGGTACAATCCACGGAGTGTGAATAGTGAGCTGGCATCGAACACCCGCAGAATCATCCGATCGAAGGCCAATAATGAAAACCTTGCGTCGAATGCGAAGAACTTTCCATTGAGGCATGCAGGCTCCAAGGCACCTGAAGGGAGTCTCTAGATCAACTTCTTAGATAATGAATTGAAGTCGAAAGGAAGTGACCTTGATCGAAGGTGGGCCATAGTGTTTCCCACATCATCGACACAAGACAGAGGAACATGATGTTGCGAATCAAGATCAATAGAGAATCAGAGGGAGGTTGAGAACTGCAGAGGCCAACTTCCCTTGAAAATATCGGCGACACGACACTGGATTTGGAAATATTTGACATCAAAGGATCTGAGGTCATGACAACATGGCAAAGAGTAGATGAGTGGTCAAAAAGGATTACCCAAACCCACGGAGGCAAGAAGAGAATGAGATGAGATGTCCCCAACCTAACACAAATGCAGACAAGTGCCATGTTCAAGAGTGACATACTGCCGACACGACGATGATACTGGTTCCATTTTTCCCCACCATTTATGGTGAGTACCCCAATTATTTTTGGAAACAAGCTTGAAGGGGATAGCATATGCTTGCGATATAAGTTTTTCCTTCGGAAAAATACAACCTAGTACATTTAACGAGCCCTAGGAAGGAGGAACTCGAGCATCATCATTGCGACGAAGTCCGATGTCATCAGGTTTTAATGAGTCTGAGAAAGGAAGAACTCGACGTCTTTTCATGTTTAGAGAGTTTGAAAAGACAGCGGAAAAGAAAACTCCAAGAGTCCCTTTTCGTAGATAGTCCCACAGATCTGAAAAGGTAGAAAACTATGTCTGAGAGAACCTCCTAGTCGTGATAGGCTAGAGTATTCCTTTTTCGTAAATAATCTATCCCAGCCCGAAAAAGGGGTAAATGTATACTGGGTAGATGTTGCTTCGCAATCATTTAACGAGTTCAAAAAGACAAGCAACTTGGCAATCTTTTCAATTTTAGAGAGTCAGAAAAGAGCTGAAAGGTGATTCCTCCTGGAGGAACGAGTGGTATAAAGGGCAGCAACTAGTTCCAGTGATGGTGGAACTACTCAGAACAAGATAAAGGTCAAGAGGCTGGTTAACAAGACCACTCATCGCAGCGGTTCCTCAGGAATGGGTAAAAAAACCAAGTGAAGGCATATGATCGGCCAAGCAGATAGTGACGATGGAGTGAGAAAACCAAGGCTCATTTGGCAAAAACAGGCTAATAAAATGGCAATCACAGGAGTTAAAATGGGAATGGTTTCATTTTTACACAAGCTTGAAACAAAGATAAACTATGCTTGAAATCGGTTTCATTTTTACACAAGCTTGAAACGAAAACAAACTATGCTTGAAAAAATAAGCATGCCCCCAACATGGTGACTCAATTCGAGGTACATGCCCCCCAAGCTTCAGTCCATATGAAAGGCAGATGGAGTGAAGGTTCAAGTTACGAGATGAAGAGAAAGACTCGACTGGGATTTTACGAGATCTTATCAAAAACTCGAATTGAACGGGAATGTGTTTCATTGTTTTAACGAGGTTGACACATTAAAAGAACTATCCTCAGATTACCTTGTTACATTTTTTAAGGACCTTGACACAAGAAAACGAACTTTGCTCTGACGACTTTGTTTCATTTTTTAAGGAGCTTGACACAAGAAAACAAACTCTGCTCCGACGACTTTGTTTCATTTTTTCAGGAGCTTGACACAAGAAAACGAACTCTTCTCCGAAGAGACCTCATCATAATGAATAAGAAGTCATAGCTTCCAAGAGTTCCACACCGGATGGGAGAACAACATCTTGGAAATCAGGACCCAATGCCCCCAGCACACGATGCACAACGACACTATCACTGAATGCAGGCATGGGATAGATAGCCACATAATTGACATGCGGCGGGGAAGATACAACCGGAAGATAAAGATCTGGTAGAGATGATGGCGGACTAGCTGCCATATTGGGACCAAATAACGCAAGCTGATCGATGGTCACAATCCGACCATGGTGCAGAAAACACATCACACGAAAGAGGGAGGAGACAAGCGCTCCCATGGCATAAGTATAATTGTGGCCCAAGAGTAAATTGAAATCCAAGGGGCCTGGAACAACCATCACGTCCATATGGACGGTTTTCCCTCCCAAAGTAACAGGCAACTTCGGAAGGATCCCTAACGATTGACTAGTTCTTCTGTTAAATGCCAACAGATTCTGCGTAACATGCACAAGCGGCAGTGAATCGAAAGCTTGTCAAGTAGTGGAAGACAAGATACTGACAGATGTGCCTTCATCTATAATAGTGCTAGGTACGACCAAATCAAAAGTCTGTACCATGACCTCAAAGGGCACATAAAAAGGAAGGCGATAGCCTGTGAATCGACTCCAATCAAAGGAAGCGACCAAACTACTTGGATGGGCTACCATCGAACCGAGATGGTCTTCCCCTGGTGTTACAGAAGAGGAAGGAGTATCCTCCACGACCTCCATCACGGGAGGTGAAGGAGCAGCTTCTTGAGGTATAGGGACAGGAGAATATTTCTCCAAGTCCGAGGAATCTGAAGAAACAAGAAGAACCTGAGGGGTGTGAGATCCACTCTCGACGGAAAAGACCTGGCGCACCACCGATGTGGCCAGCTCAACTGATCCCACGACTAATGCTTGGTCAGGGATGGATTCTTGATGGTGAATTTCCGGGGGAGTGGGATCAGCAAGTATGACTCTTTACTGATCATTGAATAAACTGGTGAAGGACTCAAAAAAAGCTATTTGTAACCAGCCGAAAGGCATGGTGCAGAAACAGTCGAGTTATCTAAAACTCTTTTGGCTTCATCCATATACAGACAAATGTGAATGGCATGGATCCCTTAACACAACTTACAGGGATCGGCAAGCCATCCTCAGCTTCTTAGAAGCATACTTAGTCAAGACGTCTCCAACCCCGACTTCTAAAGCCACGCAACAACACTTCCATCGTTGACCCTATTAGTCTCTGAAAGAATTTTGAGAATGCCAGTAATTCTCATGTTTCTCATGAAGATGTTCTCTCGGCACAAATATGCAAGGGAACTTGACTTTCCGCAAAGGGTTGGAAGGTTTATCGATGGATGGTTTCTTAGGCACAATAGCCGCAGAGCTAGCCTCCCCTTTATCTAACTTCTTCTTAGTCTTCTTCTTCTTCTTCTTAGCCACCTGGTTACTCAAATCTAGACTTTCACCAGGCGAAGTAAAAGAGGAGGCAGAAACAGGGGAAGAAGGGGAGAGGTCGACCTTGGAATCAACATGATGTTGTTCAGGTGGAGGAACTGATTGGACCGTAGCCGAGACATTCTAGCCTACGTCGTAGGTTGGAAAATAAACAAAAGAAAGTTTTAAATACCAAATAACCTAGTTGACAATTGCCATATAAGGAGCCACTAAATATTTCAAAAGGAGGAAAAGGGAACAGATTCTTTCTGAGGGGACTCTTGGTTGGTGAACTCTTAAAATTTCCATGAAACAACTTAGACAGTCAAATTGCCCTGAAACTAACTTTAACCAGGAATATTTCGTGGGCAATTAATTTCTTAAAACATTGAAACAAAACTCTATCGTTTCATTTTTTAAGAGTCAAGAAACGAGTAAAAGATGACTCTATCTCTTTCAGTTTGGAAACAAGCGTGAAAGGACAAGTGCTTGATGATATTTTTAAATTTAGTGAGTCAGTAAAGATCAAAATGACTGCTCTAGTAATCTAGGTAAGAAGTGTACCAAAATTCCATGAACTGCAATATACACCTTGGTGATCAAATGAAAGAGAAATGACCAAGGAATTTCCGTACGTGCAGGTATTCTCCCCGAATACTGTGTTCGGTGTATCATGGTTACAAGGCGGCGCACTCGGCTTCCAATGGATAACAGGATTGCAACCTAATGGGGTCTCCCGTTATATACACGATGGTACAGGGAGAACAAGTCCATACTAGCACTGTCTGTAGCCAGATGGCGAGTGACTGCTGTTAGGTTTAAAGACGCCGGAACACGTCTCTAGCCTAGACCACTAAAATGTGAGCATTAAGTTTCAATGCTTCCTTAGGTTGATTGAATAAATTTTATTGTTGATCTTCAATTATGTCTCGGTTTCAATGCCCTACCGTATGTCATCTAACAATCTCCTATATGCATCTATATGAGAAAAGAAATCTTTCAATTCAATGAATGCTATCTAGTTAAGGGAAGAGCTTCAAACAATTATGCAACAGACAGCAATACTGAAAATGAAACTTTTTCCAAACTCAATGACTTTCACTATCCAAAATTAATCTCAAACATTCAACAATGCGAATAATGCAATGTAATCTATGCAAAATCCTCTTTTTTTGAAAACTATGCAATTGTAATCTATAAACAATTTCCTTTTTTTGAAAGAACAAGAATGCACTCAATGCATTTTTCGATGAAATGAGAATCTACTTAATGCATGCTTTTAATGAAAGAGAATGCACTCGATGCAATTTTTAGCTTTCAATCATTAAACAATGTGATCTAAGTTCAATGATAAATCTCAAAAATACTTTTCAATGCAATGTGATCTAATGCATTTTAACGAAAAGAAAACTTTGAGACGAAAACTAAATGAATGCAAATCTTCTTAATGGAAGGACGAATGCAAAAAGGATGCAAAACCACTCTAAGAATGCAATCGTTGTTTTAAACACTTTGTAAAAAAATTCCTCAAAAGGCTACAAGACATATGAGGCCAAGCACAAAAGGGACTTCCAAAGCATGAGCTCAAAACAAGGCATTCATCCCCTTTTACATCAAGCAATCATGGAAAGAAGACATTTCAACTGAACAATGAGAAATGTAATCTATGCTCATACAGAGAAAAGACCATAATGGAAAGACACACTGGTGAAGGATTTAGGGAAAAAATCTCAATTTTCACACACCCTGAAATTGGCACGACTTTTGTGGGTGAAACTAGCGCCAACTGGCGCGACTTGCTCACTGAAAACTAGCGCCAATGGCCAATTGGCACGGGTTGCTAACTAACAACAAGCGCCAATGCCTGAAAATGAAAAAACAAAGAATTTCTCCCAACCAAGAACAGAGTCACCACTTCAAGAAAAATCTAAAAATAACCTAGAAGCAAAAGTATTAACCAAAAAACTCCCGAACAAGGGAAAACCCTAGCACCTACAGGAAATGGCGCGACTGTCTGGCTGTAATCAGCACCAGATAGGGGATGGCGCGGGTGATGAACTGGAAACTTGCGCCAATGGGGCGACTTTCAGGGTGGAAACCAAGATTGCGATAAGTAGCCTGCCTCAAATCCCACGCAGTTGTCGTTGAAGAAAAGATGGTGTTTCCCGTCCCTCGCTCGACAAATCACAATCCTTCCATTCGACACGTCTGAACACCTATACACATGCAAGGAAACAATGACATACAACGTAAAATCTAAAGCATGTAACCATACATCAATCAGAGAGGATATAATTCATTGCATAAAGAAATAAACACATGAATAGAACCATAATCAGAGTTGCTTATATTATAAATAACAAAGGAAAGATTACAACCCAATGCTCTGACGCTATGATCTTCCTTCGGCGGGGCTGACAACGGAGCACGTCTCAACAAAGTCTGTCGGGAATCTGGACAAAGATCTCTCTCTTCGACTTGGCTCTCAATAGTTGCCCGGCTATAGTTTCCTTCCTACAAGTTCAGCTAGCTTGCTAATGGAGAGGGAAAGCTTTTATAGACAGAGGAAAGGACGTTGGGATCCATATATTCATGGGATAGGCCCTATCTCTTAGGAAGGTTCCATGATAGGTGGAAAACCACTTCCTATACATGGAGATCCAGAGCCAAACCACTCAACTCCTTTAGATGATTCATTCTGGAGTTTGGTAGAATCAAAATTCCACCATTTATTTTTTAAAAACATCCCTTAATAAGCTTGGCGCGAGTGAAACACAGGGACATAGTGCCAGTTGGCGCCCCCTCTATGGTGGATTTCCCCCATTGGCGCGAGGAATGAACTGACTAGTCGCGCCAAGGCTAAAACATCTATTTTTAGGGTTTTTCAGAGAAAATGTTCTTTAGGGGAATGTTTGTCCTTATGCAAGGGGATGCCATGAAGGGGGTTTCACGTCATGTCACTGCTCACAGGTCACGAGAATATCCCTCCAATATGCGGGATGAGGGATTGCAGGGACGGTGACAAAATGTTGTGTAACAGATGCCCCTTAAAACATGAGGCCCGAGAGAGAGGGAGGGGTGAAATGCTTTATGAGAATGCGCCCAACTGAAAACACTGCCGTCGAAAAACCTGTGAAGACAAATGCATCTGATATCTCAAATAAATGATATGTGGTATGGGCGTAGCCATCCATAATAGAGTGTACAATAACCGGGATCCAAGGCATGGACGCATCCATCCATAATAGAAGGATCAACAAGTAGACTCAGGTATGGGCGTAGCCATCCAATCAAACGAGTCATGTAACTAATCATGATAATCCACAAAAAATCTGCAGCCTGGATTTCATCAGACAAAATCCAGGGTCTTGCGCTCCATCTCGACCCGAACAAAGTACAAGTCCAAGCATGTGAATAAGTGAGATGAAGTCGAACATGCAAGAACATCGTCTTATTACCAGCGAATAATGAAAGCTGTTAACAGACGCGAGAGGGACCACCAATAATGAGGATGACCCTCAAGGTACTATAGGTACAATCCATGGAGTATGAATAGTGAGTTGGCGTCGAACACCCGCAGAATCATCTGATCGAAGCCCAATAATAAAAACCTTGCGTCGAATGAAAAGAACCTGCCATTGAGGCATGCAGGCTCTAAGGTACCTGAAGGGAGTCTCTAGATCGGCTTCCTGGATAATGAACTGAATTCGACAGGAAGTGACCTTGATCAAAGGTGGGCCATAGTGTTTCCCACATCATCGACACAAGACAGAGGAACATGATGTTGCGGATCAATATCAGTAGAGAATCAGAGGGAGGTTGAGAACTGCAGAGGCCAACTTCTCTTGAACATGTCGGCGGCACGATACTGGATTTGGCAGTATTTGAAATCAAAGGATCTGTGGTCATGACGACATGGCAAAGAGCATATGAGTGGTAAAAAAGGATTACCCAAACCCACGGAGGCAAGCATAGAACGAGATGAGATGTTCCCAACCCGACACGAATGCAGACAAGTGCCATGTTCAAGAGCGACATACCACCGACACGACGGTGATACTGGTTCCATTTTTCCCCACCATTTATAGCGAGTACCCCAATTATTTCTGCAAAACAATCTTGAAGGGGATAACATATGCTTGCGATATAAGTTTTCCCTTCGGAGAAATCCAACCTAGTACATTTAATGAGCCCTAGGAAGGAGGAACTCGAGCATCGTCATTGCGACGGAGTCTGATGTAATCAGGTTTTAACGAGTCTGACAAAGGAAGAACTCAACGTCTTTTTGTTAGCCACCAATAAAATTTGTCATATCAAATGGTGGCTAAAACATTTTTGGAGCCTTCAAGCAACAAATTTTATTTCTAAAAAGTGTTATCTCTTGAAGACTCTTGAAAACATCATGCCTTTGTTTTAATCTTCACTATTGTTTCCATTTAGAAATAAGAAATTATGTTGTTTCCATAAGAGAAAATACTGCTGCAAACACCATTTTCCCCTCATTCCACTTCAAAAATAACCTTCATTTTATTTCCTTTTTTCCCCCACCATTTTCCTCTATTTTTCAATCATTCCCATTTTTCCTTCATAAAATCCTCTTGACAGAGTTTAAAACTCCTTTTTTGAACTCTGCCAAAACCCCCAAATCCATTGAAAACTTAAGAAAATTTCATTAAAAATACACTTTTTGTATTACAGGCTTAAGCCCCCTTGGGCTAAATCCTAGCCACTTCCCCATTATATGCCCTGGTGGTAGAACTAGGTGCTAAGCCATTTAAGCATTTATCGCATCGCAAAAATCCCATGCGCAAGAATATTTTCCATGTTAAAAAGTTCCGATGCGATTAAGCCCTTGTACACAGCTCCCGATCATATTAATACTTCATATAATCTGTGGGCCCGCAATCGGGCGCTTAAACCTTGAAATAAACCCTTCCAATTGATATTTTCCTTTATAAATTAAAAAACCCACTTTCCTAAAGTTTTGGTCTAAACCCACCGGAGTTATGATTTTTAATGAAAAAATGGGCAGATTGAAAGACCCATCTCAAAAGTTCCGATGCGATTTACGCCCCATTACATAAACTCCCCTCCCCGCTTTACTCCATATAACTTCGCCCGGGACCAAGAGTTAAAGTCCCAAGCACCAATCGCATCACAAAAATCTGAGAATGGTTAGATTGAAAGACCAAGTCCGACAGTTCCGATGCAATTGGCCCTCATATATATTAAGCCCTAGGCCTATCGCATTCCATATAAACCCATGGCCCCGCAGTCGAGCGCCTATCCATTTCATATAATATATCCTACCTCGATGCATAAAATCTTTGTATTATATTTAATTTTGGGTTTTCCTATGTTTTTAAAGGGTTTTTTCCGGTGAATAAGTTGAAACAATCTCGATCGTTGATATTGAGCTGATCAACGGCCCGTGCTACATCGCATCGCAATTTTTGTTGGGTGCATTTGTTTCTCCCCTCCGATTGGTCATTCCCCGATCAATCGGGAGCCGTTGATCTCCTCCTCGCCTTCCCAAATCTAACGGTGCATATTCACTCTGATGATTAACCTTCCTCCGCCTTAAAAATCTTCTGATTCACTCCCCACCGTTGATCTGATCTTTAGATCAATGGCCCGCGCTCAATCGCTCCATCGCACTCCAAGTTCTTTGCCCCGCCGATTGAATGCCTTCGATTGCATCTGGACCATCCACGTGTCCAGATCGAATGGTCCAGATTGCATTTCTTGACTTTGGTTTAAATCTATGTGCCCCACATTCTAATGTTTTAGGCCAAATCCCGACCGTTGATCTCTGCAAATCAACGACCCTTATTAACCCGTCTTCCACCATTGTATTATTCTGTTTATTCCCTAGATCAAATCCTGACCATTGCTCTGTTCGATCCAATGGCCCAGATCGAAACCACCCATCCTTGTTCCGCACGCGCATCTATTTCATATCGCTCTCATTCTCCTCTGTTGGATCTGAGGTCCCAGATCTAATGGTCCACACTCCAAGTCGCATGACTTTCAGCACGAAGTTTATTTTTCCAACGGGCACGAGAAATGGGCGATTTTCTGATGCCACATGTTGGGCAGGGACGCATATCGCATTCCAAAAGGAAATACTGCCTACCTGCCCTTTTGCTGCACGAAAACAGTGGTTCACCTCCCCGAAACTACTTTCCCTCTTTTCTGTTATGTGTTATCGCGCTCGCCCTCCACCATTGATCTCTGCAGATCAACAGTTTGGATTTAAACCTTCATTTACATATCACCCTCCGCCTATTCCAAAGGTGTTTAACATACAATCTCCGCCGTTGATCTCATAGGCTGATCTCATCCGACGACCCACAATCATCTCGAAACCCCAACTTCATTTCCTTTGTATTTTACCCCCGCTAAAGGAAATTTCTCCTATTTCCTTTGTTTTTCTTCCATTTCTTTATAAAGTGACTCATTCGCTTTATATGATCACCACTGATCCACACCGTTGATATCTGCGCGATCGACGGTCCTGACTTAATTCTTCCCCACTTTCCTTTTAACCTCCCGCAAACTGATCTCCACCGTTGGGTGATGCCACCCAACAGCCACACTCTCTCCCCACACCCTCTGCAGCAGTTTACCCAATAAACGCAGGATTTTATAACAGTTGTGTGTTTTGCAGGTTTCAAATGTTTTTCCCATTTTAACAAAAGGAAATGAAAGCTGAGGGTGACGATCATCTGGACTTTCGTTTATCAAAGGGAAATAACTGTAAACGGTCCGGAAACACGTTTTATCAATGCTTCATGGGCATTGATGCCATATAAGCCCTGTGCAGCCCTACACATCAACAAGACACAGAGAATGAAATAAAAACAAAAGAGTATCAGTGTCGAAGACAAAATACAGCAAAACGGAGGATTGAAGACAATATTTGGGGGATTACAGCTAAGATTGATTATCAAAAGCCTAATCCTCCAAATTAAAACACAGTTAAAAGAAAATCATAAGTGTTTAACAGAAAAAAAGGCCTCCACTGCCACATCAGAGTCCAATTGATTCCTCTCAGCTACCCATTGCCACCTGTAGCCACAAGCTTTCAACAGAGGCTGAATTATGATCATAAATGCTTCATGGGCATTGATGCCATATAAGCCTTGCGCAGCCCTACACATCAACAAGAAACAGAGAATGAAATAAAAATAAAAGAGTATCAGTGTCGAAGACAAAATACAGCAAAATGGAGGATTGAAGACAATATTTGGGGGATTACGGCTAATATTGATTATCAAAAGCCTAATCCTCCAAATTAAAACACAATTAAAAGAAAATAATAAGTGTTTAACAGACAAAAAGGCCTCCACTGCCACATCAGAGGCCAGTTGATTCCTTTCATCTACCCATTGCCACCTGTAGCCACAAACTTTCAACAGAGGCCGAATTATGATCATAAAACCATATATTTTCCTCAGCGTAGCTGAAAAATCAATTCTACCAAATGAACTTAATGTAAAATATCAGCAGAGTTATTACACCATGACACAGAGCCTTAAAAGTCAACAAAAGCTCCTACCGAGCTTAATCTTAAATGTAAATCAATTAATACAGTGAGAATATCTGTACTCTTTTCCATTGAGCCCCTCAAAGGCCAAGAAGTCATTAGTCTGTATTAATTGCCCTGGGAGATCTTTTATTAGATCCCACCTCCCCATTCCTTTTATAAATACTTCTGTAGAAGATGAGAAAATGTTGGTTGCAAAATTTTGAAATATACTTGAGCTTTGAGACTTCTACTTGTAAATAGTGTTCACGAGCTCTTGAAGCTCTGCTTATGATTAGATAAGTTAGTCTGAGAAGTGAAGATGATTGCTAACATGAAACATTGGACGTAAAGCTCTAACTGGTTTGAAGCATCAATACAAGCTGATTTATGGGATCCTGGTCTATGTCGACGGTGATGTTATTTCTTATAGTAAATTGTTATTTTATTTCTCTTTCCACTTTGTTCATCTTCTCCGATAAAGAACAGCAAGCATAGAGTTAGGATTTACTGTATATCAGTGCCCTTCTCTGACTGATAAGCTTTATCTTAATGTTTTCTTCCAATTTGTGTTATTTAGGAATGATTTAATTCAGTTCAAGCAGTAGGAATGCTGGCATTCCCTTGTCCTCCTGTTTAGCTAATCGTTATTCTTGAAAGTTATTTTCATTTCATTTTAAGTAGAGATGAACTAAGGAAGATATGGTGAGCCCTGGTCCTAGTTTTATCCCAAAAGACTGACTGAAAGTTTCCCTCGGAATGTGTTGAAAGCTGTCTAGTTTCGAAGTACTTACCAGATCTTAGGCCATTCTTTGTTATCATTTGTGTTTCCCTTGTGTTTAAATGTTTTTCTATTGAAAGTATATCAAAGGCTGGCTAGTTTCGAAGTACTTACCAGATCCTGGATTTCTTTTATGTTATTCTTAAGTGTTTGTCAAAGGCTGGCTAGTTTCAAAGTACTTACCAGATCCTGGGTTGCTCTTTGTTCTTCATTTGTTTAATTCCCCTTCTTGTCATATCATTTCATTCCATAAATCAACTTTAAAGATATCCTTAGACATATATGACTTGCCCCATAGACCACTCTTGAACCTGTTGTTTCAATTAAAACCCTATTATCACTCCATAGCCCAATGGACTAAAACCTGCAATTATCCATCTTTTTGGCCAAAGCTTGTTCTGTTTTCTTGCAACTTCTCACCTTTGAAACTCTTTCCATTTAGAACTTTCCACTCAAGCCATAATCATGCTAAACCATCCAAAACGAAACAAAACCCTCGGCCTTCATAACTAGCCTAATATCATTACCCAAAATCTCAAAGATAAATCCATCTTTGCACTCATTGGAGAGATCCGTCTCCGGATTTAGGAGGGCTAGATCCTAGAATCCCAAAGTCGTTGAAATGATGTTTCTCCCTGCTTTCAAACTTTTCCAATCTTTCTGATTACAAGGAGCTAACATTTCTGGCGACTCCGCTGGGGACTTTGTGAGTGTTTTTCATCATAAATACTTCTAAGACCTCAGAAATCAAAATTTCAAGAACATTGTGCAGTGACTAAAAGCAGCCTTTTCAGGCACTACTAAGTGATGGTAATCATCATGAAACTTGTTTGAATCAGTGACAAACTAGTTAAACCCTAGGATTCTCTTAAGAGTTTATCTAACCTTGAAAGATCAGCTGGCTTAGCCATAAGAGTAGAATGTATTTGTCTCATAACCGTAGCTAAGTTTTGAAACAGATTCAGGACACTCTTAGAAACCACAGGACTAAAAAATAACTCGGAAAACTAAAAAATATTTCAGATTGGAATTTCAATAAACATGGTGGTGGACCATAAAACCTTTTACCTCCAAAAGAGCTAAAACTTCCACTTGGCGACTCCACAATCCTCAACAGACCTTAAGGCTCCACTGGGAAGAACCCTTATCATTGTAATATAATTTAAACTCAGTTAAAGGACTGTACGATTAAAATTTGTGTAAACAGATTAGTTAACCTCTTAAAGACTGTCATATCTGGTTGAACTTTCTTGTTTATTAAGGTCTGAAAAACACATCATAGTGGCTCCTAGAAAGATTCATACTAGAGCCCATCTTGACCCTAACCCACTTGAGATAGTTGATAACCTAGAAACTATCCTTAGGGAGTCTCCTAGGATTAAATTATTCACTGTTTTCAAATCACCCTTGAGAGCTAATTCAGTTCCTGAAAATATTTCAGCTCTACAACAATCACAAGTTGGCTTAGTAAATCCATTTAGAACTAGGTCATTTGATGATATAATTCATCTAGAATCTGAGTCTTCACTTTCATCCCCAAAAGCAAGTGAACATCCTGGTAGTAGAGAAACAACACCACCTGATTCACATTTCCTTTCCAATTTAGGTGTCTCTCATCCAAGATCGGCTCAGTAATCTACTGTTGTTCCATCCACATCTGTTCATCCATTGTTCAAACCACTCCACTTCAGCCCACCTTACCTTTTGTTAATCCACCTCTTGTAAATCCACCTCCACCACATATCATGGCTGCATGGTATGCTCCCTTAGTCCTTCCTATACCATTAGTCAATCTTCCACAGGACTATCAGTCCAAAATTCCATTATATGATGCTAGTAATGCTACTACTGCATCTCAACATATGGATAAGATTAATGACTACTTTGACAGAAATGAAATTGATGATGATTCTGTCAAGATTAGATTATTTGCTCAGAGTTTGGGGGGAGAAGTAAGAAAATGGTTTAAAGGCTTAACCCCCCATAGTATCAATGATCTCCAAGCCTTCCATCAAAATTTTTTAAACAAATGGGAAGTGAATAATAATCCTCTCCAAGTCCTTTCTAATTACAAGAACCTCCATAGAAACACCGAGGAAAGTGTACAAGCTTACTGCACTAGATTTAATAGTGTTTATAATGCCCTTTCCCTAGATCTAAAGCCTCCACAAGGCTCAGCTCTAAACAAGTTTCCTGAAGGGTTTGACCCTGAGATGGCCTATCAGCTGAGAGAGAGAGAGATCCTGCAACTCTTGAAGATATGAAAAAAGGAGCTCTTGCTGTGGAAGTTAACTTAATGGAGAAGAGAGCAAGAATGAAAAATGAGAAGAGAGTATCCTTCAGAGAGGAATCTACCCCTTCTACTTCCAGCTTAAATATGGAAAAAATTATGGAAGAGATGATAAAAAAAAATGAGCATCCTTGAGAGAGAACAAGCAAGCCAAAATCAAACTGCTCCTCAAAGCAGAAACCATAACCAGAATCAGAATTTTAGAAGGAACCAACCTCCAAACAGACCTAGGGAAGATGATCAACAGATCACTCCTCCCTTTCATCAAAATTATGTGAGTGAGGTTGAGGAAATAGATGAAATAACAGAGGAAGATGATATCAACATACTGGGAGTAGATAACCATGACTTTGAGATTCATTATGATAGAAAACAAGGTCTTTACACACCTTATGATGACAAAAGAGATAATGATGAAAATTATTATCAAGACATGGTAAATGTTATCATAGTCTCAAAGAGAATATGACCTTAGAAGTAAAACTAGTCAACAAACTCCTAACACCAAAACCTCTGACAAATCTTCACAAAACAGCACTGCAACCAAGCCTAAAGTTGTCAAACAGAAGGACAAAACAGTAGCTGTAAATTCTAATAAAGGTAGAGAGAAAGGCACTCAAAACGTTACAAAACAGAGTGCAGACCTTAGTAGTACTAACACTTCAACTAGTACTCCTGTTAAAACCATTTTTTCAAATGTAAATAGAACAAATCAACAAGTAGATGTTGTTGATAGAGTGGCAGTTAACAAGGCTGAGACAAGTTCTTAAAAGAATCAAATACCTTTCAGCCTAGAGTAAGAAATTTCCAAAATTAAAATCTCTGTTCCCTTGACTGAGTTAGTTGCCCAGAATGTATATAGGACCCAAATTTTGAAGGCTTTAAACATTGAAGAGAACAATGACACAGTCAATCTTAATGATGACCAACCAGAGTTTATTTTTGGTCCCAAGATTGAAGGTAAGTATCAAGAGGGACCTGTTCCTCCCTTTTATGTGAGTTTAAACGTTCATGAAAAAATTTTGCACAACGTTATGCATGATTCTGGGGCTTCTCATAATTTAATGCCTAAAGCTGTAATGAAGAGCCTAGGTCTAGAAATCACCAGACCTTATAAAGACCTTTATTCCTTTGACTCGAGCAGAGTAAAATGTTTAGGATTAATCAAAGACCTCTGCGTTAACTTAGCACATATTCCAGCCAAATGCTTAGTCATGGATATTGTTGTGGCTGATGTGCCCCCAAAGTATGGAATGTTATTATCAAGATCTTGAGGGGCTAAGTTACAAGGAACTATGCAGATGGACATGACCTATGCGACTATCCCTGTTTTCAATCAAACTAGAAGACTCTACAGGGAGTCCCATATGCAATACACAGTTACAAGTCAAGACATACCTAAAATCTCTCCTATGTATTCTGTAAACATAGGCCTTGATTATTTTATTTTGTTTAACGATGAATCGTTTAGTGAACAATTCACTCTAACAGAATTAATGGCCGATAGAGAGGAAGAGGTGAACACCACAGAAGTGTCAGAACAGTTTGCTGGACCTTTCAACCACAACAAAATAAACACTGGTCTTGAACTACAAATCATGCGTCCATCGATATTTAACCTTGACAGTCAATAAAATAGCCCTCAACACAGTGAAAAACCTGAGGAGTTGAAACGAATTCAATTGAGTGTTGATATTCCAAAACAACTCTAAAGCACTTTAGTTGAAGAGGATAGTAATCACGATGAACCCGAATCTAGTCCTCTGTGGAGTATGAAATTCAATGGGTCATGCACTAGAACTAACGCTGGTGCAGGTGTCTAGATATGCAACACTGAGAATAACCACACAGAAAACATTTCTTGTAGATTAAACTTTCAGTGTTCAAACAACATATCAGAATATGAATCCCTGCTTTTAGGCTTGCGTTTGTTGAAAAAGTTAGGAGCCAAGCGAATTAAAGCATATGGAGATTCTGAGTTAATCATTAAGCAAGTCAATGGGGAATACAATGCAAATCACCCAAGACTTAGGGCCTATCGAAATGATGTCATGGACATTTTACAAAATTTTGAGGAGTACCAGATAATTTTTGTCCCAAGAAAAAGAAATATCGCGGCCCACACTTAGCCTTCGCAGCCAGAACATGCTTAACACCATATGAAACCAAAGACTGCACAACTCAGATAAAATTCAGACCAGCCATTCCTGATAACGAAAAATATTGGCAAGTGTTTGACAGAGACAAACAAATAGAAGACTTCATGCAATTCAGAAATGAATTCAAACTCAATAGTTCGGAATCAGATTATGATACAGACTGCAGTGAAGAAAATCTTCTTGGTGAAGAAGAACCATCTCCTGAACTTGTTAATATTAATATATTTTCTATAAAACTTGAAAACAAAGCAAAATTGACTGCAGAGTTAGAAACACAGGAGTTAGAAACCCTGCAGTCTAAAGATTAGAGTTTGCCTAAGGGTTTAGTCCCTTTAGAAGAGTTGTTTGATTTTAACGATGTGGCCAAGAAGCCAAAACTGGAACCTGTAGAGACTGAAGTGGAAGAGTGCAATATAGGCAGTAAACTTAAACCAATGATGATTAAATTGCCTAAGACCTTACCAGCTCACATTAAACTCAAATACATAGAGTTGTTTAAGGAGTTTTCTGATGTTTTTGCGTCGAGTTACGAAGATCTTAAATCCTATGACACTGAAATAATACAGCACAAAATCCCTCTCAAGGAAAACCAAAAGCCATTCAAACAGAAGCTGCACAGAATAAACCCTGTACAACTGCCTTTGGTCGAGAAGGAGATTAAGAAAATGTATGAAGATGGTATTATTGTCCATATTAGATATTCTGAGTGGGTGTCTAATCTGGTGTCAGTCAGGAAGAAAACTAGAGAGATCGGGCTTTGTATAGACTTTAGAGATTTAAACAAAGCTTCTTTGAAAGACAACTACCCTTTACCTAAGATGGATCATATTCTGCAGAGGGTGGTAGGGTCTAAACGAATTTCTTTGCTTGATGGCTACTCAGAGTACAATCAGATTTTAGTTCACCCTAATGATCAATTAAAGACAGTGTTTACTACACCTTGGGGCACTTTCATGTATGTGAAAATTCCCTTTAGTCTAATGAATGCTGGTGCAACATTTCAAAGAGCCATGGACATAGCATTCTCCGAAAAACTGGGCTACTTCATCATTATATACCTTGATGATGTTACTGTTTTTTCAAAGACAGATGAAGAGCACTTAGCACATTTAAGAACAGTCTTCAAGAGATGCAGAAAGTTTGGTATATCTTTGAACCCTAAGAAAACACTTTTCAGTCTCCAAGAAGGTAAGCTTCTTGGGCACATTATTTCAGAAGAGGGTATTAAGATAGATCCAAAGAGGAGTGAGGCCATATTGCAGATTTCTCATCCTCGAAACATCAAGGAGTTGCAATCTTTCATTGGAAAGATTAACTTTTTGAGAAGGTTCATCCCCGACTTGGCTGAGCTCTTTATAAATATTACAAACATGTTGAAGAAGGAGCAAGGGGTAAAATGGACCTTGGAAGCAAAGAAGTCCTTTGAGCTGGTGAAACAAGCATTAACCAAAACACCGGTTCTAATAAGTCTTGATTTTTCAAAAGATTTTTATATTTTTTCATTTGCATCAGAACATACAATAGCTGTTGTCCTTCTACAGAAAAATCCACAAGGACAAGAGCAGCCTATTGCATTCTTTAGAAAGCCTTTGATGGACGCCCCTCTAAAGTATAACATTATGGAAAAGCAAGTTTTTGCTTTGGTTAAAGCTTTGAAAGACTTCAGAGTATACATCTTGCACTCACACATCATTGCCTTTGTCCCAAATTCAGTTGTCAAAGATATTCTAACACAGGACCCAGATGGTAAGAGAGGTAAGTGGATTGTTGTTATTCTTGAATATGATTTAGAGATAAAACCCACTAAACTCATCAAAGGCCAAGGTCTAGCTAGGTTGATGGCTGAATCGAATTTTGAAGTTCTTGATATTAATATGATTAATGCTTTAGATGATCAAGAGGAAATATCAACACCCATTGTTGAAGACCATTTTATGAATTCCTCTTGGTATGTTGATATTCTTTATGTTTTGCTTAATTTGAATACCCCTCCTGGTCTGACAAAAACAAAGGCAAGGTTCTTGAAATTGAAATCTTTAAACTATTGCATTATAGATAGATGTATTTATTGGAAAAATGCAAGTGGTATATTGCTTAAATTTTCGCCTGAGTTTGACGCAGAGAAGGTTAAGCACGAGTTCCATGAAGGAGATTGTGGAGGCCACTTATACTGGAAGACAACAGCCAACAAAATCTTGAGGGTTGGTTGCTATTGGCCTACTCTTTTTCTTGATGTACAAAGATGATAATTGCCTGTCATATATGTCAACTTTTTGAAGGCAAAATGAAGCTGCTACCTCTGCCTCTGCATCCAATCACTATTTAAGCCCCTTTTCAACATTGGGGACTTGAATTCATAGGTGAAATCCATCCATCATCTTCAGCTCAGCATAGATGGATTCTCACTGCCACAGACTACTTCATTAAATGGATAGAAGCTATTCATTGTAGGCAGGGCAATGATTCTGTTATCATAAAATTCATGGAGAATAATATTCTCTCTAGATTTGGCTGTCCTACCAAGATCATCACTGATAATGCAGCAGCATTTGGATCAAAGAAGATGGTTGAGTTCTGTCACAAATATCATATAACATTGGGGCATTCCACGGCCTATTATCCTCAAGGTAATGGACTTGCAGAATCTTCAAACAAGATTTTAGTGAATATAATCAAGAAGTTGTTGGAAAAAAACAAAAAGTCTTGGCACACAAAGCTTGTGCATGCACTTTGGGCTGACAGATTGACATTGAAGAAATCTATTGGCATGTCACCCTACCAGCTTGTGTATGGCATTGATGCAATATTTTCTACCAGCCTTGGTGTGCCAGTTATGAAGCTAATTCAAGAGGTTCAGTCTAAAGATAATGACATGATCAGAAGGATAAATCAAACTATTCACCTTCAGCAAACTAGAGAGGAGTTTTATAACAAATCATTGCAGAAGCAGGACAGCAGTAAAAAGCTTTTTGACGGAAGAAAAAAGGTCAGCAATTTCAATATTGGGGACAAAGTTTTAAAATGGGACTCAAGAAGGGAAAACAAGGGCAAGCATGGAAAATTTGACAACTTATGGCTTGGCCCTTATCTCATTCATTCAGCTGCTGGTAATAATGTCTTTTTCTTACAAGAGTTGAATGGAGCAGAACTTTTTGGGGGTCCTGTCAACGGTAGGATGCTCAAACATTACTTCTCTTGATCCATGTCATGTTCTGAAAAGCCTTTTTATCTTTTTCTCATTATAAATATTTCATCCATCATTGCATTCAAAGTTATAAAAATAAAAAATACAAAAAACAATGGAAGAAAGAAAAGAGGGCAGATTGTAAAAACAATAAAGGTACAACCCCATACCAACAAAAAGATAAAAAAATATGAAAGTGTGCAAGCTTAAATGCCACTCCTGAAGAACACATTTCTAGTTAGTCAAACAACCTAATCTTAACTAATTAGTTTTAAATTTACTGCTGATAGGATAGTGAATTTGATTTGCCAAACTGTTTAATTTTGGCTTATCAGTAGGTAGATTAGGCTAGAAATTAAAGGTTCAAACATGCTCAAAATCTGAACCTATGTTTCCAAAACATAACTGACTCAAATCTGCTTGAATTCCTCAGTCAAAACAGAGGAATAAATGGTTCTAATCAGCTCAAAATCTGAACCAGTTGATAGAAGAAGAACAGCTCAGACAAGAAGAAAAAACAGAGCTGTAAAAAAGATGAAGGAAGTGCTTTGAACTTTCAGATCTTAAGCCTTCCATTTTGTTTTAATTTTCTGCAAAATAATATCTATGTGCGACTTTTTTTTATGCCATATATTAACATCAAGTTAGACTGTTCAATCCTGACTTGAATGCTTTTTAATTTCTGTTGTAGAATTTAGTGAATAAAATCTGTTAGACTGTTTAATTCTAACAGATTGGTAGATTAGGTAGAGAAGCATATGAACTCAACTGTTTAATCTGATTTCATGGAGAAATAAGGAGTAGAATTAGATTAGTTTTATGCTTTCAAAATAATAAAATGTTGTGAAAAGAGTTTTTCAATCCAAGTGCACTATAAAGAAGAAAAAATATTAGATCAGTAGGATTGGGTAGGTAGAAAGCTTGTGTTGATGAAGTTCCATTGTTTTCCATGGCTGCTAATATGTTTTCAGAGCAAAAGAAGATCATCCAAGTAAAGAAGGCAACCCAATGGATGAGGTACTGATCAGCCTCCCAGAGAATGCAAGTCTGAAGTTCTTGATGCCTTCAAGAAAGCACCACCCCCAAGTGGAGCCACTGTTAGCCACCAATAAAATTTGTCATATCAAATGGTGGCTAAAACGTTTTTGGAGCCTTCAAGCAACAAATTTTATTGCTAAAAAGTGTTATCTCTTGAAGACTCTTGAAAACATCATGCCCTTGTTTTAATCTTCACTGTTGTTTCCATTTAGAAATCAGAAATTCTGTTGTTTCTATAAGAGAAAATACTACTGCAAACACCATTTTCCCCTCCTTCCACTTCAAAACTAACCTTCATTTTATTCCCTTTTTTCCCCCACCATTTTCCTCTATTTTTCAATCATTCCCCTTTTTCCTTCATAAAATCCTCCCGACAGAGTTTAAAACTCCTTTTTTGAACTCTGCTGAAACCCCCAAATCCATTGAAAACTTAAGAAAATTTCATTAAAAATACACTTTTTGTATTACAGGCTTAAGCCCTCTTGGGCTAAGTCCTAGCCATTTCCCCATTATATGCCCTGGTGCTAGAACCAGACGCTAAGCCATTTAAGCGCTTACTGCATCGCAAAAACCCCAGCGCGCAAGTCTATTTTCCATGTTAAAAAGTTCTTATGAGATTAAGCCCTTGTACACAGCTCCCGATAATATTAATACTTCATATAATCCATGGGCCCGCAATCGGGTGCTTAAACCTTGGAATAAACCCTTATGAATGATATTTTGCTTTGTAAATTAAAAAACCCACTTTTCTAAAGTTTTAGTCTAAACTCGCCGGAGTTATGATTGTTAATGAAAAAATGGGTAGATTGAAAGACCCACATCAAAAGTTCTGATGCGATTTAAGCCCCATTACATAAACTCCACCCCCCTGCTTTACTCCATATAACTTCACCCGGGACCAAGAGTTAAAGTCCCAAGCGCCAATCGCATCGCAAAAATCTAAGAATGGTTAGATTGAAAGACCAAGTCCAACAATTTCGATGTGATTGGCCCTCATATATATTAAGTCCTTGGCCTATCGCATTCCATATAAACCCATGGCCCCGCAGTCGGGCACCTATCCATTTCATATAATATATCCCACCCCGATGCATAAAACCTTTGTATTATATTTAATTTCGGGTTTTCCTATGTTTTTAAAGGGTTTCCACTGGTGCATAAGTTGAAACAATCTCGACCGTTGATCTTGAGCCGATCAACGACCCGTGCTACATCGCATCGCAATTTTTGTTGGGTGCATTTGTTTCCCCCCTCTGATTGGTCATTCCCCGATCAATCGGGAGCCGTTGATCTCCTCCCCGCCTTCCCAAATCTAACGGTCCATATTCACTCCGATCATTAACCTTCCTCCACCTTCAAAATCTTCTGATTCACTCCCCACCGTTGATTTGATACTCATATCAACGACTAGCGCTCAATCGCTCCATATCACTCCAAGTTCTTTGCCCCGCCGATTGAATGCCTCTGATTGCATTTGGACCGTCCATGTGTCCATATCGGACGGTACAGATCGCATTTCCTGACTTTGGTTTAAATCTATGCGCCTCACGTTCTAATGTTTTAGGCCAAATGCCGACCATTGATCTCTACAAATCAACAACCCTTATTAACCTGTCTTCTGCCATTGTATTATTCCGTTTATTCCCCATATCAAATCTTGACCGTTGATATATTCGATCCAATGGCCCAAATCGAAACCACCCATTCTCATTCCTCCCGCGCATCTATCTCATATCGCACTCATTCTCCTCCATTGGATCTGAGGTCCTAGATCTAACGGTCCACACTCCAAGTCGCGTGACTTTCATCACGAAGTTTATTTTTCCAAAGGGCATGCGAAATGGGCGGTTTTCTGATGCCACGTGTCGGGCGGGGACGCATATCGTGTTCCAAAAGGAAATACCGCCTACTCGCCCTTTTGCTACATGAAAACAGTGGTTTACCTCCCCGAAACCACTTTCCCTGTTTTCCGTTATGTGTTATCGCGCTCGCCCTCCATCGTTGATCTCTACAGATCAACAGTTTAGATTTAAACCTTCATTTACATATCGCCCTCCGCCTATTCCAAAGGTGTTTAACATACAATCTCCATCATTGATCTCGTAGGCCAATCTCATCCAACGGCCCATGATCATCCCGAAACCCCAACTTCATTTCCTTTGTATTTTACCCCCTCCAAAGGAAATTTCTCCTATTTCCTTTGTTTTTCTTCTATTTCTTTATAAAGTGACTCATTCGCTTTATATGATCACAACTGATCTCCACCGTGGAACTCTGCACGATGGATGGACCTGACTTAATTCTTCCCCACTTTCCTTTTAACCTCCCGCAAACTGATCTCCACCATTGGGTGATGCCATCCAACGACCACGCTCTCTCTCCACACCCTCTGCAATAGTTTACCCAATAAACGCAAGATTTCATAATAGTTGTGTGTTTTGCAGGTTTCAAATGTTTTTCCCATTTTAACAAAGGGAAATGAAAGTCGAGGGTGATGATCCTCTGGACTTTCGTTTATCAAAGGGAAAGAATTGTAAAGGGTCCAGAAACACGTTTCATCAATGCTTCATGGGCATTGATGCCATATAAGCCCTGTGCAGCCCTACACATCAACAAGACACAGAGAATGAAATAAAAACAAAAGAGTATCAATGTCGAAGACAAAATACAGTAGAACGGAGGATTGAAGACAATATTGGGGAGATTATGGCTAAGATTTATTATCAAAATCATAATCCTCCAAATTAAAACATAGTTAAAAGAAAATCATAAGTGTTTAACAGAGAAAAAGGCCTCCACTGCCACATCAGAGGCCATTTGATTCCTCTTAGCTACCCATTGCCACCTGTAGCCACAAGCATTCAACGAGGCCGAATTATGATCATAAAACCAGATATTTGCCTCAGCACAACTGAAAAATTAATTATGCCAAATGAACTTAATGTAAAATATCAGTAGAGTTACTACACCATGACACAAAGCCTTAAAAGTCAACAAAATCTCCCACCAAGCTTAATCTTAAATGTAAATCAATTAATACAGTGAGAATATCTGTACTCTTCTCCATTGAGCCCCTCAAAGGCCAAGAAGTCATTAGTCTGTATTAATTTCCCTGGTAGATATTTTATTAGATCCCAGCTCCTCATTCCTTCTATAAATACTTCTGTAGAAGATGAGAAAATGTTGGTTGCAGAACTTTGAAATATACTTAAGCTTTGAGACTTCTACTTGTAAATAGTGTTCATGGGCTCTGGAAGCTTTGCTTGTGATTAGATAAGTTAGTCTGAGAAGTGAAGATGATTGCTAACTTGAAACATTGGACGTAAAGCTATAACTGGTTTGAAGCATCAATACAAGCTGATTTATGGGATCCTGGTCTATGTCGATGGTGATGTTATTTCTTATTGTAAATTTTTATTTTATTTATTTTTCCACTTTTTTTATCTTCTCCGATAAAGAACAGCAAGCATAGAGTTAGGATTTATTGTATATCAGTACCCTTCTCTGACTGATAAGATTTATCTTAATGTTTTCTTCCAATTTGTGTTATTTAGGAATGATTTAATTCAGTTCAAGCAGTAGGAATGTTGGTGTTCCCTCGTCCTCCTATTTAGCTAATTGTTATTCTTGAAAGTTATTTTCATTTCATGTTAAGTAGAGATGAACTAAGGAAGATATGGTGAGCCCTGGTCCTAGTTTTATCCCAAAATACTGACTGAAAGTTTCCCTCGGAATGTGTTGAAAGCTGGCTAGTTTCGAAGTAATTACCAGATCTTAGGCCATTCTTTGTTATTATTTGTGTTTCCCTTGTGTTTAAATGTTTTTCTATTGAAAGTATATTAAAGGCTGGCTAGTTTCGAAGTACTTACCAGATCCTGGATTGCTTTTATGTTATTCTTAAGTGTTTGTCAAAGGCTAGCTCCAAACATAGAAGAAAAGAGATATCAAAGCCTTAGAAATAAGCCACTTCGAGGGGGAAACCTCCAATACATTACATAAATGAACAATTCTTGGATGATACAATTTACAAAACCTCCTTTCTATATATAGGAGTCCATGGGGCCATAATGTAATCCTAGTGGGCTACAATGTAATCCTAGCTGACCTAACAATAATAATTTAAGGGCACAATAATAACAATATGGGGGTTACAGGGGTACAATAATAACAATAAGGGGGGCTACACTAACATAATAAGGGGCTATACTATTAATATAGGGACTTAACATGCTCCTCTCCTTCAAACAAGTGTTGTCCTCAACGCTTGATTATTTCTTGATGCTTCTGTATAAAATTCTCATCCTCCCATGTGAAATATTCTACAGGAAAGTTCTTCCACTTGCTGAGATACTCTAAAATTGATCGTACTTCTTGAGTTCTTGTTTCTATCACTGCTTCATAGCTTCTTTCGATGTCATGTTGATCTTCCTGTTGTTTCATTAGATTCTGCACCAAAGTTGGGTTATCCTTTGAGAGTTGGAGAACTTGTTGTCGATGCTCGATGTGATCTTCAACTAATTTATCATCCATATTTGCTATTATTTGATCCTTCAAACCATCCAACTTAGCCTCCATTTCTGCTTTTAAACCATCTATTTCATCTTCAATTGTTCTTCGTAAGATCGAAACTTGTTGCACTTGGTACCGTAATTTTGATATCTCATACTGCAACTCTTCCTCTTCATGCATCACAGTATAGATTATATTTTATGGTGTTGAATTCTTTTTAGAGGAATTTTTAACACAATACCTAAATATATGCTCAATAGGCCCTGAATCACTTCAAATCGATTTTTTCAAACAAGATTTATGCACCGTGAAAACAATACACACATTTTACTTGTTTTTATGGGAGCTCGATATTGAAATTGTATTATCTTTGTGATTACGAATCTTCAATATCTGAAAATTCAGCAATCGTAACATCCTCTAAATTTCTTTAATGCCAATAGGTGTCTGACCTAATTCTGATTCTTCAAGACAAAGTTATTTCCAATCTCCCACAATGACCCAATTTTGGACTGGTTCAGTAGAGCGAACTTGTACGACTTTCCACGTGTCACTGTTTCATCCTTCGTCTCTGAAATTGATAGCCAATAAACTTCCATCCGTGTACTTGCAACCAATTTTTACGTCACTCGAATCCAATGCCCAGAGAGAGAGTTATTGCACTTTTCCCACGATCACCTCTTTGAGATGAAATTCAGGAGCCTGAAAAAGCACTACCTTCCACAGATCATATCTCCAAAAATATTGCGAACCAAGCTCTGAAATTTTTTGACGAATTTCCTCAGGATTTCAGCTTCACACCATACGAATTTTAGGACTTCGAACTCTCAGAGAAAAAAAAATTTACAGCGCAAATACGAATAGAACCTGTTTAGGAGCCTGAACAAAAACCTAAATTCCACAGATCATATCTCCGAAAAATATTGCGAACCAAGCTCTGAAATTTTTAGACAAACTTCCTCAAGATTTCAGCTTCGTACCCTAAAAATTTCAGCTTCTGAAGCTTCGTAGAAAAAAAGTTATAGCGAAAATGCCACGATGACCTGTTTGGAGCAGCGAAACCCTAGAATCCCAAAGATCTGATACCAAATGTTGTGTAACCAGCTCCAAAAATAGAAGAAAAGAGATGTAAACGCCTTAGAAATGAGCCACTTCGAGGGGGCAACCTCCAATACATTACATAAATGAACAATTCTTGGATGATACAATTAACAAAACCTCCTTTCTATATATAGGAGTCCATGGGGCCATAATGTAATCCTAGTGGGCCACAATGTAATCCTAGCCGACCTAACAATAATAATTTAAGGGCACAATAATAACAATATGGGGGTTACAGGGGTACAATAATAACAATAAGGGGGGCCACACTAACATAATAAGGGGCTATACTATTAATATAGGGACTTAACATGTTTTTGTATCTTAATGTTTTCTTCCAAATCGTGTTGTTTAGGAATGATTTAATTCAATTTAAGCAGTTAGGAATGTTGGTGTTCCCTCGTCCTACTGTCTTAGCTAAATATTGTTCTTGAACGTTATTTTCAGTTTATGTTAAGTAGAGATGAACTAAGGAAGTTATGGTGAGCCCTGTCCTAGTTTTATCCCAAAAGATCCACCAAAGTTTAATGCTTAAGTTTCCACAGTTTCAAGTAATTACCGTGGCTTGTGCCATTCTTTGTTATCATTTGTGTTTCCCTTGTGTTTAAATGTTTTTCTATTGAAATTATATTAAAGGCTGGATAGTTTCGAAGTACTTACCAGATCCTGGATTGCTTTTATGTTATTCTTAAGTGTTTGTCAAAGGCTAGCTAGTTTCAAAGTACTTACCAGATCCTGGGCTGCTCTTTGTTCTTCATTTGTTTAATTCCCCTTCTTGTCGTATCATTTCATTCCATAAATCAACTTTAAAGAGATCCTTAGACATAAATGACTTGCCCCATAGACCACTCTTGAACCTGTTGTTTCAATTAAAACCCTATTATGACTCCATAGCCCAATGGACTAAAACCTTCAATTATCCATATTTTTGGCCAAAGCTTGTTCTGTTTTCTTGCAGCTTCTAACCTTTGAAACTCTTTCCATTTAGAACTTTACACTCAAGCCATAATCATGCTCAACCATCCAAAACAAAACAAAACCCTTGGCCTTCATAACTAGCCTAATATCATTACCCAAAACCTCAAAGATAAATCCATCTTTGCACTCATTGGAGAGATCCCTCTCTAGATTCAGGAGGGCTAGATCCTAGAATCCCAAAGTGGTTGAAATGATGTTTCTCCCCGCTGTCGAAATTTACCAATCTTGCTGATTACAGGGAGCTAACACTTTTCATGTTTAGAGAGTTTGAAAAGACACAGAAAAGAAAACTCTGACAATCCCTTTTCGTAGATAGTTCCTCAGATCTGGAAAGGTAGAAAACTGTGTCTGAGAAAACCTCCTAGTCGCGATAGGCTAGGGTATTCCTTTTTCGTAAATAATCTATCCCAACTTGAAAAAGGGGTAAACTTATACTGGGTAGATGTCACTTCGCAACCATTTAACAAGTTCAAAACAACAAGTGACTCGACAATCTTTTCAATTTTAGAGAGTCAGAAAAGAGCTGAAAGGTGACTCCTCCTGGAGGAACGAGTGGTATAAAGAGCAGAAACTAGTTCCGGTGATGGTGGAACTACTTAGAAAAAGATAAAGGTCAAGAGGTTGGCTAACAAGACCACTCATCGCAGAAGTTCCTCAGGAATGGGTAAAACAACCAAGTGAAGGCATATGGTCGGCTAAGCAGATAATGACGATGGATTAAGAAAACCAAGGCTCATCTCGCAAAAACAGGCTGATAAAATGGAAATCACAAGAGTTAAAACGGGAATGGGTTCATTTTTACACAAGCTTGAAACTTGAAACCGGTTTCATTTTTACACAAGATTGAAACGGAAACAAGCTATGCTTGAAAAATTAAGGATGCCCCCAACATGGTGACTCAATTCGAGGTACATGCCCCCCAAGCTTCAGTCCATATGAAAGGCAGATGGAGTGAAGTTTCAAGTTACGAGATGAAGAGAAAGACTCGACTGGGATTTTACGAGATCTTATCAAAGACTCGAATTGAACGGGAACATGTTTCATTATTTTAATGAGGTTTACACATTAAAATAACTATCCTCAGATGACCTTGTTTCATTTTTTAAGGAGCTCGGCACAAGAAAACGAACTTTGCTCTGACAACCTTGTTTCATTTTTGAAGGAGCTTGACACAAGAAAACGAACTCTGCTCCGATGACCTTGTTTCATTTTTTAAGGAGATTGACACAAGAAAACGAACTCTGCTCCAAAGAGACCTCATCATAATGAATAAAAAGTCATAGCTTCCAAGAGTTCCATACTGGATGGGAGAACAACATCTTGGAAATCAGGACGCAATGCCCCCAGCACACGATGCACAATGGCACTATCACTGAATGCAGGCATGGGACAGGTAGCCACATAATTGACATGCGGCGGGGAAGATACAAACGATGGATAAAGATCTAGCAGAGATGATGGCGGACTAGCTGCCATATTAGGACCAAAGAATGCAAGCTCATCGATGGTCACGATCCGACCTTGGTGCGGAAAACACATCACACGAAAGAGGGAGGAGACAAGCGCTCCCATGGCATAAGTATAATCACGGCCCAAGAGTAAATTGAAATCCAAGGGGCCTGGAACAACCATCACGTCCATATGGACGATTTTCCCTCCCAAAGTAACAGGTAACTTAGAAAGGATCCCTAATGGTTGAATAGTTATTTTGTTAAATGCCAACAGATTCTGCATAACAGACACAAGCGGCGGTGAACCGAAAGCTTGCCAAGTAGTGTAAGACAAGATACTGACAAACGCGCCTTCATCTATAATAGTGTTGGGTATGAGCAAATCAAAAGTCTATACCGTGACCTCAAAGGGCACATAAGAAGGAAGGTGATGGCCTGTGAATCGACTCCAATCAAAGGAAGCAACCAAACTACTTGGAGGGGCTACCATCGAACCGAGATGGTCTTCCCTTGGTGTTACGGAAGAGGAAGGAGTATCCTCCACGAACTCCATGACAGATTCGGGAGGAGTATCCTCTGGGACCTCCATCACCGGAGGCAAAGGAGCAACTTCTTGAGGAATAGGGACAGGAGAATATTTCTCCAAGTCCAAGGAATGTGAAGAAGCAAGAAGAACCTGAGGGGTGTGAGATCCACTCTCGATGGAAAAGACCTGGCACACCATAGACAGGGCCAGCTCAACTGATCCCATGACCAATGGTTGGTCAGGGATGGATTCTTGATGGCGAATTTCCGGGGGAGTGGGATCAGGCAAGGATGACTCTTGACTGATCGTTGAATCAACTGGTGAAGGACTCAAAGAAAGATTTTTGTAACCAGCCAGAAGGCATGGTGCAGAAATAGTCGAGTTGTCCAAAACTCTCTTGGCTTCATCCATATACGGATAAAGGTGAATGGCATGGTTCCCTTCACACAAGTTACAGGGATCAGCAAGCTTACACTGCTTCTTAGGAGCTTTACCAGCACTAGCTGAAGACGTGCTCCCAACCTGACTCCCGGAATCTAGCGACAACGGCGGATGACCGTTGGACCATACTTCGAGCACCTTTGGAATGCCAGGGCAATCTCGAAGAAGATGGTTTCCCTGGCACAACATGCAAGGGAACTTAACTTTTCGCGGAGGGTTGGAAGGTTTATCGATGGATGGTTTCTTAGGCGCAATAGCTATAGAGCTAGCCTCTCCTTTATCTGACTTCTTCTTCTTCGTCTTATTCTTCTTCTTCTTAGCCACCTGGTTACTAGAATCTAGACTTTCACCAGGCGAAGTAGAAGAGGAGGACGAAGAAATGAGCGAAGAAAGGGAGGGGTGCACTTTAGAATCAACATGATGTTTTTCAGGTGGAGGAACTGATTGAACAATAGTCGGGACATTCAGGACCACAAAGGTTGAAAACAACCAAATAGGCAACCCAAAAGTCAACCCAGGAAGGGACAACGTTGCCATATAAGGAGCACCAACATTTCCAGGATTCCTTGGTTGGTGAACTCCGGAAAAGTTGCCATTAGAAACAACTTTAGAACAACACCCTAAGGAAACTAACTTTAACCAAGAATATTTCGTGGGCAGTTAATTTTTTAAAACATTGAAACAAAACTCTATCATTTCATATTTTAAGAGTCAAGAAACGAGTAAAAGATGACTCTATCTATTTCAGTTTGGAAATAAGCGTGAAAGGACAAGCGCTTGATGATATTTTCAAATTTAGTGAGTTAGTAAAGATCAAAATGACTGCTCTGGTAATCTATGTAAGAGGTGTACTAAGTTTCTGTGAACTGCAATATACACCTTGGTGATCCAATGAAAGAGAAATGACCAAGGACTTTCCCTACGTGCAAGTAGTCTCCCTAAATGCTGTGTTCGGTGTATCACGGTTACAAGGCGACAGACTCAACTTCCTATGGATAATAGGATTGCAACCTAATGGGGTCTCCCATTATATACGCGACGATACGGGGAGCACAAGTCCATACTAGCACTGTCCGTAGCCAGATGACGAGCGACAACTACTAGGTTTAAAGATGCCGGAACACGTCTCTAGCCTAGACCACTAAAATGTGAGCGTTAAGTTTCAATGCTTCCTTAGGTTGATTGAATAAATTTTATGGTTAATCTTCAATTATGTCTCGGTTTCAAGGCCCTACTGTATGTCATCTAAAAATATCCTATATGCAGTTATATGAGAAAAGAAATCTTTCAATTTGATGAATGTTATCTAGTTAAGGGAAGAACTTCAAACAATGATGCAACAGACAATAATACTGAAAACGAAACTTTTTCCAAACTAGATGACTTTCACTATCCAAAAGTAATCTCAAACATTCAACAATGCGAATAATGCAATGTAATCTATGCAAAATCCTCTTTTTTGAAAACTATGCAATTGTAATCTATACACAATTTCCTTTTTTTGAAAGAACAAGAATGCATTCAATGTATTTTTCGATGAAATGAGAATCTACTTAATGCATGATTTTAATGAAAGAGAATGCAATCGATGTGATTTTTAGCTTTTAATCAAACAATGTGATCTAAGTTCAATGATAAATCTCAAAAATACTTTTCAATGCAATGTGATCTAATCCATTTTAACGAAAAGAAAACTTTGAGATGAAAACTAAATGAATGCAAATCTTCTTAATGGAAGGATGAATGAAAAAAGGATGCAAAACCACACTAAGAATGCAATCGTTGTTTTAGACACTTTGTAACAAAATTCCTCAAAAGGCTACAAGACATATGAGGTCAAGCACAAAAGGGAATTCCAAAGCATGAGCTCAAAACAAGGCATTCATCCCCTTTTACATCAAGCAATCATGGAAAGAAGACATTTCAGCTGAACAATGAGCAATGTAATCTATGCTCATACAGAGAAAAGGCCGGAAGGGAAAGACACACTGGTGAAGGATTTAGGGAAAAAATCTCAATTTTCACACACCCTGAAATTGGCACGACTTTTGTGGGTGAAACTAGCGCCAACTAGCGCGACTTGTTCACTGACAACTAGCGCTAATGGCCAATTGGCACGGGTTGCTAACTAACAAAAAGCGCCAATGCTTGAAAATGAAAAAACAAAGAATTTCTCCCAACCAAGACCAGACTCACCACTTCAAGAAAAATCTAAAAATAACCCAGAAGCAAAAGTACTGACCAAAAAAATCCCGAACAAGGGAAAACCCTAGCACCTACAGGAAATGGCACGATTGTTTGGCTGTAATTAGCGCCAGATAGGGGATGGCGCAGATGATGAAATGGCAACTTGCGCCAATGGGCGTGACTGTCAGGGTGGAAACTGCGCCGATCAAGCCAACCATGAAAATATGAAAATTTCGGAAAAGCAGAGGTCAGATTTGATCCTCTGGGGTTGAACAGGTGTCTAAAACCAAAGGAGGTGAACCAGAAAAGCAAAAAAATCAATCAAAAGCGAAAAACAACCAAAAGAAGAAAGACTAACTCGAAATTACTCCCCAACGGAGTCGCCAGTTTGTTGAAGAGGTAAATCCCCTCTGTAGACAGAGGCGATCCCACTAGCCCAGCTCAGGTCTAGCAACAATAAAGTCGCGCAATGACGTTGGTTCCTAGTTACAAAAAGACCAAGATTACGATAAGTAGCCTACCTCAAATCCCACACAGTTGTCATTGAAGAAAAGATGATGTTTCCCGTCCCTCGCTTGACATATCACGAACCTTCCGTTCGACATGAACACCTATATACACGCAAGGAAACAACGACATACAATGTAAAATATAAATCATGTAACCATACATCAGTCAGAGAGGATATAATTCATTACATAAAGAAATAAACACATGAATGGAACCATAATCAGAGTCACTTATATTATAAATAACAAAGGAAAGATTACAACCCAATGCTCTGACGCTATAATCTTCCTTCAGCGGGGCTGACAGCGGAGCATGTCTCAACAAAGCCTATCGGGAATCTGGACAAAGCTCTCTCTCTTCAGCTTGGCTCTCAATAGTTTCCCGACTATAGTTTCCTTCCTACAAGTTCAGCTAGCTTGCTAATGGAGAGGGCAAGCTTTTATAGATGGAGAAAGGAAGTTGGGATCCCTATAATCATGGGATAGGCCCTATCTCTTAGGAAGGTTCCATGATAGGTGGAAAACCATCTCCTATACATGGAGATCCAGAGCCAAACCACTCAACTCATTTTGATGATTCATTCTGGATTTTGTTATAATAAAACTTCCGCCATTTATTTTTTAAAAACATCCCTTAATAAGCTTGGCGCGAGTGAAATACAGGGACAGAGCACTAGTTGGCGCGCCCGCTATGGTGGATTTCCCCCATTAGTGCGAGGACTGAACTGGATAGTCGCGCCAAGGCTAAAACATATGTTTTTAAGATTTTTCAGAGAAAATTTTCTTCAGGGGAATGTTTGTCCTTATGCAAGGGGATGCCATGAAGGAGGTTTCAGGTCATGTCACTACTCACAGGTCACGGGAATAGCCCTCCAGTGTGCAAGATGAGGGATTGCAGGGACGGTGACAAAATGCTGTGTAAAAGACACCAATCCCTCAGTCTTCTTTTTAATAGAAAATGTGTGATGTACTTACTTGACTGTCATCATCAAGAGTCTTCATTGTTATTTCTTCACTGTACTTTTTCCATCATGTGACTTCAATAGTCCTCACATAAGTCTGAGCCTTCACTAAAGTGAAATCCACCGCAAGGACAACATTCCTCTACAATGTTCACTGTTCGAGTCAAGAAACATAGTCCAACCACCTTTTTATAGGTTCACAATCACAGGTTTCCTAATTGTTGATTTGTTGTAGTGTATTAGTCTAACTTTGAAGGAGGTCTGAGGCTACAACTGAGCATGAAGTAGCTTTATCTCAGGTTCGAGAGTAAGGTTGTTGTAGCTCTATAATTCAATGTCTGAGGTGCAATCCTTTAAGTGATCGAGTCTAAAAATGAGTCTGAAATAACACTCTCAATAGGTTTGAGGTGTTGTAGTATTGTTTGAGTTGTTGTATTATGGTCTGAGCTCCACAATCACAGGTCTGAGATATTGTAGGATAGTCTAGGCTCCACAACCTCAGGTCCGAAGTGCTGTAGGATAGTCCTAGAGTATAACAACAAGTCTCCCACAGAATTTATTACTTCCCATCAATAGATTAGTGACCGTTTACCACAGGTGGCTAGACAAAAATAATCTGTTGTCCGAGATTGAGGAAGAATAACCCAAACAATATGCTTTTAAAGTCCTCCTTGGCCTTAGTTCACAAGATGTGAACTCTCCTCAATGTTCTGTGTTCCTCAGATATTCTTCACCGAATTGTTGGCCAGAAATGAATGAACGCAGATTTATATATATATTAGTTTGTCCCTATGAAGAGACACATCCATTGGAAGAGAGGCCGACATTATATGACTGCATAGGTCGGCTTGACTGCAAATATATTTTTTTTTAATCTTAAAAATTCAATTTCTCACAAACTATTGGGAGTTTCAGGGCAAGTAAGAGCTCGTTGGAAAGAGGGAAAAATATTCTTTAATATGGTCTAGGATTCATTGTGAAAGGATGCCTCCAAGGTGTCTAAATTTATTTTTCTTTGTGACTGTTCATGAAATTTTAGTGTAGAAGGTGATTGGGACAGTAAGAGATCATTAGAGCTTCTTCATCATGGTGTGTCTTCCATGGCATCATGATAGTATAGCATCATGTCATCATATGATAGTGCACATGTATGTCATCATATGTCATAGTTCATCATTTATCAATCTTCCATTAAGAGAGCTCATCAAGAGAGCTTATATTCCATCAATGACAATTATTGACCAACAATCTCCCCCTTTGTCATTGATGGAAATATTATAGAATTCTCTCCCCCTTTGACATCAATGGAAAATGGGGTGCCCAAGCACTCCCCTTGTCATGCTGCTCCCCCTAACATACTGTACCCCTGACATGTTGCTTGATTTTAATGTGATGCAAGAGCAATGACCCCCATATTTTGGCGAAGATACTCAAATGCTTCTTGTGGAAGGGGTTTTGTAAAGATATCTGCAATTTTCTCTTTTTTGTTGATGTATTCCAACCTGATATTGTGTTCAGCAACTTTCTCACGGATAAAGTGGTATTTGATTGGAATATGTTTGGTTCTTTAGTGCATCACCGAATTCTTTGAAAGACTGATGGCGCTAGTATTGTAAAAAAAAATAGTAATTGGTTGCTTAGTTTCTATGTTGACATCCTTCAAGGCTTCCTTCATCCATAGAATTTGTGTACAACAATCAACAACGGCTATATATTCGACTTCAGTTGTAGAAAGGGATATAGATGATTGCTTTTTGTTGAGCCAAGAGACAAGACAACCTCCCATAAAGAATGCATTTCCACTGGTACTTTTTCGATCATCCACACTTCCGGCCCAATAAGCATCAGAATAAGCTGTCACAATAAGAGTTGAACTCTTAGGATACCAAAGACCAAAATCAGTCGTTCCTTTCAGATATCTGAGAATTCTTTTCACAGCTGCTAGATGGGATTGTTTAGGACTTGACTGAAATCTCGCTACTATTCCTACTGCTTGCATAATATCTGGTCTTGTAGCAGTTAAGTATAGGAGAGCTCCAATTATTGACCTGTAAAGAGTTGCATCTATTTGGGGGGTATCATCGTCTTTGCTTAATTTACAGTCTGTGGTCATTGGTGTGCTCATAGATGCACAATATTCCATCCCATATCTTTTAAGCATGTCTTTAAGATATTTTTCTTGAGATAGAAACATGCTTGCAGAGGTTTGATATATTTGTAGCCTAAGAAAGTAAGACAACTCACCAATCATTAACATCTCGAATTTTTTGGACATGTTTAGAGAAAATTCATGGCTCGTTTCTTCATCATTTCTAGCAAATATTAGATCATCGACGTAAACAAGAGTGATCAGAGGTTTTTCCTTGTCCATATTCATGTAGATATTGCTACCTGCCACTCCCTTTTTGAAACCTTCTTGTTGCAGATAGTGATCCAAATTTGCATACCATGCTCTAGGGGCTTGTTTTAATCCATGCAAGGCCTTTTTTAGTTTGCATACAAGGTCTTTTCCTTCAACAAGATCAAATCCTTCTGGTTGCTCCATGTAAACTTCCCCTTTGAGATATCCATTTAGGAATGTTGATTTTACATCCATTTGATAAAACTTGAATCCTTTTGAGCAATTAAATGCTAGAAACATTATTATGGCTTCCATTCGAGCTACTGCTGCAAATGTTTCTTCGAAGTCAATTCCTTCGATTTGCAAGTATCCTTTGCAGACAAGTTTGGCTTTATTTCTGATGATTTTTCCATCTTCATTCATCTTGTTTTCTAATACCCATTTTGTTCCAATTATATTTTTATCTTTTGGGTGAGGTATCAGTTCCTAAGTCTCTTTTTTTTTTATTTGAGACATTTCTTCTTCCATGGCCTTTATCCAATGAGGATCTTTGCTTTCTTGAGAAAAATTTTCAGTTCTATTAAAGATAATAGCGCCACATCATCTTTTCTAGGGGTGCTTATCATCCTTCTTCGAGTTTGGATTCCTTCATCTATATTTCCGATGACCTGTTCTTTTGGATGATATCTTTGAACAAACTTGATCTTGGAGGGAGTTTGTGAAGATTCATTTTGAGGTTGAATTTGAGGTTCTTCATTCTCCTCTTCTTTTTTAGGTTCTTCTTCTTCACTTTGTTCAAAGAAAGGCTCAACTTCATGATCTTCAATTCCTTTTTCTGGAAGTCCTTCATCAATATTTACATCAACACTTTCCACTATTCTTCGTAGACGATAGTTGTAACATTTGTAATCTTTGCTCCTAGTGGAGTATCCAAGAAATGTTCCTTCGTCAACTCTAGAATCAAATTTACCTGGTGAGTCATCATTTATTTTTATGAAACATTTGCTTCCAAAAGCCCTGAAATATTTTACTGAAGCAGGTATTCCTTTCCATAATTCATAAGGAGTCTTTTCATTATTTGGTCTTAGTCGAGTTCGATTTAAGGTGTAAAATACAGTGCCAACTGCTTCTCTCCAAAATTTTGGTTGCAAATCAGCTGCCAATAGCATTGTCCTTGCCATTTCTTGAATGGTTTGGTTCCTTCTTTCAACTACTCCATTTTGCTGGGGTTCCCTAGCAGTAGAGAGTTCTCTTTCGATTCCATGCTCTTTATAGAATTCATCGAACTCTTTTGAGGTGAATTCTCCTCCTCTATCCATTTTAAGACATTTAATCTTAGAATCCTTCTCATTCTCAATGAGAGCCTTAAGATTTTTAAAACATTCAAATGCTTCAGATTGATATTTTATGAAATATATCCACATCATTTTAGTATAGTCATCAACAAATAGAGCAAAGTACCTTTCACCCTGAAGAGCTAGAGTTCTAGTTGGCCTACACAAATCTCCATGAATGATTTCGAAAGGTTTTGTTATTGAGAACTCCTTAGTTTTGTGGCTAGTTCTGGTTTGCTTTCCATGTTGGCATGAGCCACATACAACTTGATTTTATTTGCACATTTTTGGAATATCCCTTACTGCATTAATTTTGTTGATGTTCACTAGGTTATCAAAACTTGTATGCCCCAATCGCTTGTGCCATAACCAACTTTCATCTGTTTGAATTAAGTAACATTTATCTTCTTGGATTCTATTGAGTATGTAAACATTATCTGGTGTTCTTACTCCTTTCACCACAAGTTCTCCCAAGGATGAGTCTCTTATTTCACCATTTTTTGTACTAAAGACAAAATTATGTCCTTGGTCACAAATCTGGCTAACACTTAAGAGATTGTGTTTGAGCCCTTCTACCAGAAAGGTATTTTGAGCCTTTCCTAGTCCATTGACAAGGGTATCAGTTCCTTTTCTAGTGATTTTACCGGATCCACTTCCAAAAGATACATTTCCATTTTTCTTGTTCAATGAGATAAACTTCTTTTGGTCACCTGTCATATGTCTTGAGCATCCACTATCCACGAACCAATGATTTTCTTCACTATGAGCACATAGAGCTAGGCCACATTTATCAGTTTTGAGATTTATGTTTTTAGCTTTCTCCCTTTTGAGAGGACAATTTTGTTCATTATGATCATAATTATCACATAATGAGCAAGACAGATTAAACTTATCCAAGGGATCAAAAGAATCGTAAGTTTTGATTTGTCCTTGCTCTTTAGGACCATGTAGTTGGTTTGTTTGATTTTTCAATCTTGGTGCTTCATTCTTATGATCCTTGCAATGTTTAGCTTGATGCCCAAAGTTTTTACAATTGTAACAATGCCCAAGAAAAATAGTTTGATACTTTTTGTAGTATCCAACATTCTTCCTTGGAGTTTCTCTTTCTTCAATTCTTGGTTTTAATATGGGACTTTGTTCCTGACGAGATGACTTTTCTTCTTTGGGATGGCGAGAGAGTATATCAGCATAACTTCTGGCATTATTCTTTGTACTTGATGATTCTCCTTTGAAACCAATTCCAGACTTGTCGTGTTGGGGTTTTTGAGTATTAAGAATTTTTTCAAGAGCTAGAGAGCTTTTCCAACTCCTTTTGACTTGCTTTAATTCCTTTCTTAGAGATACTATTTCAGCTTCACGTTTTTCACAGATATCATCCTTCTCTTTTAGCTTAATTTTCAATAAGTCCTCCCTTCTTTTTGCTTCCTCTATTTCTATTTTGAGAGAAATTATCTTCTTTTGTAGATTCTCATTTTATTCAATGGAATTCATCAGCAAACTATCCATGTTTCTTTCATCTTCCAGTTCTGAGTCATCATCATTTGTAAATGCCATGAATAATGTTTCTTTTCTTACAACATAATCACTTTCCTCATCTGATTCATCATCTCTTTCTTTGTGATGATGCATATTTCTGGTTGATTTCCTTTTGATGACTACAAATTCATCTTCATCGGACTCATCTTGTTTGGAGAAGAAGTTCTTCTTATTAAACCCTTTCTTTTTTTACATCGTCCTTTTAGAGTCCTTTTCATCATCACTATCATGTTTATGGGTACATTTTGCAGCGTAATGACCTATTCTTCCACAATTGAAACAAATAAGAGGGTACTTACCTTCTAGCTTGGATCCCCTCTTTAGTCTTCATACAAATTGAGCTAATTCGTTTTCAGTATCAGATTCATCGCTATTGTAATTCCATGCTTTTCCTTCTTGTGTAGATCTTGAGGCTTTGAAGGCTGCTTCTTTGAAATTTGGATTCCCTTTCCTCATCTCATAGGCAATGAGAATTCCATGGAGTTCATCCATCTTGAGAGTATCTAGATCATTCATTTCTTCTATGGCACTTACTTTGGAGTCAAATCTGTCAGGAAGCGATCTTAGGATTTTTTGAACAATGGTGCTTCTTCAATATTTTCTCCTAGTCTTCTAAGAGAGTTAACCACTTCAGCTACTCAGAGGAAATATGATGCAATATCTTCTTCATCATCCATTTTCAGACTCTCAAATTGTCTTCTATAGGTTTGAAGCTTTGCCTTCTTGACTTTGGAGTCGCCATCATATAAAGAAACCAATTTATCCCATACTTCTTTGGCTGAGTCACAGTTCATGACTTTCGTAAATTCGAAATCGTTAATTACACTAGTGATGGAATTTAAATCTTTGGAATTAGCAATGTAGGCTCTTCTTTCATCTTGATCAATTGGAATATTGGCGGGGATTTTGTACCCATCCAGAATAGAATGCCATACTTCAGGACCAAGAGACATTAGATAGTAGGACATCCTCTTTTTCCAAAACCCAAAATTCGTTCCATCAAAGATAGGTAGTTTCCCTATTGCTTCCATGTTCTTCATTGTGCCTAAGAATACTTCTTCCAGCTGTTAGGCTGATATTGAAGAAGCTAGCTCTGGTTCCAATTGTTGGTAATACTAAGAGGGGGGTGAATCAGTATTTATTTTCAATTGTTAATTATTTCCAGTTAGATTCTTCACAATTAAAGACAGAGAGGTGTATACAAATAATATTAAGGATTAATAAGAACTTCAATCCCTTTTTTAATAATAGTATACAATAGAAGAGTGAAGGGCACCAACCCTTTTAATGAAACAAGCACCAACTTCGACTTTGATGAGGCTCCGACCTCTAGGGCTCCAACCCTATCTTCTCAAGGCACCAGACTTGTGTTTAGGGGCACCTACCCCAAGGACACCAATCCCTTAATCTTCTTTTTAATAGAAAATGTGTGATGTACTTACTTGACTGTTATTTCTTCACTGTACTTTTTCCATCATGTGACTTCAATAGTCCTCACATAAGTCTGAGCCTTCACCAAAGTGAAATCCACCGCAAGGACAACATTCCTCTACAATGTTCATTGTTCGAGTCAAGAAACATAGTCCAACCACCTTTTTATAGGTTCACAATCACAGGTTTCCTAACTGTTGATTTGTTTCAGTGTATTAGTCTAACTTTGAAGGATGTACGAGGTTGCAACTGAGCACGAAGTAGCTTTATCTCAGGTTCGAGAGTAAGGTTGTTGTAGCTCTATAATTCAATGTCTGAGGTGCAATCCTTTAAGTGACCGAGTCTGAAATAGCACTCTCAATAGGTCCGAGGTGTTGTAGTATTGTTTGAGTTGTTGTATTATGGTTTGAGCTCCACAATCATAGGTTCGAGATACTATAGGATAGTCTAGGCTCCACAACCTCAGGTCCGAAGTGTTGTAGGATAGTCCGAGAGTATACCAACAAGTCTCCCACGGAATTTATTACTGCCCATCAATAGATTAGTCACCATTTACCACAGGTGGCTAGACAAAAATAATCTGTTGTTCGAGCTTGAGGAAGAATAACCCAAACAATATGCTTTTTAATTCCTCCTCGGCCTTATTTCACAAGATGTGAACTCTCCTCAATGTTTTGTGTTCCTCAGATATTCTTCATCGAATTTCTGGCCAGAAATGAATGAACGCAGATTTATATATATATTAGTTTGTCCCTATGAAGAGACACATCCATTGGAAGAGAGACCAACATTATATGACTTCATAGGTCAGCTTGACTGCAAATATATATTTTTTTTATCTTAAAAATTCAATTTCTCACAAACTATTGGGAGTTTTGGGGCAAGTAAGAGCTCGTTGGAAAGAGGGAGAAATATTATTTAATATGGTCTAGGATTCATTGTGAAAGGATGCCTCCAAGGTGTCTAAATTTATTTTTCTTTGTGACTGTTCATGAAATTTTAGTGTAGAAGGTGATTGGGACAGTAAGAGATCATTAGAGCTTCTTCATCATGGTGTGTCTTCCATGTCATCATGATAGTATAGCATCATGCCATCATATGATAGTGTACATTTATGTCAGTATATGTCATAATGCAGCATCTATCAATCTTCCATTAATAGATCTCATCAAGAGAGCTTATATTCCATCAATGACAATTATTGACCAACACAAAGCAGCCAAGCGGTGAGTTTCATCCATCCTTTCTAAGTAGAGAAGACGTTCTTATTCTAGCAAAGTGTTCGGCAGTGATTCAACAACCAACTTGAGCGAAGGTATTTCACACTCAATCGGAAGGGTAGCTTCCAGACCGTAAACAAGCTGAAATGGAGTGAATCTGGTCGCATCCTTAACTAAGGTTCGGTAAGCCCAAAGAGCCGAAAATAACATGAGATGCCAGTTGGATTTGCGCATCCCAATCGTACGTTGAAGCATGGTGACAGGAAATTTTTTCACAGCTTCAACCTGGCCATTGGCTTAAGGGTAGTATGGCGTTGAGCTGTCGTGATGCAAGCCCAACTTGGAAGTCAACTCCGCCACCATATAATGTAGAAAATGGAACCATGATCAATAACGATGGCCTGAGGGAAACCAAACCTAGAAATGATGTGATTGAATATGAATTGAGTTGTTGTCTTACCATCAGTGGCAAGTGTAGGCATTGCTTCAGCCCATTTGGTGAAGAAGTCAACGGCTACGATGATATAAGCATGCCCCCCAGCTAAGTGAGGGTTACACGTCATAAAATCGATGCCCCACTTTGCAAAGGGACCAATGGTAATGACAGGGTGGAGATGTGAAGGCGGTGCGCACATCTTGCACTGATAGATCTGGCATTCATGACATTTTCGAACAGCAACAATGCAGTCCTTGAAGATGGAGGTCCAGAAATACCCGGCACAAAGAATCTTCTGTGCAGTGGCATAACCAGACATGTGACTGCCACAGGCACCACTGTGACAATCATTCAGGGCTTTCTCAGCCTCCTCGAGAGTCAAACATTGGCGGAGAATGGAATCTACTCCGATGTGGTAGAGTGTATCCCCGACTATATGATAAGGTTGCGATTGATGACGGATGCATCGGCGAGCATCCTTCATAAACTCATATCTAAAAGTAGAAGTCTGAAGATATATGATGATATCACTATACCAAGGATCGAGGGTGCTAATTAGAAAAAGTGAATCGTCTGGAATGCATTCTTCAGAACCAGACAATAGTCAGGTATATGTATTAATAGAAGAAAGAGTTACAACCGAAGCCTTGACGTCGCAGCCTCTTTCAGCAGGGTTCAGTCGAAGCATGTCTCGATGAATCGTCGAGGAATTCGGAAGGGATGAAGACACAAGCCTAAGCTCTCTCAATAAGGGTCTCTTCTGTTCTATCTTGCTAGAAAAATGTACAGGAATCTCTTCAGCGTTTCAGCTATAATATGTTCAGTTTAGCTAGCTCATCAATGGAAGATGACTATATTTATACAGGGAGAGGAGGAGGTTGGGATCCCTACAATGGTGGGAGGGAGGCCTTATCCCTTGGGAGGTTTCCCAAAAAGGTGGAAAAAAGAGGCCAAAGGAGGGAGGCCGTGGTTATTCAGTCGAACTACTCCATATGACTCGCCCACGAAGTTGTCATGATGGAAACTTCAACTCTATTTTTAAAAAGCATTCCATAAACAGGCTGGCCCGGGTATCTCAGTGGGACAGAGTGCCAATGGGTGTGGGGCCCAGTGTTAATTTCCTCATTGGCGCTAGGGAATAACGGTCTACTAGCGCCAAGGAAAAAACATGTGTTTCTGATGGTCTACTCAGGAAATGGTCAAGATAAGGAGTGTTGTCCTCATGGCAAGGGATGCAATGATGGTCTTTGCAAGGCATGACACTTTATTTTGGTCACAGAAATGAGCCTCCAATGTGCGGGATGGGGATTGCAGGGACAGTGACAAAATGCTATGTAACAACATCCTTTGTTCAGATTGACACATCTTCTAATGATATGTTTTGTCAAGGGTCTTCTTCTTTACCAGACTTCTGTCAGAGTCTACATATCCTCGCAAGAGATCTCCTAGCCACATCTTCTTGGCTTCCGAATGATAACTACCTTTTGACATGGTTGCATTTCATGATCTCTTCCTTTCTACACATTCTTTATTCCGAGGAACTTTGTTCATGGATATATTATGTTGATTTCATTTGTCAGTGCACCGAGAGATATCATACTTCTAAATATGGAAGTCTATTACCTGCAACAATATGACATGACTTCACAACATCTAGTGTCAGCATATAAATATATACATACCTCATACCTTTTTCATTTAAGTCATCCTATATCAGTTTTACTAGAATGAAGAGCTTCATTCCCTTGGCCTGCTCCATCAATATGTCATCACACCCCATAATTCTTTAGCACAGAATTCTTGATGAAACCATTCTGATTTCTTTCTAATCAGTAAATTCATAGAGATCTCCATTAGAAAAATGTCAGCACCAGTTTTCATGATGACCCTTGATCTTGATTACTGCCTTCCATCAGTATTGTTATCAGAGAGGTTTTTCCAGGAGTTGTTTTACCAAGAGATCCTACCATGCTCTGATCATGAAGCAATACTGCTTCCTATCATACAACCAACAGAAATCACTTAAAGGAGAAGATTATCTCTTATCATAGTGGAGATCCCTCGCTTCTTCTTTCTTAGATTTCTTTGCATCAAGTTCTTCCCTCATTTTTGAGACATGGGCTTCTTCCCTATTTCTCTTGTCCTTTTCAAATTAAGGACAATTTCTTTTATAATGCCCAAGTTCATCACATCCAAAGCATCATGCTTTTTCCATATTACTTCTTCTATTTTGAATACCAAACTTACCTAATATTCCTTTTTTCTTGGACATGGTTGCAAAGGCTTTATTCCCTTCACTTGATCATGTAACAACTTTGGCTTTTAATCTTTTTTCCTCCATTTTACATAGAGACCATAAATCGTGGAATGGTGTGGCTTATTTATTCTCGTATAAACTTGAAGTGAAGTTTCCCCATTCTTATGGTAGAGCACTCAACACCATTATAGTCATCTCAATGTCATACATTACTTCTCCCAATTCCTGCAGTTGATATCAGAGAGATTTCTTCTCCTGCGGTACTCATAGAGAATATCTCCACCAATTTCTCATATATTCCTTTTGATGATTCTAGATTTGATACATCAGAGATGAGAGATTATTTTATGGATTTTGTAAGAATCCTTTGGACTCTTATATCTCCCTTCATGTATTTGGCATGAATTCATTGTCCTTGTCTTCCATGCAGGAAATTTGTAAACCCTAACTAGTTTTTTGTTTTATTTGCAAAGAATACATTTTGATAGATTCATATGAGGTCATAAATATACTTACTTGGGTAGATGATTTTCTTCTTCTATCAGCTTCCCTATTGAAGATGATGGCAGGAACTCGCTCTTAGATTGACTTCAAAGTAGGTGATGTTGGATCCTTGATGATCAAGGATTACTTCAAAATGAATATGTCTTCAATAGTGTTGGGTGGTGGTTAATGATGTGTCTTCTAACAATGTCTTCAATATAAAGAATATTTGATGTCAAAGATTACCTCCTCGATGTGTGGATTCTTTGAATAAGGTTGAAACTCTTCGTGATAAGTTCAAATAGCTCTTTGTCTTTAGCACCTTAGCTCTGATACCAGGTTGAGAATGTTGAGGGCTAGTGATTAATTCAAAATTCTTTTCTTGATAATTACTTGTGAGGTTACTTGAGTTTCTTATGTCTTCCCTTCACTAGCTTATTAAATCTTTCATCAAGTCAATTATCAAAAGCCACAAGACACAAGAATTAGGCTCGTAGAGCCAGGGAAAAACCTCTCCCTCTTGGAGAGGAAAACCCGAAAAGAATTCTTCTTATATATCTTCAAATGACAAGTACCATGACCAAGACTCAGACCCTTGACCTATGAAAGCCTCCAAGGCCTTGTCACTTCTTATGAGTCTTCTTTCAGTGCTTGTCCTTATTTTCTTCATAAATCTGCACTGATGGTATCATCCCTCCAATGAGCATCATCATGCATATTGGTGACATTATATTGTTGAGCATAATTCCTCTGAACTGCTATATCAAGGTGGTTGACATTTGATTTTTACTTACTTCAAACTAGCACCATCACTTAGCATCTTTGTAGACCAACACCAAGTCACTGTTGTCTTGTACTCAAGACATGTAGCATGTTGAACCGAGAAAACTTATTCATCACAGCACCGAGTTGATGTGTCACTTATTTCTGTTATAAACCCTTGTCACAACCTTCTGAAATCCACACGGATTCAGATATGAAGTCCGCACTTAATCAACCTCTGAAATACACATTTGATTCAACTCTGAAATCCGCATTTGGTTTAGCTCTGAAGTCCACACTCATTCAGCCTCTGAAATTTTCATTTGACAGCTTCTGAAATCTGCATTTTCTTCCTCAAAAACAACTTGCATTTGCTTCAGACTTATCCGCAATTTTCCACAGATGAATCTGCATTCCTTGTACTTTTCTACGCAACATAGGTGGGTATAAATAGTTGTTTCCCTTGTATATAAGCCAACCTAACTTGTGAACCGATGTGATTGTTTGGGAGCCGACATGACTGTTTATGAGGTCGACTTCTCATTGCATGTAGTGTTAACTTTATTACATCATTTCTAGCATTTGAAGGAGAGCTATCTTGGAGCATTTAATGATGACTAGTTTCTTCATATACATGACACTAAATACACTTATAAACAGAAGACAAAACCTAAATAGACATTCATAATAATTTTTTTAACCTAAGATAAAATCTTGCTTATGAAACCCATGAAACAAGTACAACAAATATACATGTTATTATCTTTGTCTTCTATTTTACATAAAATACATAATTTCATATTCAATATGAAGATCAACCTAGTTACACTTTTCAACAACCATAAGTATTCAATGAAACTAGAATGGTACATCTTTCACAAACCTACCCATAATCTAGCTCCAAATATTATGGGACACTTCCCTTTCAAGCAAAACCAAGAGCAAGAAATTTCACATTGCGCTAACATATGAAGCATTAACACTATTAGTTATGCTTTGGTGTGTGTGTGTGTGTGGTATCAAAATGGCTATTGAGTCACAACTGTGGCTTTATGTAATCAGAGAGAAGTAAATAGAACTCATGATGGTTTCCTATGTTTTGGAGTTACTCTTTCAATGGTTTTGTTTTTAGCTAGTTGGATTTTTTTATTTTCCTAGTTTACAAGAGTATATTCTAATAAATCAACAAAATAGAAAAATACAATAGCAATACATACTAAAATATATTCCAATGGCAATGTCGCATCATATAGGTCAATGCCCATTAAGGCGGTTTTCTCTTTTTCTTCTTACACCTATGTTCATTCTTCCTACCATTCATGGAATGGTGTTTTTGAATTTTGCATCTCTCTTCTTCTAAGTTGTTATGCATCTATCTTTTTCTTCTTGTGGTCGTACTTGAAGTCTTTTGATTTCACAGCCTCATCCTCTTCCTTGGTTTTCTTAGTGCAACATCTTCATCTCTTTTCTAATGGTGTATGTTACATCTCACACTATAGGAGGTTTGGCATTGTGATTTTCATCACATTAATGTGGTGTATGAGGTTTCACATTGTATTTTCATCACATTGATGAGGTTTTTAGCTGCTGCCTTTGGAGGATTAAAATGGACTTGGGGGATACATCTTTATGTGAACTCTTCTCTTCTTGACCTTGGATTATTTGATGGATATATTTGGTGGAAATTCACTACTCTATGATGGATGGTCATGGTTGATGTCTTCTTATGGTTTGGTGCTACTTTATTACCTTTGTTTGATGGATTAGTCTCTTGACATATGGATACTTGTTGTTGATTTTTGTAGCATCAGAAAGTATTCCAAGTCTCAAAATTTGCAAGGAGGCTTGGACATCAGCATTCCAAAGAACCCAAAAATCGTTTGTGGAAATTCCACTCGGTTCATGACTTATTAAAATAATTAATTATTTTAATGTAGACCCTAAGTCTAAACTTAGGGAAATGAAATAATTAAAAAATATTAATAATTCAGAGTGTGAATCTCTAGAAAAAAAAGATCAAGTCAATTTTTAATCTTAGCCATTGATTAAACTTCTAATCTGGGTCATTGATTCACAAACGAGAAGATTATAAAAGAAGGCTCGAAGGTCATTTGGAAAATAAGCTGTTCAAACACTTCGTACTCGAAGGAGATCAATTCTGAAGTAAGAGAATTCGATCTCATTGGGAGAGTTGTAGGGTGAATATTTGCAATATCAAAAGGAGGAGGGAGTCAGCAAGTGATCAGGGTCAGGGACAAAGGGATGCAGTGGGTCACAGAAGGAAACTCTGGGCTGCAGCGTAGTGAACCCACGTAGACCCTACGCAGACTTACGTAGACAAGCCAAGAGGTAGCAGAGGCTGATCAGGGTGTCAGATATTTGTCGGGTGGAGCCTTGAATCCAGTATCAGGTGTTTTAGATTTGATCTGCTAGTATTATTCCTTATAAAGAAATCATTTGCTGAAGAATTTAATAAAACCCTCATATGTTGCACTGGTTTTTCCGCATTGGGTTTTTCAGGGGACAATTGTCCAAAAATAATTGTGTTCATGTGATTGGTTCTTATGCTTATGTCCTTTACTGTTTACTTCTCTTCATATATACTTGTGAATGTTGCAGTAGTATTTTTTTCGATATTTTCTAAAATATTTCTAAAAATAACTTATTCAAATAATAATTAGGAGGAATAAATCTATCACTACAACTGTTTCAGACCCAGAGATGAGTAACAGAAATGGAGAAGCGACTAGTGGATAGAATTCTACCACTGTAGCAACAGCGCAGAAGGGTTCACGCAGTTCTCTAGGGAGGGAAAGAAGCATGATAGAACAAATGGGTCACGATGTTCTAGCATCCAGACTTGAAAAAAAAAATATTGCGTATCTAGCACTGCTTCTTCTGATGTCTGGTATATTGACAATGGAGCTTCTACTCACATGACGGTATTGCGGCAATTTTTTTCCGACTATCGAGAGGAGTAGATGAATTTTAAAATAACCATGGGTAATAAAGAATATGTACCCCTATTGGGATAGGTACCGTAGTATTTTAGATCGAGGCTGGAAATAAGATCTGAGCCACTATTTTACTGCATGTGCCCGGATTGGGGATGAACTTGATCTCAGTGTCTCAGCTTCAAAACTGAGGCTATGACGTCTACTTTATTGGCATTAGGGTCTACGTCCAACACCCCAGTTGGAAGAAGAAGGCACAAATCAGGGTAAGAAGCAACAAACTTTACAAGTTGCAACATGAGTCCCCAATGGCACTTGTTGGTAGCACAAATGAAATGGACCTGAATAAACTATGGCACAGAAGAATGAGACATTTACATCATGGGGCATTAAAAATTCTCTAGAGGACTGTCACATGAGTTATAGAACTCAGCATAAAAAAATATGATGTTTGGAAGGGGTGTGTATTGGAAAAATATACCAAGGAATCATACTAGAGAAGCAATAATAGGGCTAAGGGTGTATTGGACTTGATACACTCAGATATTCGTGGACCAATTTACACTAGATCTCTTCGTGTTGTCGAGTACTTCGTCACCTTTATTGATGATCATTCGAGGAAAACTTGGATCTAATTTTTGAAGACCAAGGATGAACTCTTCAGTCAGTTTAAAGAGTTTAAGACCCTGGTAGAAAATCTAACAGGAAAGCGGATCAAGGTGTTGCAATCATACAATGGTGGTGAATACATAGATAAGGAATTCACTGGGTTCTACGCAAGGGAAGGTATCAAATGAGAGTGGAAAACTCCATACAATCTGGAGAAGAATGGTGTGGCAGAAAGGAAGAACAAGACTATTGTCGAGGACATGCCCAAATTTCTGTTTGTTGAATCTTGCAACACAACTGTCTATGTTCAGAAAATGACTCCTCACGCTGCACTGGGAAACCCAACGAGAAGAGGAAGCCTAAAGTGAGTCACTTTAGGATCTTCGGCAGTACAAATTACTGTCATAAACCCAACGAGAAGAGGAATAAGTTTAAAATGACTGCAGAAAAGGGGTATCTGGTAGGATACAGTAAGAACGCAAAGGCATATTGCATCTACATTCCAGAGAGCAGGAAATTCGTAGTGCGGTGGGATGTGAAATTCATGGAGGAGAAGGTCTTCAAAAGATCCTGAGTGTTGCCTTCTACTACATAGTCTAAGGAGGGTCCACTGGTTCAGCCTTAACAACCAATGGTAGAAAATTCAGTTGCCTCTCCAAGGCATGGAGATCCAAGGTATGTGTCTCCCGAGGATTTGCAAAGAGAGCTGGTAAATACACCCACTACCAATTGAAGAACGAGCAGGGAACTATGCCAGATTCTGAAAGATGCAGAGGACTTTGTTAGAGTCCCCCAAAATGAGAAGAGACAGCGTAAGCAACCTAAAAGGTATCAAGCCTTGGTTGCTCAAGTCGGAGAACTTTCTAGTTTTCAAGAAGCAACTCAGCACTAGGTGTGGGTAGATGCAATGGTGGAAGAATACAGTTCCATCATGACGAATAATGTCTGGGAATTGGTCCCCAAACCTTAGGAGAGATCAGTTGTAGGATCATGGTGGATCTACAAGGTCAAGAATGATGCAGATGGAAGCATCGAGAAATTTAAAGCCAGGTTTGTGGCTAAGGGGTATGCTCAAAAGGAAAGGATCGATTATGAAGAAACCTTCGCCCCAGTAAGTAGATACATCTCCACCAAATCCATGATATCCCTTGCTGCACAGATGGGATGGGAAATTCCTGAATGGGGTGATAGAGGAAGAGGTGTATATTAAACAACCAGAAGGCTTCGAGACACATGATTAAAAAAAATCATGTGTATAGACTAAAGAAAGCATTGTATGGACTGAAGCAAGCTCCTAGAGCCTGTTATGATCGAATTGACAGCTACTTGCAGAAAATGGGATTCATCAAGGGTGTCGCAGATCACAATCTCTACTATCTAAGAGTAGGGAGTGAGCCTCTTATATTAGTGTTATATGTAGATGATCTATTCTTGACAGGATCATCAAGGCTCATCACAGATTGCAAGAAGAATTTGGCTAAGTAATTTGACATGAAGGATCTAGGACGGATGCGCTATTTTCTGGGTTGGAAGTTTGGCAGTAGAATGGGGGATATTTCTTGGTCAAGGAAGATACACTACAAAGATTCTAAAGAGATTTAAGATGGAGGATTGTAGGTCCATGACGACTCCAATGATCACTAACTGGAAGAAAATTGACACGTCCAAAGACGATCAGGCTGATCCTACGTTATATAGGTAGCTCATAGGATCATTGATGTATCTGGTAAACACAAGGCCAGACATCTGTTATGCTGTAAATACCCTCATTTAGTTCATGGTAGAACCGAAGAGGGCTCATTGGGAAGTAGCCAAGCATGTTCTTAGGTACCTTCAAGTAACAGTCGAGTTTGTATTGAATTACACCCATAGCAGTGATGCCAGACTTAGTGGTTTCATTAACGCAAATTGGGCAGGGAGTTCTGTAGATCAGAAGAGTGCTAGTGGGTATTGTTTCAGTCTAGGATCAGGAATGAATTCGTGGTGCAACAAGAAACAGAAATTCGTAACACTGAGCTCAGCAGAGGTAGAATATATGGCAGCCAGCACAACTTCGTGTGAGTCCATATGGCTTCGAAAACTGCTAGTGAACCTACTTAAGGAGAATATGGAAGAAATTAGTATTTTATGCGATAATCAGAGTTGCATCAAGCACTCTGAAAATCTTGTGTTTCATGATCGGTCGAAGAATATTGACATCCGGTGTCACTTCATCAAGGACTGTGTACAACGTGGAGTTGTTCAATTATGATACACTCCAACAAGAGAACAAGTGGCATACATTCTCACAAAAGCTCTGGGGAAGACTAATTTTGTCTACTTCAGAGAGAAGATGGGGATGATCAAGAATCCATTCTAGTAGCAGGAATGGATAGGATCAGTATTCAGAGGGAGTTGTAGTACATATGCAGCAATGACAGTGGAAATGTCAAAGGTAGCAATACAGAAGGAAATAGCACAACAAATGAGGGGTAGCATCCATAGATTAGCAACACAGAGGGTGCTTCAAAACAGAGCAGCATGTAGCAAGCATATTGTTGGAAGACTTTCCTCGCTAAGAGGTAGCATTGATTTTTGTAGCATCAGAAATTATTCTAAGTCTCAAAATTTGCAAGGAGGTTTGGACATCATCATTCCAAAGAACCCAAAAATTATTTGTGGAAATTCCATTCGGTTCATGACTTAATAAAATAATTAATTATTTTAATGGAGTCCCTAAGTCTAAACTTAGGGAAATGAAATAATTAAAGGAGATTAATAAGTCATAGTTTGAATCTTCTAGAAAACAAAGGTCAAGTCAATTTTTAATCTTAGCCATTGATTAAACTTCTAATCTGGGTCATTGATTCACCAACGAGAAGATTATAAAAGAAGGCTTGAGGGTCATTTGGAAAATAAGCTGGGAAAACACTCAGTACCTAAAGGAGATCAATTCTGAAGTAAGAGAATTTGATCTCAGTGGGAAAGTTGCAAGGCGAAGATTTTCAGAATCATAAGGAGGAGGGAGTAAGAAAGTGATCAGGGTCAGGGATCGAGGGACGCAGTGGGTCACAGAAGGCATCTTTGGGTTGCAACACAATGAATCCACGCAGACCCTACATAGAATTACATAGTCCAGCGCAGAGAAACACACAGACAAGCCTAGGTGATAGCAGACGCTGATCGGGGTGTCAGAGATTTGTCAGGAGGAGCCATGAATCCAATCTCAGGTGTTTTAGATTTGATCTACCAGTATCATTCCTTGTAAATAAATCATTTGCTGGAGAATCTAATAAAACCCTCATCCGTTGCACTAGTTTTCCCGCATTGGGTTTTTCCAGGGAAAATTGTCCAAAAACAATTGTGTTCATGTGATTGGTTCTTATGCTTTTGTCCTTTACTGTTTACTTCTCTACATATATATTTGTGAATGTTGCAGTAGTATTTATTTCGATATTTTACAGAAGATTTTTGAAAACAACTTATTCAAATAATAATTAGGAGGAATAAATATATCCCTACAACTGTATAGTTTTCATATTGAAAATTTCACACTTGTTACTTCATGTGTCATAGTTTTCTCGGTGCATCATGTTGAAAAATTGGTAGCTATGGCTAGTATTTTCATTAGCAAGTCAAAGGACAATTTATGAATTTCTATATTGGACAAGTCAGTCCTCTTAACTCTCATGTTGGCTCAGCTTATGTGACACCCCTTCGCATGGATTTGAGGCTCTATAAATAGCCCACTCGCATTTCTCATATGGGAAATATACTACTCATCTCTGATTTGTCCCGCACAAAAGAAGACTTGGAAGACTTGTCTATCTGATCAGCCTCACTCAAAAGAAGACTTGGAAAACTTTTCACCATTGATCTATCTCGCTCAAAGAAGGCTTGGAAGACTACGCCTCTATTCTAGAAGACTTGGAATGTCAAGTATGAAGACACAGATCTCTATGGTTTTGTGGCTCATTTTTGTGGAGGATATGCAAAGCTTTGAGGCATAATTGTTCTGTAATATATGTGAAGTTCTTAAGCATATTATTTTGTGATATATGAAGAACCTCTGAGGTACATTGTTCTGTGTATTATGCTAAGGTCTTAGGTTCATCTTTGTGACAAGTGAGAAGGTTTTATTTGAAGATGACCTTATTAGAGGTTAGATTTATGACATTTTGTTTTGGCATTCTTGGAAGGAAGGCTTGACACCTATGAAGGTCACCTTGCTGGTAGTTTCTAATTATGTCTTGATATCTTGACTAGAATATTGTGATGTACAAATTGATTCACTAAATTATCTCTCATAAGGAAATATTTGTTGGGTTTTCCCCTTGTGGGTTTTACCTTGGTCGTTGGCCTAAGTTCTGGTGTCTCTCGTCTCTTGTATTGCTATTTATTGTGATCTCTATTGCTCAATTGAACAATGTTAATGGTTGAATTTTTTCATGTATAACTGCTTAATGATTGGAATACTATAAGAAGTCAAATTGTATCATTTGAAGTAGTTATTAGATTGAAAATTGTCCTTATGGGTGTGGTAGTTACTGATATTCCACCATGTTTCGATATGTTGTTGTCGAGATCCTTTGGGGGGGGGGGGAATTAAGAGGTACACTGCAGTTTGACTTTTCCTATGCCACTATCCCTGTCTTTGGTCAAATGAGAAATCTATACCATGAGACCAAATTGAAGTACATTATCACTAATAAGGAAAGCCTTAATAATCATCCAATCAACGTTGTACATATAGACTTAGATTCCTTCATATTTTACAATGATTCCAGATTAAATGATGTAGATTTTCAAATAGTAGAAATAGAGGATGTTCCCGAAGTTTCAGATTGTATTAGAATAGTGTTAGAGAAAGAGAAATAAAATCTGCCTACTATAACTGAACAACCATCAGAGAAGGCAGCTGAAATTTCATAGCATCATAAATAATCAAATCGCCAAATAGTATCAAATCAAGATCAAGAGTTTCAGCACCTTGAAGAAGAAGAATATGGTCTTTGGAGCATGGAATTTGATGGTTTTGTTGGAAAAGATGGATCTGGCATTGGTTTATGGATCCTAAACCCTTTTGAACAGAAAAAAAGGTCCCAAATAATGTAAGGTTGTGCTCCTACAAACTAGCGTTTGATTGTACAAATAATGAGGTTGAATATGAAGTGCTCATTACCGATTTGAAAATTCTGAAGAAATTGGGAGCTAGGAGAATTGCAGTCTACGGTGATTCAGAGCTAGTGATCAAACAAATCAAAGGTGAGTACCAAGCTAATCACCCAAGGATGAGGAAATATAAGAATGTAGCACTTGACATTTTAAGAATGTTTCCAAAATATACACTTAAGGTAGTTCCTAGATTGTAAAACTTGATGGTTGATTCATTAGCTACTACTGCAAGTAATTTTAGATCTACAATGTTTTCTAATAAAAAGTTTGAGATACATATAAAACACACGTCCACCATTCCGGATAACTTGAAATTTTGGCAAGTTTTCTAGGATGATAAACAAGTGAACAACTTCCTACAGAGTGAAGGAGAATTTGAAATTTTTTCTATGGACGAGGTGTATGATAAGGGTGACCAAGTTATTGAAGCAGATCAGATTGAAATTCTTTAGCTCAAAGACAATAACATTCCGAAAGGTCTCATACCTTTGGAAGAGTTATTTGATCAGGATGATGTGGCGAGAAAACCAACTTTGGTTCCCACAGAAAAAGGAGTAGAAGATGTGAATATCAAAACAACCGATCAGCCTAATTTCATCAAGCTCTCAAATTCCTTGCCATCAGAGGTAAAGCCTAACTATATATATATATATATATATATATATATATATATATATATATATATTTTACTCTGTTTTATGATGTATTTTCTCTGGATTATTCAGATATAAAGGTGTATAATCAAGATATCATTCATCACACAATCCCGATCAAGCAAAATCAGAAGCCCTTTAGACAGAAGCTCAAGAGAATAAACTCAAAACTATTTCCATCTTTTGAGAAGGAGGTAAACAAGCTTTATAAGGCAGACATCATTGTTCCAGTCATATTTTCAGATTGGATCTCCAATTTGGTTCTAGTGCAAAAAAATACCAGTGAGATACAACTTTGTATAGATTTCAGAAATCTGAACAAAGTTTCGTTGAAAGACAATTACCCACTGCCCAAGATGGATCACATACTTCAGCGAGTTGTAGAAGCCATCAGGATGTCATTTTTGGATGGGTACTCAGGCTACAATTAGATCCTTGTACATGAAGATGATCAGGATAAGACGTCATTCACTACACCATGGGGTACCTTTAAATATACATCATTAAATTTGAAGAATGTCGAGGCCACTTTCCAGCATGCCATGGACATATCTTTTGGTAATGAAAAAGATGTATTCCTGGTAGTTTATTTAGATGATCTAACTGTTTATTCAAATTTAGATGAAGAGCACTTACATCAATTGAGAGTCCTATTCCAGCGATGTAGAAAGTTTGGGATTTCCCTAAATCCTAAAAAGTATCTATTTGCTATGGAAGAGGGTAATTTGTTGGGACACATCATCTAAAAAGATAGAATCTAAATAGATCTTGCCAGAGTTGAAGCAAATACATAAAATAGATTTCCCTAGAAAAAAAAAGGAAATTCAAGCCTTCAATGGTAGGATGAATTTCCTACGCATGTTCATTCCCAACCTATAAGAACATCTCAGAGAATTAACCAATATGATGAAGAAGGAAAATGATGTTGGATGGTCAGAAAATGCTTGTAAACCATTCAGCTCAGTAAAATTTTATTTGACCACTGCTAAAGTGTTGTCAAGTCCCGATTATTCTTTAGATTTCATCATATTTTCTTTTTCTTTTGAACATACCTTGGCAGCAGTGCTTATGCAGAAAAAATATGGGATAGAGATGCCTATAGCTTTCTTCAGTCGCAGAATAAGAGATGCAGCTCTCCGATAAAACATAATTGAGAAACATGCCTTGGCCTTAGTCAAAGCACTCAAAGACTTCCATGTTTACATTCTTCACTCTCATATTTTAGCATATGTTCCAAATGCAACGGTTAAATAAGTACTTATGCAAAGAGATCCAGAAGGAAGAAGAGGTAGGTGCATAGCAACACTTTTAGAATATGACCTTGAGATAAAGTCGACCAAGCTGATAAAAGGGAAAGGCTTAGCCAAGCTCATGGTTGAGTCTAATTTACATGCACTTGACATCAATCTCATGTCAGTACTGTCCGATGATGAAGAAAATGTAAGTCTAGTTCAGGTATCAGATCTCTTTTTATCGTCTCTGCGGTATGCTGATATTGTTTATGATTTACAACATTTGAATCCTCCTCCAGACATTACAAAGAGTAAGGCAAGGTCCTTAAAGCTTAAGGCTTCAAAATACCGCACACTTGATAGTGCACTCTACTGGAAGGATCCAGGAGGAGTATTGCTCAATTGTTTGGTGGAAGATGAATCCAGAGAAGTGATGAAATATTTCCACAAGGGAGATTGTGGAGGTCATTTATACTGGAAGACTACGGCCAAAAAAGTACTTAGAGTGGTCTACTATTGGCCTACTTTGTTTTCAGATATGTACAAGACAGTCATGAGCTGCCATGAGTGCCAATTTTTCCACGGTAAACATAAGCTCCTTCCTTTACCATTACATCCCATTTCAGTTGAAGCTCCCTTCCAGCAATGGGGTTGAGATTTTATTGGTGAGATACACCCACCTTCATCTGCTCAACATAAATGGATACTTACCACTACAATTTATTTCAAAAATTGGATCGAAGTGATCCCAACCAGGCAAGCTACTGATTCAGTCATTATTCAGTTTCTTGAAGCTAACATTTTGTCCCAGTTTGGTTGTTCTATAAAGATAATCACAGACAACGCTGCAAATTTAAAATCAAAGAAGATGACAGAATTATGTGATAAATATAAAATTAAATTGGGTCATTCTACAACATATTATCCACAGAGTAACGGATTTTCAGAGTCTTCCAACAAGTCTCTAATCATCCTTATCAAGAAGATGTTGGAGGCCAAAAAAAAGAATTGGCACAAGAAGTTGATAAATGCACTATGGGCAGATCGAGTAAGCAGCAAAAGATCCATTGGCATGCATCCATTTCAGGTAGTTTACGATGTGGATACAGTTTTCCCTACTTCATTGGTTGTCCTAGTCATGAAATTTCTACAAGAGGCTGGAAGCGAGGAAAATGATATTTAATGAAGGATAAACCAAATGATTCACTTATAACAAACAAGGGAAGAAGTGTTCCAAAACACTTCCAAGCTTCATGATAAGATCAAGTAGATTTATGACAGGAAAACTAAACAAGATGATTTCAAGATTGATGGTGTGGTACTCCACTGGGATGCCAGGAATGAAGACAAAGGTAAGCACGGGAAGTTTGATAATCTATGGAAAGGTCCATTTAGAGTTGTAGCTTCTCCTGGAAAAAATGAATATCTTTTAGAAGAAATGGACAAACAAAGTTTCTTAGGAGGGCCAGCCAATGGTAGGCTCCTGAAGCACTATCTCTTTTGATCTGAAAATTATGAGAAATTTTTCATCCTCACTGTATATATCAGTTTAATATTTCTGCAAGTGTGAAGTGGAAAAAGAATTGGCGTTCGGAGCCCGAAGTGAAGGCCATGGAGCTTCATTGAGTTTCTCCTTCTACAAGTTAAGTTTTCATTAGGGTAAGTTCAATTAAGTATTTATTTCAGTCAAGTCAAGTCAAATTGAGTCAGTTTCATTCATTTTGTGTCATTGAATTGTCAAAAATTTAGTCCTACATTTTAGTTTCAGTTATTTTTTGACCGTATTGGCCCAATGGAAGAAAGCACTGATCTGGAAAACTCAGAGATCTGCAATTCTTGACACCTTTGTCAGAGCTTCCATCCCCAATAAGGCCAATGTTAGTGTTAGAATATACATTCTACCATCAATGATCAATATCATTCCTTAATTTTTCATTTTAGGTGTCTCATTTTGAAAGTTTTATATCATTCCATTAGGTCATGCTAAAAATTGTTTCACTGATGGTAGCCTCCCTAAATAAAAATTCACTCTCCCTTAGAGAATCATATTTTCTGACTCACTTCCTTGTCTTCTTGAGCATAATAACACCTATGAAAATCTCATTTCACCATGTCTTGTCTCAGTTAAAGTTAACCATGGAAATCAGGTTTTTCAAACTCTCATTAGGTCATTATGGTTTTTCCTTCCAAGGTCCAAAAATGAATTATTACATCTCAATAAAGTCAACAAACACATGAGAGTGACTCAATGACATTCTATTTTTATTTACAAGAAGATCATCACTATGTAAATATCATATTTTCTAAGTTTCAATTTTTATTTCATATGATTTTCATATCAAAATGTCATTTTGATATGAAATCAAAAATGTAATTTATTTTTTATTTTCAAATGTAATTTTATGTTTTTTATATATAATAATTCATTCCCTAGTTGCCAACTCAAGCATTCATGCCAAACTGAAGGGAAAGAAAAGCCAAACTACATCAATTGATCAACCTGCAAAACAAAAAGTCAGAAGTCAAAGAGCATCAATGTGAAAATTTGAAAAGTGAAAAGTGAAACATAAGGAAAGTGGGTTTTCATTCAAATCCACTAGAGTATAAAAGCCCTCAACACTTCAATACAAAGCCCATTTGTGTCATGCAGCCTCAAGAAAACCTCAACAAGGGAGAAATTTTGAATTTTAGAGTGTAACTGTGCAAATAAAAGCCGGTTGTTGTGCGTTCTCCTAGTCGCTGCACGTTCAACAGAGACGTTGCGCATTTGGTCGAAGTTATCAGTGCAAATTTCAAAAATGTTGCGCATTTAGAAGGGTCTCTACGCGCTCAACAGGGTCACTGCGCATTCAGCAGGTCGTTGTGCGTTCACCCAGGAAGTGCTAAAAAACCTCTGCTAGCCTGCCACTTCACCAATTGATGCCAAATATTTGCACAATGATTCTTCAAACTTCCATTACCAATAAGTAACCAAGCCATCGTCTCTTTTATGTATTGTTGTGCTTCAATTCAATTCAAACCTATTACTAAAGTAAGAAAACCCTAGTACTTATTAAAACCTAATTCACACCCTAAACCTAATCCCTAACTTTCATACATTCTCCCTCACATTCCTAAAAAACATTCTCCCTTTTCCCTAAACAATCTCATCCCTTATAACCCTAAGCCTAGGGTTTCACTTCATTCCATCAGCCCTATGGTTTTTGACACCAATCATGGCTGAAGATGAGAACAAAATTTATAGTGAGGAAGAGAGACACGAGAGAAAGCCATATAAGAAGGGAGGGAAAGTAATCAAACATGAACCAACAAATACCAGAGAGCTTATGGCATCTCCCCTAACTGTGTCATGCTTTAAGCATGTAGGTTGTTTCGAGTTTTGTGAAAAAGTGCAAAGAATCCAGTACCATCCTATGTTGACAAGATTGTTCATTTCTAACCTTCATGACAAACAGGTCACCATTGTCGGGATCAATTTCACTATGTCCACTGACATTATAGTAGCTTCT